>JALIGW010000002.1:97834513-99034513 GCA_023053685.1 Diadophis punctatus similis
GCAGGATGGAGGCATTAGGAAAAAAATAGAAACTGTAGTACAAAACTTATGCAATTAATCTAAACAGTATAGCTTTGGAATGAGCAATTCATATTCTACAGTATTTATTTGTTACAGGAAAAATACTACGCTATTTTGGAGTGGAGACCTTACTTTGCTTATTTTGTTGATTTCATAAATTAAACATCTAGTGAAATATATTCATGTTTTCTTGACTTTTTAAACTGCCCAAGATAATTAGTCTTTTCCCTTAGAGCCAGTCTGGTGTAGTAGTAAAGATGCTAGCCTAGAAACCAGGAGACCATGAGGAAGACGGGCAGTTGAGAAATGTGAAAAATAAATAAATGGCAGAATATCAATTTAATAAAAATAGAGCTACTGTCCGTATTCTTTGCCTCCATATTTCCACTGACAACTAAGAAATTATTTTATGGCTTTCAACTATACTACAATTATACACAAATATAATTTTTGGTATATAATAAACAGAAAAAGGCTTGTTTATTATGCTAATCTAGTCTAGTCTAATGCATCCCAACATTAATTCATTACTGGGTAATCCCCAAATATTCCAAAATAATGTGTGTCCAACATAACATTTTTTCTAATACAAAGAACTAAGCAATAGATGCAACTTAGTATTTAAAAAATCAAATAATTATAAATAAATTTCAATGAATTTTTCTCTTATGGTTATGTGTATTAATTTCAAGTGGCTTTCAAAGTCAAATTTATTCCCATTGTCTCATTTCTGCAATAAGCTAACAACTCTTATAAGTCAAGGTTAACTCCTTGTAACTGCCTTCTCCCTAGGATGTTTTCCAACAATCCGATCTAAGCAACATTCCTGGAACTTTCAGTGGTTCCACATCAAAGTAGTAGTCAGGTCCAACCCTGCCTATTTATTGAGCCACATTTGTGTATTGCCTATTCTTGTAACTTGTAGCTTACAATATACAAAATTACAACATGCATAAAAACTCAATATAAAAGCAACTAATAAATAAAACAATAAGGCATTATTCATAAGAGCTATCGCTACACTTAAAAATATTTTCAAGCCTGAAAGAGAACTATCTTAACCACTTTGCTAAAAGCCATAAGGGGAGGGGCACACCTGACCTCCAGAGGCATGCTGTTCCAGAGGGAGGGGCTGCTCCTGAGAATGTGCTTCTCTGAGTCCCTAATCTCTTTCGGGGTGGGCACCTGAAGCATTCTCTCCCTGCTAGACTGCGTAGGGTGGACAGATTCTACCTGGAAAAGACAGTCCGAACAGTAATGAAAGCCATATAGGGTTTTATAGGTAATCACCAACATCTTAAATTGGCCCAGAAGCCAAATGGCAACCAAAGCAATTCCTACAACATGTGGTTTATTCTGCTGAATCAACTAACACCAGTGAGCAAGCAGGCGACCACATTATGTATGAGCTAAGGCTTCAGAGTCATCTAGGATAGCCTCCTATAAAGCGAATTGCTGTAGTCTGACTGAGAGATGAATTACTGTCTTCTGCATCTCCTGATACAGGAAAGAGTGCCACTAGTAGATCTGCCAAAGCTGGAAGAAGGGTCTCCTGACCATAGCTTCCAGCTACCATTCCAGTAGGAATTACTTATCTTCCAAGGTCAGGGCTGTTACCCTATCTCAAACTTATTTTCATAGTGATATCTAAATATTTTCTCAAAATTGGTTCATATTTAAACCAACAGTATTGCTTAAGGGTATAGCTATTAAATGTCAAGACTGGCACCAGGGAGACTCATGTTCAAGTCCATCCTCAGTCACTGAAGCTCACTGAAAGTTAGCCCTTGGAGGCTGGTCCAGGCAAGGAACAGTTTGGAATCTAATTGGAACTGCACTTTATTGCAAAGACCATAGGAACAGAATCTTGAAAACCTGCAGTGTTTTCCCTTTCTCCCTCTTGTACCAAAGAGAGGAATTTGGTAGCACCTTTTCTGAGTAACAAATTTTATTAACAGAAGCAAGCTTTCGTGAGCTGCAGCTTACTTTACCAAGTGGAGTCTGGTTAAATTTCTAATATTCTCCTTATTCATCTTTTACAGTATTTTCCCCCTAAACATTCAAATCCAATTGATAGGTACATGATAGGTACTTGATTTCTCATAATTCTCCTTATTCTACCCCCCCCCGCACCCCCCATCTCTGCAGAACTCACTCTTTTTGCCTTTGCTAGATGAGCTGTCATAATCACTTGATTCAATCTGTTTCTCTTTCAGGTCAGCTTCAAACCGGGCAAGATCCGTATCCAACCTTCGGATGTGCTTATCTACCTGTAAACATAATAGGAGTGCAAGAATATTATTTGAGATGAGGGTCAATTCATCAGCATGATACGAGATTCTACAAACAGAAGAAAGAAGCTGGTTACACTAATAACTGAAAATGAATAATGAAGGAATGAAATCCAATGAATGAATGAAATTTTATAACATTGTCTTCTTGCTGTATCTCATACCATTTCATATGTCTGCATAGCCAATTGTACTTTGTCATCACCAAACTCCTTGCACTTCCCATAGGCCTCCTGGATTTGTTTGAGAAGTCCCACTTTCTCTTCTGAAGACAGAGTTCGTGCATTGCTGATATATTCTGTAGCCAGTTTATCAATCTCTGATTTAAGATCTAGAAGAAGCAGAAAGTAGTCTGATGAAGACTATTTTACATAAATTCCACAGTAACAGAAATGGACATTAAAATTAACTTTTTTTAAAAAAAAGTGTGACACACAATTACTCCAAATTAATTGCTGTCTTCCACTCATCCTATCTCTTATTCACCTTCTGTTCGTTGGTCTAGATCTCGCATAAGCTGAAAGTTTCTCTGCAGTTCAAAAGGCAAATTCTCAATGCCTAAAAAGGAGGAACCCAAAAACAGGAAAGATGATCAGCCAAGGGGGAAAATAATATTGTGCTATTTTCTTTAACACGTTAATACATGAGCACCCATACTAATGGGTGTTCATATGTCAATAGAAAATGAATTGTCAGATATTATAACTTTATATTCAAATATCAGCATGAGAAAACACAGGAATGATTATCTGCATGTTAAATGACATGAGACACAAATTTCTCATGAAACATACTGCGCAGAGAGTTCCGGCCAATCCTAGCTGTGATTAGTATGTATTTGCTTATATGTATATGAATACTGGCTCAATTAGGTTTTTTGCCATTCATCACAGAGGGATTAGTCTGCTGAGGCAAAAATAAAAAAATTGTTTATAGCAAAGTCTCTTTTATGGTACATTTGATTCACTGATGCAGGAATATCTGTTTTACTCCCTAAACTGTTTTGTAAACGGCCATGCATATTGTCTGCATCTCTTAAAATGTGCTTTCTTCTGACTATCCTTTAGATAATTCTACCTCTTTCCTTAAAGGTTTCTTTATTTTTAATTCCTTCAAAGTACATGTATTTAAGGTACAACAACTATCACTGCTTGGAGTCTACTTGTCCTGGGCAGCTAATAAATTCAAATAAATGAATCATAGATCTGCTCTGCACAGGTACACCCATATAGACTGAATGTTGCTTTTAAAATGAAGGAAGGATGCAACTCCATCCCTTAGAACTGGATTACACTACAATATACCTTAAAGTTGATCCAAACTGAACAAAGAGATTGAATTAACTGCTTGCAAATCTTCCAATCTGCTCTTGGAAAGCTCCATTTCAGCATCTAAGGTGGATCGGTGACAATATCAAGCGTGACCCTACTACCTTCTTCCCTCATCATACCTTTCCCATGAATAACGCCCCCGACTAAAAGGGCGCGACACCGCCTTTTTCCTTAGAATCGCGGGTAACTACGAAAGGCGGGAAGACACTCATCAGGGGTTTCCAGATCATGCTTCACCCACCGAGCAACCATGATGAGCCGAAGCGCCCTCCTGAACAGGTTCTCTCCGCTGCTGAACCTATGAATGGCCCGAACATGCAAAGAAGCGTCCCCTTGAACTCATGCGCCCACCCAGCGACACGAAATCGAGACGTCTGCCGGCATTTCGCGGCGTCCCTCCCGGCCGAATCCCACGCCCGGTCTTACTATCGAGGTAGTGCTCCAGGTACATCCCAGCCGCCATTTTGGGTTCCAGCCAACCGCCCAGGCGCTTCTCTTGGCCCCGCCCAACCCCGGCATTATTTCCGCCCTGAGTGAAAGCGACTTCCGTTCTCCGGCAGACTCGCTTCCGCCTGCGCGCCGGGTAGTTGCTGCCAGTTGCTCTGCCAGTTTTAGTGATGGCAGAAAGGGGAAGAGGTAGTCCTGGCTATCTTTTCTCTCACCGTTTTAGAATATAATAGAATTCTTTATTGGCCAAGTGTGATTGGACACACAAGGAATTTGTCTTTGGTGTGTATGCTCTCAGTGTACATAAAAGAAAAGATACATTTGTCAAGAATGGTTGTCATAGGGTTCAAGTAAGCAATCAGGAAACAATCAATATGAATATAAATCGTAAGGATACAAGCAACAAGTTACAGTCATACAGTCATAAGTGGGAGGAGATGGGTGATAGGAACGATGAGAAAAACTAATAGTAGTAGTAATGCAGCCTAGTGAATAGTTTGACAGTGGTGAGGGAATTATTTGTTTAGCAGAGTGATGGCGTTCGGGAAAAAACTGTTCTTGTGTCTAGTTGTCTTGGTGTGCAGTGCTCTATAGCGACGTTTTGAAGGTAGGAGTTGAAGCAATTTATGTCCAGGATGTGAGGGGTCAGTAAATATTTTCACGGCCCTCTTTTTGACTCGTGCAGTATACAGGTCCTCAATGGAAGGCAGGTTGGCAGTAATTGTTTTTTCTGCAGTTCTGATTATTCTCTGAAGTCTGTGTCTGTCTTGTTGGGTTGCAGAACCAAACCAGACAGTTATAGAGGTGCAGATGACAGACTCAATAATTCCTCTGTAGAACTGTATCAGCAGCTCCTTGGGAAGTTTGAGCTTCCTGAGTTGGTGCAGAAAGAACATTCTTTGTTGTGCTTTTTTGATGACGTTTTTGATGTTAGATGACCATTTTAGGTCTTGAGATATGATGGAACCTAGAAATTTGAAGGTCTCTACTGTTGATACTGTGTTGTCTAGTATTGTAAGAGGTGGTAGAATGGGAGGGTTTCTCCTAAAGTCTACCACCATTTCTACAGTTTTGAGAGTGTTCAGTTCCAGATTGTTCCGGTCGCACCACAAGGCTAGTTGTTCAACCTCCCGTCTGTATGCGGTTTCATCGTTGTCTCGAATGAGGCCAATCACTGTTGTATCATCTGCAAACTTCAGTAGTTTAACAGATGAATTGTTTGAGATGCAGTCATTGGTATATAGAGAGAAGAGAAGTGGTGAGAGTACACAGCCTTGGGGGGCCCCTGTGCTAATTGTACAGGTATCTGATGTGATTTTGCCTAGCTTCACCTGCTGCTTCCTTTCTGTTAGGAAGCTTGTGATCCACTTACAAGTGTGTTCAGGTACCGCTAGCTGATTTAGTTTAGTTAGAAGAATGTCCGGTATGATGGTGTTGAATGCTGAACTAAAGTCTACAAAGAGGACCCTTGCGTAGGTATTTGGAGATTCAAGATGTTGTAGGATGAAGTGCAGAGCCATATTAACAGCATCATCTGTCAATCTATTTGCTCGGTATGCAAATTGCAGGGGGTCTAACAGTGGATCCGTGATGGTTTTCAAGTGGGACATCACTAGCCTTTCAAAGGTTTTCATAACTACAGATGTTAGAGCAACTGGTTAAACAAGTACATTTTTAAAAAACTAAAACGTACATTTTCAGACGGGGCGCTCTGAATAACAGAATAACAGAGTTGGAAGGGCCCTTGTTGGAGATCATCTAGTCCAGGGGTCTCCAACCTGGGCTACTTTTAAGACTTGTGGACTTCAATTCCCAGAATTCCTCAGCCAGCTTTGCTGAGGTCTTAAAGTTGCCAAGGTTGGAGACCCCTGACCTAGTCCAACCCCCTGCTCAAGCAGGAGATCCCATACCACTCCAGAGGAATGGCTGCCAGTCCTTAAAGGCCTCTAATGATGGAGTGCCCACGACTTCTGAAGACAAGCTGTTCCACTGATTAATTGTTCTCTCTGTTAAGATTGTTCTTAGTTCTAGGTTGCTTCTCTCCTTGATTAGTTTCCATGCATTGCTTCTTGGCCTGCTTTCAGATACTTTGGAGAATAGGTTGAGCCCCTTTATGGCAACCCCTTGGATATTGGAACACTATCATGTCATCCCTAGTCCTTCTCACTAGACATACCGAATTCCTGCAACTGTTTTTCATAGGTTTTAGCCTCCAGCCCCCTAATAATCTTTGTTGCTCTTCACAGCACTCTTTCCAGAGCCTCGACATCTTTTTTATAATATGGTGAACAAAACTGGATGCAGCATTCCAGGTGTGGTCTTACTAAGGCTTTATAAAGTGGTACTAATACTTCATGTGATCTTGATTCTATCACTCTGTTAATTCAACCTAGGATTGCATTGGCTTTTTTGGCTGCTGCCGCACATTGCTGGCTCATAGTGATTATCCACTAGGACTCCAATATCCCTCTCGCAGTTACTGCTATTGAACCAGGTTTCACCTAATCTGTACCTGTACATTTGGTTTTTCTTACCCAAGTGTAAAACCTTCCCTTTCTCTACACTGACTTTCATTTTGTTAGGTAGGACCTGGTGTTCAAATCTGTTGAGATCCATCTGGAGTGTTGGCTATTCCTGCCAGTCTAGTGTTGTGTGAAAATCTGAGGAGTTCCTTTTCTATTCTGTCATCCAAAGTGCTCTTTCCTTGCCGTTGATTCTTTTTAGAAAGAAGACATGTTTCACAGAAGCTTGGAGGTACTCACTTTGAAGTGTCTCCATTTTTCAAAACGAAGGAGAATTTGGGAATTCCACAGTCAATTTCATCAGATGCATGGAAGGGGAATGGCGACATAAATAATGTCTCTATAATATCATTCTAGACTGAGTTGTGCCTTCATCCACTTGATATCTGGTTTACTCACAGAATTTTGGGAATTTTAGTGAAATCACTTTTTTAAAAAAATCACATGCAAACAAAGAAAGAAGCAAATCTACAAAAGCATAAAGTGCTACTACATCAAAAAGCTGATCCTACAGTTGTTCATATTTATTCTCAGCCCTTTAAGATAATAATCCCCTTGAGGTATTGTACAATGGTGTAGTCTAGAAATAGAAATGCAATAAAAATTATTTGAAAACAATCACATTGCTAGGATTTTTCCCACAGGGTAACATTTCCTTAAGCAGGAAGAAAAAAAAGAAATTAAGTTTGTACATAGTTCAAATATAGTTTGATTTATTAAACAAATACAAAAAGGTAAATTGAATCAGTGACAAAAGCAAAGGCAACTGAAAAAGAACAATTATGTATGGATATAGAATCATGTGACCTTGAAAAAGTTGTAAGCATGCTTATACAGTATTTCTTTCCAAAGTGATAACTATACAGACAAAGATAAAATCATTGGCAACAGATCTTGAAATTGCAGGATTTTTCAGAGATCCTAATTGTATTGATTTTTCTGTTAGAGACATTTGCCACTTAAAAGTTTGTTTCATACTTCTGAACAATGTATTTCAGATTTCTGGTCCTTGCCATAAAAAAACTGGTGGCTAATAGAAATTAACAAAATTTCTTGTATTGCAAAGATTTGTTTTAGGAAAAAATAACAAAACTAACATTTATTTGTTTTAATGCAGGTGTGTCCAACCTGTGGCCCACAGGCTGCATGCGACACTGACAACTACAATGCAGTCCCACAAGATCATATAAAAAATTAAGGAAGTTTGTTATTTATTACATTACTATATTATATATTTTATATGTGGCACAAAACAATTCCTCTTCACTCAATGGAGCCCAGCCAAGACAAAGTGTTGGATACTCATGTTTTAATGTTTTATCTCGTTTGTATTACCACATAGAGTCACCTCTAAGTGAGATGGATGGAATATAGGTTTAAATAAATAAATAATTCATTGTGACATATTATTGGATGATGTTCACCAGTTGGAAACATAGAAAGTCAATGGCAGAAAAATTGAGCCTGCCCTTTTAGTTTTTTGTTTGTTTTCTTTAGAATTATTTATTCTTTTTATTCTTTTAATTTTTGTCGGATCTTAGACATATGTTTATACTGATGGTTAACCTACTATACTGATGATTAACCATATGTTTATACTGATGATCAACTTGGAGGTTGATTCCAAGCTTCCACTACTCATTCAACAACAAAAAAATCATCCAAAATGTCTAAATGGACTTTGCTGTCAAAATGGATATCTATAACTTTCGAATGTTGTCAAACCTGTCTAGAAAAGTTATAGCTTATATGTGAAGTAGAGTGCCACCTGTCGATTAACTTCAGAAACAAGTCTAGATAACTCAGTGAAATAAATTTAAAAACTGTTTTAAACTACAGAGCACTGAGAATCTCTTAATTCATATTCCAAATAACTTGTATAGGACTTTCAAAAAAAAATCTGTTGTGCTGTAAGAGTTTTAAAAATCTATGAAATTCCCATTCTAAAGGAAGGCCATTTGGTAATCTTGTCAATGAACTTAATGGAGAAGATTGATTTATGTAGTTTACAAAAGAATGATTGAACTTTGTTTGAGATCCAGTTGGAACTTACGGCTGGTATAAAACATATTCAGCAGTAATAGGTTTACTGGAGCCCATTATCTTACCATTGTTTTATGGTGGGATGTACATTGCACGTGTATTTTGTACTAAAATATATCCTTATGTTTAAAAAGAGGATGACCAAAGAAAAAGTTTATGACTTTAAAATTGTTTCTATTTTTTCCAACCTTCTAAGTATTCAGTACAGATTTGAAGTAATAAACATTAAATTTCTGCCATGTTGATTCAATTGGTACCCATGGAACATTAGCCGATTTCCTAATTAAATGTATTTAATTTTGTATTAAATGTATTTACATTTTTAATTTAAATGTATGAAATAGTTTCAAGTTGGGTACATCTCAAGTGCCATTATGCTTTGTTTGTATTGTATAATTTGATTATTCCAATGCTTTTTATAGTTATTCATAATTAGTTGCAAAATATGAAATCAGGCAATGGACAAGAGTTTTTGAAAGAAAGATTTAAGGAAGAATCTGAATCTGTACTAAGCTGTCTGATGTCAAAATGACAACATGCATCATAACATCATCATGAAAACAAACCAACCTAGAACTTGCTTGATGACATCTGATACAAGTATGTCAGTTGTATCATTTGCATCAACCCATGTTGTTTGACAACCCATGTTGTCTGTCATTGCTTCTCCCATACCTTTTCCTGAAGATTTCCCTATTTCACCACAAAGCAATGATAATGTAAGATTTTGCAGTAACTTATATAGTAGAAAGTCATAATTACAGTTATGTTGTTTCTAAGTACAGTAGTCATTTTAACTGGGCCACTGGCAAAAAAAAATGCTTGTTCAAATATAGAGAGGCCTTGTAAAACTGATTACTCCATGGAACTGAAATTCTCAAGCACTATTAGGTGAGAGAATAATAAGACAGTTCAAACTTAGACACAATGCTGAGGAAATAGAGCCTCACATTTTCTATTCCCCTCAATCTTTGGCTTGTCCAAACATTGGTATTTGCTTATTTGAGACAGGAACAAAAGCTTGGAAGACAGGAACAGAAAAGGAATATTGTGGCTAAAGACCTCCATCCTCTAGCACTAAAAGGAAAGACATCAGAAGTCCCAGTGAAGGAGAAATCTGACATATGAATCTTTATAGAATGGACAAGAGAGGACCGAGAATGTAAATTAAGAAGTTTCTTCTGATCCAGTATGCTTCCTTAAATTCAAATTGATAACATGTTCCAAGCTATCTATTTCTGGAGCAAAATACACTGGCATTAAATATTGTTGGAGGGTGAAAGGCAAAATTTCCCTTCCCAACATAGTGGGGAAAACAAGGGAAGTTCCAGTTTCCAGTAGTAAGTTGCAAACAGAGGAATAGAAGGAATCAAGAATATGTATTGATCCCATGAAAATAAGAAAGCCACATATGTGATCACATGCAGCTACCTGACAATTTTAGAACTTCTTCCAGCATAAAATTTGAATAGTGGATTGCTCTGAAAGCCATTTGCCATATCATGTGGTAATCTTACATGCTGAATTCACACTTTGCAACTGATGAATATATGCTTTCCCTGGCTTTGACTTTAGGCTGTCATCTAAACATAGCTACTGATTTAGAAACCATGGTTTTGCACTGTATAAACATACAATATATAATTTTGCTTTATTTTAAAAAGCTATGGTTATAACAAATCCTGGCTTAGCGCAGGTATCTTCAGAATCGTGTTTGCTATTGCAGCAAATGCTATAGGCATGTCCAAATTTTAACCAGTTGAAGAAAGGCAGTTTTGACTACATCAGAAGTGAGAGCAAAACCAATTTCTCAGGCATATTAGAAATATGCAAACAGCCACACTAAAGAGTTTTTCTGTTTAAAATTCAAGTTACTCATGGTTTTACAATCTTCATAAAGAAGTATTGGATATATCTTACCTACTTGTCAGTCAATCATTTCTAGAACTGCCTAGTCTTTCCAAGAATTAGGAAGAGGCGTTTGGGATAAATGGAGAATGAGTTCAGTTTGATTGTTTAGGATTAGGGTTATACCAAGAGCACTGAAAGAAAGTAGCTAATTCCAGTCCTCTGACAGGCTATATTTGCAGTTTATTAATACAAGCCATAAAGTGGTTTGGGTGATTGTAATTGAATCTGTGACTCTAGCCATTGTGATTTGGAAACTGTGATCTCCAACTTTAACAAATTATGATTAAAGCAGTGGCTTGGTGCTGCAGGCTATGCACAATTTAGAGAGGGTTCATATATGTTGTAGGTATTTTTTTTTATAAAAAAAAGCTTGTGCAAGTTGGTATCAAAATTTGTGGGTTTTGCATCTTGTTTTGTTTGTGCAAACTGAAAGGAGCAGTTGTGGCCCTTTAAACTTTGAAAAACCTGTGATATATAGATTAAATTTTATTTATTAAAAGTAAGAAGTACCGGTATATTTATTTATTGCCCCAGCCTAACCAGAGAGAAAAAATTCATTTCTTTTTAAATAATTCCATTGTAATGGGGTATCACATATATTCATTTATCATTTTGGGAGATGCCATATCACAAAAATTTGAGAACCCGTCTTAGTACAATATTTCAACTGAGGCTCTGATTATTAGCCAAACATAGTCAGAAGGAAAAGGCAGTCACTGGGCAAATTTCTGTCTTCTAGCTTCATAACAAGAACCACCTATTAGCGCTCATCACCTAGAAAGAGAGATTAAAAATTAAGAGAAACATACACATATTTCCTTGGTAGTCCTAGTGTCAGGATGAATACTGCATTTCTTTGGAAGTTTCTAAACAAGGATGTGGAACCTTGTATCAGCCGATAAAGCTAAAAGGAAACGTATCTATGCTAATTGAAATGAAATTAATTTCTTTCACTGCAACTGTTGTCTGAATGCTGGGAAGCTAATATGCACATCCAAAGCAATAACTCCTTTGTGTCCTCCTCACCACCAGGCTTTCAGTGAGAGCTAACTTGGATTTTGCTTTTCACTACACTGCTTTTCATAAGCTTCAATTTACTTATTAGGTTTCCCTGGAAATGAAAAAAAGCTTCTGAAATAAGTGCTAGATGGCTGAAACCTATGTCAGTACTGTTTCAGTTTAATCCTCATGGCTCTGATCATAAATGTTAAGTCTCTGGAGGGTGAAGATCAGTGGTGAAATCTGATTTTTTTTACTACCGGTTCTGTGGGTGTGGCTTGGTGGGCGTATGTGGCTTAGTAGGCGTGGCAGGGGAAGGATACTGCAAAATCTCCATTCCCACCCCATTCCAGGGGAAGAATACTGTAAAATCCCCATTCCCTCCCCACTCTTGGGGGAAGGATATTGCAGAATCTCCATTCCCTCCCCACTCTGGGGCCAGCCAGAGGTGGTATTTGCTGGTTCTCCGAACTACTCAAAATTTCCGCTACCAGTTCTCCGAACTACTCAAAATTTTCACTACCGGTTCTCCAGAACCTGTCAGAACCTGCTGGATTTCACCCCTGGTGAAGATCCATTAACAGTAATTTATATTGTAAACTGCCTGGAGTTACCTAAATGAAACGGAAAGTGTAGAAATGTGATGAATATTCTGATTATACATTGTATAAACTTACTAAGAGTAAGCCCACTGAATATATAGGAACTACCTTCCTAATATTTTAGATCTCGGAGGTTCTTGGAGAAAGGAAATGTACCGTATTTTTCGGAGTATAACATGCACCGGAGTATAAGACGCACCTTAGTTTTTGGGGAGGAAAATAGGGGAAAACAATCTGCCTACCAGGTATTCATCTGGCTAGTGTCCTTAGTCTGGTCAGCTT
This sequence comes from Diadophis punctatus similis, assembly GCA_023053685.1. Classification (NCBI taxonomy): domain Eukaryota; kingdom Metazoa; phylum Chordata; class Lepidosauria; order Squamata; family Dipsadidae; genus Diadophis; species Diadophis punctatus. The sequence goes on from JALIGW010000002.1 coordinate 97,846,963, forward strand.
CAGCACATTATTTTATCCCCTGGTTAGGACTTAAAAAAACCTCTTCAGAGAGAGTAACAATAAGAGCTGGGAAGATCATTAGCACCTGGTATGGGCTAGAAAAAAACTTATTCGGAGCAAGTAGAGCAATGGAAAAAACCCTGCAAAGACTTAGGGCTGGAAAAACATTCTTTGGAGAGAGTAACAATGAAAAAGCCTGCAAGCCAGTAAGAGCTGGGAAGATCGTTAGCACCTAGTTAGGGCTGGAAAAAAAGCTTCGAAAAAGCTACATTTAAAGTATAAGACGCACCCAAATTTTCAGCCACTTTTAGGGAGGAAAAAGGTGCGTCTTATACTCAGAAAAATACGGTAGTTAAAATCAGTTCCTGACTAAAATGTCAAATATACATTAAGAATTGATGGTAGATGCCCTGTCCTCTTCTCAGATGTTATTGCAGTGATAGAGAAGCAGAGATTATCTTCAGCTGATCAGAAAGCAAGCAATGATTTCTTTCTTTTATCTCCATTAATTATTTTATTATCTATATGCGAATAATACCTGCATCAATAAAGGAATTAAAGGGGAAGCTGTTAGTCCTGCTGAACAAGAACAAGGGGGCGGCTGACCAGATTGGTCCAAAATACTTTAACCTCCAAGTCAGAAAACTCAAAGGAGATCTCTGTTCACACTAATTACCCATAAGGGGAAAATTTTCCATAGAAGGGAGCCAGTTGTGCAATGTGCTACTCCTGTTCCACTCGCATTTCTCCAATTTTTCAACAGGACAACTCCAACAGTATATTTGTATGGTTGCCCATCCCTTTTTTCTCTAGGCTCATATTTTTTACTCAGGAATATTTTCTTACTTTACCTCTATTTTGCCCTTTAATTTATAAGGCCTTGTCATTAGCAGTTTCCCATGATCTAGAAATCTTATCTCAAACAGATCTCTCTAACAGTGATAACTAAGGACCCAGCATTTGCAGGATCCTTGTATGTGTTTCTGAAAGAAGGTAAGGAAGTGGCTACCTTGTATTCTACTAAGCACTGGGGAAGATAACCACTCTCACAATCTCCCCCCCCTCCCGGCTATTTTTAGATTGGCTTATTTAGGAATGGGGATAAAGTTGAATGAATAAGGGGCAGGGAAGGAAGGACATTGGGATGGTGTGAAAGAAAGAATAATTGCATTTGTACCTAAGATGAGAAGCAAGTTTTCAAATTCCAACACAGCGGTTGGAACAAAATAGTGAATTTTCTGCTCAGCTTTGTAAATTTGCCAGAGTAGCAATAGCACTTAGCACTTAGACTTATATACCGCTTCATAGTGCTTTACAGCCCTCTCTAAGCGGTTTACAGAGTTCAGCATCTTGCCCCCAACAATCTGGGTCCTCATTTTACTGACCTCAGAAGGATGGAAGGCTGAGTCAACCTTGAGCCAGTGAGATTTGAACAGCGGAACTGCAGTGCTGCACTTTAACCACTGCGCCACCTCGGCTCTTAATTACTCTTAAAGTAATGTAAGATTGCCCAAGTCCTAGGCTGATTTTTTTTTTGGTGAAATGAGTAGAGACCAGGAAAAGGCTTAGCACAAGATATAAATTAGAATTTATAGAAAGTATGAGTCTAAAGTAGAATCCTTTGGAGATCAAAGCTCAAGATGGCCACAACTGTGCAGTCAAAGCTCTAGTCTTTTTATATGTGTGTTGTACAATGAGGAGCTGTCTCTTCCCAGTTATGTCTACCCATCCATCAGAAGTATGGTCTGGATCCTGCCTGTGAAGGAGATCCATTGGTCAGGACCCAGGCGATGCACCTTTCCTGCTGTAACTCCACTCCCAGGAACATCATTCTCCCTGAGGTGAAGTTAGCCCCATCTCTTGATCAAGCCTTGATCAATAAAGGGGAATATTTATAGCTCACAGTTGAAATGAAGGGGTCCTTAGTGTTCTCGCAGCTTGCTTGTTTTCTTGCAGACATTTTATTACCAAAACTAGGTAACATCATCGGTGCTGTTGTTGTTACTTAGTTTGGGTAATGAAACATTGTAAGAAAGCAACCAAGCACAGAGAGCACCAAGGACCCTTCAGAAAACGTTGAAAATGTTATTCCATCAATTCTAGGAATCCCGTGGTGAGTCTGTGAAGTGGTTGAATGAGACTAAATGACAATCGTTCTCCCGCAATCTTGGAGTTCTTTATTCCTTTATGCTTTTCTTATTTATGTCTGATTTTTAAAATATTGTGATACAGTTTGATTATTTTGTAAGATGCCCACAGGCATTTTTTATGAGATGGACAGCTGTAGAAATTTGCTAAATAAAGCAATATAAGAAAAGGGGTGCGCCTTCAATCATATGGCTATAGCACCATTTCTACTTTTTTTTAGACTTCCCTAAACAGTCTGGGGAAATCTTTTTTTCATAGTAAATGATAGGCATATGCATTTAAGTTTATTGTTGTAATTCACAATTCAAAGAAGTGTGGATTACTATTTGAATCCAACCTCTAACCACTCTGGTGTACCCAGTCATATATTCTAGTTGCCTCTTTATTCTAATGGATTACCAAGGTCTCAACCAAAGTGCCCACCAGATCCTCAAAAAACTGAAAACCCACTGGATTCTTAAGCACATAAGACCTTCCCCATTGCAAAATCCACAGCAATCAGAAAGCAGTATGTCCATGATAAAGAATAACTTTGATGCCCCCAATTTTCATTATGGCTGCCCTGGTACAAAACCCAGACATAGCATGGAACTCTTATGTGTCTTGGGCCCTCAGTAACTAGTTCAGGTAAATGGGTGTCATGGTGACCAGAATGTCTGGACCACTTCAATCCCTTGGCCAGGGAAGGCTAGTTGAAAATATCCTGTATCACCAGTTTGGGAAACTTTACTGTCACCTCAGCAATTAGGCAAAGCAGCCCTGGCAGGGATGCTGTCTACGTAGCAGGGAAAAGCAGCCAGTTCAACTACTATCTCTTTTGGGCCTAACCACATAAATAAGGCCCCAGATTCAGTGATCTGAAGAGTAGGGCCCTTTGATGCTAGTAATGTCATGGCTGACAGTAGCTATTCCCTTTCCCACCATACACTGGGGCTATAGGTGGTGCCAAACTGGATTTCAGGGGGCTATATCTCTGAGATTACCAGGTTTTGGTAATGCATATCAGGCCTGCCCTGACATCCACAATTAAATGGCAAATAATTGTAGCTAGATAGATCTTGCAATTTGTAGCAGCTGCCAAAACCTCAGGGCTTTGTTGGATGAATCTGTTATGCCTGAAGACATAAATTAGCAGATAAAAGAGAGTAGCCTATTAAGAATATGCTTTACTTGTCCTGCAAGGTAATTTAATATCCATTTGTGAGGACAATTAGTTCTGTCTCCTTGAAAGACAGTTATAACACTAACCCCCCCCCCCCAAGGCTTTCTTTTGCACCAGAGATTGTGATGGCTTTGACCAGACACTGCTTTGGGGGGGGGGGCACTAGAAGACCTACCTGGTCCCTTCCAACTCTGTTAATCTGTTAAATATATCATTTGAGATAAATTCACTTCAGTGCATATTTACTACAGGATATGATACACTCATGCATAAGATTGAAGCAGCTCAATAGTCAATCTGACTTCAGACATGGCTTCAATCCCGAATCAGCTTTAATTGCTCTAAAACAATTAGGAGTATGACCCATCTTAATTTAGCTGGACTTCTTGGCAGCTTTCAGTATTATTGATTACAACATCCAACCTGATTATTGTGATTAAAACACAGAAGGGCATCACCTTGAAATATTCATTGGAGGGTTTTTTTTAAATTAAAATGTCAAGATCCATTGTTTCAGTATCAATTATAAATGATTTAGTCTTAGTTTGTGCTTAGTATGCAAATTGGTTTTCTGTATTCAACAATACATGTTTCTCACATGCAAATTCACTTCCTATACTTTGTTTGAGCAGTCTAATTTACTATAACTGGGTCAAAAATATTTACCAGATCTATTGCAAATAATTCAAATCAACCTGTTACACTTTCAATTCACTTTGGTCCTAAGATTCACATGCATAGCCTAAGCCCATGTTGGCGAACCTATGGCATGTGTGCCACAGGTGGCACTCAGAGCCCTCTCTGAGGGCACGTGAGCCGTCGCCCAGCTCAGCACCACGCCTGCGCGCCTCGTGCTGGCCAGCTATTTTTTGGGTATCTGCTGCGCATGTGCGGAGTGCAGGGTGCATGCAGGAAACACGCATGCATGCGTGGGGGTGGGGTCACACGCGCATGTGCGGGGGGGAGCGCAGGGTGTGTGTGCCCCCCCGCGGCCCCTTTTTGGTCTCAAGAGGCTACAAGGAGGCCTGCTAGGCCCAAAGCAGGGCGTAGGGGGTGTGACATGCCCCCCTGTGGCCCGTTTTTGGTTCCAGGAGGCTGCAGGGAGGTGTTAGGCCCAAAACGGGGTGGGAGTGGGTCGTGCATGAATGCACGGGGGGAATGTGGGGGGTTGTGCATGCATGTGCGGGGGACAGGGGGAGCGCAGGGGGTCATGTGTGCATGCGCAGGGGTGTTGCACATGCATTGCATTATGGGTGCCGCACGCACACTGAGCACTGTCATGCGCGCGCCCGCTTTCGGCACTTGATGTGAAAAAGGTTAGCCATCACTGGCCTAAGCTATTGAGTCTCTACTGACCAATTTGGGCTAAACAACTTCATGCAAAATGAAGCAGCTTTCCCAGCTGAAGCAGCCCTTGGACCAAATGTCTGTCAACCTTAGCAACTTTAATATATATATGGACTTCAACTCCCAGCAATTCCACAGCTTGCCCCAGACCATGGGTGTCAAACCCACGGTGTTATGTTGCCATCACGTGACATTTCGTGACCTTTTTCCTTTGCGGAGCTGGGGTGGGCGTGGCCTGCAGGCCGCCAGTTTGACACCCCTGCCCTAGACAAAGCTTATCTGTTACTTTATAAAATTCCAATAAGACTTCTGAAAGATATTGTCAGTGGATTTGCTTTTGGAGATAGGTTAAGAATATCAGTTAGGTTCAAAGTAATAATAGGTTGGTGAGGATCAGTGTTAACATAAATACATTGCTCTTGATTAGTATGCTTTTTAGATATCTAAATGACTTAAGATATACAGGAGAACCTTGTCTCATAAACTTGCTTGCCTACTGCTATTCTCATAGAAAACCCCTCTGTGGTTTGCTTAGCTTCAAAGACTAGGTAAACGGGAAACATCATGCTACATTTTTGTAATGCTTATCACAAGTTGAGATTCGCCAGACACTTGGTCTTAAAAAAAATCTAGACAAAGATGTTTTTATCGCCCCAAGCTTTAAAAAATAGGATTTGAATGGATTATTTCTATTGCTATTTTTGCAAGCTAATTTCATCTAAATCAGTACAGTAATTTCAACTGTTACATTGGTTGATTTAATCTATTTGGTGAACCATCCTTGATGTAGAAATACTAAAAGTCAACATATATAATTCTAAAGTATACAACATATGGGTTGAATTCTGGCTATCCAGAGCTATCCAAGCTCTGGCCATCCAGGCCCCTAATCTTAATTATCATGAAATTCATACAAACCTGGGAGTTTCTCAGGAAATAGCAAAACACTCATAAATCCATGCTTCTCTAGTGGCTGAGCAAAAGACAAGTTCAAGAGGGGGGAAAAAAACAAGAGGAGAGAGTTAAGAGGCTTGATCCAGATGAGATCAGAGAACAGAGCATCCACATACACAACAAAGAGTAGAATCAATCTGATTTTTTAAAGAAGGTCACTCCTACGTAGTACAAAGGGAAAAAGGAAATAATGTGTACAAAGACCTGGCCACGCAGTCTTCAGGAAAATATGTGGGCCTTAATAGCATATATTTTAATAATTTCTAGTAGGCTTTGAACCTAGAGGATCCACGTATAACCACCTTACTATCATCCTTAATCCTTAATGAACCACAAACACAAACACAGTTTCATTAACATTAAAAGGGCTTTTGGAATTTATTCTTTAAAAAAAGTAATGAAATTAAATACAAAAGTTCTAATGCAATATTAAGGTTGGAAATTTAAAATACCCCCCTTCCTCTGGGAAATGCAATATGAAAGATTCTTAAGAACAGCTGAAAATTACCCACACTGAACTAATGCGGCAATTTGAAAAGGTAAGAGCAAACAAATTTGTCTCCTTAACTTTCAGTAACCAGTCCTCTTCCGTGAAGACAGAAAAATATTGAGGGAAACACAAATGTTGCCAAATGCCTCAACATTTGTCGTTTCTCTATTGGTTACCTTTAACACTGCATCTCTGGAAAAGTGCTTTATTTATCACCATAAGGAAAACTGTGGAATTCTCTCACCCAAGCTTCATTTTTCTACAATGTCCTCTCTCTCTGGAGTAGCTTTAGAAGTCAGAATACTGATCCAAAAACTTCATGTAAGACATGGGCAAAAGATGAAGTCTCTTCACACATAGGCAAACTACCTTTATATTCTCCACCCACTCAGCCTCTTCAAATGTGTATTCTTATTTTAAATTCCATCATTGTTGCAGCAATCCACCCCCACCCCCGGCGTTTTTTTAAAAAGTAGATGATGGTCATAGATCCCAATTCCAATGGCCCGTAGAGGACAATATTCTCAGCCCCTCACAATCTGCACAGTGAAGGATAAACATGACAGGTGGAAAAAGCAGCCCAGTTCCAACATGAACCTTAGAACAGGCAAGAATTGAGGACCTGGAAAACTCTCATTCTGTTCTTGAGGTGAAATGCCTGAGGGGGGCTAAGTATTAGCAGTGTTCTTGCTGCAGATACATAAAGAGTTATTGCCTGCCCACAATCTTAGTTCTTCCACTGCCCTGTCAGGAAAAGAACTCTTCCTGTTGCACTCTATGTGGCCCTTCAAGCCATTAATCTAGTTACAAGGAAGCTTCTGGAAGGAAAAAAAATCATCAATATCTCTCATGAATGTGAGCATCTTCTGCCAAGCATACCCAAGATAGAGAAATTAGCACATAACTACAGCTCTGAATAAAGGTCTGCTCACTCTCATCATCCTCTCAGCCTCGTGCTCAGAAAACAAGGGAGATAACTCTTGTAGCTCTTACAATGCTTGTAACAATCATGGATGTGTTATGTGGTCCAGAAAATTAATATCCTGAGGGAAAGGAAGTGCAGGATTTTACCAGACGTGCATGTACACTTAAAAGTGTAGAGACACATGGCACACAAAATTCATACCCATGCCCAACATAGAAACAGAACACACGCGCGCACACGCGCTCACACACACACACACACACACACACACACTCAAGTTCACCATAATCCCTGCAGCCAAAGCACAATCTTGAAATGTTTATGCACCGTTTAGATTTCAGTAGGACTTTTGTGTGCCCTTACAGGGGGGAGGCAGGAGGGAGGAACATCCACCAGTCCTGGTCCATCCCAAATGTGTGGGATCACCAAGTCATTCAAAAGTTTGTCCTCACACAAATGCTGCTTTTAGTAGACAGGAAAGCAGTGCAGATTGCACAGAAAGCAGTCTGCCCTGGACAAGCTCTGTCATGACTGAGGGAAGAACAAGCAAACCTCATATTCTTGCCTTAGGTATCCATCTACTGCCAACAATGGGCAGAATCTTCGTTTGTCTAGAAAGGCACCTGAACTGATTTGTTTTTATGCACCAATATTTGAAAGTCAGTTCTTCCACTCTTTTAATCTACAGCATTTGCAGGCCTACTAGAGACAATTTCCCCCCCACTTAAATCCCCATTAGCTTTTGGAAACCTCTTTTTGTGCCTCTGTGGCCCAAGGAATAACCAGAATATTGAAATGAAGGAACAAGAAATTACAAGATGAAAGCAAAGGGGAAATACTTTTGAAGATGAAGGCAGCAACTGAGTATGAAGGATAAAAATCAAGGACTGAAAATAAAAGTGTGCAAGGATAATGTGGTTTTATAAACACGGATAAAAACAGTTACAGCAAGGACAGGGACAGGCTGGATGGGATTGAAGTGTGAATAGATATATCTATCCAACTATTTGTATATAGATTTATATATATATATTTATATTTATATATAAATTCAAGTGGGGAGAGGGCCCGAGTCTGTTGCTTGAGAAATTTTCCCTTCTAATTGGTCTCTTGTGCAGTGGAGGAATGATTGTTTCCACCATTTCCTCTTCTCCACTGTTCACCCCCTGGAAGATTCCTCTGATTCTTGCTCTCCAAGGATCACCACACTACAGCCATCTTATATCCAGCCCAGCTTGGCAGTAAGGGCAGTGAAGGAGTCATGTGGACCGCACGCAGAGAGAAATCGCCCAACAGTTCCCTTCCCCAGGGGCTTCCCCCAGAGACCTCTGTTGAGCCTTGGGTTCCAAACTGCACTTATTGCAGAAAGGGGGAAAGAAGGGAGTGAAGACAGAAAAACAACCCTCAGTCTCAGGGGGGGGGGGCGCTGTCATTTTGGCACTCTTTTACCACTAGGCATTTTTTTGGTTTAGACTTGATGCCTGCAGGAGGCTTAACATTATGGTGGAGGTTAAACCATATGGGTTTCTAAGTTGTAGTACCCACCTTCCCATCCCTAATTCTTCCTGAAGTTGGCTGGGAAAAGATTAGGCACTCCCCCCATTCCATAGCCCCCTCAAGTAATGGATTATGCAGACTCAGCTGTCAGTCACCAGCAACATCCCATTATCTTCAAGGTTTTGTAAGCCGAACAACATTTGATGCCTAGAACAGGAGCAGCCATTCTTCCTTCCTCCAGCTCACAGGAAAGAGGGGGTGAGGGAAGGGAGTGACATAACGAGTGAACGTTCTCCAGTCTACACCCCAAGGGAATCTTTGGAAGACTCCCAGTCACCCTCATTCACCTGCAATCAGTCACTGCTGAAGCTCCTTTCATCCACTGGTACCCCCTCATTTCTCATCTCTGCTGGATACCTTATCAAGTGAGAGAGAAAGTGGGGTTCCCTTAATGAACAAGGAGGCCTGGTGTAAGGGAGGAGCCCTCTTCTTGCACAAAGAGAGTTCGATCCCCGTTTACGGGGGAAGGTTGTGCCTCTGGAGGCACTAATGGTAACGCCAAGGAGCGGCCACTAAATAGACAGAATCCCCATTTCCCTCCCCCTAAGGGAAGCCGTCACAAGCTGCTGCATGAGGAGAGGCCATCACAAAAGAACTACCCATGGGCACAGATGATGCAGGAGAAGTTTTCCACTCCCCTCTTCAGCCATGGTCTCTAAGAACTGGAAAGGTGCTCCACTTGGATGGTGCTGGTGCTAACCGTGAGGCAGATGTCTTTGTGATGCTCCGAAGTTTTATAAGGGGTAAGGTCAAAAGAACACTGTGGGGGAGGATTGGACGGGTTGTCTCCAGATGGACCCCCTGCTGCTCCACTGCCCTGTGCTTGGAAGTGCTGCTGCTGCTGCTGCTGCTGCTGTGATGCCTGTGATTGAGCCTGGACTTGGGCTTGGACCACAGCCACCTGCTGCTGGGGGTCAGGGATGTTGTGTTTTCGCATGTGTTTCATCAAATATGTTTCCTGAAGTGGAAAAGAGGCACAAAATAAATTCAGAACCATGGATACAAGTGGAGAGACCAACCCTTCCATTCCACTAAGAGGATGGTGCACACCCATGGGACACAGCAGAAACCTGTTTCCAGAGCTCTCCTCTGAGGGCAGTGGCCAAATGGTCCTCCCGTTGTCTTCCTCTTCCAATTAAGTTGTGCTTACCGAGGTATAGGCCCGATTGCACATGGAGCAGTTGTAAATCTTGGCATGCTTCACTGTGTGAGTGGCTAGATGGACCTCCAACGAGGTGGCATCTGTGTATGCTCGGTGGCAATTGTGGCACTTGAAGGGTTTGTCTTTGTTGTGCTGCCTTCTGTGGGACTAGAGTGGTAGGGAGCGAGAAAAAGGGCAATGAGTTGAAACCTTGTACTGTCTTATCCTGTTCGGAGGTCTATTAATGTTACTCAAGGAACCGTCTCATCCGTATGGGACAGGCCGGTCCCACTGTGTTGGCAGATGAGGCATGCTGCGGATCCCCTCAGTCAAGGAATTCTGGCTGGCAGGGTCCAGGAGAAGAGCCTTCTCGGCTGCAGCCCTGGTCCTTTGGAACATCTTGCCCCCTGAGGTGAGCTTAGCTCTCACCCTCCTGACCTTCCACAAGAGCTTGAAGACCTGGCTCTGCCAGTTAGCTTGGGGCCCCGATGGGGGAGCACCACACTGGATGTGGTTGATCGACTAAGAACAGCTCCCCTGTACATTCTGTTCTTTTCCTCCCCATCTTTTAGTTTTAGTTATGATTTATGGTTTTATTTTTATGTTGTAAGCTGTCCAGAGTCACCTTGCAATGAGATGGGCAGCAAACAAATTTAATAAATAATAATAAATAATGCCATTTCTTAAATAAAAATCAGGCATGTGTATGCATTCACAGGCATGGATGCTATCTATATATCTTCTAAGCTGGCAATTTACGTAATATTTATGCAACCAGATCCCCTATCATTTGTTTTGGTTTTATCTTTGTCCAAAATTTGCTGGTTACATCTTATTTACCTTCCCAAAAAACCTAATTGTACATCATGCTATTTCAAATGCCATGTATATAAATTTCAACTTAATATAAAAACAAAGGCAAAGCTACAGCAGTGAGTTTATTGTTGCTAAGCAAATAAACAAGTAATCAAGTAAATATGTTAGTATTATTAAAATCTATTAAAGCTGAGCAATGTCGTTGTGGTTGCCACACATGCTTCCTCTTGGCAACAAATCTGGGAACTGAAGGTAGCAAGCAAGACCTAAAACAGCATAAATTAAGATCTGTACTGGTTGACATCCTCTGTTAATTTTTGAACTTTGCCTTAGCAAAGTTAGATTCTTTATCTGTGACTTTTGATAAAGTAGTTAGTTTGAATCACCAGCCTCTTCTTACCCAATAAAAACAGATTCTCAGGATCACACTTTTTATTTTCCTTCAAAACTATTTAGGTTTGTCACAGTTCGCAATCAGGCTAGTGGTCAAATTATGTTAGATTTTCCTAGCAGAACTGTTGATATAAGCCAGTGATGGCGAACCGTTTTTGGCTCGGGTGCCAAAAGGGTGTGCGTGCGCAAGCACATGTGTGCCCACACCCATAATACAATGCCCTCCCCCCACGCATGCGCACAACCCCCTGGCTGTTCCCGTGCATGCGCACAACCTCCCTGGCTGCCCATCCCCCGCACATGCGCACAGGCCTCACCGAAGCCTCCGGACTTCCGATAGGCCCATTGGGCTGTTTTTCACTCTCCCCAGGGTTCAGGAAAGCCTTCTGAACCCTGGGGAGAGCGAAAAACGGCCCAACGGGAAGATCAGAAATGAACTTTTGGTTTGGCCGTTTTTCGCCGTCCCCAGGGTTCAGCAGACTTCCCTGAACCCTGGGGAGAGCGAAAAACGGCCAAACGGGCCAAACAGAAGTTCGTAAACTTTTGTTCGGAAGTTCAGAAGTTCGTTTACGAACTTCCGGTTGGGCCATTGGGCTGTTTTTCACCAGCCCCAGGCTTCAGGAGGCTTTCCTGAAGCCTGGGGAGAGCGAAAACAGCTGAAAAGATGGCCGAAAATCAGCTGGCCAGCGTGCGCATGCGGTGCTGGAGCTGACATAGGGCAACGCCTTGCGTGCCCTCAGATATGGCTCTGCGTGCCACCTATGGCACGCGTGCCATAGATTTGCCATCACTGATATAAGCCATACATGTTACAAAAGTGTAAAAACAAAATCAAACCTTTCCTCCCTCTGTAGAAATGTCAACTTTCTCTTGCTTACTTTGATTCAAAGTTACCCACTGATTGGGATCGTGTTGAATCAGTGCACAACGTCTAGTGAGCAATTTTATTTTTACTAATAACAACTATGGATTGGATGCTGATTAGTAGCAATTCAGCAATGATCCCAATGAAATGAAAAGGAGTCAAGTGCAACATCCTTAACATGTGCTGGTTTCGCTGTCTCCCAGTTTATGGAATAAGTACACAGATATTCAGCCTGGATAAAAAACAGAATGCTGGCAGAGAATGGACGGAGGACTCCCTTCTTTCTAAAACAACTACTGGGCGCATATGTTCTTTCGATTCACCTGCCTGATGCCTCTGGGCTAAGGCTATCCAGCCGATGCTTAAACAGAAGGCTACTGCCACCCCTCAATGCTTTCCAACCACAACCCCAAGTTGCTGGATATTTGGATCAATTCCTTTAGAGACTAACCTAGAGGAAACTGAAAGCCTTACCTGCAAATTTGAAAGTTGTGTGAAAGCCTTTTCACAGCCAGGGTGAGCACATTTATAGGGTCGATCTCCAGTATGAATCCTATTACAAAAAGGTTAGACAGAAAAGATCAGCAGAAGAAAAGTCAGCATAGAAACCCACTCCCAGATGTTCTGAAGATGCCCTCCAGCTGAGCTAGGCAAGCAAGAGATGCACCGCCCTTCACCAACTTATTTCCCCGCTTCTTTGATCAAGCCACATGCCACCTCCTTCCCAGTCCAGCTTAGCTAGCTAAGCTCAGAAGGAAAGCCCGCAAGAGCATGCAGAAACAAAAGGAGAGGGACAAGCAGCCCACAGGCAAGAGGCAAACTCTCAGTTACTTCAGCCACCTGTGGCAGTGCCAGGGCAAAGGACTGGAGAACAAGATCTCAGTCCAAACTGAAGTTGCTCATTTTAATTCTGCCCTCCACCATGCCAAAGAATGTGCTTTCCTCACGCACATTTGCAATGCCTGCCAAAATAACTAAGGAAATCATACATTTATCCTGTAAAGTATCAAGGAACATTGCCATACATTCCACTTGTACAGTGCCACTTCTTTATTCCCTGTAGCTTCATGCCCCTCTAGTCCATGCCTGCTTCAGTCTCTCTCTCTCTCTCTCTCTCTGGGACCCCCTGGAGGGGAAGTGGAAAAAGGGCCACATCTTCCCCAGGCCAATACTCCCTGCCCTGGCATGGTCAGTGTCTCCTCTGCAGCCCACACTCTTTCCTCTCTGGCAGGCCACATCGTTCCAATGGACAGGACCCACCCTCTCCCTGCATGCTTGCCGTGTGTGCTCCAAAATAGTGCATGCTGACGGCACGGGGGGGCCAGGCTGGGCCCCCAGCCTCCTTGGCCCTTACCGTGTGTGCTGCTGTAGGTGGGAGAGCTGGCGGAACGCCTTCTGGCAGTAACGGCACGTGTAGGGTTTGACCCCTGAATGGATGCGGAGGTGCTGGGCCAGGTAGGACGTGTTGGCGAAGCTCTTGGAGCAGTGAGGGCACTTGTGTGGCTTGACAACCGCCGTGTGGAGCTTGGAGTGGATCCTGCCGAAGAGGAGGAGCAGGGGCAGCAGTTGGACATGACCGCCAGCAAGCTAGCAATGACAACATGAGGAATGGTACCATGCTGTCTCTCGCTACAGTGGAGGAAAACCAAGTGGGATACTTTCCTTGAACTCCACAAAAGGGAGTGCAAGACCAGGAGGCCAGAGAGAGGAGTCGGGAGTTGTGGGAGTATGTGTATGAGAAATCCTGGGCTGGGGAAGCAAGGGGACGGAGCTGCTCAGCAAGTGTTTTTGTGATGTGAAGTGGGGAGGCCATCTTTCCTGCACCTACAGATTCAGTCTCCCAGACATTGTAAGAACTCCTGTCTCTGACGACCCAATAGCTTCTCCATTTTCTCACAGACTGTTCTGTGGCAAAGGACCAGATAGCATACATTAAGAGGCCCCTCTGCTCTTTGCACAAAGTAAGCATGGACCAACTGGCAGGAAATGGCTAAGATGCTCTGAGCAGTCTCCCCATGGGCACTTGCCTCATGCTACGATGTTGGCAGCATGCACCATGGATGTCTCCCCAGTCTCATCGGATCTTACCGTGTGTGCTGTTGTAGATGTGAGAGTTGGCGGAAGGCTTTCTGGCAGTAGCTGCAGGTGTAGGGCTTAGCCCCTGAATGGATGCGTATATGCTGGGCCAGGTAGGAGCTGTTCGCAAAACTCTTGGAGCAGTGAGGGCACTTGTGTGGCTTTGCCTCGGTGTGGGACTTGGAGTGGATCTGCATTTCTGACTTGGAGTAAAAGGTCAGGGAACACATCCGGCACCTGAGACCAGGTTGAGGGGAAAAGAGACAAAGTCACTCAAGGGCAGGCCAATATCTATGTCCCTAGGATCATCCACAACTGACCAGGAAGATCCCATCACTTGAAAGAAGAGCTGCCCACATCCAGTCCTGACCAATTCTGTTAAGAGGTAAAGGAATAAAACTGATTTGGATTTGGCTCTTTCAGGAAGGCCCTTCCTTAGTTAAGACTGCCTGGGAATATGAACAGTACTATGGTAGCTCAGCACATCTGGAGAACATCAAGGAGGGAGTAGTTGATCTTCCTTTAAACTAAAGAAAATACGACAAGTACCAGGGAAGACATAGCCAGTTAAAAAGTATTTTTGTGCTAAATTCTTAATCATTATGGAATCTGAAATTTAAAGATTCTTTCTCAATTTGATGTTGAGAAAAATGGTTTCTAACTACAATTTGTTAATCCCCAGCCAGCACATTACCCTGCAGAAGTTGTAAGGCTCCAACACTGGAGGCTTTTAAGAAGAGACTGTATAACCATTTGTCTGGAATGGTACAGGGACTCTTGCTTGAGCCCCCAGGGGGTTGGAGTAGAAGAACTCCGAGGTCCGTTCCAACTCTGTTATTTTGTTACTCTGACTGAGTTCATATTGTATTGATATTAAATTACTAGATGAAAAATGGGTATTATATTGATTTTAATTAGGCTTTTCAACCTTTCTATTATGTTCAATTCTTTTCAGTCATTATAGTATATACAAGGTGTTTCTAAGACCAGACACTGAAAAAGAGCCCAAATGGTAAGGTGGTTAAAACTCATGAAACCATGCACAGGGTCACAGAATCATAAATCATAGAGACTTTGGAGCAGGAGTCTTTCTACCATCCTGGACAAACGATTGTCCAATCTTTTCTTGAAAACCTCCAGCGACAGAACACCCACGACTCCGGGAGGCAAGCTGTTCCATTGGTTAATTGTTCTGTCAAGAAATATCTGTTTTAGGTAGGATGTCTCTTTAACAAGCTTCTACTCATTGCTTCTTGTCCTACCCTCAGGTCCTAATAAATATATAATAAATAATAAAAATATGATCCTTATATTTTTAACCAAAATACCATGAAAAATTTGCAACTCATGGATAAGCCATCCTTCAAAATTTTTGTGTTTTAATTTTCATAATTAGCTTATCCGACGGTGCCACATTTTCATGGTAGTTTTTAAAAATCTAAGGGATGCCTTATCTGTCAGTATATATTTATTTGTTTATTATGTTTATTTATATATGGATATTTTATTATGGATAATCATAAGCTAATTTGCAGATAAATTGAACACAGTTTGGGGGGGTTTATTTTTGAACTAAAAATACATGGCTTATGTGCAAATATATATGGCAATAGTAACAGAATATTATAGACCAATACAATGTAACAACTTAAAACTTTCTGATAAGCCTCAGCTTCTGCAGTAGTGGAACGATCTTTCACAAATGCATTCCAAGCTTCTTTCTAGCATATATAAAATAAGAACAAACATATTCCCAACAAAACAAATATCCTCAACAAAGAGGTGCAACTTCATTGAATACCCTGATCTCTAAACTAAAGATTGTATAGTAGAATGTCTCCACTAATCAGTTGTGCTCTTGTTAATCTCATCTTGCTATGGTGCTCCAGCATCTAGTAAGACTATTCTGAACAAAAAACAATTAAAAGTCATAATTACACAACTTAAGAAGACCCAATTGCAGGGAAATGTCTTGATTCCTCTACTAAAAATGGAGTAATGATAAATACAATCCCTTGCATTCCATAAGCCAAGGGGGAAAAATCCTCTCACATGTCCAAAAAACAGGTGCCTGAAATCTAGGAGACATTCCTGTGTCAACTTTAGTACAGATTTATGTTGAGATAAGTAGTTAACCTGCTTAGAGCTTTAAAGATAGTAACTATCTTGAATTTAGCGGAAAACACAATTGGCAACCAGAACAGACATTTCAACCCAGATAAATGCACATTATCATGTATCCAGCGGGCGCTACCTTTTGCGCTGCCTGAAGCACTACATAAAACAAGCTGTAGTAGTATAATCATGATGTAACAAAGGTATGGGTAATCGCTGGCAGATCCGATTGGATTAAGAACAGACATATCTGACATACTTTTGGTTATGAAAACATACTAGCTGTCATTTCCACTTCCTCAAAGATGGCAGGGCGCCAAGGAACCCTCCTTGACTGAGCAGCCATTCTTTCAGGAGTAAATTTTACTTTACTTATGCTAAATATCAGCCTAGATTTGTTGAAGGTTCATCAGCATACTTGAAGGCACCTCATTCCAAAGTTATGGATAGTCTCCCATAGCAGTTCTATATAAATTAATAAGTAGCAAAAATTAATATAATAGAACTGTGTCTAACACTATAGACCAAGAAGTCCAACTCAAAGCCTATTAGCATACACATCCATAAAAGACAGGGCTAAAATGTGGACCCTTTTTTGTGTGTCTGTGTGATACCAGGGACCTTTTAAAATAAAAATGGATGCCTAAACATTGGAAATAAAAACATCAAATTCACTCTTTAAATACCCAAAACCCATCCCACAAATTACCTACACCAAGCCTCACTGTGTCTATATAAAACAGGCTTTAGGTCTTATATAGATTTGTCTATATAAAACAGGCTTTAGGTCTTATTTTCAAGACATTTTGTCCACATATTCTTTTCAGCTACATAATCTAAAAGGAATCTAATATAACAGGGACCACTGATTTCAAATGAATTTACTATGTCTAATATGAAAACAGGAGTACAGGTTTAACCAGTTGAGTAGTTAAATCTAATTTATTAAAAAAATAATGGTCTCAATAGAAGGAAATTGACACTAATAACCCCAAGAGAACCTAGACATGTAATATGTGGTTGGAACTAGAAACTGTCCCTTCGTCTTCTCCATCAAATACAAAGCTTGTATAAAAAACAGCAATATTCTAGAAAATATGAGAGGTGGCAAACAGGAGCTGCCAGCATGATAACTAAGACACGTGGAATTGTTTCCTGTGTGGACTATTTCAAGAGTTTCAATGAATTCCCAGTCAATGACTTAACCTCAATTGAGTCAAACTTTGGGTTCATTAATTATTACTCTTGAAAAATCTATAGGAATTTTGTGATCATATTGAATGTCAGCTTTGACAGCTACAGTCTTGCACATCATACTGCAATCTAAACAAGTAAAGCCAAAACTGCTGAGCTTGTTGCCACTGGCTTCTTGTTGTTTACGCAATACTATTATGGTACACATGAAAACTGACAAAACACTTAAATATAGTTTTTAAAATACATAGCCTTATTGGGAGTCTAGTCATCCTGTTCCTCTGTAGGGTTGTAACCATATCTGTCCTTTTTGGGGTACTGCATTACTACATTTTCTCATAAATGCTTTTCTTTGACCAATAACCATTTTCTTGGGTTTCTCATTTGCAGATTATGAGTCTTTTATGACACTTCTAAATCTGCTCTTCTGCATAGGCTATGGTACTTTCAAGACAATTCTCTCCTTTTTATCCATGTTTTGGGATACCATTTAATGTTATATTCCTTAAATATTTTTTCACAAAATTACATTAACATATAAATTTGAAATTTGAACGAACAAAGCTGTAACAAGATCCAACCATATGAGTTAAATAGCATTCAAATTTCTTACCCTGCACTACTATAAAAAAAAGTCCAATGTCCATCCCTTTTTAAATAGACTTTAAGGAGTGCAAAATACATGAAGTAATATTTTCTGATGAACTAGTTTCATTTTTAAAATTTATATGATACATATTTCTCATTTTCAAAGCCTGGACTCATTGATTTTTTTAAAAACTGGATATTCCAATTCTTCCCCTCACAGATCAAATATATAGCAAATGCTAACTTTTATTTTTCTTTTAATGTGTTGTAAAACTGAATTCTTGGTTTCAAGCAGAGTATTTTTTTAAAAGTGCAATAATTGCAGCCATCTCAGATAGCTAATGCATCTGGGCTATACTGTTGATTTTATATATGTTTCAGTTGTATGTACAAGCAGTCCTTGACTTATGACCTCAATCAGGACTGGGACCTCCATTGCTAAGTGAGGTGTTGTTAAGCGAGTTGCGCTCAATTTTATGACCTGTTTTGCCATGGATGTGAAACAAATCACTGCAGATGCTAATTGAATCATCCGGTCATTAAGCAATTTAATTTAAAAAATTTAAGGGGCGTGCATAAGCGCACCAACGTGCCTACCGTCCCTGTCCTACTGTCCCCATTTATTCGTATCCATTTCCTGTATTCATAATCATGTTTATACTTATATCTCTTAAGCTTGACAAAATAAATAAATAAACTCCAGCTTCCCCGCTTGACTTTGTTTGTCGGAAGGTGGCTGGGAGGTTGCAAATTGTGATCACAGGAGGCTGCAACCATTTAGCTATGTAAAGTATTATTCCCCTTTTAGCCCAAATATTCCAATAGAACTTCATTCCTGCTATTTTCAGATTTGACTTATATCACATTGTCAGCTTTTCAAGTTATTCAGAGTCAAACTGCTTACCTGTTATTAAGCAAATATGATTAGCAGCTTTCAAACTAAGAAACATAAACTTGGTTTAATATGCCTAGATCTTAACATCTGCCATGATTTGAAAAGCATTCCATATTTGCTTTCTAAATAACCCCAGAGAAGTAAATACCAATCCTAATATCCCCCATTCCCGAAAAATACAGACATTAAGCCAAATGATATTGTTAAAACTGTGGAAGGCTCCTATAATTTCTTGATGGCCTCTCATCCAATTACTAGCCAAATCCATCCCTGACCTGCTTAGCTCTTTCAATATTATTAGATGCTCCCATCTGACATGAGATAAAATTCATATACATGGTATTTCCAGTATTCCGCTAGATGGTGAAAAAAATATACACCAACTTATAAACGTGCAAATCAAGAAATGAATTTTCCATACGATCACTAACATATGGAATATGTTTGTGTATTCCACACACAATTATACACACTTTGTATATAATTCTATATACAGAGTATATTTCTGATGAACAAGGATGGTAAAAGTACAAATGTTGCTTTAAAAGCAATTGTAAGAGAATCAGGGCAAAGCAAATTAATATATTTAGAAACACCCGGTATCACAAGTGCAAGATTCCAACATTAACAAATAAATAAGCTTCCTCCAAAAAGACATTAATTTCAAATAAAGCCTATTGTGCTACTTGCTAAAAATAGGGTTTTTGGTTTGTGGGACTATAGTGCCTCTTCCCAAACCCAATCCATTCAGCAAAATCCATAGTACAAAGCTCAGTTCTCAAATTTTATCTTGGAGATATAGTCTTCAGAAGAATATTATTGCATTTATATAAGCAATCCAACTATGATATTACATTAAAATACTTTATCAATCCCAAAACAAGGGCAGCATGATCATCCGGTCTACTACAGTTCTGTCAGGCAGAATTAGACATCATAATATGACCATAGCCCTTGATAATTTTCATTATCCCCTCAAGAGTTTAATGTATTCACTAGCAATACCAGAACAAGACATAAGTACTTTTTTTTGGTACTTTAGGTGGAAAAGAGTGGATAAATCATGAAATAAACTTCAACTGCTATACAAAGTTTACCACTGCCAGAAAGAGTAAAACTGTAACTCACATAATTGAGACATGAGGGACAGACTAAATTCACATAGGTAGTTCCGGCATGCAGTTGCATGTACCAACCATGATGTTAATTTAGAGATCAACTTACAGAATCAACTACATTGTAAAAGCCAGCCGGTGAAAAGTTATTGTTCAGTATATAACCTGCTAGGTTCTATTGCATACTTCCCTCTTACCTAAATCACAAGTAAACCAGAAGCGCAATGAACTAGCATGCCACATCATGGAAGAAGACAGTTCCCCTGTAATTCAAATGAAATACTACTTGTTCATATGCACTCTTGTGAAATCTGCCCAGAGCGTTTTGAGTTGGGTAGGCTATAAAAACTGTCAAATAAATAAAATGCAGGGTTTTTAATCCCCATAATCTCACCTGTATGTCTTGCCATCTTTGTGCTGGTCTTCTTCATCTTCATTGGGTAACACAAAAGGATCACTCATGTCCGGCAGGCCCGTTTCCTGCAGCCGCTTCTTTTTTCTTCCCCTGGGAGCTTTAGGGGTGATACTGCCAGCAGCACTCACTGCCCCACCCTCTCCAAGGATGCCCTTCTTAGAAAGGTCAGGTATTACTTGGAGACCTGCCTGGGAACCAGGAGGAAGAGCTGAGACAATCATGGGTGTAGAAATGGGAAAGGTTTGCACAGAAGAGGCTGTGGTCACCAGGGATCCAGAGGGAGAAGTTATTACCAGACCAGGTCCTGTATGAGAGAAAACAGAAGGATTGTTTCAAACCCTACAAGTCCTAATCCACCTGTCAGCATGTCAAAGAAAGGAAACCATACTAATATAATTATGTATAATTGCTACTGGGCTAGGCCTGCAGGGCTCAAATTTAAATGTTCACGCACGAGCTTCATCCTAAAACACTAGGCTTACCTCTCTGAGTTGCTGCAAGAAAAAAAAAGGTATGAATGCAAGCTTCAATAAAACCACACACCCGATTCTACTTTCTAGACTAGATCAGCTAACTACTAGATCAGGCCTGTCAAACTGGCGGCCCGTGGGCTGGATACGGCCCGCGCAGGCCGCGCCCACGCCGGCTCCGCAAAGGCAAAAAACATTCCAATACGTCATATGGCCTGCGATGCGATCGGGTTTGACACCCCTGATCTCGATGGAAACATATTTTATGATATAGCAATATTTAGGTCACACTAAACATTTAATCAGAATGCCCCTTTTCCAATGTCTAAGCAAAGCTTAACTATATTCTTTTATCAAGAACAACCTAAAACGTTGAGTTAGCAACTGGACCATCCAAATTACCTCACCTGTTGTCATGAGTCCAGTAGACTGCACTGGTACCACTGTGATGTTCTGTGTTACTGACGTCTGGCTGGTTGGGGTAAGGTGTTCTGGCTTGGTGTCAGAATCCATAGAAATGTTGGTGGGAAGGGACACAGAAGTGGGGACAGTCAGTAAAGTAGGATAGTGAGGAGGAGCCAGACCACAGCTCTTTTCTGAGGGCAACAACTGCTCCTTCATTTTGTTAATGAACATACTGTTGTCAATCTAAAGAGAAAATGGAAGAGTTTTAGAACAGTCATGGGCCAAACTTCATAAAAAGCAATTTACATTTCAGATATTCCTTACCTGTCCCGAGACTGTGGGCACTCCTGGCCAGAAATACGGGGAGGAGTTGAAGTGAGATTCTTCCATTCTAGCTGGGAGACATAAAGATACAAGGCTGGTTGTCAAATTATGTAATGTCTATATGGTACTGAGAACCATCTAGACTCTTCCACAATACTAGTTCTGATCCTGAGACTTTGTTAGTTCATTGTAAACAAACTAGAATTTACTAGCATGTTCTGATGTTCCAAACATTAAAATAGCTCTCAAATTTTCTAAGCATTATCGAAAGGAAATCATGCTTCCTCTAGTTACAATTTTCATGAAAAGACATGGTAGGAATATATAAATATTCCAATTTCTCAGTATCTTTCAAAAAGATTGGTAAGATGGCAAGCAAAACATAGCAGCAAGATGTTTGGAATCAGTAAAAATGATTGACCCTCCATTTTAACACATAGAATTGGCAAAGGACCCTGCATCTCAATGTTGTAAACCTACTAATGATTACTAAATACTGGATGTTTGCAAAAACTGATCTTGTTTAGTTCTCTGGCATACAATGAGGGACACAAATTATTTGCTGAAAACTGGGGTGAAATCCAACACTGTGCATTCCCAGGTAATTTTTCAATCTGTTAGGAAACATTTTACAAATTATGTAGGAGCGCTGGAATTGTCTTTCTAATTCTGTTGAGGAAGTTGCACTACTGGATTTCATACTCAAATCAGCCACAAATAACCATATCCTAATTCTGGACACTCTCTGCTGAACAAAGTGTTAAAAACACTCTCTCCAGTTGTGGCAAAAGGATGCTGTCCTGGTTCAAATTACTGTATTTCTGCACTCACCTGCCAATAGAATTTCATACATAGCTTCTAAAATTATGATGAGTGATGTAATGTAGTCCCTATTCTTTCACTTTGAAAAATCTCAGAATGCCATATTTTTAATCCATCAAGTTAAAAGAAACTCTCAGTGCTACATGTTGTTAATCTTTGATTTAAAAACTTGATAGTAGAAAAGCAAGATCCATGGCTTGAAAACTCTTGATCATATAGCTTTTACAAAGTTTATATAGCATGACACAGACATACCAGGAACATGCCACTTAAATTACTTATTCAAATTTCAGTAGCCTCCAACTTCTGATAGAGCTCACAATGGATTTAGTTTCTGTTGTGCTGAAGGATAACTAAGGAGCAATTAAAAAACAAATATTCTTGGTTTCATTGAAATGCCCAAAATTTAATAAACATGTTTCAGGGTGAACTTTGAAATATTCACCGCATGTATGTATGTTATCTAACACTTATATTAGCAGATCACAGCTAGTTAGCAACCCATTCCCTACACTCTCAAGCATCCCAAAGGAAAACTGTGCTGTTCTTTAAAGGCAGTTTTCAGCCTAAAAATGCTAAAGTTGCAGATGAAACATACCAAAAGCTTGCTATAATTATGCAAAAATGAACAATCCTTGAATTCTACAATTGCAGTGCTAGACTATTTCTTTCCTGGAACTCTGCATTCCATCTCCATCTTTCTCCCAATCTCATCTTGTGGGCCTGCACCTGTTTTGGAAAAAACTAGACTTCAAAGAGAAATGTCAAACAACATCATTGAAGCATCCCAAGCACAGGCCTAGAAGTCTATCACATTCCGAAATCGAGTATAATTAAATGTGTGCGTGCGTACATGGCAGGAGAAGCTAAAGAAACCATCTACAGAAAACATAGCTGAGGAAATTAGATCTATTCTGAAATAGGTTGTGTTAGATCAAGCCATGAGTTTACAAAGCCCAACCCACATGCTCCAGGGAAGCCCAGAAGCAATTTAGGGAGCCACCGATCCTCCCTTTTTCTTTGGCAACAACATTCAGAGGAGTGCAGGCTTTGAATCCCAGGGCTCTAGATAAACTAAAATTGTCAATAGCCAATGATAGGCTTTGTCTGCAAAGGATGCACGTTACGAAGACCAACTTTCCTCTAGTCGGGACCAATTTTCCTCCCGCTTTAGAGGCGCCAGAAATCGAAGACACCAGCGAGGCACCCCGACCCCTCCCAGGACCCCTCGCCCACACTCGCACCCCCAGCTCCCTTCGCGCCCTTTCGCTGACACTGACCCCGCCCGCGGCCCCTCGCTCTCCGACCCGCCCGGGCTGAAGCGGGGAATAGTGGTCGAGATGACGCGGAGTCCAGCGGCGCACGGGCCACCAGTTGAGATAGGGCAGCCCCGGAACCTCCGCCTCCGCCACCCGCCGCCGCCGCCGTTCCCCCGGAGAGCCAGGCGGACAGCAGGCAGCCCTTTTCTTCCGCTTCCGGATGATTTAACCCCGGAAGTCCTCCTTGTCGAGGAAAGCCACTCATATTCTCCCGCCCGCTGCCCATTCATCTGCCCCTCCCGGCCCCCGGAGACAGCCCCCCAGCTCTGGCCCAAGTGGCGGCAACGGCAACCTCCTCCTCACCGGAAAAGGGAGCAAAAAATCACTTCCGAGGCGAGGAGGCGGCGTTTGAGTTAACACTTCCGGGGCATGGCCGCGGATGGCTGAATCGCTTCAAGGCTTGCCGGAAGTGATGTGTTCCTGGCTGCATTTGAGGAAGTGCGCGCTTCTCCCTTTCCTGCATTGAATGTTTGGTCTAAATACAAAATCGGATCGACTTATGGAGGAGAGGCCCACCTGCCAAAGATCCGTCAGTACCGTCTGATTCCTGCACCCTGCGGATCTTACGGAAAGGGACTTCAGAGTGCCGTACAGCTTCGTCAAGGCCGTAGGAGAGAGAAGGCCGGCATAGACACCGGAGAGAAAGGCTAAAAATCAACAAGCGTTGGCGGAGCTCCTTGCAATCTGAAGTCTCGTTTAGAGGGTGATCGTGTATACTGTTTACTCATCCGACTAGTACGGATGAAGAATACGGACGACCAGTTAGTAGCTGAAATGCAAACACCTGAGCCAATCCAGAAGGATGATCCCAACATCCCAGCATTGAAGATGTGTCTGCTAAAAACCTTAGTGCCAGGAAGAAATCAACCTTCCCCTCCACCTCCCAAAGGCAAGGTGAGAAAAAGGAAGGCCATTGTGGAGGAGTTTGACTCACATCCCCCCTCCAAAACTTTCCGAACTACCCAGGACTCACAGAAGGAGACCCTAGACCTGTTTGACCCAGAGCAAAACAAAAAGCTTGTCTTCAGACAGACACCAAAGGTAATAAAGAACTTCCTGCGGGGTTGGCAGATAGATGTACCTGAAGATCATTCCCTCAGCATAGACCCAAGAGCTTTCTTGAAGGGTGTGCGCCCCCAGATCTGCCAGAAGCTCATAGAAGAAATTCGGGCTTGGAGAGGAGTCAAATTCC
This sequence comes from Diadophis punctatus similis, assembly GCA_023053685.1. Taxonomy (NCBI): domain Eukaryota; kingdom Metazoa; phylum Chordata; class Lepidosauria; order Squamata; family Dipsadidae; genus Diadophis; species Diadophis punctatus. The sequence goes on from JALIGW010000002.1 coordinate 97,871,691, forward strand.
AGCTGGTGCTAAAGGTTAATCTCTGGAAAGGCACTTGCACAGAGGTTATGCTTCGTCACAAACAGGAAGTGGTCTTTCAGAACAATGAGCTCGACAAGGCACTAGACAGGGCATTCCTCATCATTCAGGAGACGCTTGAGAAATGGACCCAAAGAGGCTCTGGTTGGGTGGTTAAAAGAGTGCAGACTCTCTGGCTGAATATTGCCCGGTATCAACCCTTACAGGGTGGTTCCTACATCCCACTACCATCTGTGGTGAGAAAGAAAAAGGCGGTCATAAACGTGAAAAACAAAGATGATCACTGTCTGAGGTGGGCGCTCCGCTCAGCCCTGTTCCCTGCAAAAGACCACGTGGATAGACTCTCCAAGTACCCCACTCAGGACGGCCTTGATTTCAAAGGGATCCAAGCCCCCACACCCATCTCCGATATCGAGAGGGTAGAAAAACAGAACAATCTAGCCATCAATGTCTTTGGCTGGGACAAGGGCATCATCACCCACCGGCTCAGCTGTCAGCCAGGAGACATACCCAGGATCAATCTCTTGCTGATCGAGAAGGCTGGTAAGTTCCACTACACCTGGGTGAAAAATCTCAACAGATTCCTGTATCATCAAAGTAAGCATCGAGAGTGCAAATATTTCTGTGAGCGCTGCCTCCACTGCTACACCAGGGAAGACCTGCTAGAAGCCCACAAGCCTCATTGCCGTGGGATTGGGCAGACGGCAGTGAGAGAGGTGATGCCAAAAGAAGGTAAAAACAAGCTTTTCTTCCAGAACCACCACAAGCAGCTCCCATTCCCATATGTCATATACGCTGACACTGAGGCCCTCACCACAAAGATCAAGGGCTCCAAGGCCGACACTACAAAGAGTAACATTCAGAAAACACAACAGCAGGAGGCCTGTGGCTATGGTTATATAGTTGTGCGCTATGATGGTGAGACACAACAGCCACCAATTATAATCAGAGGGCCAAATGCAGCAAAGGATTTTATAAAGTCTCTCCTAAAAGAAGAAGAAAAAATCAAGTTGTTGCTGGCCAAATCCCTCCCCCTATGCATGACCCAAGACAACTATCAGGCCCACAAGACAGCCACTATCTGCCACGTGTGTCAGAAGCCACTTGTTGGAAAGATTGTCCGTGACCATTGCCATATCACAGGGAAATACCGAGGTGCTGCCCACAATGATTGTAACCTTAAGCTGAGGCAGCACTCCAAAAACCCAGTCATTCCAGTTGTCTTCCACAACCTGAGGGATTATGATTCCCACTTCCTGATGCAGGCTATCTCAGAGGTAAAGGAGCATAAGATCACCTGCATTCCGAACAACACAGAGAAATACATCTCCTTCTCTCTAGGGCCACTCCGGTTCATTGACAGTGCCCAGTTTCTGCTGGCCTCCCTTGACAAGCTTGTTTCAGCTAACCAGTCTGAAGACTTTCAAATTATGGCTAAGTTTGTTCCCAGCAGAGAAAACCGAGAACTTTTGCTGCGTAAGGGCATCTACCCATACGAGTACATGGACTCTTGGGAACGGTTCGCTGAGTCGCAGCTCCCACCAAAAGAAGCATTCTACAGCAAGCTCACAGATGAACACATATCGGAGGCCGACTACATTCATGCCCAAAAGGTCTGGGATACCTTTGGGTGTCAAACACTAGGGGACTACCATGACCTCTACTTGCGTACAGACGTACTCCTCCTAGCAGACATCTTCGAGACCTTCCGGAAGACTTGCATGCAGCAATATGGTCTAGACCCTGCCCACTATTATTCAAGTCCAGGCCTTTCTTGGGATGCACTGCTAAAAACGACTAATGTGGAGCTGGAGCTGCTCACGGACCATGACCAGCACCTATTCATTGAGAAAGGGAAACGAGGTGGTATCTCCATGGTCTCAAAGCGCTATGCAAGAGCCAACAACCCACTGGTAGACGACTATGACGGTTCTAAGCCGAATATTTACATCATGTATCTTGATGCAAATAACCTATATGGATGGGCCATGAGCCAGCCTCTTCCTACAGGTGGCTTCAAGTGGGAAAAGGATTTGCAGAGTTTGGAGAAAACCATAGCAAACCATCCAGCAGACAGCCCAGAGGGTTACATCCTTGAGGTGGATCTGGAATACCCTGTAAAGCTCCATGACATACACAACGCCTACCCACTGGCCCCGGAGCACATGGTGATTCAGAAAAAGTGGATGTCGGAGTACCAGCACAACCTCATTGGCAAAGGCGTGGCATCTACCGAGGTTGAAAAACTGGTCCCCAACCTCCGCAAGAAGGAACGCTATGTGCTACATTACCGCAACCTCCAGCTTTACCTGTCTCTTGGCATGCACCTGAAGAAGATTCTCCGAGCCTTGAAATTCAAGCAGAGACCTTGGATGGAGCCCTACATTACGCTGAACACAGACCTCCGCAAAAAAGCGAACAGTGACTTTGAGAAAGACCTGTACAAGCTAATGAACAACAGCGTGTTTGGGAAGACCATTGAGAACCTCCGCAAGCGAGTCAATGTCCAATTAGTGCGTGCAAACGAGGAAAAGAAACTGCGGCGTCTGATAGCCAGCCCGGCATTTGCACGGGCAAACATATTTGATAATGACTTGGTAGCCATCCAGGTTCACAAGAGCCTCCTAGTCCTCAACCGGCCTATGTATGTGGGTATGAGCATCCTTGACCTCTCAAAATATTTCATGTACGACTTCTACTATAACGAAATGAAGGCTCAATATGGGAAGCGCTGCCAACTCCTTTACACAGATACTGATTCCTTTCTTCTTGAAATCCAGACAGAGGATGTATATAAGGACATGAGCACACAGGCAGAACTCTATGACACATCCAACTACCCAAAAGATCACTTCCTTCACAGCGTAACAAACAAGAAGGTCTTAGGGAAGATGAAAGATGAGTGTGCTGGAGTGCCCATTGCTGAGTATGTTGGCCTGCGCCCCAAGATGTATTCAATCCTGGAGGCTGGTGGCCCAGGGGCCAAGAATATAAAAAAGGCCCAGGGTGTGAAAAAGAACGTCGTGAAAAAGCACATCCATCATGAACACTATAAAGAAGCCCTCTTCAGCAAGAGGATCTTCCGCCATTGTATGTATTTTTTGCGGTCTGCGCATCACCGCATCTATGGACAGCACCTGAACAAGGTAACGCTGTCCCCCTACGATAGCAAGCGCTGGATCGCAAAAGATGGGGTGAACACCCTAGCCTATGGCTACGAGGGTGCCACAGACCTGCAGTAGCTGGCTAGGAGTGAATGCTGCTACTTTGTAACGTGATGCCAGCTGGGTATCAGGAGGCACCATGACGACCTCTTCCCAGACAGTTGGTATGAGTTTCTCATTGTGGAATGTAGAATATTAAACCAAAATCCATGTAGCTTAAAATATTCCACTCTTGACTCATTTATCAACATTCCTCCAGAAAGCTGAAGTCTGTCTTGTTTTTTTTCCCCTAAGGGGGAGGGAGTATTAATGAGCAAGATTTTTGGCCTTCTCCTGTCTCATGAATTTCTTTTTTACTCAGTCATTTTTGATGTTGCACTTATGATTGATGATTTTAACCAAGACAAGAAAGGCTTATATACATCTGAATGACTTCATGGACAATTTTTTTACATTGTTCTTGTGATGGCCATTCTTGTGAATGGTTGGTATTATTCCAACCTGTTTCCATTTCAGCATTAAATGTCTGACTGGTTTGTGGAACCTCAAGAGTTTTAGAAATTGTTTTATAAACTTTTACAAACTGATAGGCATATGTGACATTTTACAGAAGTCTTCAGCAATTTCTTTGGAGAAGGGACATTTTACTATCTTTGGCGGACATGTAAAAAAGCTAAAAAGTTTTGGATTCAAATACTTAATTCAGAAGATCTTACAGATTAATATACAATTGCAACCAGTGGGTTTTCTTCTGGGATTTATGGACAAACATTTGTAAAAATTGTTTTTATATATCATAAGTATGAAATTAATATATACATATAGCACTTAGCACTTAGACTTATATACTGCTTCATAGTGCTTTACAGCCCTCTCTAAGCGGTTTACAGAGTTCAGCATATTGCCCCCAACAATCTGGGTCTTCATTTTACCCACCTCGGAAGGATGGAAGGCTGAGTCAACCTTGAGCCAGTGAGATTTGAACAGCTGAACTGCTGAACTAGCAGTAGCCTGCAGTGCTGCATTTAACCACTGCACCATCTCGGCTCTTAGTTGGAAAGATTCAATATTACCCACAAAGAAGGATTGGCTGGTGAAGATGATGGAACCTATATAGAGACTAAATTGACTCCCTGGATTGGAGAAAAGACAATATTTATATTATTTATTCAAAACTCCTTATAAACTTTTTGTATGAAATAGAAAAAAATGATATAATTTATGATTTTGATGATTAGGAAAATATAGATGAAAATAAAATTTTTTGAATCATTACAGCAGTGTTTCCAAACTTTTTCAGTCCACCGCCCCCTTGGTGCTACAAACTCATCCTCACTGCCCCCCACCCCCTTCAGGTGGTCAGGTGACCGGTGGGAGTGGCCAACTTGTAAAATGTGGTGAAGCTCACTTAACAACGCTCTTGGTTAGCAACCAAAATTTTGGGCTCAATTGTCATAAGTCTTTCTTTCCTTCTTTCTTTTTCTTCCCTCCCTCCCTTCCCTCCCTCCTTTCTTTTTCTATCTGTCTTCCTTCCATCTTTCTTTCCTTTCTTTCTGTCTGTCTTCTTACCATCTTTCTGTCTGTCTTCCTACTTTCTTTCTGTCTTCCTTCCATCTTTCTGTCTGTCTGTCTGCCTTCCTTCCTACCATCTTCCTTCCTTCCTTCTGTCTTCCTTCTGTCTTCCTTCCGTCTGTCTGTCTTCCTTCCTAACATCTTTCTTTCACGGCGGGAGAAGGAAGAAAGTGCTCTGGCCGGCGCTCGGCTTACCTTCCTGGCGAGGCTCAGAGACCACCCGGCACGCCCATCCGCCGGCACTCCACTTTCTGCCTGCCTGGCCAAGGCCCCTGCCAGCCCAAAGAGTGGCGGACCCTGAGGCCGGCGGAGCTCCATAGGTGCGCGCCCCCATGCTTCCCGGCACGCAAAGGTCCCGGAGCGGAAGGTGAGAGGAACGGCGGCAACCGCTCTCCGGCAGCGTCGCGTCCCCTGTCATGTGCTGTCCGGGAGCGCAGTCTCAGGGCTGGTGGGGGCCTTGGCGGGGCAGGCAGAAAGTGGAGAGCCGCCGGATGGGCATTCCAGGCGGTCTCCAAGCCTCGCCAGGAAGGTAAGCCATGCGCCGATCGGGCCCACGCACTCCCGCCCACCCCTCGCTCCGGCTGTCTCCTGGGAAGTTCACGGGAAGTGGCGGCAGGCGGAATTGGGCAGGGCGGAGCCGCCAGTGCAGCAGCACCCGGCGAGGAAGGCTGGGCGGGGAGGCATGGCCAATTGTCTCATCCCGTGGGGCAGATGGTCTGGAAGAAGCGCGGTTGAGCGGGGCTGGCGCAGCCTATTGTGCCTTCTCTTGCCCCTCTCTCCATCCCAGAGGGCCGTGCATCCCTCCCGCCAATCCTCTGTAAAATCGGCTGCTCTGTTTCTGCAAAGGCAGTGTTATGACTTGCCCGCATCCCGCGCAGATGATGGAGGACCCGGAGGATGTGGAGCCGCTCATGTCGCAGCAGTACCACCCCGTGTACCTGGCACCTGAGTCTGCCAGCAATGAAGATTCAGTGCCAGAGGAGGAAGACCAGCCAGGACCTTCTGCACCTGCTCAGCAAAGTGAGTCGTCAGAGGAAGAGGAGCCTCTGCTGGATGCTAGGGCTCGTAGAGCAGCTAGCAGACAGGATTGGCTTAGCAAACGGAGGTCTCCTCGGAGGTAGCACTGAGGGCTAATTGGGCCACGCCCTCAGTGCCTATTTAAGTCCGGTGCAGTCAGAGATCCATGCTGAAAACAACACTAGTGTTTCTCGAGCACCATTGGAGTTTCTTGAAATCAGAGTTCTTGCGTTTGGAAGCTAACATCATCTGTCTGGGACGCCAGCCAGCTCAAGTGAGTTGAGATAAGGAAGCTAATTGCCTCTGTATTTGAACTTAACCCACGAAGAGCCCAAAGACATTTGAGACTCTGTTCTTTGTATCTTTTCTGGACATTATACCTGTTGTGCCTTTACTAAGAAGCTTTATTAGTAAAGAGATACTTTTATTTGATTATTACAAACTTTTGTGTGTGCGTTTCTGGTCGGGTTGCGGTGCTGGGACACAACAGGCAAAGCCCTGCAGGGCGATCTAAAGAGGGGAGGGGGATGCTGTAGAAAAGGCCGCCTGCCTCCCGTGTCAGCTCTGTGGGACTTGGGGCTCTGAAGCAGCCCACTGACTTCCAACCCGGCGCCGCGGTCTGAGTTCCCAGAGTGGCTCCGGCAGTCGGCTGGGCTTATCCACAAAGAGAGCAGGCAGGTGGCCAGTGGGCTGCTTTGGAGCCACAAGCGCCGCAGAGAGGGCACAGGTGGAAGGCGGCCTTTTCTGCAGCATCCCCCTCCCCTCTTTGGATCGCCCTGCAAAGGGGGGGTTCTGCCTTCGCAGGAACGGGGCAGGTGCATGTGCCGCAGCCCCTCTCAGCGTCTGCATTTCCAAGGGCCGCCCGCCCACCCACTGGCCGGGCCGGACTGAACGCCGACCTAAGAAGGCAAGCGGGCATGGGGGACCGCCGGGAAGGCCCCATGGAAGGCTGCCAAGCCTGGCAGGGCAACAGGGAATGGAGTAGGAAAGGCAGGTTAGGACGGTGGGGGGTTGCAGGGGCAGCTAGGCAGGCCGCGGCTTCGCAGACTTACCTGGCAGGCAGATCAGGGGCGCAGCGCTTCAGGCAGCAAGCTGCAGAGCAGAGACTGGGCGGGGCAGGGTGAGCAAGTAGCGACGGGGGGCGTTGGCGAGGCGTCGGCGAAGCGAGTCCCTGTGTGGCAATGGGGAACAACTTATATAGGCCGGGGGTGGGGTGGGTGGGCCGGAAGCACCACGTGGCGGGAAAAGCAGTGACCGGGCGATTGGGTGTACATGGGCTGTGGGGGAGCGGGGACAGGACTGGTTTGGGGGCGTGGCCAGCCAGCTGTCGCTACAGGTATGGCAAACCACCTCCCGCCCCACTGGCCCCTCTTAGCGTCCCCCTGCCGCCACCCTTGCCTCTTAGCGCCCCCTTAAGTCATCCCACGGTAACGCCCACTTTGGGAACCACTGCATTACAGTAAGAAGTAATTTTATATTTGCACTTATAACTGCTGTAAAGAAAACCAGAAACTACTTTTTTCTATTTCTTTTCATTCTTTTTGTACTTTTGGCTCTTTATTGTGTTTCTTTTCTCCACTTTATATTCTTGTTACCAGACCCATTTTTGTGATCTTCTCTTTGGCAGTTAAACGAATGCTGCGGTTGTTAAGTGAATGTTATGGTTGTTAAGTGAACCCATTGTTTGCTATTGGCTGCCTTTTTTTTTTTTAGCCAGAAACTGGAAGTAATCGCTGATTTCTGGCAAAAATGTAGTAAATTGCAGTGACATAACTATGGAGTGCTGCAAACGACTGTAAATGCAGACTGGTTGCTGAGCACCCAAAGTGCAATCGTGATTGCAGAGGGGATGAAGTTGGAACTCCAAAATCGAGTTTTAAGTCCCTTTTGGAAGCTGCATTGTTAATTCAAATGCTCACTGCTCCTGGGATCTTTTGAAGCCATTCTTCAGTTTAGTAGTCACAGCCCTGACAGCTTCTACACCTACTGGGACTGCTTTGGTCTTTGCTTTCCACATCCTGAGTCTCTAGCTCATATTCTATGCCCGGGGTCCCCAACCCCTGAACCCTGGCCACTGCTAGGCCGTGGCCTATTTACAACAGCCACACAAGCACGTGCACGCAGCTTGACTCACACAAGCGGTAGGCCTGTGTGCATGCACTCACAGCTCAACTTGTGTGAGTGGTGGGCTGGCGCACGGACACGTGTGCGCAACTCAATTAGTCGATGTGCGTGCGTGCTGGCCTGCCGCTCACTCAAGGAGAGATGCATGCGTGTGTGTGTATGCCAGCCCACCGCTCGCACGGCCTGGTTCCCCTCCCCCCTGCTGGGCCACCAAGCCACAAAGGTTGGGGACTGCTGTTCTATGCAGATGTTCCTGTATACAAATCTAGCTATTTCAATGTTGCTCAGTGTATGCTATTCCTGCCTGCATTTTACACCCTGCCACTGTGTGTTGAACTGTCTCTGAGGTCTCTGGACTTAGTCTGCATTTTGGGTTCCATCTAATATGATAGACCCCTGCTTCTATGAATCTGGTGCTTAGTGTCTTTATATGCTGCAATGATCTTTTAATCCAGCCCTTTCCAACCTCTGGTAGGATTTTCCAATGTCTGCCACTTCAGCTGTCTGTTGATGATACATCCCATGCAGAATCTTATCTTGCCATGGTACTTCCTGTTAGTTGTTTCTCCCATGTCTACTGCTGCCTCAGACATTCTCTCAGCTTTCATTTTTGGGTTCTGTCTGGTACTTCTGGATACTCTGGGTTTTATACAGGACAGTGGCTCTGATGCTCACCAGACCCTGTCCACCTTTCCAGGTAGTGTACAGTTTCTCTACATTGTAAGGAACTTCCAGGTCCTCATATTGGCAGCTTCCATACTATGCTTTGTCCAGCTCTCTATACTGGCAGGTGTCTGATGACTGGAAGAGCATGTTGATGGTTTAGATCTTTTTCTCATTGAGCTGGCTCTTCAGGACCTGTCTTATCCTTTAGTGGTACTTGGATGTTGTTGTCTTCCTTGCCACCTCATGGTTCCCATGTGCTGTGGGTTACCAACGTTCTTGTAACTGGTCTCTTTATCTGTTGTGTGGCTTGCTGGTATTTCCACCCCATTCGTTTTAACTATTTTTCCTCTCTTGACTACCATCTATTCATATTTCTCCAATGACATCCTAATGTCCTCACTGTAGATCTTGTGGGTGCTCCATTGCAGGAGGTTTTCAAGAAAAGATGACAACCATTTGAGATAGTGAGAGGACGCCCGCGTTGGGCAGGGAGTTGGACTAGAAGACCTCCAAGATCCCTTCCAGTCCTGTGATTCTATTATCTGTGTCAGGTGGATCAGTGAGTCAATGTCTTCTTCACTCTTAGCATACATCTTGATGTCCCCCATGTAGAGGAGGTGGCTGGTGGTTGTTCTATTCTTCTATCCATATCCAGTCCTTATCTGACAGAGGGGGTCAAACCTATGCAGAACAGTAGTGGACACAGTGCATCACCTTAGTACATGCCACACTTGATGGCTATTTGTTTAAGCTATCTTGAGTTGGTTTCTAGAATTGTGTTCTACAGTCCCATTAGGTTTTTGAGGAAGCTCCTTAGTGTCCTGTTGACTTTGTATAGTGCCAGGCATTCATTGATCCATGTGTGCGGCATTGAGGTGTAAGTCTTCATTTAGTCAATCCAAGTCGTGTTCAGATTGTTCTGTCTAGACTAGGGGTCTCTAAACTTGGCAACTTCAAGACTTGTGGACTTCGACTCCCAAAATTCCTCAGCCAACCATGTCTAGACTTGAGTTGTGGGTGACTGTTCTGTCTATGAACAGCTGGTGTTTTGAGCCTCTGGTGTTGTTCCCATGCCTGATGCCTGATAGAATGTTCCATGATCTGAGGAGACAGGTTATTTACTAGTTGTTGGATGGTGCTTTTTCCCTTGCAGGAATATTTCATGATCAGCACTGTCCTTTCTGTTAGTCAGTGAGTCTAGGTGCTGCTTTCTAGTCATCTGTGCTGCTAGGCGTTCATGCACTGCTGTTAGTTTTATTTAGCCAGTAGGTATGGTTCTTGACCAGGCCAGGTGCTATCCAGCTCTTAGTGCTCTTGTCCCACTGTTTATTTATCTATTTATTTATTTGTGAGATTTATATACCGCCTCACAGTGCAAGCACTCTCTAAGCGGTTTACACCAGTAAGCAATGTATATTTATATTGCCCCCAACAATTTGGGTCCTCATTTTACCTACCTCAGAAGGATGGAAGGCTGAGTCAACCTTGAGCCGGTGAGATCTGAACCGCTGACCTGCGGATCATAGTCAGCTAAAGTGGCCTGCAGTACTGCCCTCTAACCGCTGTGCTACCTCGGCTCTTTTTATTGGATGTTTTTGTTGGATGTTTGCTACTGTGGTGGTGACTGGTTCCTGTTCTGGGAGATGGTTGTGGTCTGCAACCATTTTGCGTTAGTGTTATGTGTTTTCTCTTTCTCCCAAATTATCAGATCCACCAGTTTTGGCTTGGTGCCTTGCTGGCGTTCTGCCATCGATTGGGGAAGGAAGGGGAGAACAAACGGGCAATAAAGCTGTATACGTTTATGATGGGAAATTGGGATGGAGGAATTGTCAATTGAGAAAAAATAGCATTTTGGAATCCAGTTCTCCAAGGCCTTTTGCCCTGAGAGTGGAATTTCATCAACTCAAACACCTCAGCATTTCCTAAAACATCTCGGCGGTGCCAGATTGGCTACACATGGACAGACTATGGGGGGAAGGGCTAGGGCAGTGATGGCTAACCTTTTTCTTATCATGTGCCAAAAGTGTGTGCGCGACTGCGCGTGTGTGCTGGCACCCATAATGCAATGCGGCCCCCCTGCGCATGCACACACAATCCCCCTGCTCCCTCCACCCTGCGTGCATGCACATGTGACCCACCACCCCCCATTTTGGGCCTAGTAGACCTCCCTGCAGCCTTCTGGGACCAAAAACGGGCCTTGGGGGGAGGCATGCGGCACCTCCCCACGCCCCATTTTGGGCCTAATAGGCCTCCCTGCAGCCTCCTGGGACCAAAAATGGGCTGGGGGCCCCCACACACCCTGCACTCCCCTGCGCATTTCCTGCATGCGCCCCCCGCATCTCAAAAATCAGCTGGCCGACCGGAGGCACGCGCATGCATGCTGGAGCTGAGCTGGGCGACGGCTCGTGTGCCCACAGAGAGGGCTCTGCATGCCAGCTGTGGCACATGTACCATAGGTTTGCCATCACGGGGCTAGGGGAAACCAGGGGTTTAGTTCTGTATTGGCATATGGGAATTTTAGATTCCACTTGACTTTACTGCAATCAGCATTTCTTAGTAAAAGTGCCTTTTCACTTCTACCAAATGGAGTCTAAAGTTTTACTTCCCTAAGGGATCAGACTGGGGCAGATTCTTCCAGTACTGTTCAATTTCTGCTGTTGGTGCTTCTGCTGTTACTGTTGTTGCACAATAGTGGTCCTGAACTATATTAGGAATCCTTATATTCATTTCTAAATTAAAGGAGAGGGGCCAGTTGCTCAGTAAGTACTAACATTTTGGCTCTGATTAATGCAGTAAACAATAACAATAGAAATTACCCATTGCAGCCACTAGATGGTGACATTTATACAATGATAAAATCCTGTAACATTCAAAGGCCTGTTCGACAAAGTAATGAGAAGGTGCTTGCCTCTACTCCAGTGGCAGTTTGTTTCATAACAGCCCATGCTAGTAAAAAATCAGATTTGTTGATCCTTAACTAAGTGTGTTACTGCCAACCTGCCTTCCATTGAGGACCTGTACACTGCACGAGTCAAAAAGCGGGGCATGAAAATATTTACTGACCCCCTTGACATAAATTGTTTCAACTCCTACCCTCAAAACGACGCTATAGAGCACTGCACACCAAGACAACTAGACACAAGAACAGTTTTTTTCCCAAATGCCATCACTCTGCTAAACAAATAATTTCCTCACCACTGTCAAACTATTCACCAAGGCTGTATTACTATTACTATTAGTCTTCTCATCGTTCCTATCACCCATCTCCTCCCACTTATGACTGTATGACTGTAATTTGTTGCTTGTATCCTTACGATTTATATTAATATTGATTGTTTCCTGATTGCTTATTTGTACCCTATGACAATCATTAAGTGTTGTACCTCATGATTCTTGACAAATGTATCTTTTCTTTTATGTACACTGAGAGCATAAGCACCAAAGACAAATTCCTTGTGTGTCCAATCACACTTGGCCAATAAAGAATTCTATTAAAAAAAAAAGTACAGAATAAATTATGTGGAAATAAGCAGTACTACTGCTATTACCCTGAGCCTAAACCATGTTAGATTTTCAACATTATACTGAGTATTTTAATTGTATTCGGAGTAACCAATGAATGGATCTGCTGCAGCACAGAAACTATGAAGGATCTTGAAAAGGTTAAAAAAAAACCCCACACACTGCAGAACAGTTTTATGGGCTAATTTCAATTTCTGTTCCACCTTAAACTATTCTGCGTGCAATCATCCCTAGTGTTTATTATGACCCTCACATGAAGAATGATAATTCCCTAATTCTATATGCTGGAATCAGTAAAAATGATGTTTTCTCCAGATACAGTTTTAGTTTCTTCTCCCAAAAGCAACCCTTTAGTGTTCAGAGATTGAGCTTCTTGAATAATCCAACAGGAGTATTTTGGATATTCAGACATATCCAGTCCTTACTGGATATATCTGGATATTCCATATTTTATTGGAATACAACTTATTTTATAGTCTTGATCAGCAAATAATATTTTCTAATGATCATGATGGGAAAAGATCTTAATGACTGTACAGTAAATACTCAGTCTAATTAATGAAGGACATTACATATAGTTCATCTGTATGCAGAGATATATGGTAATGCAGCAGGATGATTAAAATGATGTGCTATGGACCAGACAGATATCAAAGCATGACTGATGGATAAAATTACCAAGAATCAGGATATGAACTTCCAGGGTCAAGAATGGCCAAAGAACAGCTAGTTCCCTTTCCATGTTGTCTTCTGAAATAGGATAGAATGGGAATGTTATTGATTTGGTGATTTGGCCGTATCAAAAGTACAAAACTGATACATGTATACAAATAAGCACAGAGAAAACAGCAGGAAAATTGTTTTTTAAACTCTAGCAATATTTCATGACAAGACTGATAATAGTTGGTCAGAGTCCAACAATAGTAAGAGATGAGTACACAGGAACTCTGTGTAAGCTGAGAGAAGTGGGAAGTGCGTAAGGACTAGGGCAGTGATGGCAAACCTATGGCAGGCATGCCACAGGTGGCACACAGAGCCATATCTGAGGGCACGCAAGGTGTTGCCTTATGTCAGCTCCAGCGCGCATGCGCGGGCTGGCCAGCTGATTTTCGGCCTTCTTTTCTGCTGTTTTCGCTCTCCCCAGGCTTCAGGAAAGCCGCCCAATGCCCAACTGAAAGTTCACTTGTGTGCTCACCTCCGGCCTCTTTTTTGCTATCAGAGGTCTTCAGGAACTTCTTTGGCTTTGGACAGTTGTAGCCAGGCATCCCACACCTTGCCCATTTCTTCTGCAGCCGGCAAGGCTTTTCTGAAGGCCTCTGCAGCCGATAACAGAGCTCCAGATCAATTCGGAGCTCTGTTATCGGCTAGAGAGGCCTTCAGGAAAGGCCTTTAGAAAAGGCCTCTGCAGCTGATAACAGAGCTCCAGATCATCCGGAGCTCTGTTATAGGCTGCAGAAGCCTTCAGGAAAGCCTTGCAGGCTGCAAAAGAAATGGGCCGAGGTGTGGGAGGCCTGGTTGCAACTATCTGAAGATAAGTAGTAGGGCAGCTCCACAGCTTCAGTGAGGCCTGTGTGCATGCGCGTGGGGGGGGAGCGCAGGGGTTGTGCACATGCATGGCTGGAGGGCATTGCATTATGGGTGTGGGGGCACCCGTGTGGATGCTATTGCGCATGCACCCTTTTGGCACCCGACCCAAAAAAGTACGCCATCACTGGACTAGGGTGTACTCCACTTTGGGCAGATTGATCATCTGAATCCTAGAAAAGCCAAGAATGTGTAAAGCTGTACAAGTGGTACATAAGAGTTTTGCTCTTTTATCGTTAGTTATTTCATTTGCAGGTTTCTGCCTGTTACTTCTATCGCTGCTGTTTCTATTTTGGGAATCAAGGATCTACAACAATCTGATTACTCAGTTATGGTGGCAATGAGTGGACCACTGGGAGGCTTTCACCCATTATTAGCTTAGGGATAGATCATCATGGGTCCTCCTGGATTCATTATTAATTGAAGAAGGTCTGTTATGGTGTTAGCCAGGTGTGTTTTAAATATCTTAAGATCATAGTTAATATGTTTTGGTGTCCTATTGATATTCCATTTAGATTCTACTGTATTATGCTGTGTACGTGGGTGAGTTTTTTGGAAGCAGAAATGTTAGTTCATGCAGATAGTCAGGCTATGTGACTTCATAGTTAGATGACCAATTCCACAAGATGCTACACACAGATTATTGTTGTATCATAGCAGTTGTACTTGCAAGAGTCTTTGGGTAGTATTCAATAGTTTAAAACTATAACAAATAGAGAAATAGTGCATTAGCTGCTTTGTTTTTCCTTGTGGTTTCAATCTATTTTAAAGTGATGGTTTTAATTTTAAATTTTAAAATAGTTCGAGACCAAATTATTTGAGAGATATGTTGACCAATATGACCCCTCCTGTCTTCTGAGATTATTAAAACTTTACTGCTCTTCTTTGAAAAACAGCTTGATAGGTGGACCCAAATGAGAAGGCTTTTAATTTTCCCCATATTTTTAATTAAATATTTTGAAGGAGATGAATAATCAAGAAAAAGAAACAGAAAAAAAGGATAAAAGAATAACAGAGAAATGAATAAATGGATACTTTACATTTACATAACTCATTAAAACAGTTCCATCTTTATATATTCTTCTATTTATTCTTGATAGCTCTCTCCCAAGGGTTTTATTGAGTTGTTAGTAGAATGTTTTTAGTTTTTGTTTTTGTTTAATCTTAATGGTAATTTTTTGCTGGCTTTAATTTTATTGGTGATTCTTAATAATGTTTCTGATACTGATATTTTATTGTTATAAATTGCTTTTAATGGGATTTTTTTTGTACAGATAGCCTGTACATACTGTAAATAGAGAAATAGGTTGGAAATTCTGTTACATCCAGAATGCTTGATAAAGGGCAAGGAGACAGAAGCTGTAAACACAGTTCAACATATGGATCTGGGAAAGATAAGTCTTGAATTTCAGTACCATGGACAGTTGTTTGCAGCAGGGTGAAAAAAAAGTTACCATGTTTTTCGTAGTATAAGACACACCGGTGTATAAGATGCACCTTAGTTTTTGGGGAGGAAAATAGGAAAAAAAATCTGCCTACCAGGTATTCATCTGGCTAGTGTCCTTAGTCTGGTCAGCTTCAGCACATTATTTTATCCCCTGGTTAGGGCTTAAAAAAACCTTATTCGGAGTGAGTAGCAATGAAAACAAGCCTGCAAAGACTTAGGGCTGGAAATAAACTTCTTCGGAGGGAGTAGCAATGAAAAAATCCTGCAAGCCGGGAAGATAGTTAGCATCTCATTAGGGCTGAAAAAACCTTTTTCAGAGGGAGCCTGCAAGCTGGGAAGATCTGGGAAGATCGTTAGCATCTCATTAGAGCTGGAGAAAAAAGTTTCGAAAAAGATACATTCAGAGTATAAGACACACCAAAATTTTCAGCCTCTTGGGGGGGCAAGGTGCGTCTTATACTTTGAAAAATACGGTAAGTTTCAGATTCATGGGGAAAAAATCCATCATCTTCTTTCTTTTATGATAATAAAAAAAGACATTCTCGAATCTTCTTTAAACTAAGAAAGAGAGAGGGAGGGAGAGAGAGAATCAGTGTGTGTGTGTGTGAGAGAGAGAGAGCTGCAATTAGATGTGTATACCATGTGAACGTTTTTATAGTCATGCTTGTATCTTGATATCAACCAGTGGCTTGTGCAAGACTTTTGAACAGAAAGTATTCTTGCCTAAGCTCCCTGAGAGATATGTTATCATCTTTGTAATGTGATTGGAAAAGCCATTAAAATTTGAATCTGCAATATTGCAATCCTAAAAGATTTCAGGCTTGGGGACAGGAAAGGAGGCATTTTGCAAAAGATCTTGTAGAGAATTCATCAAAGATGGTATTTGTCTCTGGAACTAAACTAATCGATGAATTGATTATTTAAACTAATGAGCCATGGTGGCACAGTGGTTAGAATGCAGTACTGCACTGCGGGTTACTTCTGCTGACTGCCTGCTGCCAGCAGTTCAGCAGTTTGATCCTCACTGGCTCAAGGTTGACTCAGCCTTCCATCCAGTGGTGAGTTTCACTTACCTTTGCTACTGGTTCGGGAATGGGAGCGCATGCCATGCTTCTGCACATGTGCAGAACCTTCTGCACATGCGCAAAGCATTTTTGATGACGTCCGGGTGGGTGGGTGGAGCCTCCTGCCACCGCCGCCGCCGCTACTGGTTCGCCCGATCTGGGGTGAACCGTTAGCAACCCAGCATTGCTTCCATCCTTCTGAGGTCAGTAAAATGAGGACCTAGATTGTTGGGGGCAATATGCTGACTCTGTAAATGGCTTAGAGAGGGCTGCAATGCACTATGAAGTGGTATATGTCTCAGTGCTATTGCTTTTCTATCATAACAAGCTTGGCATTAAGTATGGTCAGGAAACCACCAATTTGTGTTTAGATTCCAAGACAATACACTGGTTAGGAAAAACAAAGACCGTTCTGGCACTTTAGACATTTTGTCATTATGACAAAAACATTTATATGATGGTGTGTGGGGATGACCTTGGGAGATGTGGGGTGGTGGTAATGCTGCCTAGGAAAGTATCAGATAAGAGGAGGTGTAGTCAAAGAAACTGAGAAAGAACTTTCCTAATTTATCAGATGGTAAAAGAGATGGCAGGAGTTTTGTACTTTCAGACTTGCAAGATTTTGTTAATGTAGCCTTACAATAAAGTAGAATTAGTTCATCTGATCATGTTTCCTGTGGACTACCTGAGGAGGCCGAGATCAATCTTGGAAATCTAAAAATAATATTTTACTTTAATATCCTAATACTTTCTGTAAACTATTAAAAATATGGTTGTTCTCCCAGAGCTTGGGATTGGATTGTTGTTGAGTTTCTACAGTTGTTTTGCTTTGTTTTGTTTCTGTATGATATAGAGTTCCCTCATGCCTACAGTCACTTTGAATTGTAAACCACATACAATCACTAAGGTTGGGTGGCCTTGAAACTTGAATGAATGAATGGCTCTTACAATAGGTAACTAGATCCATCTGCCATAATAATTGAGTCCATATATCATGATTAATCCTAACTTTGTACTATATCTTTGAGTTTGGCTTAATGTCTCATGGAAATCCAGTTGTGGTTTATAAAACATTGCTATGATTTGGTGTGTGGTGGAAACCTAAGCAACTGTGGTTTATTCAATTAATCATGTATGAACTCAGTCTATCTTATATGCAAGAGAGAAATGCAAACATTATGAGTGGCCCATTTACACAAAACTATATACCTGAATTCTTTATTTATCTTGACTTAGAGTGAACAGCAGTATGCTAATGCATACTTTCTATTTATTAGTATAAAATTAATTAAGACACAATAATATATTATGAGAAAATAAAATGCTGTTGCTCCTGTGCAAGATAAAGATCACAGGCTAAGTTATTGCTGGCCTGTGGTTTTGATGTGATTGGAGAAACAAACCTGGATCTCAGATTTGAATATCACAATGAACTATTATTTTGTTAATTTTACTCCCTTGGGAAAATTGGAAAGAAAACGGCTGTGTGTTCAGCAGCATATTTATTATTCAAATGTGTAGGGAGACCTGGCTTATTCAGCAAATGCAGCCACTAAACGGATAAGATAGCTGTGCTTGCATTGAAGTGGCATATATTTGAAGAAGAAAAAAACACCCACCCGCCTAGTAAAGAACTATAAAATAAACCTAATCCTTTTTCAGAGAAATGTTTTGTTTTTCATACAGGATGCCCATGTAAACAGTAAACAGTAAAAACTGAGTTAATTGAAGACTACGCAAAGACTATGATAAGTAGATCCATAGGTAGACAGATTTTTGTACCCCCCCCCCACCCCAAATCAGTTGTACAGAATGAAGAAGCTCAGTTGATATTTTAGTTTTTAATGGTAGGGCAGTGAAATGTATCTTTTGTGAAATAAAAACTTCAAGTTATTTATATTATTTAGTTATTCGATTTTAATCTTATTTTATAAATAACTCGAGGCAGTGAGCATACTTAATACTCCTCTCCACAATAACAGCCCTGTGGGGTTGTTTGGGCTAACACAGATTAACCACTTCAAGGTCACCCAGCCAGCTTTCATTTCTAAGGCAGGACTAGAACTCACTGTCTCCTGATTTGTAGGCCAGCTCCTACTGGTTCTCATGTGAATCATTGTTATTCCATGGAGTATATGATGAGGGTGTACCATGCTGGGAAACCTGAGCAATCCATATCTGATATGTATTGTCCTTAAGCCCTTTCTCACATCTCTTCTATACTTGACTAATGCTTTTATCATGCATGTAAGAAATCATTAAGGAGTTCATTTCAGTTGCTAAGTAATTTTCTTGCTAATTAAACAAGCTGGCATAAGAAATGGAAGATTAAACAAAATAAGGCAGTATGGGACAAAGTAAGTAAGCAACATGGTGAAGTCCCGAGATAGAAGCAGTGGTGAAATCCAATTTTTTTTACTACCGGTTCTGTGGGCATGGCTTGGTGGGCGTAGTGTGGCATGGTGGGCGTGGCAGCGGAAGGATACTGCAAAATCTCCATTCCCAGCCCACTCCTGGGAGAAAGATATTGCAAAATCTCCATTCCCTCCTGAGGTAAGAATATTGCAAAATCTCCATTCCCACCCCACTCTGGGGCCAGCCAGAGGTGGTATTTGCTGGTATTCTGAACTACTCAAAAATTTCCGCTACCGGTTCTCCGAACTACTCAAAATTTCCGCTACCGGTTCTCCAGAACCTGTCAGAACCTGCTGGATTTCACCCCTGGAACAGGGGTGGGATCCTACCGGTGCGGTCCAGTGCGGAGCTCCGGTAGGGACCCGCCGATACCCCAATATGCGCGCTACTGCTCCGGTACCGTTTCCACCGGGCAGTCGCGCGTGTCGCCATCTCTTTTTCGTGAATTCTTGGGCGATTTTGCTTCTGCGCATGCGCGGAAGCAAAATCTTGCCTAAATCTCGCAAGGGGATGCGCGCGAGAGAGATTTCAGTGAGATTTTGCTTCTGCGCATGCGCGGAAGTAAAATCACGCCGAAATCGCGCGTGCGCGTCCCCTCACGAGATTTCCGTGCGATTTTGCTTCCACGCATGTGCAGAAGCAAAATCGCACGAGGGGGCGCGCGTGCGAAGCATGCGCGCGCGCGCACAAAGCATGGAGAACCGCGGAGCAGCGCACCGGTCTGGGTAAGTGAGCATCTCACCCCTGCCCTGGAAGTACCGGTAACTTGTACCCTTCTGGAATTTTTCCATAAAAGCAGGACTTTCCTTTCTCTCTCTCTCTCTAATAACATACACTCTCCAAACCAAAGATATGCATCAACTCCTCCCCCCCTTTTTCAACCCTTCCCTGCAAAGGATGTGGCATATGTTATGGGCCCTGAGGTTCTGCTCAAGAAGGTAGCATCTAATTGAGTAAATTAAATTTGCTTTATTAGTTTTGTATTGATTTCTGTCTGTGTGGCATTCAAAAATAAATTTGAAAATCTGCATAATGATCCAACTGGACATTTCTCTATAATATCTTTCATCAAGCAGCAGTGGCTGAATGAGATTTGTTTCTCTGCCTAGATACCAACTTGCACAAGGACAAAGTCTTTTTAACTTATCCAGGATAGTTCATTTTAATACTGGCAACAAGTCTTGGTAATTTCAATGAATAAAGTAAAAGAGGTTAAGAATGTCATCTTCCAGTTTAACCCTCCTCAGGTCACATCTTAGATCTGCAGAAGCTGACTGGGAATTTTCACTTTTAGAATAATTGGCACCCTTGGGGGCTTTCCTCCCAAGGCAGATACAAGCTTCAAATAAATGATTTTCATCAAAGCAATACGAAACATGTGGGATTAAAGTCCATTTCTTCATTTGCAGCATTCTCGGTAACTATAAATATTTTCTTCCAGCAGCTAATCTTTCCATTAAAAGAAGCATTGTGCGAAAGGAAATTTCATATCTTTTTTAATGTCACTACAGTAAAATATATGTTTCTTTGGGCTTCTGTCATGTCCCACTAACGTGGCACAAAGCTCTGCTAATCATTTTAAAGGACACATGCTTATGATGTTAGCTTTGCCCGGTTCCCAGTCTGCAGCTGAAGTTCTATTTAGCTGTCCCAGTTTTTAAAACTTAATAAATTACTTTTATTTCCCCTCCTGTCCCAATACAATTTTTGCTCTGGATTTTTGCTCTGGATTTGCTCACCCCATTCCTAAGAGGTCTGTAAGGGGCGAGCATAAGCGCACCATTGTGCCTACCATCCCTGTCTTACTGTCCTATTGTCCAAATTTACCTGTACCTACCTTGCTTTTGTTTATGTTTATACCATACCTGCTATCTTGTACATGTTTTGACAAACAAACAAACAAACAAACAAACAAACAAACAAATAAATAAATAAATAAATAAATAAATAAATAAATAAATAAATAGCTATGTGTTTTGTCAACAATGTAGTCAGGACAGAGCTCAGCATCTATTTGCTACATAAGGGTGCTGTGTGGTCACATCATACCTCTCCCCCTCAGCTCATTGAGATTGCTGCTGGTGGGGATGGGCTCACCAAGACTGCTCACAAAGCTTCTGCATCCCTTCCAGGCTGTTCAAATGGAATCCCTCCTCATATGAAGTATCTTCAAGTTTGCTGAGAAGTGGGTGGGTGGGGGAGAAGGAAGGAAAGAGATGCAGCCTCAGAAGTATTCCTTCCAGAACCTGCATGACCTCTTCTGGCCTCTAGGTGTCCCCTGAGGCACCCGAGTCCAGGTTCCAGCTGTAACCACTGCAAACCTCCGCCAAAATCAGCACTCGGTTAAACCCAGATTTAGTCATTCTGCACCAGCCACCCAGGACTCAATTTGTTCACCTGCAGGAAAACAGGGGCAAGCTTAAGTCAGGCATTGCATCTCTGCTGGGAAGGAAGCAAAGGCTATCTTCTTGCCAAGGAAAGGGCCAATTCTTAAATGTTCAGAGTCTTTGTGTGGGACTATTTCTGGACCATCTAACTGAGTATCCAGTACAGTACTATATCACTTTAAACACTGCTCCCATTTCCCCTGATGGAATTTAGAAGGAAAAGGGTTTGCGACACTGAGTAATAGATAAGTGCTATATTGTGGACAAGCGCTATTATAACCAAACTAAATCTTTGCTATAGTACATGCCTGCTTCTCACCCCTTGCAACTTCCTGGGCAGTGGGATTAATCTTATGAGGAGCAAAAGGGTCTCACAACCATATCTCACTTTCTCCTAATACTCTTCTCAAATCTGATGATTGCTGATCTCCAGGCTGCCAGGACTGGGTGGGATGGCAAGAGACGTCTGTGTGAGGGCTGCTATTCAAGTTGGTTTTAGCATTCTTGTAAACCTGTGTTTAAAAATAGCCTGAAATACAACTGACAGATGGGGGGGAGGAAGAGCAGCGTAGAGAAAGAAGAGCGTCATTGTATGACCTCTGCAGTGCTTGTCAACTTTTAGACATCAGTTTAGCACTTTTCTTTAAAAATACCTGACAGGAGCAGGGAGTGGTTACTCCATACAGTGGGAGAGCTCTTTTCTACCTCACATCATAGCTACTCACTCATCAGTCATTTTTCAGGATGCTTTTAAATTAATTAGCATGCTTCTAGAACAATACTATTCCAGGATTACACTAAACCCTGACCTATCAGTGGATATCAGCTACCCAGACTCTCTTTGAATGCAGCCCTTCCTGCCTGCCGGCCTGCCTGCCTGACTTTCTCTCTCTCTCCCCTTTACAGTGTATTTCATCAATGTGAAGCAGTGAATATGCCTAATAAGCTTACCTGTTATGTTCCCCACAAAACCAACCTCATGAGGTAGGTTGGGCTGGGGAGAATGACCGGCCCAAAGTAACCCAGCCAGCTTTCAGATGCCTTTGCACCTTGCTTGTACAAAACCAGAACATAATGGCTAAATCTCCCACTCTTGATTCCTCTCCAGCTACATCCCACATTTAGAATGATTGGTAGTTTTCCCTTTTGATAGCCTTAAAGCTTCCCTTGACTTCACTCACCAGCCTCATTATTAGGGCAGGTGAGAATTTGCTATCAGGGCAGCACAATTTAGGTTGTCACATCTTTATTTTTTGTCATCTCAAGGAATGGAGGAATGCACACTAACACAGCTGTAAAGAAGAGCTCTGTAGGATGCATTTATTCTACACTGGTGGTTTAGACTGGATTTTATTCATTCTTTTTATATAGTTTACTGCCCAAACTACATTGTTTCTGAGTGATATCAGAACAGTACAGTTTTTTTTCCATCAGGTTTTTGTTTATTCTGCTCCTTCTCAATGTTCATTTGTGGCCATTTGTATGAGAACAGACCGAGGAGCATTGCCAGATCTGCCCCAACTTAGACATTTAGGAAAGAATGACCCTCAACTCCATTTGATTGAAGTGATAGGTTCTTTTACTAAAATTAAGTGGTTGCAATGAAAGTAAAGCTAGATCTGAATATTCCCATGCAAAGGTTACACTTCCCCACTTTCCTTAGTCCTCCTCCCTTTGACCAGCATCAGTGTCCAAATAGGATGCCTTTTGGTTGTTTTGGGATGGCTCCCGTGTTTGGTGCCTCTCATTGCAGCTACATATTCAGTTTTCAGGCCAGGTGCCCTTGGAGTCTGGTTCATTCCAGTTTGGCACCTCTGATTCACATGAACATGTCACCCCTCCTGCCATTTGTCTTCTGATTCCCAAGCCCACATGTTACCATCCCAAATTCCTTCCCCCCCTCCCTTGTGATTTATGGCAGGATGCCAACAAAGTGAAGAAGCTGAAGATGGCAGACCCTGACAAGCAGTTTGGTTGCTTCTGATTTAGGAAATGCCAAAACTCTTATTTGACTTCTGAAATGAGTATCCCGTGGAGGAAAGCCTCCTATGTGACCTACACCAGTTTCTGCCAGGTTTTCACTATTATTACTTCTTTCACTACCAAGGAAAGGTAGCAGAAATAAATACAGAAATGAAAGGGAAATTCGTTTATGCATGCCCAGGAAAGTATTTGGTATAATTCTACCTGAGAGGGTAAAAGAGGTGACAATGAATAAAATGTGAGTACAATTTGGGATATGTGGTGTAGCAGATTTAGATTTTAGATTTATTATTAGAGTTGGAAGGGACCTTGTAGGTCATCTAGTCCAACCCCCTGCTCAAGCAGGAGTTCCTACACCATTTGAGACAGATGGCAGTCCAGTCTCCTCTTGAAGGTCGCAAGTGTTGGGGCTCTCACAACCTCCGCTGGTAAAGTGTTCCACTGGTTGATCGCTCTCACCGTCAGAAAGTTTCTCCTCACTTCCAGGTTGAATCTCTCCTTGCAGGTGTTGCAGATGTTGCAGACCGGATCTTTTCAGCAAGTTTGTTGTTTTAAAGAAAATGTATAAGAACAGTGCTTTGAATTATGGAATGTACATTTAAATATGTAGTTAAAGGTGGATGTTAAATGCAATAGGAGCAGTAAATAATGGAAGTAAAGCATTGTGAGAATAAATGGCTTGCTTAGAAATTGGTCCAAGATTGAGCAGGGAATAAGAGAAGGATCTGTGATGTTTTAACACATTTATGAATAAATGTCTAAGGAATGCTTGTGGTAATGATGGGGACATGAATGTGTGTGTATATTTTTGTATGCAGATGATTCCATGTTACACGAGAACATAAAGGATTTCCAGCAAATGGTAGGTAAATTATAGAATGCACAGAGGGGAAGGAACTGAAAATTAATGTGTCAGAGACCAAGGTAGTTGCATTTTGACAGGGGAAATGGAATAAATGATTGCTGGTTATACATAAATGGAAACAAAATAGAGCAATTCAATGAACTTTTGTACTTTGGTGGTTTATTAAAGGGTATGAAAATGAATAGAGAAATTTTAACATATGCAACTGTTTGTTGATAGGTTATAGATAAGAGGTAATCTATTGCAAGGAAAGACTATTTGGCTGAAAGAAATTACAGTGGCTGCATATGGGTGTGTTTCTGTCTACCTTATTATGTGAAAGTGAGAGCAGGGAGTATAAAAAGACATGTAAAAGTAAATTGAATGCAATGGGAATGGGCTATTTAATGAATGTGCATGGTAGAAGAAGAAGGATAGGCTCAAGAATGAATAGATGATGAATGAACATACAAAAATGAGCCAAACCACCTCATAACTCCTTTTGTACTGGTTATAGAAAGGGAATTAATGAGGATGAAACTCTAAAATTAATATACGAAGACGGACTGAGTGAATTTGAGGGAAAGATGAAGATTGAAAAGGTGGTGGCTGACCAAGTTAATGACATTTTCAGACAGTGAGAGGTGGAAAAAATGAAAGGCAATTATGAATCAGTGTATGGATATGGAGAAAGCAAGATAAGAAGATATGGAAAAATAAAATTAGTGGTATTGGTATAGGCTACATTTAATTAGATTTTCCATTTCTTTTCCCTTATTTCATACCTTTAATTCCTTTTGCCCAGTGTTTCCTATTCTTTTATGTGCTTTCCAAAATATTGCTTAACCCAAAGGAGAATATTATAATAGATATCACGTACAATAGTACAAGATATAGCAAAGATAAAGTCTCCTTTAGTTCAAGCTAAATTCCTTGTAACTTTGTGGACACCTCCATGGAGATTTCTTGGCTTCATTAGTGGTTTGCCCTTTTTCCGGATGTATTTTTCAACTTCCCAGTCTAGTTTACAACCAAAGTATTTCCTGGACATTTTCCATCCCAGTCCTGACCATTTCCTTACTTTCTATCTATGCCTTCACAAAGCCCACCCAGTTTCTGCCTTTTGCTGACAGGCAAAATATAAGTTTAGTTTGTAATAACAAATATGCATTTCAAATATTAGATTTTTGGTTAAGATTGAAAATTAAAATTAGGAATGTGCTGTTCTTGAAAATCAATAGCTTTGAAGTGTAGTGATAAGATTCTTCACATACATATATTGTCATGTCCTCTTTTCCTACGAGCAGAAATAAAAATACAAGAGGCTGCTGGATAAAGTCCAATATCCTATTTCCAAAAGGGAGAAACAGATTTTGGGAGGAAGCACAGAAGCAGAATTCAAGGGCAATACTTCTCTTACTCTATTTTTTCCAATCATATTTTGTGGTGCCTGAAGCAGAAGATCAAAATTATGCTCCACGTGATGCCAAAAATATAAATTAAAACAAGATACTCATATACTATATGATTAACATTTAGCTTCTTGTAAAGATAACTCCAACTTTATAGAAAGTGAATGTCTCCAGCCAACCCCATATCATGGGGGTGTGATTATGCCCACTGTCTGGATAACAATCTAGAAAAAAGTATAGTGGAATTTCAGTTCTTCGGCAAATGGCATCCCCCTCCCTCCAGTGAACTAGATTGTGTAGAGGCAATTGTTGGTGCTTCTAAGTAAAAGGAACTGACAGCCCTAATCATTCTTGTAATTAATTTCCTTATTGGGGTTATTTGAATTACCTCCTGAATATTCATGACTATATCAGCACTTTCCCACTCTTCATTTGAAGTAATGTATTCCTATGTTTGATAAATCAACCTTGGAGGTGACATTTCTTTTCCAGTATCAAGACTTGGCTGAAGCAGAAACAGAATTCAGTGAGATACAAATTCAGAGCATTTTTGCCATTATAGAGAGAATAACTCGGGTGTCTGATATCTTCTACTGCAGGACGTCTGCCCAAGTGTCTTTTGTCCCCCCCCCCACTTTGTTCACCTAAAAGCTTCACATCAAGGGGAGAAGCAGAAGCAACTGAAATACATTAAATCAAGAAGGAGGAGGTCCTCAGGATTTGCTCACTACCCGTGTTTCCCCCCAAAATAAGACCAGGTCTTATTTTCTTTTGGGCCTCAAATAAGCACAAGGCTTATTTTCAGGGGGTATCTTCCCCCCCCCATGTACAGGAGGCCATGCAGCACACCAGTGTCACCGCTGTGAGGCAGGGTGGTGGAGCTGCCCCACGGGCCCCGCTCTGGCTTATCTCAAGGTCCCCGCAGCCAGGCCACCCACGCCCCGACACCTGCCTCACCTCGAGGTGGCAGCTCCAGCAGCCCCATCCAGCAGGACCCCATGTGGCCGCCGGTCCACTTCTTTTGCTTGCTCAAGGCCACAAGGGAGGCTCCTGCTGCACATGTCTGCTAGTGCTGCAGTTCCACCACCATCCCACCTCGCCTCATGGCTGTGGCACCGCAAGCAACCAGACAGAATGGGTGGGCGGTCTGCTGCACAAGCTCTTAAGTAGGTCTTATTTTGGGGATAGGACTTACATTAGGCGCAAGTGTAAAAAAGATGCTAGGGGTTATTTTTAGAATAGGTCTTATTTTCGGGGAAACGGTATCAGAATTGACTGGTCTGTTGAATTTAGAACCTTGTGCTTGTTGTCAACTCGTAAAGCATTCCTGGCCTGCTCTCAAGTTGCCATAGGCAGGAGAGGGGGAAACTGACAGAGCAACACGGCAGCAACCAGAAGCATATTCCATGCATACCTCTCTCAAGGCCGCAGCTTAGGTTACCAGAGCCAGGCGGAGAGGCGTGTTCTCTACAGCCCACGAAAGTGCTCCGTTGGATAATGTGATTTATGACACATCCTGGGAGGAGGGGGGAAACAGGGTCATAGTTGGGACGTAAATTACGTGAAGCAGAGCTGACTCCACTTAAGTATGTGCCGACATGTTGCTCCTAATAAATAACTGGATTTCTTTTGAAACTTGGCTCGAGGCTCATGAATTAATTAGGGCATCTGTCAGAACTCTGACACTTGTATCCTTATGACAAGTTGGAAGAAGAAGAAGAAGAAGAAGAAGAAGAAGAAGAAGAAGAAGAAGAAGAAGAAGAAGAAGAAGAAGAAGAAGAAGAAGAAGAAGAAGAAGAAGAAATTCTTTTAGACTTCAGCATAGTTGGTAATAGACTGTTATCCAAAATAAATTAATATCCATGGATTTTTGTAAGAGCTCCAACTTTGAAAAGGAAGAGGGGAAAGAAATGAAGGAAAACTCTTAGATTAAAGGAAAAATCATTGTACTTTTTCAATGAAGTTGACTGCTCTTTTGAGATACCCTACTTTATATGGCAGGAATTGCAGGGTTTGTTCTAGCACTGGTCTCTGTTTTGGGCCAAGAGGGTTTTTGATTCAGGTGATACAAATTACTTCCCTGCTCAACCCAATCCTGCTACTCTCCCTTTTGGCACTCTTCTAACCTCAAATATGGGATGTGGTTTTGCAGTCAAAGTATGATATTAATAGAATAACAGAGTTGGAAGGGACCTTGGAGCTCTTCTAGTCCAACTGCCTGCTCAAGCAGGAGATCCTATACCATTTCAGACAAATGAATGACCAATCTCTTCTTAAAAGCCTCCAGTGATGGAGCACCCACAACTTTTGAAGGCAAACCATTCATCTAGTTAATTGTTCTCACTGTCAGAAAATTTATTTTTAGTTCTAGGTTGCTTCTCTCCTTGATTAGTTTTTATCCATTGCTTCTTGTCCTGCCTTCAATGCTTTAGAAAATAGGTTGACCCCCTCTTCTTTGTGACAGCCCCTTAGATATTGAAACACTGCTATCATGTCAGCCCTATTCTTTCTTTTTATTAGACTAGACATACCCAATTCCTGTAACTGTTCTTCACGTTTTAGCCTCCAATCTCCTAATCATCTTTGATGCTCTTCTCTGCACTCTTTCTAGAATCTCAACATCTTATGGTGACCAAAACTAGATGCAATATTCCAAGAGTGACTTTACTAGTGCAATAAAAAACGGTACTAACACTTCACATGATCTTGATTCTATCCCTCTGTTAAGGCAGCCTAGAATTATATTTGCTTTTTTGGCAACTGCAGCACACTGCTGGCTCATATTTAAGTGGTTGTCTGCTAGGACTCCTAGATCCCTCTCACAGTTACTGCTATTGAGTCAGGTAATTTATTTTATTTATTTATTTATTTATTTATTTATTTATTTATTTATTTATTTATTTATTTATTTATTTATTTATTTATTTATTTTAGTTAGTTAGTTAGTTAGTTAGTTAGTTAGTTAGTTAGTTAGTTAGTTAGTTAGTTAGTATTCTTATATGCCGCCCAACTCCCGAAGGACTCAGGGCGGCGTATAATACCTGTTCATTTGGATTTTCTTGCCTAAGTGTAAAACCTTACTTTTCTCTCCATTGAGTTTCATTTTGTTAGATAGGGCCCAGTGTTCAAGTCTTTTGAGATCCTTCTGGATCTTGAGCCTCTTCTGGAAATTTTATGAGTTTCCCTTCTATCCCCTCACCTAAATTGTTTATGAAGATGTTGAAAAGTATTGGGCCTAAGTGGGGACCCCACTATATACTTCCCTCTATGTAGATGCAGTTCTAAGTACTACATGCTGAGTGCAGTTGGTCAGCCAATTATTAATCCATCTTGTGATGAACCTGTCTAACCCACATTTTTCTATCTTATCAAGTAGTAGATTGTGGTCTACTTTATCAAATTAATGCAGCAAGAATAAAGGAAAATAAAATGCATTCTAAAACAGAAAAATCTTCACAATTTCTTATTCTATTTCTCGTTACTGTTTACCCTTTCCTGTTTACAATTGACCTAGCTAGCCTCAGTTCTGCTAATATGTATAGATCCATTCAGCATTTTCCTCCATCTCAGTTAAGTGTGGGTGAATTTGCTTGTCACTTCTTTGTAAAGTCTACATTCAACCACCCACTCCTAGCTTGGTGCACAGCCACCCATATTGATGGTGAGAGCAAACAGAGAGATTTAGTCCAGGGGCGAGTTGCTTACTTACCGAGACCGGTGAGCTGCTCCGCGTTTCTCCATGCTTCGTGCGCGCATGCGCGCACACCCCCTCACATGATTTTGCTTCTGTGCATGCGCAGAAGCAAAATCTCGCCAAAATCTCACAACGGGATGCACGCACGTGTGAGATTTTGGCGCGATTTTGCTTTCGTGCATGCGCAGAAGCAAAATCTCACCGAAATCTCTTGCGCACGCCCCCTCGTGAGATTTTGGCGAAATTTTGCTTCCACGCATGCGTAGAAGCAAAATCGCCCCAAAATTCATAAAAAAAGATGGCGACGCGTGCAACTGCCCGGTGGAGACGGTACCGGAGCAGTCGCACGCAAATTGCGTTATCGGCGGGTCCCTACCGGAGCTACGCACTGGACCGCACCGGTAGGAACCCACCCCTGGTTTAGTCAGAATATACCCCTGTGTAGTGCTCTGTTTGAATAAAATAAGTTCTGTTTGAATAAAACCTTTAATTGTAATGTCTTCCTTTATGTCAAGTGAGGATAACCTCATTTCTGAAAAGGTTTGAGAATTCTGGCACTTTCTATATTCATTTTGGGAAAGAACTCCTCACTGCAGCTGAAAGGAGTTAATTAATCCATCCTCCACTTCAAACTCTCTGGAGAACCAAGGTCTAATATGTGTCCGCTTAATGCTGCACTCTTCATTTCCCATTATTGATTGCCTGCTTGACATAGTGAAGGTGATAAAGCAGAAGGTGGGCGAGTGGAGTTCTAGTTTTCCCCTTGGAAAACTAGAACTCTAGCAGCAGCTGCACCCTTGACACAAAAGAAAGCTACAGGAGAGCCTTAAATAGAAAGGGTGGAAAATCTGAGCAAACAAGCTTTCGGCTCCCTGCCTTCTTCTTCCTTTTCTTCTAGTTATTTCTGTCTCCCCTTCCTCCTCCCTGCCTGCTGCAGCCTGAAATTACAATGTTACGAAATGTTTTTATGATGGGAGATGTTAACATTACAGCAAAGCAGCAATTATAGAAGCAAGGATGAAAATTCAGTTCTAACCAGGAGGTTGAATGAAGGAAATCAGTGCGATGGTGGATTTGTGTGCTATTAAAGATATTGTTGAGTAGGACATATGGAGTCCAAATGATCAGCAAGGTCTTTTGTAGCTTCCCAACTCTCCTCTTCTTCTTCCTCTTCCTCTTCCTCTTCCTCCTCTTCCTCTCCTCCTCCTCCTCCTCCACCACCACCACCACCACCACCACCAGCTTTGTGGAAGTAATCTGTCTTGTATTAATTGGCAGGAAGAAAATGCCATTTAGATTTCTCATCTGAGATGCCAAAATGACTTGGGTCAAACCTGTGGGTATTTTTGACAGTACCCAATGCATGCCAGGCTGCATATGCACCATCTCATCATAAACACCAAAGAGAAGCATCTTTACAAAGAGGCTCCAGCTTTCATCTAATCTTTTGCTCAGCTGGCAAAGTATTCCTTTCAATATGCAGTACACCAATCTTCCCTTAATGGTATGGGATAGAATATGTCCTCTTTTCCAATATCTTGATAGCTTCATTTGAAAGTTTCTTGAGACCTTTATCAGAAGACTATCTTCTATTAGATCCTCTTAGGGATACTGACCACGCTGGGATATTAAGAAATATGAGTGTTCTTGTGCCAAAACTCACTTTTAACCATGAAGAGAAGCTTCTTGGATGAGAAGCAAAATATCTTCAAAGAGAAACCGGAAAGTCCCGTTGCCTCTTGAAAAAGCCCCTTTGGGACAGCCATGGCCTGGATGACTGAGAATCTCCATAGACATTCACTCTTACCAAGCATTGCTCCTTTCTCTGGACGAGGGAATTATGCAATTCTCATAATTTCATTTATAAAGCCAGTGGCTGTACTTGTTGTGGACTGTGGAAGCTGTCTTCTAGACGAGCAGTTTTCAACTGGGGGGGGGGCATATGGCCTCTTGGGGGCTTTAGGATGTTTTAAGGGAGCCACAGGTTAAAAAAATATGTAACAAGGACCATGATATATGCTGCGTGGGCCCCAGAACAGCACAGTGTATCATATTGCAGATACTGTTTTGTTGGTCAGAAAACATACCAGTTACTGTTTTGTGTCCATATATGACATAATGGATGTGAAGGCATAGGAGAAAAACAAGGTTCGAAGGAGGCCACAAGTGAAAAAAGGTTGAGGAACACTGGTCTAGACCAGAGGTCTTCAAACTTGGCAACTTTAAGACTTGTGGACTTCAACTCCCAGAATTCTCCAGCCAGCTATGCTGGCTGGAGAATTCTGGGAGTTGAAGTCCACAAGTCTTAAAGTTGCCAACTTTGGGGACCCCTGGTCTAGACTCTAGCACATCTGGATGAACCCAGGGTGGAGAAGGCAATACGTCTATTTACAATAACTGGATAGCTCTGGCAATAAGAGTACCGTACACAAAAATCGTTTTCTTTATCATTTTGCAGTTTTATTTTAAAATTCTTGAAACTTAACATTCCACAGGTATTAAGAATTTCACCACAAGAAGAAAAGAATTCTACAAAAATATATCATACAGTGCACAAGGGGCAGAAGAGGGAGAAGAAAGACACAGTGACCCTGCACACATGCTAAAAGGTTTCATATATATATTCCACTTCCATGAGAGAAACTGCAAGTTTACTGTCACATGTTACAAATAAACACACACTTATTCTGCCACAAGTAGCCTCAGGTAGTGATGGGTTTCCATGGCACATACAGCAAAAGAGGCATTTGTTACATGTGACAGTGATGGAAGCAGTGGCAGAAGAGAAATTGCTTGCCCATACTTGCCCTTAATTTAGTAGCCACACTGCTCTTCCTTTAACCATGCCTGCTAATAGTCCCCCATCCCCACCCTGTGCTTGGCCATCTCATAGTGTTTCAGGGAACAGACCATTTCACTAAAAAGAAAAAAGAAAACAAACATTCACAATTATACTGTGATGCTGTATTTCTAGTGCCACGCTTGAGAGAAAATTGTGCCATTAAAAAATAATTAAAAACTTCTTAATGCTGATGGCAGAACTCATTCCTGACTGGAACCCATGCTGAATCTCACGCTGGTACCCCATGCTTGGCTGCCCACTTTTATTTTAGATGTTCACATCAGTTTCCTACATGGAAATGATGGCAACACAAGACATTTGTCACAACTGAGGTAGTGGGCAAGAGATGGGAGTGAAGGAATTTAAAGAAAAGAAAACTAGGAGGAAAGCAGATAAATGAACAGCAGTTTTCACCACATTCTACGACTCTTCCTCTGTTGTCATAATGCTTTCTCCCCTTCCCTGAAATATTTACCTGCATATCTCTAAGCCTTTCTTCACTTGACTTATAGCACAAACATGGTCTGCAACCCCCTTTTCAACACCTATTGGCTAGTGTGGGGTCATGTTCCCCTCTGGTCCTTGAACACTATTTTATATGGCCTTTATGTCATAGAACACCAAACAGCAACCATCTAGGAGTGGTGATGGGGCTGCTGCATGGTGAAGTGGGGCAGAGGAAATCAGCTCCCTGCTGCTTCATTGCACAATTCTCCTCATGACTCACAGCTATTGTTCTGGCTGCTTTTGAACCTGGGTTTAGTGGTCTTCTGGAATGACACTGAACCTGTGCATCAGCTGATATC
Organism: Diadophis punctatus similis; assembly: GCA_023053685.1. Classification (NCBI taxonomy): domain Eukaryota; kingdom Metazoa; phylum Chordata; class Lepidosauria; order Squamata; family Dipsadidae; genus Diadophis; species Diadophis punctatus. The sequence continues at coordinate 97,904,252 of JALIGW010000002.1, forward strand.
AGGAAGCTTTTTAGTACACCCACAGAACCCAAGTGAGTTTTGATAGATGGCTAAACCCACTGGTCCAAATATCTGTTAAAATTCACTTCACTTGCCAGCCCCAATGTTAAAGAGAGTTGATCAGTGGTGGTATTCAGCCGGTTCTATCCAGATCGGGTGAACCGGTAGTGCTGACTGCGGGTGGCCCAGCCCACGCGCCTGGATGTAAGCATGTCGTGTTTTTGATGCTGTGCGCATGCACAGAAGGCTTTCCGCATGCTCTGAGTGCGCACACTCACATTTGCCAACTGATAGGGAAGGTAAGTGAATACCACCCCTAGAGTGGATGATAGATGTTTTCTTGCCAAGTAACGACCTTTGGTGGAAGTGGAGACAAATAAACTAGAGGAATTCTCCAGTCCTTGTCCTTAACTTGCTCTGTACATTGTAAATAAGGAGAGTTTTATTTGTAGATCTAAAGGCTGGCATTGTGCTTCTGGGAAGATAGGGATCACCAGTAGGGCAGCAAATGTTATGCCATTATAATTTTCTGTTGGCCCAAGGATAGCCCTTTAAGTTGATACGATGAAGAACCTGCAATCAATCGCTTCTCCAACAATGGACAGTTTGTCATTGTTGGAATGACTGATTATTTACCATGAGGGCGGTATAAGTGGAATTTAAAACTGCAGATTCAATTGGGACAGAGTCAAAGTGAAACAAAATTTTATTGTTTTATCATTTGTGAAAATATTTATAGTGAAGAGCAGCATAGAAATCCATAAATGAGTAGCTGGGATCCATGGGATCTTTAACTTCTTCTCTTGGTTCAACTGACTCATTGTTCAGAGGTGCAGATTTAGACCTAGTGCATATATAAATAAAAAACAATTATTGGGGACTTCCAAGGGGGGGGGGAATGGTGAACTGAAGATAGCCCTGCAAAAAGCAGAGTTGATGGCCACAGTGGAAGAAAGAGCTGGCAAGTAAATCAGCTCTTCATAATTCCTCTATGGATAAGGAGACGAACTGAGATCACCCATAAGTGCTCCAGCCAGTTGCCCATAAGTGCTCCAGCCAGTTGCCCTGCAAGACACTGGTGCTAGTGGGTTTAGCACTCTGGGAGATGAGGAAATAGCCAACTTGCTCAAACCACAGTCAGTGCCTTTGAAACACTAAGTTTGTATACTTCCTTTTCTAATCACTTTCAGACATTGCTGCTTAATTGGTTTTCAGCTGTTAGGATCTTTCGATCCACATGTTTTATAGCACAGGCTGAGTTTCCTTCAATACTTAGCAGACAATTTTTTAAATACAGTTTAAGGACCTTTTTTAATGGAATGAAAATAAAAAAGTGATTAAAACTTTGGTTTTTGAAAGTTACAAACAGTCTGAGGGACCAGATAAATTTGAAATAAGGTTTTGGAATGAAACCTTCCCCCAGTATGTATGTTGTTGAATGTCTTTTAACTTTTTAATGTTTTTAAATTGTTTTAAAATGAAGGTTTATTGTTTAGTGTTCTTTTAAAATGTTGTACGCCGCCCTTAGTCCTTAGGGAGTAGGGCGGCATAGAAGAACCTAATAATAAATAAATAAATAATAAATAAATATAAAGAATCCTTCTTTTGGGAAAGTGCTTTTATTTTGAATTCTTTTAAAAAATTGGATAGACTTTAAAAATTGGGCACTAGAGGGAACAAGAAAGAAGTAAGGTTTACAATTGAAAATGAACCCCCAAACTCAACTTACTAATGCAAATGAAATGAAGTATTTTAACCCTGAACCTATTGAAGAATATTTTTGAACTAAGGAGACAGAAGTTAATTTTAAGAAGGTTTGTCTCTGTAGATAGTGTTTAGAAGATGATACAGAACAGGAAACAAGCGTTACTTGGCATGATTGAGACTGATTTCAAAGCGGATTAAAAAATGACATGAGATAAGAATGACATGGAAAAAGATGTTACACTAGACATACTAAAGAAACCAGTTGATACCTTAATAACTAAAAGAGATATATAAATAACAAATCAAAAGGGTGAACTGGATAATTTTCCTATACTGGATTTAGAAAAGAGGTTTGTTAAAGCTTTGAAGAATTTTGTGAGAAGGGACAAAGAAAAAATGAAAAGGAATCAAGTTCTAGGTCATTATTTGAAGGGACTAAAGATGAAGATTGCTGGAGGTGAGAAAAAGGAATATAAAGTTGGTTTATTTTATCAAGGTTAAAATAATTTTTTTTATTTCTGGCAATCTTTAATGGACTTTTGCTGACATCAGGACTGAAATTACAACATTTTATGGATTTGTTTATAGATAAGAGGTGGGTTATGGGAAGAAGAGCTCATGTGTTGTATTTTAAAAGAAGGTGATAAGTTACTAAATTGTTTATACTTATTGGGATAAATTAAATTATTAAAAAAAAACCACAATTATTGGCATGAAAACAAATAGACAGGAAAAATATTACAGTGTCATAACTTTTTCTTGGAAAATAAAAACCCAGGTTGTTTTTATTTCATGGGTTGTTTGGGTCCCAGTTGGTATTTACCTGATGCTACCATTACGGCTCTCATGTCTGCAATATGGCCAACGAGAGAATTAGCACACGACAAAGAATTCTGTAGCAGGGATAGAAAGTACATTCATTGTGCAGTGTAACCACCCCCATTGGGAAGCTCTGTGTAGTTATGCACTTACAATTAACAGCATTTAATCTACTATCACTGATGCAGAGGCCAACAAAAATAAATAATGACATAGAAGGCTCTAAGGGTTCCAATGTGGTGAAGTTAAAGCAGCTTTTTATGGAGCTGTACATACCGTCACAGAGGCAGAACTGCCTACAATATGTATGCTTATGGCAGAGTCATTCTCTCATGACCAGAAGATCCATTAGACCTCAGTCATAATCCATCATAGTAATCATTGTTGGCTTCTTTTCCCTCCTATTAGGTGGGAAAATCTCTTTAGCTGTCCATTCCAAGTACAAACTATGGAAGGAGAAGTCTCTTTGTGCTCCTCTGGTTTAGCTGGGTCAAGGCAAGGGCAGGAGGAACCATAATGAAGAGGAGATGAGACCACCCAACCAGGGGCTTCAACCACCCATTTTCCCTGGAAAACCTTGGAGCAGCAGATCCAGGGTTTGTGCATAGCTTTGCCATGTGCCAAAATGAAGTGTGGATCCAAACCAGGAACATACAAATGCTGTCTGCTGCCCACAACATGGCTTCTCCTCAACCTCACCCACTTCAATTTTCAGTTTTGCCTTACCCTGCCTGCTTCCTTTGGTGGCATCTCTGCTTGGCCTACCTGACAGTTGCCAGTGTTACCTCCTCCTATTCCTGCTGGGAGAAATTATTTTAGAACAACTTGGCTAGGATCTTTGCAGCTGCTCAGTCTCTTTTCCCCCATATAAATAACCCATTGAATGCTAACATGGATTGTGTTTAATGTCTTAAAAGTAACACTTGAGCTATTTTAAGCTATGAGCTGCTTGGAAGCTGGGGATACAATTCTTCTATCTCAGGTGGCTGGAGAATCAGTGGAATTCCAATTATTACCCAAGAAAGGAAAGGAAAGAGCAAAAAAGGAATTTTGGAAAGAAAAAATATGTAATTATAAAACAAGTTGGATTTTGAACCAGTTATGTTCAAACAGCTATACCAACTGTAGTACTGGTAAAAATGAGTCAAAAAGCCCTTACAAACAAATACAGTATACATTGGCCAGGTTTTTTAAAGCTGGCTTGGAGTCAAGCAGGCATGACCACAGGACATGAACAGTTCAGATAGTAAGCATAGAAATGCCCTTAATTACAATGAGGCGTGTAGAAGAAAAGTCTCCGGTGGATTACCCAAGGACTGAATCCCGGGCTAAAGATTTTTGCATTTTCCATTTCGTTTGCTAAAACATCTTTAGTCAGACTTGCTGACATCACTCTGTTTTAACAGCATGAGGATTAATATTTTAAAGGTTAGAGAACACAATTTTGTTGAGGAAGAATCCTCATCTTCTGCAAACACATATCAAGGCAGGAGAATAACAGACATAGAAAAGGTAAACATCTAAGTAGTTAAGCACCTAACCAATTTTTCATCTTCCCTCCCAAGGTTTAGATCGGCACCATTTTTTTTAAATCCCAGTGATGGACAATATTTCTGCATGCCTTTTTCTTGCTTTACTTCACATGCTACAGCACTATCCATTCCAACTATAATTTTGATGGCGGTGGAAGGGTTAGGTCTTATGTGATGCCAAAATAAAAGCAGCTTTGTGTACACACATTAAAATATGACAGTTATAAGCAGAGGTGGGTTCCTCCCAGTTAAGACCGGTTTGCCCGAACCGGTAACAACCCGCTGGTGATGTCACAATGACATCACGGAACCGGTTCAGACGATGCCAGTCCATGGGCGCCGCCATCTTTTTTTTGAAAAAAAAAATTTGGAATTTTTTTGGGGGAATTTTTCCCCAGGTTTTTTCTTCTGCGCATGAGCAGAAGCTGAGTTTCTGGCACTGCGTATGTGTCGCCATCTTGTTTTTGGCTTTTTGGGGGGGACTTTTTTGGCACTGCACATGCGAGTGCTCACGAGGGGCGGCCACACGGCGTAGGAGGAAGCGAACCGGCAGCGAGGTAAGTTAGGACCCACCCCTGGTTATAAGCAAGCTGAAAAGAGCTCAGCTGATTGATTTTGGCATATGAAATTCAGGCGAACAGGATACAGGGTTAGGGTTATTTTTTGGTTAATAAGCATGCCTGGGTGGTCTGTAGTTTCCACTAGGAATCTTGGTAGTCAAGTTCTAACTCTGTGCTATTGATACAATTAATAAAATATAGAGCTTTAAATTTCTTAAGTAACTAGGTGATGATCCCTTTGCCCCAAACAAGCAGAAGGGATTACTAACTTCATATTACTACATAAAAATAAACTATAAAGTTATTTCACTTGAATAAGAAATTTATGCTGGCATTATTATGGCAATTAATTCTTAATTTAAAAATAGTTGTAACTCCATACTGAAATAAATGGCACTTTAAAATAATTTTCTGTGTATCATATATCCTTAAGCAGATGAAAGAATGCAAACATTTTAATTGATATTAAGTATACTACAAAGAGAGGGATCAAATGCAAATAACAATGGCAAGTTTCCTTAATTTCTTCCTTAATTAAAATAAAATGACAACAGCCCCCCTCCCACCTTCCCATCCCTCATTTTCAATACTACGGGCTCCCTATACTCCTTTGATTACTTGGTGATTCTGAGAGTGGGAATTCTAAATGCAACAATGCAATTTAGTTCTGAGTGAGCGTTCATAGGATAGAAGTGACTTGAGATATGAAATGTTACTTATGCATTTTTCTCCAGAACTTAAGAGGACCGGTTAAACCCCAAATAACTGGCTAGATCTCCATTCAGGCTGGCTTCAAATCTCTGATTCCACTCAGGTAAGTGTGGGGCCACCCTTCTCTTTCTCACCTCACAGAAGAGTTGTGAGGCTAAAATTGACAGGGTGGCACCTACTCATTCAATGAGTTTCCTTGGGAAAGAGCAAGATATAAACATTACAAATGTTTGTACAGAGTATCTCATAACTATGCAATCTAGTATCTGGGAAGATGGGTATAAAGGAATCTGCCCCTTGTGGATTTATCACAGAAAAAACGGCTTTATGTTGGAAGCTCAGATATAATTACCGGAGGAGCCTTTGATAAAGAAGTTGTGCTTGTCAGAAACTGAAGTAATAAAAAGAACACATAAGTGCTTCCTTGGGGCTTTGGAACAGATGCCCGTATTTCAAAAAAGCAGATTTTGGTTGTCCCGCTTATACAACACAGTTCTGCAGATACTGTACAAAAACTATAAACATATACCTTTACTATTAGTTCTAAGCTAGAGAATCCACTGCAGAAAATATGAAACACCCAGGGATAATGATGCTGGCATTGCAAGGAAGTCCTAAGAAGAGTCAGACTGCTCAGGTAGCTGGTCTGTGCTTTAAAACAAAAGCAGACGCCAGAAGGCTTAATGTTGAGCCTAAGGTTAGGACTGAAATGTATAGCAATGCAAATTTAAGGGGCTTCAGTGGCTACGTGTGGTTTATAATCTTTGGCTTGCCAATCTTCAAATCTCTACCTGAAACTCTATCTCTACTACTTCCCTACTTGGAAGGGCACAATACACACTACATACACCACCTAGCACGGTCAGCAGTGATAGCTCAATTTTGGAATCCCTTCCTAGAAGAAATGCATTTGGCACTGACTTTACAATGCTTTCGGAGGCCACACTTATTGCAAACCAAAGTTTTCATTGGGGGCATCAGGACAGGTAAGTCTCATCCAATAATTGTAGAACTAGAATGAAATGCTATGGAAGGGCAAATGAAGGGGGACATAAAACAATGTACCTTTTTGGCACCATAGCTATAGCAAGTAATGTGCTTAAAAATTCAAGAACAGACAGATGGTATGGGTTGCTTACATACTACAGTGCATTAGTGGTGCTAAGGAATTACCTTTCTGCAGTTGGCAGTAAATTTAATTAATCAGAGATTTTACATATACAAAAGGAACAACACTTGCTGCTATCAAGAAAATGTTATCATGTTTATGCACAAAAAGGTTCTGTTTAGTGAAAGTTCCTAGCAATATAAACAAACAATTTCCTCTTTTAATTCCTCAATAGCTAGTTTTCTGCCACAGAGGGAAGGGATATAATTCCACAATATTTTTAAGACAAAAAAAAAGCAACTAACAAACCCCTCCGATGCATTTTTGTTCTGCTGTCGAAACAAAGGCTGCATTGGGTTGAAGAGAAGCTATTCAGAGGGCCATTAATAGCTTTTCACTTATCTCCCATTCATTCTCATTATGAAGCAATCAAGCATACCGCACCTGCAGCCAGGAAATATTTGTTGGGAGGCACAAGACCCTATCAAAACTTCAGTTATGGTTAGCCTGTCATCACCAGACAGCATAGTCTTGCAATTGTTTCATTGAAATAGCCATTGGCTTGTTTGTTTACAGCCATGTTCTCCGATTATCTCTGGGCAGAGGTTTTTGTTCTGTATCAGCTAACTATAAACAAGCAGTGGTTTTCAGAGGAAAGTGGTTGGCCTGTAAGTGGCATATTTGGATTAACCAGGTCCTAGGTTCAGTATGATACTTGAACTCAATTTAAAACAGATTGAACAAGGGATGGCAATTCTAGAGAAAAGATTAATCTGAAAACCACTACAGGAAATTGAGTGTGGTATATGTTTGTTACTGATTCTTTGTATCTAGTTCCCCTTCATCGTACTTTCGTTTCCTATATAGTATGTTCATTCCTATAACCTAATAAGATCTGCATCATGCCCCCCACCCCACCCCACCCCAAATGATACTAAGAACTGCCCTTTTGGAAGACCCATCAGATCACACGAAGGGGAAGAGAACAAAAGTTGGGGACGAAGGGAAGACACACAGCATCCTGCCTCTTGGTCTCAAGCATGCTTACTAATAAATATCTGTATGCAACTGTTTGTGCCAAGATACAAGGGAGACATGTTAAAATTATTATGATACTAGTAGCTTTCATCCACTTGTTCCTCCCCCGGGCTTTGCTGGCATGACACTGCCCTAATCACCGTGCACCATGGGGCTTTTGAAAGCCCAGCCTGGCAGGTTGCACCTGAGCTCATCCTTGTTTCTGTCGGGTCCGCAGTGATGATGGAAGGACATGACACAAAGGGATCCACAATAGCTCTTCTGTTGCACCAGAAGTGGCATTGCAGGAGGATGGGACTAAAGAAAGGGCTGCCGCTTCTGTGGGACTCCCTCGAAGATTCAGCATCTGAGCTCATTACAAGGACATCGAGCCTTATTCTTTCTAGTGCATTCAGTCACAAGTTCACCAGTGGAATCCTAGGGGAGACAGAAGTAGAAATGGAGTGGGAGAAAATTAGAGACATAAATAAAAAGCATTCCCAGTTCTTAGATGGTAAGAATAGAGTGGCTTTATCATCTGCTCTCTTGCAACGCTAGCATAACCTGTATGAGATTATTCGTAAAACCTCCTTAGTTCTCTATAAAAAGGGGTAGCATGTAAGTCATTACACTATGCCAAAATGATCAATTTTAGGAAAGTTGACAGTATTTCCATCAACTATTGTATTTAAATAAATTTACATTATCTAACATTCTGTTCATGCTTTCTCATTACTGCATCCTATTGTCTCCCATTTGTTGGAGGAAGCCCCTATAGATAGGGATCTTCAGATAGAAGGATATAAAACTACCCATGCAGTAGTGGGTTCTAAAACCCTTTATTACCAGTTCACGTGCGCGCACGTGCAGAAGCGTCCCGGGCGGGTGGGCGGAGCTTTCCGCTGCCGGCACTACCAGTTCTTAGAACCGGGCCGAACTGGGAGCAACCCACCGCTGTACCCATGGGACAAAGAGAGAGCCCCCTCATGGAGAGGGGGCACAGTCCAGTCTACTCATGTTATTCCAATCTATCCCCAAAGAACCCAGCACACCATACAGGGAATCAGGATGGAGAGGCCTTCCCATTGATGACAATAGCAAGGAATGGAATATCCTGATCAGAGGAATGACTTCTGAGATACCAAGGGAGGGAAAAATCAAAACAAAACAGTAACATAGAAATGGCTGGTCAGAAGATATCCATTTATCAAAAATACTCGCTCATAATACAGATGTCTACCTTAATTTAACTCATGATTCTACAGGTACTGTAGTCCTTGACTTATGACCACAATTGATCCCACCATTTCCATTGCAAAGCAAGATAATTGCTAGGTGATTTCCCCCCCACCCATTTTATGACCTTTCTTGCCACAGTTGTTAAGTGAATCTGGCTTCCCCATTGACTTTGCTTATCAGAAGATCACAAAAGGTGATCACATGACCCTGGGACATTGCAACCATCATAATAAATACATGATATTTGTCAGGTGTCTGAATTTTGATCATGTGGCTACAGGGATACTGCATAGTTGTGTGAAAAACAGTCACGTCACTTTTTTCAGTGCTATTGTAACTTTAAATGGTCACTAAACAAATGGTTGTAACTCAAGGTCTACCTGTATTAATATTTGATTCTTGCTGATTCATTGTAATTTTTTGTTGGATATCCAGCTGCTGTTATATATTTACTATATAGAACCAAGATCCCCATAGAAGTTGTCAAATGTATTATAGTATTAGTAGTACTCACCTTCAGTCACTTTTAGCCCAATATATATTAGAGGTCTAAGTAATTTTGTTACCACCTACCGTATTTTTCGGAGTATAAGACACACCTTTTTCCTCCCTAAAAGAGGCTGAAAATTTGGGTGCGTCTTATACTTCAAATGTAGCTTTTTTGAAGCTTTTTTTTCAGCCCTAACGAGGTGCTAACGATCTTCTCGGCTTCCTATTCCCTCCGAAGGTTTTTTCCAGCCCTAAGTCTTTGTAGGCTTGCTTTCATTCCTACTCCCTCTGAAAAAGCGGCGCTTTTCAGCCCTAACGCGGTTCTAACGATCTTCCTGGCTTGCTGCATTTATTTTTATTCCTACTCCCTCTGAAGCAGTTTTTCCTGCCCTAAGTCTTTGCGGGCTTGCTTTCATTCCTACTCCCTCTGAAAAAGGCTTTTTCAGCCCTAACCAGAGGATAAAATAATGTGCTGAAGCTGAACAGACTAAGGACGCTAGCCAGATGAATACCTGGTAGGTAGATTTCCCCCCCCCCTATTTTCCTCCCCCAAAACTAAGGTGTGTCTTATACTCCGGTGCGTCTTATACTCTGAAAAATACGGTATTTGCATGGTGGCAGTTAATCTATGATTTGGCTTTGGGAACCCAACCATGATACAGAAACCAATGCATTCTGTTTATATACTATTATAAGGGGGGTGAGGGTGGGGGTGGGAGTGGGAAATGCAGTTAAGTAATGTAATTCTTGCTACCTCTGTGGCCTTGGCTGGCATGTTGGACTCTACTTGTGATAGGAATAATGAAAAGTAGCAAGATTTCTCTTCCATTATTTGTAAAGGTCATAATTATTTTAAGGGTTTTTTTGTTTGTTTGTTACTCCTTCTAGTGAAGACCATTTTTAAAAGTAGTAACACAAGACTACTGCTTTTCCTATATCAACAACAGGACCTGCAACTTCCAGCACCTTTTATCGTTGCCAACTTGCGTAAGGCTACTGGGAACTATAGTTCATCGGTCTCCAGGGACATGGAGCCTATCGCAGTGAGGCATTATTTCAGGGCCATTTGAAAAGCGACAGGAAAGAGAAGAGGTCCACCATCCAGCATGTAGATAGGCTCAGTTACAGCGGCAGTGAGGGCACTGTTGGAAGATCTGAAAGGCTAAGTTAGGGGTAGAATCTCCATGAAGAAAATGTATATGGCTGCTAAGCAGTAACATAATCAATCAATTGCTTTTCAATTATTTTCCTTGAGGTTTCTGAAGTCTTTGTATCCCTATTTTTGGTTTATACCTACAGAACTTAGAGTTATACAAATACAAAAATAGAAAGTCAACCTTCCCTCTCCCCTAATTCTTGAAGGGATATTTGCTAATGTTTTATAACTAAAATGGAACTGGAACACAGTGACAAAGCATAGTACGTACAGATTAAACAATTGAAGTTCTCAGTCTACAACTTGTCCTCTCTAGGGCATAGTTTTTCAACCTCAGGGTTCTGTGAGACACTAGAGCGGTGGCGGGGGTGGTATCACTCAACCACAGCCAATTATCCATTAGTAGACTGTTGCCTTTTGATCAAAGTTTCTAGCATTTCTTTTTCTAACTAACAGGTTCCAATGCCTAAAAGAGTTTGAAAAATCCTGCTGTAGGGATATTACTCCAATCTTTTTTTTATTACCTTCTGAGCACAAATACTGCTACCACAGAGATGTCTGTGTAAAATTTAAAAACCGTTTAGTATCATGGAATGGAAGAGGAATTTTTACTACTGATCACTTTTCATACCACTTGAAAAAAGCCATAGCATAGATCAGGGGTGTCAAACTGGATTTCTTCAGGGACCTGATCAGCATTGTAGCTCTCCTCTGTGGGCCGGCGTGCCGGGGGGGGGGCATTTTCGCAGCCGTTTTTTTTGTCTGGACAGGCTCATGCAGCACTTTGCCAGCCAAAATGGGGTGCAGACAGGCTGTGTGCGGCACCTCCGTGCCCCATTTTGGCCAGCAAAGTGCTTCAGGATGCTGTCCAGGCCGAAAACAGGCCGCGCAGGGACCGTACGCGACCTCCCCCCTGTGCCCCATTTTGGCTGCCAAAGGCACCACGGGCCAGTCCTTTGCAATTTCCAGGCCGGCTCCGCGGGCCAGATTTAAGCACCCCATGGGCCGGATACGGCCCACGGGCCTTGAGTTTGACACCCCTGGCATAGATGAATGTGTATTGAAAAGGAGAACTGCGTATCTTCCAAGGAACAAAAGCTGGGGGGTGGGGAGAACAAGAATAGATAAAAATGGTTATGTACTTTGAAAAGATTGAACGAAATTATCATATTCCCCATGGTAGTCTTTAGAACTGCGTTATAAAATTGACAAAATTTTTACAAAGTCACTCTCCATTTAGAAACTGTCCCTTTTCCATTGGTTTCTTCCAAACATCGTGTCTGAGAAAACCTAGAGAGTATAAACATTAAGGGGAAACAAAACCAGCACCGAAATCTAGAATTTATTTTGACATGTGGCTTCAAATAGAGGTTCATTAGCCCCGCACACAAAATCAGCTGCTCACATACTTCTGGGTTTCTTTGTGGTTTTTGCTCTGATTTTCACTCTCTTCTTCAGCCAAAAGCAAAATCCAATTATTGTCCATGCTGTTTCTTACCTGTTGAGCTGGAAGGCACTGGACTTCCCTAGACTCTCCAGCTTCTCCAAGCCTTCCAGTACTTGTCCACTTTCCACCATCTCTGGCGTAGGAACCTGTGAATCGCTGTAGGGCCCCAGGATGCTGACCGTGGCAGGTGACAGGTCTGTTAAAGGCTGCTGGCTCTCCTGTTGCTGCAGTTCGCTTTGCTGACTAGAATGGTGACGGCGCTTTTGATTCCGATCCCAACTAAGGTAGGTGGAGAAGAGGGTTACCATCAAAACAGCATCCACAGATAACTTCCAGGGGGTCATTCATTGCTTAGTTTTTAGAAAGGCATTTCATTATCTTCCTTCCACATGTTATATCGTTTGCAAGGACATTACATTTTCCAGCGTTCAAACTATTATTTTGATTACTGGGAAAATAAAAAGGCCATTTGTATAGCTGACAAAGAACCTGTCCTCTTTTTGAATGCATCAATACTCAAACATCTCGGAGTATTACACTACTGGCTGCTGTTTGTGGAAGTTTAATGGGCATCTATTGAACCGTCCCTATGAAATGCACATTATGAAATGCACATTATGGTGTGTGGGTCAAGCACAACAGAAAATGGCTATGCAGGTAGTCCTCAACTTACAACAGTTTGTTTAGTGACTGTTCAAAGTTACAATGGCACTGAAAAAAATCACTTATGACTGTTTTTCACACTTACAACAGTTGCAGGATCCCCATGGTCACATGATCAAAATCTAGACTCTTGGCAATTGACTCATATTTATGATTGCTGTAGTACCCCAAAGTCATGTGATCACTTTTTGTGACCTTCTGACAAGCAAAGTCAATGGGGATTCACTCAACAACCCTGTTACTAACTTAACTGCAGTGATTCACTTAATAACTGTTGCAAGAAAAGTCATAAAATGGGGCAAAACTCATTTAGCGTCTGCAATTTCGGGTGGTCATAAGTTGAGGACTACCTGCATTCTAGGTTCCTTTTACCCAAGACCAGAATTTGGTATATAGCAATTAAAGGAGTTTGTCTGTTTCTTTACAATCTTTATATCTATGGTTTAAAAATATTTTTCATTAAAGCTCAGGCATTTGAGAGAGCTTTACCTGAGTTTTATTTTTTAATTCTTGTTTTGGTTAATCTTGTTATTTTATTTATATATTTGATTGTTTTTTATTAAGCTGTACAGCACTTTCCATATTTAGAGCAGAAAAACAAGTAATGAATTTCACCAACAGCAGCAATTTACAAGCGTAGCAATTTAGAACATGGAAACAGTGGTTCCTGCTTTTCTTTTAGGTATGATGGACAAACCAATTGAAAAACAGTTTGCAATGCTACTTCTCTATATGTTGACCGCTGCAAGGATTGTATATGCTGCACTTTGGAAAGAAAAGACGAGGCCGACTTTTGAAGAGTGAATTTTCAAATTGACTGAATTAGCAGAGATGGCAAAATTAACTGCCTTGATTAGAGACAATAGATTAGACAACTTTGTCAGAGATTGGAAATAATTTGTGGATTTTCTACATGTTAAATACAATAACAGATGGTTAACAGAGAGATTTGAAGATTAGTTTTATGTTTGGGGTAACCCGTTGACTGGTTATTTTTTAATATCTAGATTGTATTGGTCGATTTGATTGCTAGATAAATAGATTTCCACATCGGGGATATTTGTGTATCTAATATAGCATTTTTGTTAAATGTAGATGGGAAAGTATATAATTATTTGTAGTTCTGTTACATAAGGGGAGAAGAACATATTTTTGGGGGATGTATCTTTCAGCATTTAGCTGGAGTGGATTTTTTATGTTTAATGTTAGATTTAATTGATATTTGGGGTTTTTCTTTTTCTTTTTTGGGTTTTCTTTTTCTTTTTGTACAGAAGATCCTTTATTTTTGGTTATTAGTGTTTGGTTATTAGTGTTGTCAATCTTTTTTTTCCTGTTTTGTATTTTATCTTTGTTAATTAAAGAAGAATAAATATGTTAGAATTCATAGCTTAAAGTAATAAAATGGGTGCATTTACCATAAAGAAAGGAAACAGTGGTTCCCAAATTCATTTGGGAGGCTGAGATTTTTGTTGTTGTTGTTTTAACACTGTACAACAAAAATATATGAGTATTTCTAAAACTCTCTCAGGCTACTTCCTTAATGACAACAGTAACAGTAATATAGTTGAGATTGCTCCTTTCTCTGCAGAAAGTACATTATTATTTCATGGAACTCTTAATTATTTATTCTTCTCTCTCATCTGGAAATTGTGTGGTTCACCACTTTACACCACTATCCCCCAACTCCAGTCTCTCTTATTTCATAAGGATAGTACCTTGTATATTTCCTGCTATCAGAGAAGGATTAAAATAAGCATAGCCAAGTGTCTTTAGTATGTAAAAATCCCTACAGAGAGCTTCTCTTTGTCTACCTCAATTTTAGATTGCTACCTGTGTTTAAGCCTCACAAAATCTATGATGTAATTTAAACTGAAGGTAATTTCCTGATCAGCTTCAGGACTGAATGGGGAATTGAACCTGGGTTTCCTCTTTCCTCTTAGTCTACTACTTAAACCACTATACTAACCTTGGCAAATATCATATCTTGCAGACATGCATGGATCTACCTACCTGCCTACCTATGAAACAGATTAGGAGGGCATCTTAGAGATTGCTGCCATTGAAAAAAAAGGTGACATGGATCCCTAAAACAACCTGGTTACTCTATTGCAGGGGTCCCCAAACTTGGCAACTTTAAGACTTGTGGACTTCAACTCCCAGAATTCTCCAGCCAGCTGGCTGGAGAATTCTGGGAGTTGAAGTCCACAAGTCTTAAAGTTGCCAAGTTTGGGGACTTCTGCAGGGGCGGGTTCCTAATTTTTTTACTACCACTCTGTTGGCATGGCTTATTTTGTGGGTGTGGCTTGCCAGCCATGTGACCAGGTGGGCGTGAGCCTCGGGAGCTTGGCAGCGGCCGGAGAAGCGGGGGAGTATTACCCACCCGCAACGCAGCCCCCCGCAGCAGGAGCAGCAAGACCGCGGCAGCGGTTCTTCTAGGAGGCTCCATCCGGCCTGAATGCTTCTCCCCATTCGATGATCCTAGGCTCCTGCCGCCCGTTCCCCTTCCCCTCAGCAGCTCGAGAAGCCTCGAATGTGCAAAAATGCCTGGATCATCACCACATGTTCGTGGCTTCTCGGACTGCTGAAGGGAGGGGAACTGAGATAGGTCCTGCCGCCCATTCCCCCTCCCCTCAGCAGCTCAAGAAGCCTCGAACGTGCAAAAATGCCTAGGATCATCACTGCGCTTTCATGGCTTCTCGGACTGCTGAAGGGAGGGGAATGGAGATAGCTCCTGCCGCCCGTTCTTTCAGCGTCTCACGCGCTCCCTCAGCCATCCTCCCCTGCTTGGACTCACTGTGGGGTAGGAAGGCAGCACATGTGCAGTGCCAAAAGCTCGGCTTCTGGGCATGCAAAGAAGAAAATTTTTTAAAAAATTAAAAAAAATTTTTTTTTAAATGGCGGCGCCCAGGCACCAGCAACCGACCGCACCTGTACTGTGACATCACCAGTGGGCCGCTACCGGTGCTATAGAGCGGACCGCACTGGTAGGAACCCACCATTGGACTTCTTGTCAGGAATCCCAGAAAACATTACTTTTATCCGAGCCTACAAATCAATCCTTGTGTTCTGTCAGCAAGAACGTATGCTCAGAATTACTAAACACCAAATCTTTATGCTATAATTGTAAAATAAGCTTTCACTCATTTCTTAATAACTAAACTGCTTCATATTGCATCACTGTTATGGAAAAAAGTCAACTTCTACTCAAAGCATGCTTCAAACCTGCAACCAACATCAGAGAGATCCACAGCCACTGAATAAACCTTTCCATCCATATACACAAATCCTTTATTTTCATTTCTATGTGTCAGGCAAAAGCTGTCAATATCTCAGCAGCATTTTCTTGAAACTTTCAATCCTTGAGGCTACTGTATTGCCTGAAGGAACGCCTCGACTGGTATCATGTGACACAGATGATCGTTAACACAATTGTCAAAGCTTCCAGATCATGTTTGCTTCTACGCATTGCCTAATGTAGCTAAGGCTGCCAATTTTAATTCTGATTTCAAGAGTACTGGGCCTAGAATTAGTGCTAGAAATGCAGGTGATGGATTTTAACAGGAGCTGAGCTAGCAACAAAAGGTTTTTGTTGCTTCCCTGGGAACTGCTGCTGACTGATACTGTGCATTGTGTTGACACTTGCATTCTGGTGCAGGATAAGGAAGGCGGCAAGGAACTGATACAAAAGAATTACCCTGTTAGCTAGCCAGCCTGCACGCCCACCCATCTGCCTACTTGAGCTTTATAAGCTTGGACAAAGCTAGTCACTAAGGAGGAAGATCACCCATGTAACCATAATCCTCAGTGCTGGGGCTGAGCTCCACAACTTTATATGCTTGTTCCGATTACAAGGTGTGAAGAGACCGCTTCTGATTCCTGCGGTCCCACAAATGTGGGTTAGCAGCCCAAACATTCAGGAAAATAGCAGGCCTGCTCATTTCCCTTTAACTCCAATTGGTTCACAAAGCTCTATATGGTTTAAATACTCTTCTAGTAGTGGATGAATTAAGTATTGTGTAGGTGACAGCAAATTCTCCTTTCCTCCCTGTCTCCTAAGGGGGCGGATGAAAGAAGAATCAATGTTGTTTCTTATACATACTAGATCAGACGTGGGCAGTCCATGATTTACAACACACATACAGCTTTAAAAGCATATTTTTGGAACCCCCAGATCCACATACAATTGCAGACTGAAAATCAGCAGAGATCTGAAGCAGGTTTTCCACAATTTTTCTGGCAGGGAACTGAAATGTTGGTTAAGACTTAGAATATACAGTCAATCAAACTGCAAAAATAATACGCCAAACATACTCCAGAAAGAAAGGAAAGAAAAATCCTGATGCTGCCTATTTAGAAACATTTTGTTTCTCTTGGTACCCAAAATAAAAGATATAGCTTCCAGCAGTGAAACATTTTATGTTGTACCACATAAACATTGCCTGCCTCTGTTCTACAGAGGGAAGATAACAGGTTTGAAGCAAAACTTTTAAAGCTACCTCTTCAAATAGTTCTTTGGCTTTTGAAATGAGGAAAAATAAAACATAAAATCACTGTATGCAAAAAGAAAAAACTCTCTATAGTGGGCCTTGAATTATGGCAACTGAATAAAAGACTCCATCAATCCCTTACATGGTGACTGCCTTGGGAATACTTTGATGGCATCTGATATGAGCACAGACCAAATATTTAAAGAAAAGTATACATTCATCTGCAGCATCAATCCAATTGTCTCTTGGTTTTACAACTGTATGGCAGATCCATCCAAGAGAAACCCAGTTCAATGTGTAGTCTTGTGTGTCTCCATTGTATCAGTGAGCTGCTTATTTTTTACATTATAAATACATAACAAAAAACTGTATTTTTTCAACCAAGCAGCCTGTTTTGCATATAATATTAAACCATATGGATAGATTTGCACATCTCACTAAGCCAAAAGCAGAAAAATCTCAACATTATGATCTAATGTTACATGTAAACTAGCTACAGCTTTTGAAAAGTGAACAAAAGCTACATGAAACTTAATTAAATATTTGGTTCATTTAATTTATATTCTTTATGCAGACTGGCAGGGCCTCTCCAGAGTTTTAGCCATGCGTGTTCATGCACATACCAAATCACATTTTGCCCTCTGAATCTGGATCACTGCTCAGCCTTATTATGAACACAGGCATGGCCTTCACCCTAAGCTGAACATTGTAGGACACAGGAGGTTATTTTCATTATGTAGAATGAGATTGAATTCCATTCTTAACTAAGGAAAGAAGCTAATCATTCATTACAACATAGTATATAATAATAAAGCCCATTTTATCATTTATTATATACCGTACTTCTAATAATCTATCGAGCAAAATACTGTATTTAGAATGGATCTATTAGGGTTTTATTCTATACTTTGAAACCATACTGCATATAGATCCGATCCAAATATTCAGCAGAGAATCAGCTTATTTGCACAAAACCGAAAAGAGAAAACGGAAAGCATCCATTGCTTTAAAGTTGCTGAGTTTGACCTTTAAATCTTCTCCATCCTAAACGCCACTCACAGTAGTAAAGGGCGAGGCATTAGAGTAACCACTAACAATTCCTTTAGTTTGACAGGGCAGTGACCTGCCATTTGTATATTATGGGCTTCATAACATACAAAATGCTTCCTGCTGGACAGCATTAACTTTATTCATACAGCCTGACTGCTTGTGAGATAATTAGGGCAACAAAATGCACTTCCAAGGCAAATGAATGGATAATTGAAAAATTGACCTCCAAGGCATTGGAATTCATTATCTGCAATTATAGCCCATTCCCAGGACCATTGTCACATCCCACAATACTACTTTTGATTTCAGCAAAGGTCTGGAACAACTCTTTACACCTGTGTAGAATCTACTTACCAGAATTTGAGTATTATTCCCATGGCAACAAGGATGATAATGACAGAAATTGTAATGGTGACGTAAAGTTGGGGGTCCACACCTGGAACAGACAAAGGTTGTGGAGTCAGGAAAAAAAGAAGTGGAACTAATTTTATGAGAAGAAGCACTAAATTTTAAGCTCCTTTTAGGAAAGTCAACTATTTCCTAGACTGACCTTTGTACGTCTGTAAACAGAGAGGCAAAAACCTAGCAGCCACAGAAGGCATTTTTTGCAATGACAAAAATAGCCCCTGCCTAATTTTGGCTAGTTACTGAAGCTGTTAGTTACACAGAATCATTAAAGCAGTTTCTAAAGGAGTAAGGGAAAGCAACTGATGGTTACCTTCTCCCCGAGGTCCAAAGAGGAAGGGTGGTAGAGTGGCTGGGGTCTGACGCAGGTTGAGCCCTTCATTGTGTAACAGTGAGTGGGAATTGGGTTGTGCTGTTGCCATTCCATTGGATGAAACAAAGGCATAATCCAGAAGTGGAAAGCCTGGGTTGGCAGAGCTGGCATCCCCTCCCTCATCAACTGAGACTGTGGGACCCCAAACAATGGCCCAGGGGTACTGAGATGAGGAGGGAC
Source organism: Diadophis punctatus similis (assembly GCA_023053685.1). Taxonomy (NCBI): domain Eukaryota; kingdom Metazoa; phylum Chordata; class Lepidosauria; order Squamata; family Dipsadidae; genus Diadophis; species Diadophis punctatus. The sequence continues at coordinate 97,923,195 of JALIGW010000002.1, forward strand.
CATCCTCAAAGCCAGATGGGGTAGCAGGCCGGATCCCTTGGGCTTGACGCCTCAGCCGTATGGCATGGCGTTGGCCAGCCCCTTTGGAAACCATAGAGCGCAGCCGCAGTGAGGTAGAGTGAAATCCTGTTTTCTCTGTGGGCAGGTTCTTATCCCAGATGCAGAAAGATCTGGATGCTGTGGGGCTCCGGTGGCTGCACAATGGCCGGGCTGCCAGAAGACCACGGGTCCGAAGAGACCAGGCGCTGTGCAACGGAACTGCTGAGGCTAGGAGGAGGAGGAGCCAGAAGTGCAGCAAACGGAAGCAGGAGACCAGGGGGAATCTCCTATGGCTGTTGAGAAGAAAGAGAGATGTCCCTTATTCATTGGACCACTCCTTTTTCTGTGCTGCAAGATGGCTGTTTCAGCTAGTGGTTTTGTTCAGTTTCTGATTGCTTCATGAGAGAACTAGGAGGGGCCTCATGTTAACAAGTAGAAAAGCAGATAATGTCTCTGTTTGAGTTTATTGCCTCAGACATGAATATGCCTTAGGCTCACCATAAAGGTGGAGCAGCAGCGTATTTCTGAACCAGAATTAAGTATCATTTTACCTCCTTCAATTAAGGCCATGCCTGGAAGGAGTTGCATGGTTAACAGTGAAGAGGAAAGATTTTGCTACCTTCCGGCTCAGATTCAATTAACCCTTCATCTCTTTTATAGAGATCCTCATTTCAGTCTTTCTTAGAATTTCATGTTGTTCAGCAGGTACTGCCCTCCCCGCCCTAAGAAGTCTAGTGGCTGCATTCAGTTACCTGGCTGTGATGTCATTGAATATGATTTAAGGAGCATGGCTATATGCTCTTCCCTTCTTAATGGACCACAACTTTGGTGAAGAAATCCTTATATCCTGGATTATCAATACTAAGCCAGACTCTCCTCCTCTCAGTGTAATGGGAAACCTGTGCTTAGTACATTGTAGGGTGAAAGTGGAAAGGGAGGAGCCTTACTTTGTGAAACTGCAACCTATTCAAGCACTGGTTCCTAAGCCTCTTCATTCTTAGTCGAGCCACTCCTTCACCCATTCCTAGTGCCAACAGAATAGCCTTTTTATAGCACCTGAAATTACTGGTGCTATGTGTTTAATCCCACCTCTTTCTGATCCTGCAGCTGTTAGATTAGCCTTTTCAAAACAGTCCTTCTTAGATGCCACGGTCGGGCTCTCATTGCTATCCTACATGCTAAAATAATACTATGGACTTACCAGAAACTAGTTTCCATAGCTAGAGGCAACAGTTTTTCCACAGGTGTAAATGAGTCTCATATTCTTCACTAAAACCAGGAATAAGAAAAAAAAGGGATGAATGTTAGATGTTATCTACACCAACATTTCCAAATCCTTAGGCCCACGCTCATGGGTCTTTCCTCCTTTGCATCTGACTGCAACACAAATATGTAATAGTAACAATATAACAAAGTTGGAAGGGGCTTTGGAGGTCTTCTAGTCCAACCCCTTGCTCAAGCAGGAGACCGTTCCAGACAAGTGGCTTCTAATCTCTTCTTAAAAACCTCCAGTGGTGGAGCACCCATAGTTTCTGAAGACAAGCCATTCTACTGATTGTTCTCACTCTCAGGAAACTTCTTCTTGATTCTAGGTTGGATCTCTTTGATAAGCTTCCATTACTTCTTGTCTTGCCCTCAGATGCTTTGGAGAATAGCTTGCCCCTCTCCTCTCTGTGGCAGTCTCTCGAATATTGGAACACTACTAGCAGGTCACCCCTAGTCCTTCTCTTTGTTTGACTAAACATAGACAGATATTATTCATGATATTCGTTAGATTAGACATGCCCTGTCCAGGGGTGGGTTCTACTTACCTTCCCCACCGGTTTGCATCGCGACGGAAGTACATGTTTTGCGTGCGCACATCACTTCCCGGAAATGACTCTCGGTGCATGCGCAGTACTTTAAAAAACAAGATGGCGGTGCCTATGGCGCCACTGAGAGAACTGGCTCGGGGGCGTGGCAGGCCTGGGTCGCTGCCGGTTCCAGCGACCCAGGCCGCCAAGTTACTACCAGTTCTATAGAACCGGTCCGAACTGGAAGAAACCCACCTCTGGCCCTGGCAACCTCTTTTTTTCTGTTATGACTTCATAATGTTGATTTTTTTTTGACCCAAGATTAGAATAGGGGCTACCTTAAGCCACGCATGGTAGTATCAATGTTAAAGCAGTTTTCTCCCTTTTACACCAAAATCAGTTTCCCGGTGAATATAATTCAGTAAACTCCTACTCCTAATACAGTCAGATAATCCTTGCACTCATTGGCCATTGTAGCCTGATGTGGGCATGCCTCTCCCTCCCGCTTTAATTCCAAAGAGGTGGTTCTTTCAAGCCAGGTCCTCCCCATATATCAGCAAGCCTCCAAGGTGATCCCTGCTTTAGAGACTTAACAGCTGACCGGTGATGATGTTCGTCCATCGTATTCGAAGAGGACCTTGACATCTATCAATTGGGGGTGGGATTTCAAGACTTGCGCGTGAATTGGATTAAAGTGAGGGAGAGACCGGTAGTAATGGTAGGAGAGATACGCATGGTGAACTTCGGGAGGAGAAGAGAGAGAAATAAATGGCCTTAACTCTGCTGGTTTATAGCACAACCTTCCTGGTGCCTGTCAGATGTTGCTTTTGAACATTGATTTAATACACTCCTGGAATAAGAATGACCTCATTTCTGAAAGGAGTTCGATTATCAGATGATGTTAATGTCCTACTGGAAAAGTACTAACCTGTGTTTTCTAAAAGAATTTTAATCTCATTTTCAGGAAGAGTGCTAAGCCCACGAGATCAGCTGACAGTTGGGTTCCCTTTGAACACACCCATGCAAAATACTGGAGCAGCAAAACTAGAGTGAAGACTGAGAGATGGCTAAACATGCCATCTTAGCCATCTGTCAAAATTTGTCTCCTGCCCAACTCCCAGCCCATTCCCTTGAGGTAAATGTTATGCAGGAAAAAAGACAAGTAATTGTGGAGGAATCCTCCAATATTTCCCTGTAGTGTCCCCTGTATGGCATAAATAAAACAATCCCCATTTCTCACATCATGGCTGGGGCAGGGTAGGTTTGCCAGGTGAGGTAGCAAATATTAAGTCAGTTTAGCTTTCTGCAAGGTCAGGGCTTGATAGAATCCAAATTTGGTAGTGGGAAGGAACCTTATGATTACCGAGTGATTCTAAACTTCTTACATTTTTCCACTTATCCTTTCAACTGTTACGAAGATACCAGGTGCTATAAATGTACATAGGCTATAGCTTGATACATAGAGCAAACTTGACTTAAGTTTCCCATTTTGTGCATATATTTGTACTCATAAAAATGAGGGGGGGATTAGTATGTGAAAACGTCACTATCATTAACATTACCATTGCTGCTTCTGAGATTGAAAAAAGAAATATATTGTCATGGATTTTTTAGCACTTAAAAACTTAACAGTTCCTCCATGTATTTATAGTGTGAAATGTGTAATCCGCTTCATATAAAGAACCATTTTAATTGTGCATGCAGACAAGAAAAGGAATAAGAATAAATTTAGAATGATAAACACAGGAGATTGCGAAAGGGAATGAATCAGCAAGAAAAGATTCCAAGCCTGTTTAAGAATTTAGAGAAAAAATGTGCCCATAAAATATTTAGTATTTACTTTCTGGTTGGCTAAAATGCTTTTCAACATTCCTTTTTGCCTTTTTCATAGTTGTCTCTTCTTCCTCCACTTTCCTGCTACACATAAAATACAAGTGGATTATAAATTCTGACTTGTATTTTGAACTATTGTTTTTTTTATTCAAAAAGTTTTATAAGTACAAAGTACAAACATTTTTCATTTTTCTCCCCCCCTTCCCCCCTTCCCCCTACCCACCCCCTTCCCTTCCCCCCTCCCCCCCTCCCGGACTTCCCAGAGAAAGTACAGGGCATATTATTCAATAAAATAGATTTAAATTAAATTAAAGCAAGTTCTTAATTTCCCCTTTTTTTAAAAAAAATCTCTAACTCCAAATTATTTTTTTTAGAACTATTCAAAACATAATCAGAAGAAGGATAAAAATAATAAAAAATAAAAAAATAAGAAATTAGAAAGAAAGATTAACATACATATATATATATATATATATATATATATATATATATATATATATATATATATATATATATATATATATATATATATATATATATATATATAAAGAAAAAGCATCATATTAATACATCATACATCATCTCAAACTATACTTTACATATCTAAACCTCCGTCTTTTATATAATCTACCTATAAACTAATAATAATAAAGAAAAAAAAAGAAAAATAAGAAATAAAAATAAAAGAGGAGCAAAAGTAAACCTTTCCTCCCCCTTTCAATCAGCACAACATTTCTTCCAAACAAAACAAAACTTAAGTAAATATTATGTAAACATTAACTAAACATTAAATGTATATACCTAATCACAATACCTCAATATTTAAAATATTCCATCAAATTGATTATTCCCATGGTTTAAAAAATAACCCCTTATACCTCTAAAACTTTAAACTTAATCATAAAATCATAGAATCAAACACAATATTGATAACAATATTACTATATATTGAAGTATCAACTTCAAAATATATAATATATATATAATAATAATAATAATAATAATAATAATCATCATCATCATCATCATCATCATCATCAAAATAGATAATATATGTAATAATAATAATAAAAAAGAGTAAAAACCAACCCCTTATATCTCAAAGACCTTAAACTTAACCCTAAAATCCTCAAAATATTAATAACATAATATTACACTATATCAAATTTATAACTTCAAAATGTATGATATATATATAAAATAATCTAAAAAGGAACTACCATCACAAAAAAAATATTATAATAATAATAAGAGATGAAGTAGTTACAGTCCTGTTAATCTTTCCAACCATCCTATAGATTTCAACACCATCTGTCACTTGACAATTTCGAATCTATCGATTCACCTCCCATCTGACCCCAATCCTCCGTCTCCTTTTCCACATTGCAAACATCTATCTGGCTCTGCCAATCACTTTGAATCTTTGGAATTATTTCCTCTTGATCAAGTATGTCTGGATTTTTCTTCTCCTCCTCCATTATTTTCATGCTTCTTTCCTCTGGAATTTTAGAAATATTAGCCTTTAAAACGTTAATGTAGAATTCTGTAGCTTTCTTTATTGTGTTAAGCCCATATCTTTTTCCCAAAAATTTCACGATCACTCCTGTTGGTGCATTCCATTTATATTGTAGATTTCATTTTTTTAATTCATCAACCAAGAAGGTAAATTCTTTTCTGGCTTTAAGCATCTTGGAAGGAATTTCTTTCCATATTCTTATTTCCTGACCATTTACCTGAAGATTGTTCTTGAAGGTCGCCTGTGTAATTCTATTCCGCAGAGCTCTTGTAGTAAAACATATTACAATGTCCCTTGGCAAATGGTTTTGTTTTGCATACCAAGAATTGACTCTATATATCATATCAATTTGCATAGCCAATTCCTCTTTAGACATTCCAGACACCTGCTCCAGGGCCTCTACCATCCTTCCTTTCAAATTTTCAAATTTTCCCTCCTTCAGGCCCCTCACTCTTATAGCAAATTTCATCTCTCTAAATTGAGACATCAAAACCTCTGTTTCCAAATTTACTATATCATTTTGAACCTTGGCTATGTATTCCTCTGAAGTTGTCAGAGCTTGCTTATTTTTTTCCAAATCATTCTCCAAAATCTCCATATTTGCTGCTAATCCTTTACAAACTTTCAACACATCCGCTCTCAGTTGTAAATTCATCTTCTCCAAAGCAGCCTGCATTTTTTTATCTATTTCAGTAATTTTTGAATTGAAATCCATAATCAGCTCATTTTTCATGACTTTCAAAGTATTAAATAAACTTTCAGGTGTTAAAGACTTTGATGATGTTAAATCAGGCGTAAATTGCATCTTTAAAATGTGATCAGAAGAATATTCAGTTCTTTTATTCACAACAGTCTTTCCAGGTTTAGAAGCCATTTCAGTATTTTCAAAAAAGAAAGACAAAGAAGAGGGGGAAAAAGCCCAGATCTATACTTAGCAAAATTCTTTCCAAATCCAAAGCCAGTTAATCTTTTATCTTTTATAAAGCTGTAAATTAAATCAAAAGACAAAAGGAGAAGAAATCATTTCTCCAGATCAAAGGTTTCCATAGGAAAAAGCTGGTAACAAAGCAAAAATAACTTTCTCTTCCACGCCCAAATCTCCAATCGCCATATTGTTACTTCTTCCTTATTAAGCTACTTTGTTGCTTCCGAAGTAAAATCCAGCAGTGGAGTTAAAGTCGAAATTAATGCCCTTCTGGACTCCTGCCTTTCTCTGGCTGCTCTCTTTAAGTTTAAAATAATTATACTTTCCTTTGTAACAGCAGCGGTGGTCGCGGCATCCTGCTCCGCTTTAAGCGGAGGCTTCCGACTTCCCGGAGCAACAGACAGGCTACCTGGGGAGCCCTCACCCTTTGTGCCCTAAGTTGACTTCTAGGGCACTGGGGGGGTCAACCCACCTATCTCACTCTCATCTCTCCCCTTTGCCCAGGGAGAGATTTTCAAGCCGCCAGACAGCTGTTCTGGCGGCTTTTACAGGGAATCAGAAGGACGTCCAACGAGGAGCACTAGCGACGCCATCGGAGCCAAAACCGGAAGTCTATTTTGAACTATTGTTCATGTAGACCAGTGATGGCAAACCTTTTTTTCCTCGGGTGCCAAAATAGTACGCACGCGCGCTGTTGTGCACCTGTGCGTGCCCACACCCATAATTTAAAGCCCCCCACTCGCCCCACCCCCCTGCGCATGCATGCATGACACCCCCCACTCCCCCATTTCCCGACTTCCAGTGGGCCCGGTAGGCCTGTTTTTTGCCCTTCCCAGGCTCCAGAGGCTTTCTTGGAGCTTGGAGTGGGTGAAAACGCTCTCCCCTGCCACCCCAGAGGCTCTCCGGAAGCCAAAATCGCCCTCACAGAGCCTCCACGTAAGCCGAAAATCAGCTGGTGGGCACACACATGCGCGCTGGAGCTGAGCTAGGGCAACGGCTCGCGTGCCGGCAGATATGGCTCCGCGTGCCACCTGTGGCACCCGTGCCATAGGTTTGCCATCACTGATGTAGACTAACATGATATTAGACAATGTTCTAGAATTCCATAACTGTTCAGTCTTTTACAGCCTCTGCCTTCTGGATAATCTCAGATACAGTTTATCTGTCCATAGAAAATACTGGATATTACAAGCTTGTAGTTCTTTTCAAAGACTAAGATACTTTTCCAAAGCCTCTTCTCTCTAGGCTGCTTTACCCCACCTGTTGCTGCTCTTTGGTGTGCCTAATTTCAGCTCCTACAATCTTTAGTCAGCATATCTGAGAATTATGCTGCCTGGGGATTATGGGAGTTGGAGGCTGACAGATTTAGAGGACAACAGATTGAGGAAATTGGCTTTATGCACTAGACCATTGTATGGCTGATAACATAATTTACACACTGAACCTAGATGGAAAATCACTATAGGTAGTCCTCAATTTATGACGACATTTGAGCCCAAAATTTCTGTTTCTGAGTGAGACAGTTGTTAAGTGAATTCTGCTCCATTTTACAACATTTCTTGCCACAGTTGTTAAATGAATCACTGCAGTTGTTAAGTTAGTAACCTGGTTGTTAAGTGAATCTGGCTTCCCCATTGACTTTGCTTGTCAAAAGGTTGCAAAAAGTGATCACATGACCCTGGGACACTGCAACTGTCATAAATTTGAGTCAGTTGCCAAGCATCTGAATTTTGATCACATCACCATGGGGATTGTTGCAATGGTCCTAAGTGTGACAAATGGTTATAAGTCACTTGTTTCAGTGCCATTGTAACTTTGAATGGTCACTAAATGAACTGTTGCAAGTCGAGGACTACCTGTATATTGTTAGCATTTTCCAGATTTGAGTACTGAAGCTGAAATGCTCAGCTGGGGCAACACAGACAATTTGAGGTGTCCATTATTTAAAAAAAATTATCCTAGGATCCACAGTCATAGCCAGATGCAAAATAGTAGCTTATATGGGAGGCCAAATGTTAAAATGAAGGAGCTGCTGGACACTAATTCAGTCCAAGCGTATGTACTTCAAAAATCAATTCACACACAAATCTGTTCCTGATTCTTATCCTCCCATTTATTTTTCTGTAGGTGTATAGATACACTGTATGTACTTTCTAGTTGGCTGGAAACCTCTGATTGATCAAAACCATTTATGGGAAGTGAAAGTCAATTCTAAGTAGCCCATGTGGTGATAAGTATGGCACGTGGTAGTTTGTGACTTATAAAGTAAGAAGAATATATGGCAAACAATATTAATTTACTAATGAAAGAAAAGAAAGAAAAATGGATACACTTGGTGTTTGAAAAATGCAGAGAAGGATATAATAGATAGGATTGTTCTAAGTGCATATGAAAGTATGAAGTCATAGTTTGGTTATAATTGCATGTTACAGTTCAGTGACTATGATAATAGAAGAACCTGGAATGGTTTTGGGGGGAAAATGTACAACATTCTAAATGGATGGAATTCAGGGGGAAAATATTTACTGTTACATGAAATGAACAACAGATGGGAATGAGGTGAGACATTGGAGAAAAATAATTGGGTCTTTTTGAGAATGAATGAGAATAGTGTTTGCTTGGCATCTGCTTAGAAAAATGTTTCAAAAACGTGATTTAAGCAAAAGACGATTCATGCTAAAAGGTTGGTTGATTTGATTGTCTATACTGAAAGTCTGAGAAGAAGTGAAGATACACCAGTGGTGAAACTTTTCTGAATGTGGAACAGACTTGTTTTGCTAATATCATGAGTTGATCTAGGGCAGTGATGGTGAACCTTTTTTTGCTTGGGTGCCAAAAGAAGGCTTTCCTGAAGCCTGGGGAGGGTGAAAAGTGGCTCAACGGCCCAACCAGAAGTTCATTTCCCAACTTCTAGTTGGGCCATTGGGTCCATTTTTCGCCATCCACAGGCTCCGGAGGCTTTCCTGAAGCCTGGGGAAAGCGAAAGCGACCTCCCTCCCACCCTCCGGAAGGCCGAAAATCAGCTGGCCAGCACGCACATGCGCACTGGAGCTGACATAAGGCAACACCTTATGTGCCCTCAGATATGGCTTCACGTGCCACCTGTGGCACGCGTGCCATAGGTTCGCCATCACGGATCTAGGGAAATATGGATATGAAGGAAAAATAAGGAAGTGAAAGAAATCAGAGTGCAAATAGAATGAGAAAGAATGAGTTTTGTGTAATATTAGAAGAAAACATTAATCATTCAACAGAATAAATGAATGAATGGAATACAAAGAAAGGATATGAAAGTTGCCAGAAACAGACCAAAAAGAATTATGTTACAAAGTGCCAGACAAACGTGACATTTCATTAAAAGGTAATTTGAAGGCCTCCTGAAAAGATGAAGTGAAAGATGCTGTGGATGAGAAAAATGCATATAACAGAATCATCATAGCAAAAACAATAAATGATAGAGTGTATTATTATGTGTACAAATATAAAGATAGTTGCAAAGAATGTAATCAAAGTTCATTAGGAACAGTTAAGATTAAAAGTGGCAAAGAAAATGAAAAATGCTTTTAAGGGGAATTTTTTGAGGGGAATTGAGTAGAAATGGCATAACAAGGAACCTCCAGCAAAGTGAACCCAATTAAAGGGAGGGAGGGAGGGAGGGGAGAGAAGGAAGGGATGAGTGGACAAAAGAAAGGAAAGAGGGAGGAAAGGAGGAAGGAGAAATGGAGGGACAAAGAAATAAAGAACAGGAAGTAAAGAAGAGGGAGGGTGGAAGGGGAGAAGGTAGGTAGGTAGGAAGGAACAAGAAGGAAAAGATGGAAGATTTCTGATGGTCCCTGCCAGTTCCCACAAGGAATCTCAACAGCGAGGCTGACAGGAACTTGAAAGTCATATTGGCTCCCACTGATTTTTTCCTACCGATAATTATTTTTCTGCCTGCCTACCTTTTTTTTTGCAGGAAATAACTCTGAAATCATTCAACAGGTCAAAGATTGTCCAATGGAGAAATAAAATTTAAGACATGCAAATACTAGTCTATTTTGAATAATGAATGTATCTTTAAATAAGTGACAATAGCTCTATGTAACAATAAATGTCTGCCTATTTTGTTACATGCTGGGTATGTCAGGATAAAATATAAGTTGCATGTAATGAAAATGGATTATTTTTTAAAAAGTGTAATAAAGCAAGGAGAGATAGGATCAAGAGTGAACAAGTGATGAATGAATGTGGTTTGAATACAAAAAATGAGTAAGAAATAAATATGTGGAGGGATGTGACGCTATTGAGAATAAGTGAAGATCAAATCACAAAATTAATATAAAGAGCAACAGTGAATTACTTGTTAGAAGGGGAAGAAAGTGAGAAAAAGAGTGACATGTTTAAAGAACAAAAGGCAACCTATGAATTGGCGCATCAAACATGGTAGAAACAAGGATGTTTTGCATGGCTTGGAAAGGAGTCAGTAGTGTAGGGAAATGTGTTGTGCAAACTAGATTTAATTTCTTTTATCTCCTGCTTCTTCTTTTTTTGCTTACTTTCACTCCTTTTTTTGTGCTTTCCATAACATTGCTTGACTTGAAAGGGAATAGCATAATGCATATGCTATTTTAGATATGAGAATCAGGACCCTCTGCAGAATAGCGCAGAAATCTATCAGAGGGTCCCACTCTAGTTTCATCTGCCCATCCCAATATGCAAAGAAGGAATATTAATTATCCTTTCTCTTCCCCTCATTTATTTTTCCCAAGTGTAGACATTCAGCATCCTTTCTAGGCAGTTACTTTCCAGTGATTTAACGCAGATTGTTTTTCCCAATATTAGCTAAAAGCTTCAAAGACAAAGCTTCCAGCAACTCTAGTTCCTTGTGATGGCATGGTCTGATTTAATCTACCGATTATTCACTTCTTAATTCTGTTTTGGTTTTCTTGCTTTTCTTTTCTTTTTAAATAGTTTTTATTGAAATTTTTCACATTAAAAAGACAAGACAAAAAGACAAAATATAATTTCACTAATACAGCTTGTTGCTATTGGAAGCTTTTTCTTCATTTAACAATGTCCTTATCTAAGGCTATTGTTTTTAACTTTTGTATTCCTATTTACAATTTTATACATATTATATATTACATCACATCTGTTTACTTTTTGCAGTTACATTTGTTTAATTTGCTGTATCCTTTTATATTACTTTACACATTGATTTTACTTTTCCTTTCAAGCCAATCATACCATCTACTCCATATTTTGTAATACATTCTCTCTCTCTCTCTCTCTCTCTCTCTCTCTCTCTCTCTCTCTCTCTCTTCCATTGTTAGTTTACTCATCTCTGCGCATTCTAGCACCTTTTTTATAATCATTGCGTTTGAGGGTGTTTTCTCTTTCTTCCAATTTTGTGCGAAAGTAATTCTCGCTGCGGTAATTATATGTTGGATGATATAATAAATTTCATTTCTCATATTTTCTTTTATTATTCCTAGAAGAAACAACTCTGGCCTCATCTCCATTTTCTGTTCCGTTATTTCCTTAATCCATTTTTTTATTTCCCCCCAATAATTCTTTGCGTTGGGACATGTCCACCACATGTGGTAGAATGTCCCTTGTGTGTGATTGCATTTCCAACAATTTGGTGATGTAGTTGGAATACATTTTGGCCAATCTCGCTAGTGGTAAATGCCATTTATAAAACATTTTGTATGTATTTTCTTTATAAGCGGCCGACATTGTCAATTTGTAATTTCCCCCCCAAATTTGTTTCCAATACTCTAATTCAATGTTATAACCAAAGTTTTTGGCCCATGCTATCATTGAGTCTTTTACAACTTCCTCCTCTATTTTAAATTTTAGAAGACAATTATATATCTTAGTGATCATTTTTTCATCTGTGCCTGTTAATATTTTATACTGTATATTTCTTGTTGCTCCTTTTGAAAACCATACTGTTCCGAATCGTTTTTATATTTTGTTTGTATCTGTAAGTAAGGCCACCAGTCTATTTTAATTCCCTGTGTTTGCAGTTCCTGATTTGATTTTAAATTTCCTTGTTTGTCAACAGTTCATTATAGGTTACTATATTGTTTAGATCTATAACATTTGGGTAGATCATTGCTTCCATACTTGAAACCCACCTCGGGATTTTAATGTAAAATTTCTGTTTAATTTTCCTCCAGACTTCAAACAGTGCATCTCTCACCTGGTGTCTATGAAAGTATGTGTGTGTTTTATCCTTTTCCTCCCACATGAATGCATGCCAACACCGTTGTAAATCATGTCCTTCAATTGCTAATATTCTTTTATTTTTTGACATTACCCATTCTCTAATCCATGTTACAGCAGCCGCCTGATAATACATTTCCCAGTGCGTCCTGTAATAGTTTACATTTTATCCTAGCCTTCTTCCCTTGCCATACAAATTTTAACGTTATTTTATTCAATTCTTTAAAAAAGTTTTTGTTTAATTTTATTGGAATTGTAGGTAAAATGTTCATTTTAAGGGTGGCAATTCTTCCTACCAGTAATAGCTGTAGTTTTGTCCAGTTTTCCAAATCTTTTTGAATTTGTGCTAATAGTTTGATATAATTGTCTTCTTTTATGGAGGAGCATTTTGCGGTTAGCCAAATCCCTTAAGTATTTTGCTTTTTTAACTATTTGAAATTTTAATGATCTTTCTAATTCTTTATTTTCCTCTTGTGTAAGATTTTTGGTTATTATTTTTGTTTTGTTTTTATTTATTTTTAGCCCTGCAACCTCTCCAAATTCATGTAATTCTCTAATTAATATTTCCCCTGTTTCCAGGGGGTCTTCCAGTTAGTTTATGGGCCAACCATCTTCCTGGTTTGTTTGCGGTTTCAAAATAATTTTGCTTTGCCATTTCTTCTTGTTGGTTTAAATTAATTTTATGTTTTGTTAGATCCCATTCTTTTATAATTTTACTATTCTGTGGTTCTTTTTGTAACGTCTTTTCTATTTCTCTGAGTTTGTCTTGCAGTTGTTTTTGTTTTTCCCACTTCTCCTTGTTTCTTCTTGCCATATATGCTATTGATATCCCTCTCATATATAGTATGCCTTGGTAGTGTTCCAAAGATTTTGTAACGTTGTCTGTTCTTTTTTATTTTCTTTGAAGAAATTGCACAGTTCCTTTCCCATCATTTGTATATACAATTTTTCCTTTATAATTCTTTGGTTTAATGTCCATTGCCCTTTTTTCTTCTGCTCTTTCCATTTTATTGCCAATGGGTTGTGGTCTGCACATGTATTTGGTAGTATCTCTATATCTTCTATATTATTTATCAGATCCGGGTTCATCCAGGCCATGTCGATTCGGGACCACAAATTATGTGGGTATGAAAAAAAAAGTATATTGTCTTTTCGCAGGGCACAATGTTCTCCATACATTTCTTAAATTAAGTTCTTGTGTCATTTCTTCGAATGTATTTGGTAACTTTTGTCTTTCCTTCTTACTTTCCTTTGTACTTTTATGATCTTCTTTGTTATCTACCACTGCTTTATAGTCACCTATCACACACATATATTTTCGTAGTCTAATTTTGTTATTTCGCCTGATAATTTTTTATAGAAATCTTTCTGTTTTGTATTTGGTGTATAAATTGTCACTAGTAAAAAATTTTTTTTGGCTAGTTTTTATTTCTGCCATCAGAATTCTACCTTCCTTATCTTGTCCTTATCTTATATTGTCCTCGAATTTATCCAATCTTTTACATATACTCCTCTCTTCTTTTTTTGTGCTGGCGCCAGATGTAAATTTCCTAATTTGGGGCAATCTAAAATATTACTACCAGTATGCTTTTCTTTGATTTGAACTTCCTGTATACAAATTATGTCCATATTTAATTTTTGTAGTCTAATTAATGTTTTCTTTCTTTTAATGGGTAAGTTTATACCGTTAATGTTTAAGGATAATAACTTTATTTCCTCCTCCATCTTATTCCTTGTAATTAAATTTTAGTCCCTTTCTTGTTCTTATTTCTGTCTGTGCTCTTGTTCTTGCTCCTTCTCTCTCTTGACATTCCACCTCTCTCTTATTCCTAATCTCTTGTTCTGCTATCTTTTCTTCTGATGCCCGTTCCGCTTGACCTTTTGCTTTCTACTTCCTGTCTACTATCCTCCTCATCTGCCTCACTTATATAATGGTCATAAACTTCCTGGGCTTTATCTATCGAATCAATGCGAAATCTTTTCTCTTGCCACGTGATTAACATGCCTTCAGGAATGAGCCATCTAAACATCACCCTATGTTTTAACAGTTGTATAGACAGAAACTGGTAATTCTCCGTTGCTCCCTTACCCTTCTAGGAATCTGCTTTAGTGTAATTATCTCTTTCTCTTTGTACACCAATGGTTCTTCCCGTGTTTTACTGTATATCTCATCTCTTTTTTCCCCCTAACAAATTTGACATGTACCTCTCTAGGGAGCTTATGTCTGCAGGCATAATTAGTGTGCATACGATATATTTCATCGATCTCATTTTCAAATTCATGTTTATTCTTCTGTAAGAATTCTGCCAGTAGTTCTACCATTAGTTTGGGAAGGTCTTCTTCCTTACTTTCGACTATATTTTGGAAACATAGGTAGAGCATTGATTTTTCCATCTCCACATTTATTATAGTCTCCTCCAACGCTCTATTTGCCACCAACATTTTAGTTTCTGTTATCTCTAGTTTTTTCCCCATTTGTTCTGTTTTAGTTTCTACTACTTTTATTTTCTGCTCATTTTTTGTTATCATTTCCTGCATTGCACCCATTTTCTCATCCACTTTTTGTATTTCTCCTTTTACTTCTCCTATGTCATTCTTGATTTCTTTTTTAATATCTTCCATGTTATTCGCCATCGCCTCCTGCATCTTCATCATAGTCTCCTGTATAGATGCCAATGTTACTTGCATGTTCTGTAAGTTTGCCGCAGTATTAGTTTTTTCCCCTCCAAGTAAATTTTCTACTGAACGTGGTCCTGAAGGTGAAGCCATTGTTACTGTTGCCTTTTTTCCTCCTATTTTGGTAACTGTGGTTGTCGTACTTGTCATTTTGATGTTTTTAAAAAAGTTTTTCCACAGTACCATATATCTTTCTCCTGTCACCTTCTTTTTCTTTTTGTTTTATTTTCCTTTCCCCTAACTCCTTTAACACTTTTCAAGTTATTACTTTTCTCAATAATTTATATTTCTCTTCCCGAGAGGCTCAAGGCAAAAGCAGATAACTTAGCCAATCTATATTTGTAATAAATATCTAAGCTTATTATTCCTCCTAATTTATTATATTGTATTATCTACTTATCTATGTTTTTAATTGATTTCATTTAATTTTCCTAGCGTACTCCAAATAAATATTAACCACCAATAATAACAGTCCTATCTTCTATCTTCTATATTTCTTAGGGAAAAAAACCTTTAAGTTTCTTATTCTTCTCTTAATACTCTATTAATAATATTCTATACACATAATATATAATTAATATAATTAATATAAATATCAATTGATAATAGTAATTCAATAGTCTCAGTCATATAACTAAATAATAATATATAAAATATAAATAATATCAGTAGTATAGATAGTATAAGTGGTATCAATAAAAACATCTATCAATCTGCTATCATCTAGTTCTTTTGGCTTTGTTCTCCTTTGTTCTCCTGTCACGTAGTGAATATTGTCAGTTGTATGTCTATGCAGGGTGATGCACCCCTATCCTAATATTATGGTGCATTCCATGACAAGCAGGACACGTGATGTGATCTTTTTTTTTTATTGAAAAAGTTTTATTAGTACAAAGTACAAAAAAAATTTTTTTTACATTTCCCCCCCCCCTTCCCCCTCCCTCACCCGCCCCGACTTCCCAGAAAAAACACAGGATATAATCTTCAAATAACCATAAGCTAAAATATACGAAAAAAAAACACATTAATTTCTGTTATATGTGTATACACTCCCCCCCCTAAGAAAACTCCACTTTGTCTAAAATCTATTAAATCATTCTAAAATTCTAACCATATATCATTGTTAAACTATATATATCTTCTTAATCTGATACTTTTTTTGAATATAATCAGTCCATCTATTCCACTCCAACTTGTATCTTTCATTTGAATGATCTTTTAAGTATGATGAAATTCTTGCCATCTCTGCCAGGTGTGTAACTTTAGATGTCCATTCCTCAGTAGTAGGTATATCCTCTTTCTTCCAGTATTGTGCTACCAACAATCTGGCAGCTGTTATCAAGTTCAAGATCAGCTTAGTCTCTATTACAGTACAATCTGTAGTTATTCCCAGCAAGAAAAACTGTGGTGTAAACTTAATTTTTTTCTTCAAAATATTCTGAATAATCCACCATATTTTTATCCAAAAAGCCTTAATTTTCTTACAAGACCACCAAATATGAAAATAAGTTGTATCTTCACATTCACATCTCCAACATTTAGGTTGCAAATTTGGATACATACCGGCTAGTTTTTTTGGATCAAAATGCCATCTATAAAACATTTTATGAAAATTCTCTCTTAAATTTTGAGCTTGTGTAAATTTCACATTTCTAACCCATATATTCTCTCATGTTTCCATCATTATAGGTTCACCAATATTTTGTGCCCATTTAATCATACAATCCTTAACTAGCTCTGTTTCAGAATCTAATTCCACTAATACATTGTATAATCTCTTTATATGCATTGGTCCTTTATTCTTTATTTGGTTTATCAAATTATCATCTTGCTGTGAAATACCTGCTTTTGAATCCTCCTTCCATCTGGCCTGCAATTGCCCATATTGAAACCAAGACTTGATTACTCCTTCTTCTTTTAATTGCTCCATTGACTTTAATTGTAACCTCGTTCCCTCCGTATAAAGAAGCTCTTTATATGTAATGTTGTCTAGTTTTTGCTCTATATTTATATTCTCTATCGCATGCCTGGGCACTGTCCATACAGGTATTTTGTCATTTAATTTACAATAATATTTCTTCCAGACACGCAATAGAGCATTTCTTAATATATGACTCTTAAAGGTTTTATCTACCTTTTTATTATACACTAAATAAGCATGCCATCCATGAAGTAAACCATACCCTTCTATATTTGATGCCCTCTCTTCCGTCAAGTTAATCCAGTCCGCAATTGCTGAGAGGGTAGCTGCTTCATAATACAATCTTAAGTTAGGCATTTTTAGTCCTCCCCTCTCACGTGAATCTTGCATAATTTTCTGATTTACTCTTGGTTTTTTCCCTACCCAAATAAATTTATTAATACCCTTTTGCCACTCCTTCAGATTGTCATCCTTTTTAAGTATGGGAATTGTTTGAAAAAGAAATAAAAATCTAGGTAAGACATTCATTTTTACTACAGCTATCCTGCCCAGCAAGGACAACTGTAGCTTTTTCCAATTTTCTAAATCTTTCTGTATTTTTTGCCATAATATTTCATAATTATGTTGATAAAGTTTCGTATTTATTGACGTAATATTAACCCCCAAATATTTAACCTTTTTAACTATTTCATATCCCGTAACCCTTTCTACTTTTTCCTCTTGATTTCTGGTCATGTTTTTAGCTACTATTTTAGTTTTATCTACATTTATTTTAAGACCAGATACTTGTCCGTAAGAATCAATAATATCCATCAAGCCTGTAATTGATTGATATGGCTGAGTTACAGTGACTACTAAATCATCCACAAACGCTCGTAATTTATATTCCTCTCCTCTTATTTTAATACCTTTAACTATCTCGGATTCCCTTATTTTACTAAGTAGAATCTCCATAGACAAAATGAACAAAAGAGGTGATAAGGGACAGCCTTGTCTCGTTCCTTTCTCTATATTAAAATTATCTGTTAGTCCACCATTAACTATTATTCGAGCTGTCTGTTTTTGATATATTGCCTTAATAGATTGTGTAAAATGTTCTCCAAGCTGCATCTTTTCTATTAATTTTAATAAAAATTTCCAATTCAATCTATCAAAAGCTTTTTCAGCATCCAAGAATACCAGTGCAGCAGATACCTGGTTATTCCTCCCCAGATATTCTAGTAAATTGATTATGTGTCGTACATTACTCTTCAATTGTCTACCTTCTATAAAACCAGTTTGATCTTGGTGGATCACTTGTTGCATAAGTATCATTAATCTATTAGCTAATATTTTGGCAAAAATTTTATAATCTATATTTAACAATGAAATTGGCCTATAACTTTTAGGGTCTGTATGGTCTTGATTCTCTTTCGGGATCAAAGAGATAAAAGCAGTTTTCCAAGTTGGGGGTACTTCTCCTCCTTGTTGTATGGTATTAAATAACACCTTCAGAGGCTCCACCATTTCATCCTGTAAGTTCTTATAATAAACAGCTGTTAAACCATCTGTACCTGGAGCCTTACCCAATTTTAGCTGTTTAATAACTGCCAAAATTTCCTCTGAGGTTATGAGTTGATTTAAAATTTCAATCTGTTCCGTGGAAGCTATATGTATATGACCATTTTGTAAGTATCCATCAATATCTTCCTCTTTAATCTTCTCCCCCTTGTACAACCCTGAATAGAACTCTAAAAAAGATTTTTTAATCATTTCACAATCAAAAACCTCTTTCCCTTTATACTTAATTTTTTCTATTACTCTTGATTTCTGTTTTTTCCTTAACATGTAAGCCAGCCACCTGCCTGGTTTATTTGCATTGCAAAAAGTATTATGTTTAGCATATTGTAAATTAGTTGCAACTTGATCTGCCATTAATATATTAAATTGAGCTTTTAATAAATTAATTGTTTCTTTAATTTTCTTATCTGTTGGTTTAGAAATTAAAGCCCTCTCTTGTTTCTTAATTTCTTCCTCCAATCCTTTTCTTTTAAGTTCCTTCTTCCTTCTATATTTATTATTCAAATATATTAAAACACCTCTCATATAAGCCTTACTTGCATCCCATACCATCTGGATTGATGTACCTTTCTGCATGTTCATAACAAAAAATTCATTCATAAATTTTTTACATTCTTTTACATTGTCTTCATATCTAAACAAGTTTTCATTTAACCTCCAAGATTTTCTTAATCCATACCCAAATTCCATTTCCAACCAGACAGGACTATGGTTGGACAATGTCCTCGTGCATATTTTTGTTCTCTTCACCCTGGAAAAAAGATCATTAGTAATTAAAATAAAATCAATCCTGGAAAAAGATTGATGTCTATCTGAGTAAAAAGTAAAATCCTTTTCTGCAGGGTTTCTTTCATGCCATATATCTCTCAAATCCCAGTCTTCCATCATCTCAAAAAAGGATTTAGGCAATTTTGCTCTTGCAAAGGTGTTTTGCTTGGGACCCTTCTTATCTTTCTTGACATCCAAAACTCCATTCCAGTCCCCTAAAAGAATACAAGTTTTGTAATCCCAATGTATAAGCTTTGAATGCAAAAGGTCATAAAATCTTTCTTGTTGTTGATTCGGGGCATATAAACCAATCACTAGTATTTTCTGTCCCTTTATTAAAAGTTCAATTGCTAAAAATCTTCCTTGATCATCTGCTTCTATTAACTTTGCAATCAAATCTTTTTTCACATATATAACAATGCCATTTTTCTTTTCTGGAGCCGTAGCAACAAAATGTGTCCCTAATCTTGTATTCATCAGATATTTTTGATCTTGAGTCTTTATGTGAGTCTCCTGTAAACATATCAAGTCGTTGTTGAATTGTTTTAAGTAGTGAAATATTTTCCTCCTTTTCTGTGGAGAATTCAAACCGTTAACATTCCGAGTAAGAAATTTAATTCCCATCTCTGGGCTTCTGAAGCGTATGGAGCACACCTTGAAGATCTACGTTAGATTTTTCTTTCGGTCTCGCTCCTCCCACCGCTTCGGATTTAGGAATATCTTGCAGTACCACCTGTTGTCTTTGTTGTCTCAATTCTTGTCTCCGCTTAGCAGCTCTGGTTTGTCTTTGTTCTTTAATCATTTCCTGTCTGTTAAGTTCTAAATTTTGTTCCATTTCAATGGCCAATGATACAGCTCCTTCTTGTACCACTTTCAGCAGTTCTTCTCTTTCTTGTTGTTGTTTCCCTTCCGGGGGTTTAGAAGATCCGGGCACTAGAACATCTTCATAAAAATCTCTGGCTTTCTGAACTGTATTAAGACGATATATCACTCCCATGAACGTAACCACCAATCCGCATGGTATTTCCCACCTGTATTGAACTTGTTGTCTTCTCAGTTCTTCCACCAGGAAGATGTATTCCTTCCTGGCTTTCAACATCTTGGGAGGAATTTCCTTCATTGTCATCACTTCTTGTCCCTCAACTTGGAGTTTGTTTACAAATGTCGCTTGTAGGATATCATTACGTAGTGTTCTAGTAGTAAAATAGATGACAATATCTCTTGGTAGATTTCTGTTTCTCGCAATCCATGAATTGACGCGATAAATTTTATCTATCTGCCATGCCAGGTCCTCCTTCTTCACACCAAGTGCTAACTCAAATGCTTCCAACATAATTTCCTTCAAATCCTCCTGCTTGTTTTCCTTAACACCTCTGACTCTTATTGCAAATTCCATGTTTCTATATTGCATGATCATTATTTCTGCCTCCTCCCTCTCAATTTTATTTTCTGCCTCACCAACCCTAGCTCCCAACACTGTAGTAGTTTGCTTCATTTCTTGTATTTCATCTTCCATAATCTCATAATTGGTAGCCAAACCAGAAAAGGCATCAATTATATCTTCTCTAATCTCTTTATTACGAATTGCAATATCATCAGAAACTTCCTGTATTTTCTCATTAGTCTCATTAATTCTTTCATTAATTGCAGAAATCTTCTCATTAGTTTCATTAATTTTAAGATTAAATCCAGCTGCCAACTCTGCTTGCATTGATCTAAGTGCGTCTTGTAGCATTGGGAGCGTTAGTGGCTGGGGGGGACTGGTATTTTAGAGGCATGGATAGGAGAGCTGTCTGCACTCGCTGGTGCTCTAACAGAGATGGGTTTTTTTGAAGCCATTGCCAGTCACTTCAGTCTTTATAGTTAAGAAGAAAAAGCCAGGAACAAGTAGCCAAACTGCCAGGAGAAATTCTATCAAATCCTTTTTCTTTTCTTCCCCAGAAAGAAGTCAAAAAGCAAATTAAAGTTCAAAGTTTTCAAAGAAGGAGCTGGTAGTAAAAACAGCCCTCCACTTTTAACTTTCGTTTCCACGCCCAGAAGCCTCCAGCGCCATTTCTTTTGTCCCTTTGTTAATTAATTACTTCCTTCTTCACTTCCAATCCACAAAAAAAAAAAGCTTTGCTACTTGCCGTTTACCATCTCTGCCTCCTGGGTCTTTCCGCCTGCTACAGTATCTTCTTTTAATCAAATATGTTGATTGCAGGGATTGGGTGCAGCTTCTTGCTCCATGAAAAATGGAGACTTCCCAATTCCGGAGCTATGGCAAGGTTCCTAGGGGGCCCTCACCCTTCGCGCCCCAGGATCTCACCAGAGGCACTAGGGGGGCTCTACCTCACCCCGCCGGCTCTCCTCACTCCCCTTTGCCCGGGGAGGAGACGATCGAGCCGCCAGACAGCTGTTTGACTGCTGAGCTGGCGGCGAACGAAAATCGGGAACAAGCGCTCTGCAAAGAGCGCCCTCGAAGCGGCAGTGCCAAACCGGAAGCCCCCACGTGATGTGATCTTGTGTGCATGTGTGCATTTCTGATTCTCCATTATTTTTCTTGTGGTTTTGGGTTTGACTGGGAGCGGTCGCATTTAATTAGCAATAATGTAATCATTCAGAATTTATTATTTTTGTACTGAAATAAATATTTTATTAGACTGTTTAACTTCGGTTTCATTTCTAAATGTCTGAGCTCCTAGAGAAAGATCAAACATCGCCTCTGTGAGATTAATTCTCACCTCTACCAATCTCAGATATCTCCGTCTTTTAAAAACACCCCGTCGCCATATATCGTCTTCACGGGGCTTCTCCTCCCAAACACCCGACCTCTTTTTTCCTTTTTATCTCCACTCGGAAAAACCACTCCTCTTTCGCATGCCATTCAAATCTTGCATAGCTCACTCTTTTACACATTTTTTCCTCCCAATCTTTAACAGGTTAGGTCCTCTGCTCCCACTGCTGGTTCGCCGCTTTTGGTTTCTCCTTGGAGACTTACTTCACCGCTAATCAATCGCTAAACAGTCCACGCTCTCAGAGAATTTTCCTTATGTTTCTTATTCCTCTTATCTCTCCAATTTCTCAGATTTCTCAAGCTGCTTGCCACTGTTCCCTTCCATAACTGAAAGTTCGGGACCTCATGCCTCCAGAACAGCCATACAGGCCAAGTTTCTTCGTGCTGTTTATGAGAGTTCCTCAGGTCCCACGGGAACCACACTTCTCCTCACAAAACCACCAAGGGAACCCCTCTTTTCCTTATTCCCTCCAGGATCCGATTTGCCCCTAGGGGCTTCCAAAACACGAAAAAATCAGCTGAAACCAGCAGAGCCCCGCTCGTTCCAGCCACTACAGCGTGACATCACGCCGGAAGTCAGTTTTCTTGCTTTTCTTAATGGGCAAAAATCACCTTCAGATTCCTAATATATTGTGGACAGGGTTTTATTTTTAGTGCTGTACTAACTGAAATATCAACGCAATGTCTTGTATCTCATAATGTGCAAAGGGAGGTGTGTGTGTGAGAGAGAGAGAGAGAGGGAGGGAGAGAGGGAGAGGGAGGGAGAGAGAAAGAAAGAGAGTGCATCTAGAGGCTGAGAGAGCTCCATTGTTGCTTTGGAAAAAGAGGTGTGCTTTATGCTTGAGAAGAGGCAAACTGACTTGAGGAAAGGATTAACCTAAGATGATATAAGATGCATGGGTGCCAATCCCTTCCGCTTCTCCTGATCTCTCAGGACTCTACCTACATCAATAGGGTTACTTATGTTCTATGCTGCTTGCAAAGCAGAAGGTGGAGCAATGTAGACAATGGGAAGACACATGGCAAAAATGACTTTTTGGGGCATTGCTGCTAGGAAGGGGTGGTCTTTCTGTCTTTCTGTTTAAAATGTGGTGGGCCAAAATAAGAACTGTGGTTGAATTACTGTATGTAATCTTGTTCATGCACATGTGTAATGCTGCCATATGTTTCTTTAGGCTCATAGAAGTAATTGGTTTCTATTTCTCATGTAATATTATCCCAAATGAAATTTTTATTATGGGCCATTCAGTGCCCCCTAACTGATTGTTAGAGTTAACACCTTGAGAGGAGGCCGTGGATTCAAAATGTTTCCTTATCGTTATTTCTCCTGCAATGAAATGCAAGGATTGCTTGTTGGAATAACAATTGGAGGCTTGGAATAGGTCGTATATCAAAGCTGTTATGTTGCATTTCAAGGAATGCATCTGTAATCTTTTCACGCCATGCAAGATACCGGAGTTCACTTTTGTGGTTATCTTGTTTCTTTTATCAGTGGCAAACCAATTCTTTCTGTAGAATGCTTCCGATCTTCTGGGACTCTGCTCACCTTCTCACTCTTTCTTTTAATCAACATTTCATATAATATCTATTTCACCTTGTGGTTCTTGCTGTTCTCTCACCTGAGTGCAAAAGACAAGAGACTCCCTGGAACCTCTTTCAGACTAATAAAAGCTTGTTCGGACTTCTCTGGTTTGTTGGTTGTCTTAGGGAGTTGTTTTGCCATGATGAAAAGATGCATGAATGCACACTACCTATCTGAGCAGTGTAGCAGGAGAAACACTTTCTCTCTGTAGAAATTTAAAAAAAAGATACTCATAAAAAGGAAAAATAAAATTTCAATGGCAGAGCTTAGAGAGAGAAGGAAAAAAATGCACCACTCCTTCCCAGACATGCCAATGACACTCTGCTATAACAATATGGCATTCACAATGCTGCATTCAATAAAATACTCCAGTGTAAATAAAACATATTTTTGGTATGTGTATAATAGATTAACCCAAAAAGACAGATCTCTGCTCCTTGCCTGAAGAGATTTGTAGCTAAAACCTCTGACTAAGATTTAGTTTCAATAACACATCATGAATGACCCTGTATGGAAGCCTAGAAGCACCTGTCTGGATCAAAACATTCAGCCACTTTTCATTCTGGATTCTGCTTTTCGGATCAGTAAGCCGCAAGAAACAGAGAGGGGGAAAGACTGCACAAGACAAGGGAAAGGGGGGGAAAGAATCTGGGCAGACATATATCCTTTTACCTACATTAATATTTGAGGTGAAGGTGGAATAACAGTGTTTGAGAAAAGACTCTTCAGAAAATATATGCTCCTCATTTCAAGCTTTAGATGTGAGATTGCTTGGATAAAAGTTTATCTCCACAGAGAGATCTAAAAGACTAACCTGGAATCTTATGGCAACTTAAAGGCTAAAATATAAGCTTTCGTGAATCACATCAATTTCATCAAAAATATCGGTAAATTCCCATGAGAAGGGTGAGGGAAAGGAGTGATAAGGAAGAATTTTTGCAGTGGGGAGGGAGGCAATGAGACAGAATTATTTAGATAGTAATCATAAAGTTGCACAGTGTTTCTCAACCTTCACAATTTTAAGATGTGGGGACTTCAAATCCCAGAATTCCCCATACTCATACTCATATGTGGGGGATTCTGGGAATTGAAGTCCACACATCTTACAATTGCCAGGGTTGAAAACACTGAAATACAGGAAGTCCTTCTTAAGAGACAATAAGGGGACCAGCAACTCAGTTCTTAAGCGAAGTGATTGCCAAGGGAAACCACAACTGTGCTTATGATCTTACTTCAGCTTTCCTTTACAGACCCGTGAAGGTCAAAAATGCAAGGACTGGTTGTAAAGTTGCTTTTTTTTAATCACCATTGCAACTGTGAATGGTCACTAGATGAGGACTACCCATAGTGATTTGGAGAATTCATAGGATTCCATCAGTAGCATTGGGGATTTCCCATAAAAGCCAGAAAGACTTTTAACCCTATACCTGCTGTTAGTGCAGACAAAGTAGCCATAACTCTATACTGCCATTAGAGCCTTCTAAATTATATATTGCTGCTTAATTAATTCTAGTAGGGCAGGGTGATTTGTGACCTTTTTTCAATTTGATTGATGGCTATGGTTAAAGTTATTCTAATGTGAGCTGTTAAAGTTGATATTATTAATAGTGATATTTTTTCCTTCGGCTTCTGCTTATAGAGTTGTATGTCACCCAGTAGTGCCGCAGTCATTGAGGTAGCCTCTAAACTGGATGAATTTTAATAAGGTTGAGAAAATAAAACTCCTCCATTTCTTCCAACCTTTGGGAGCAGTGTCTTCTTTGGAAGGAGCCTGTTTCCAATCCATTCTCAGATTGCATGGCTGGTAGAAAAATAATCATCATTAGAATAAAGTACATGCTTCACATTTAAAGCTTTGTGGGCTTATTTATAGGCTGAATGATTAAACAGGATTCTGTAAGAAAGAAATCGTTCCTGCATCTACTAATAGTTTTCCAACTCCCACACGTGGCAGGAACATCAAATGAAGAAGTCAGTGTTTGGAACCTCCTGAACTCAGAAAGAGGAAGGTTGCATTTTCCAGCTGTCCCTTATAGGATGCTGAATTGGGGTTTCTTTTTTAAAATGTTGCGTTTGTCTTGATTTATATAGCAACGAGTTTGGTAGGATGAAGAATGTGGGGTAATCAGTTGCGCGCAGTTGTTCATATTCTCGGCTTTGCATTTTTATCATTTCTTCTTTTAAAAAAAAAGCATCAATATTTTAACAGGTTAAAAATTTAAAAAGAGCATGTAACTTTCATAGAGCACTTTCAAGTTCCTATGCATTATCAGAGCATAATGTATTATCAGTTGCACTAGTGGGGCATAATTCTTACACTGTTTGAAGTCTACTGTCAATCAATGTGATGAGTGTGTCAACAAAGGGGGAAGTGATGTCATGGACTACAATAACGCAGCAGGTTTCCAGGAAGGAGGGAGCACATTTCAAGGAAGAGTGTTAGACAAGAGACGGCAGAGTCCAGAGCTGGATACTGAGAACATGAAGGGGTTTAGGATAGCCACTTCCTAGAATCTCCCAGGGCATGTCTGTTAAGTTAGGGTAGTCTAGGTTTAGTCTGGCAAGATTCTATCTATCCAGTGTGGGCAAATAAAGACTTTTGGCTGGATTGTGATACATTGTTCTTGGGCTAGGCTTGACAGCTGTCATCATTCTGTATCTCTGACTTACTTCAGTGGTTGTCATCAGTCTGTTACAGCAAGTGATGTAACTGGGCATACAGTTTATACCTCACATCTCATTTACTGCAACAGTCTCCCAGTAACAATCATTTTCTCAACCTTCATCCTCCCCCTCCTCCCCACCCCCTTCCCCTGTCTAAGGCTGGTGGAAACTTAATACAAGTCCTAAATAAAGACCTAAAAATTATTAAGGCAGTGACTAAAAATATAGGTGATTCCAAGCAGGATGGAGGGTTTTGTTTTTTGTTTTGGTAAAATTAGGATGTTCAAAGCTGATAAATTCAATGTTTTGAGATGTTGAGGAAGTCCTTTAGGTATTGTTCTGAAGGCTCCAATCATGACAGGGATAACAATGGATTCCCCCCCCATTAGCATTCAATTTTGATCTGCAAGTCCCGATATCTTGTAATTTTATCCAATTGTTTTTCCTCAATTCTAGCATCACCCGGAATAGCAACATCAATGAAACCGATTTTCTTCTTTTCAAAAACTGTTATATCAGGTCTGTTATGAACAAGTTCTATCTGTATGGATCTTAAAGTCTCTTAAGATCTTAACCCACTCATTTTCCAGAAACGTCTCAATTTGATATTCCCAGTAGCTTTAACTATATTCAAATCCAAACCTCTGACAAAGCTTCCAATAAATAATTCTGGCAACTTGGTCATGAGGTTGCTTATAGTCAATTTGTGAAATTTTGCTGCAGCCATTGATCAAACAGCCAATTATTATTATGGTTTGTCTTACAATCAGCCATTTTTATCCACCTTTTGAATCCTTCCCAAGGGCCTGGGATACGGAGATGTTGTTTGAAGGTATTAAAGGCATCATCACAGGATGTAAGCTGTTCCAAGTAAAGCTGCCTTTTGCAATTGACAGATGGTGATTCTGTCAATGCTGATGGTGTTCAAGTGATGCTCCAGATGTTTCTGGGATTGCACCCAAGGCATTTATTATTACTTGTACTAACTTGGTCTTCTCTTGCCACAGTCATTCTACTTCTATGTGCAGGTTTTTGTACAGTATTTTGTGATTTTCTCGAATTCTTTTTCTTATCCTCTACTGTCTCCAGGTATTGACATAACCACTATCCCTACTTTTTTGACTTTCTTATCAATAGTAATTAAATCTGAAGTGTTATGTGGCAGGTGCTTGTTTGTTTGAATTCTAAAGTCCCAGAGCACTTTAGCTTCTTCATTTTCTATTACTATCGTCTATTTTGTGATCCCATTAGTTCTTGCTTGTAGGCAAATGATATTTCTTGCAGATACAGTACAGTATTCCAGTTCACCATTGTTGCTACTTTGTCATGCTGCTTTCTATAGTCAATCTGTGTGATCTTCCTGCAGCAGCAAACTAGGTGGTCGGCTGTTTCTTCAGCTTCTTGGCAGAGGTGGCATTTGCTCTCTGTTGCTGTCATCTCAATGTTGGTTTTGCATGCGTTTATTCTTAAGGCTTGGTTTTGTGCAGCCAGAATTAGCCCCTCCATCTCTTTCTTCAATTTTCCTGCTCCTAACCTTATTGCTATCTATTTGTCTGCTGTTTTTTATGTACTGGTCAGGTAATACCTTTTTCATGTGTTATTATTATGTTTCATTGCATATATATTACTACTGTATATACACAACAATGAGATCACAGCTGCCACTTCTTTAGCTGGTAGCTAATTTCACATACATCAAATTCTTCCCAAGAACCTGGGATATCATAACGTATTGGCATAATATATGTGTAGATCCAAGCAAGGTGGCCATCTGTATTAATAGATGGAAATGTTGTCAATGCGAAGATTTTCTAAGTGATGTCCAAGATTTTTTTTTGTATGGCATCCACTGTCAATAACCATTGGCACTCTAAGGATGGGTTATGCCATAAGCTTTCCATTTTGATTTTTGATCTTGATACTTTGTGATCTTCTCAAATTTTCTGTCTTGTATTCTACTATTCCCTGGCCTTGCCACAACAATTATCAACACTTTCTTATTTTCAGCCACAGTTAAATCTGGTGTGTTATGAGCCAAGATTTGTTAGTATGTATTCAGAAATCCCACAATATTTTTGCCTGCTCATTTTCAACTATTTTTTAATGACATATTCCTCCAGTTTTTTTATTACTAGCACATGATAATTTTTAAAGATGTTCCAGTGAATGATTTTGGCAACTATGTTATATCACTGTTTATAATTAACGTGTACAATCTTCTTGCATGAGCTGAGTATGTGATGATGATGATGATGATGATGATATTATTATTACTATTATTATTATTATTATTATTATTATTATTATTATTATTATTATTATTATTATTATTATTATTATTATTATTATTATTATTATTATTATTATTATTATGTGAAGTCACAACAGCCAGTTCTTTTGATGATGTTGGTCTTCATGGGCATTGAGTTATTCCCAAGAACCTAGGATGGTGTAATGTATCCACATAATATATGTGTGCATTCAAGTAGCATGGCCTTTTATAACTGATAGATGGAAATTTTGTCAATGCATAGGGTTTCTAATTTCTATCCAACATTTTTTGGTATGGCCTCCAGTATGCCAATAGCCATGGGACCACCACAGTCAGCTTATGCCATAGTCTTTCAATTTTGGTTTTCAGACCTTGTTACTTTGTGGTCTTATTATGGTTGGTCACACAGCCATCCAGATGTTTATACTAGAATTGGCATTTTTATCCACCTATCGAGACCTTCACAAGGAACTGGAATAGGCAAATATTGTTGTTTGACAGTGTTATTATTATTATTACTATATACACAAAAATGTCACAGCTGCCAGTTCTTTAGCTAGTGTTGGCCTTCAAAGGTATGGAGTTCTTCCCAGGAGCCTAGAATGCCATAATGTATCAGTGTAGTATATGTGCAGATCCAAGAAGTGTGGCCTTTTGTAACTTACTGATGCAAATGTTGTGGAAATGCAGATTTTTTGGTATGGCGGCCAGTGTGCCACTGGGACCAGTAGTTCTTTCTCTTCCATTCTGCTGCCTCTATGTACTTATTTTATTATGATATTTTATCCTGCCTTTTTAATATACAGTATATGACCCAAAGTATGGCAAGCAATATTCCTTCTTCCTATTTTCCCACAATGACAACCCTGTGGGATGGGCTGGGATGGGCTGAGAGAGAGAGGATGACTGGCTCACAGTCACCCAATGGCCTTCATGCCTGATGGAAGCCTAGAACTCAGAATCTCCAGTATACCAAACTGGTTGTCTAATGCAGGGGTCTCCAACCTTGGCAACTTTAAGCCTGGCGGACTTCAACTCCCAGAATTCCCCTGGCTTTTCTGGCTGGGGAATTATGGGAGTTGAAGTCTCCCAGGCTTAAAGTTGCTAAGGTTGGAGACCCCTGCTCTAATGAACTCTCAGCCATCCCCTTCCTGCCTGGATGCAACCTTTTTGTCTGTCAGTGGCTTCTTCTGTTTCATCGATCCAAAATACATGAATATGTGCATTTTCTGCCATGCTTTATTTATTACCTTCATTATTTTACCTTATATACATCAACTATCCTTTTCTCATTGCCCTCTGATGACCTAAAGAAGTAAGTTTTTGTTCTGCTTACGGATTTTAAATCTTACCCTGTTAAATTACAGGAAAATTGCACATAGAAATTCCCTTCAGGTTTTTTAAGCCTGGCTGGGTTCAACATGCTCAGAGCCCGTCCACACGTAAGAATTTATAGCATCGCTCAATCATCACTGTAGCAACGTAAAACCTGCCTGCAGGATGCTTCTATGCTAGAGTCCCAGCCATGATTTGATGATGCTATAATTTTCTACTGCAGAAGACATCTCACTTTGGGGAGTGGGTGTAATTCTTACAAGAAAAATATTCTATGTCCCTTTTTAAAATCATAAACATGCTATTATTTGTTTAATAATGTAGTTTAACACATTAAAATATATTGATATATGAGAGGCTTAGTGTGTCAGTTGGAGCGTTGTTCTCTCTACAGAGCTGTATATATATTGTATTTTGACATCCTAACACTGTATTTTACAATAGATTTTATACCTGGCTTCATAATTCACCCAGGTTATAACTTCTTCCTCCTTCATGTCATGAGAAATGGCAAGAAAATCTGGGAAGGAAAACTAACACCAAATCTTACTCTCTCTTATGGTTTTATTTCCAGCACAGATCCTACAAGCCTTTCTTTATGGCCACAAAGAGTAAAAATGTAAGTTCTTAAAGAGCAAAACAAGAGATGAAATCTGTGCCAGTCATCTGTGGAACTGAAGGCAGATTATAGGACCTGCATTAGATTGTAAAATTAATGAAGGCCCGTCTCTATTTAAGTGGCAATCGTGTTTTAAAGAACATAATAATTGTGTACTTTATGTCCATTAAATACATAACATTATTGATAAATGTTCTGCACAACCTGCAAAAAGTAGTTGGATTCACACATTAGTTAAGCTCAAACATGAATTCATACGAATCGTTAAGCCAAAATTGTGGCTTTGGCTTAGCAGGTTATGCAAATCTACTTAGTTTATGTTCAAAGTCAGCCAATGGATTTTCTTTTCAGTTACATCATGGTTATATAAAGCATGGATTCATAAAACGTGTGAATTTTATATGTTTCCTAATATGTGAATGTGTAGAGAATGAAGGACTAAAAGCAGCACTTTCTTGATAGAAGATAGGTGCTTTGCCACCCAGCATAAGTTTGGGTTCCTAGCTGATAGAATTAGAATGGGACAAGCTGCTCGATCTATATTCTCTGCTATTAATTTAAGCAAATAAAACTTCCGTAGGTGATAACATGCAAATGCAACCATTTGTGATTTATTCAGTAAACTATGGTTAAACCAACCATTTATTAATCAGATGTGTGAAGCAAATTATGGCTTCACTATCCCATATTATTGGTGAGTCAATTGTGTGCTGAGTGTAATGAATTGTCAGTTGATAACCTACAGTAGATTTTTCTGGCTTGGCCGTATCAAATGAAGTTTCCTGAAATGCTTTCTGACTGCATCAGCTTTACCTAGATTTATCACTCTGTCAATGAAAGAAAGTACAGTAGTTAATTTTTAGTCTACTTGAATCCTGAGACATGCATAAATAAATACATTTGAAATAAATTATGCTATTTCTGCCCAGATGTGCTGATTATGCCATGCCTGCTTCAGCTTTTCCAAAAAAAGGGAATTACACTATGCAGCTTATCAATATAAGCTAAATTTTCTCAAAATTTCTTTAAGTTGAGAAGATATGGTCAGGTTCCAATTATTTTTTGTGGTACAAACTCAGAAATGCCCATGAAAAAAAAGGGGCAACATTTCACTGTTGCATCAGAGTTTGCATTACAAAATGCACGGGTCAGAATAGAGAAGTTTGGAAATCCTGATAGATTGTAGCTTTTACACTTAATGCTTTTCCAAGGTCAGCTCTAAATATATATATATATATATAGAGAGAGAGAGAGAGAGCGAGAGCGCCAAGTGACTTTCCACAGTTTCCAGATTATAAATTTATTGTATTATGTTCTGCTGTACTAGGAACTGTTGTGACTGCGTGACTAGGAAAGACAGAATGTTTCTAAAACATATTTGGAAGATGTTTATTTTTAAACAATTAATTCAAAACATGGGCTAAAGTGCTATTTCATTTAAAGTGCTACTGCATAAATATTTAAAATTTAAAATATATATTAAAAGAAAGCACAGCAATTGAATATATATGTTTAGAAAATACACATAGTGCTAAAATTGGAAAACATACTAATTCTTATAGTTTGTGCCAAATTACTGCTGCTTCATTTAAGCATGCAAGTATTTTAATTTTTGTCCTGTAAATTAATTAGCACAAATTTTGGATATTGACTTTAAATATGAATTCCATTGCTACAATCTTTACCTTTGTTGCTACAAATGGTGTAGCTCAGAGCTGCTATAGAGTTGAGCCGTGCAAATTGAAATAATAAACTACTTGAACACTATCACCATTCACACAATCACCATCAGTCAATTACAGCTTCCCTTGGAATAGCTCACATGCTTGGCGATACCTTTAACAACATCAAACAACAACATCTGCCTACCCCAGATCCTTGGGAAGGACACAACAGGCAGATAAAAATGCCAAATTCAATCTAAACATCTAGCTGACTGTGGGACGAACCACAATAAAAATAATACTCGATAGGTGGATAAAAATGTCAAATCCAGTCTAAACAGCTGGTTGACTGTGCAACCAACCATAAACACAACAGACCTGACAGATAAGGCAATTTATAGAGATATAGTAGTATCAATTACCTAAAATGTCAGTCTTCCAACTGAAAAAGATGAAACACAGATGCTGAAGTGAAATTATGTCTCTGTTCCATTCTTTTAATTAAAAGGATTCTGTGAACTTTTAATATAAATTTAAAAAACCAAGAAAAACATAAAGGAATGGTAATCAATGGTATAACATAAATTACAGATAGGCAAACAGAGAAACTCCTGCAGCTATAGTTACCAAAAGTGAGCAACAGATCCTCATAATTTTCTCTTAGCACATGAAAATTGTAATGTAAATCTTAAAACAGTTTCAATAATATCAGTTTACAAAACAAGAAAATCCCCCAAATTCTCTCAAGGCACTTAGGGGGGGGGGAACTAGACATTTTAATGCAAACCACACATGTGGCAACTTTGCAGCTACAGCCCTTACCCTCCAAAAAATGTAAATTACCATCTTCTGGCATCCATAAACTTTTTTTTCAATCTCAGTTACTGTAGATGCTCCATAAAAATGGACAGCCCCTCTGCACATAGCATTTGAACCAATCTGGCATTGTGTCAGGCTTCACACCAAGCATGGTAATAAATCTCAGCACTCCCGACATTCAACCTTTTATTCAGGAATTTGCTAACCACAGAAGCTTCACAGACATGACATGGCTGAGTAAGTTGCTTTATTGCAGGTAAGAAAGAAGTAATATATGCACAGAAAGTCTGCCTACTGCAGTAAGCAGAAAGGAAGCCCAATGTGCAGCATAGGTCTGCTCTAAAGTTTACATTTCAGGTCTTTCCTTTTTGCCTGTTCACATTCATGGACTCTTGGGCGGTTTTCTTGGCCTTGAGAACTGCAGATATCTGCTCAATATTTATAAATCAGATTTGTTTGGCCTGAGAATCACCAGCTTTGGCCTTTGCTCATGAGTACTCAGCCACTGTATTCATCCTTCTTGGGCAGCTGAGTTTTATTTTTGAATATTGCCATTGGGGACCTGGAGGAAGTATTGGATAACTTTCTGGTCAGTCTTGCAATCCTTCTTTCAAACTGCCTAGATTGATTTTCCCAGCTTATATAAGCAGGGTGCATTGCTCTTTTGCCTTATGTCGCCTCTGGCTCAAGCGAGCTAGTAATCCTTCCCCACTACCACCACTACCAGCACTACACACACACACACACACACACACACACACACACTCAGAGGCTCTACACTGCAACCTACAATGGTTGTGGCTGTTGAAAGAAAAGTGTGTGTTGACAACTATGATGTTATGCCACCTTCTCAGCTCTCACTGGGTATTTATGAACAGGAAGTATGATAACTTGACAGCCAGTAATTCAGATTTTTCTAAAACGGCCAAATGAACACCACTTGTACAGAAAGTGCTGGAGAGATACTTTCAAGGGATACACAACAACATCTGAGCTATAAGGCCCAACCTGTTTTCTGAGGTAGCAATGATTTTCCCCACCCTCCTGAATGAAACAAAAACAAGGGGATTTTTGTTGTCCCAGAAGCTGCCATAACTCAAGGATGGGTCCCTAACTGGGTGAAGGTTTGGTTACCCATCTTTTCATAGCCGGAGAGATCACTTTTGGTCTCTTGCCGTTCTTTGCTGGTTTCCCTCATTCCAACATTTGGGAGAATGTTTGTTGAATGTTTCTATAAAGCATTCCAATATTCTTTTGGGGGACTTAGGGATGAAAACTGGTGCCTTGCGGAACTAACCTGAATGAACCAACTATGGTAATACCACACTGAATAGCTACTACGGGAACAAACATTCACCCTGTTGTATAAGAATCCAGGATTTAATTACCAAAGAAAGTTTTCCTCCATTCCAAGCTTTTAAAAAGTGGTATGAATGTGATCTGAGGCAGCCCAAGGGCATACAAGAGAAAGTCAGTTCTGCTTACTGTTTTCAGAACTGGGATCTGAATGCCCTCTTTTTTACGCCCATGTCCATGTAGCATTTGCTCCAGAAATTTTCAGAATATGCAATAAATATGGGATTCTGCTTAAAATCTGCTTCAAGACCTACCCCAACCTATCTGCTAAAAAAACAAAACAGAAAAGGAATCATAGACACAGAGACTTCTTTCTACTGGCGTATTAGAGTATTCCCAGACTGGACTGAATGGTTTGTGCAAATCATGTTAACCTGTGACCCGGCTTTCACCCCCATCACATCTTAATTTATTGCTTAACAGAGGGCCAGCTTGGTGCCTGTAGCAACTGATCTATCTAATGGAAGTTCCATTTAGCTACCATAGCAGCCAAGACTAGGATTACCATTAATTTCTCTAATAACTCCTTCAAAAAGCAACTAAACTAGTGTTTTTTCTCCATCTCAATTAATTTCATGTGTTCTTCATTGTAGGATAACCGAACATTCTTCAAAGGTAACTGGGATAAATTCAGGTTATTTATTTATTTAATTCCCCATCCCTTTTTCATGTCTTTCAGAGAGGTAACTGATGAACTAATTCATTTTCTTTGTTGGATGAGTCAGTGGAATAAAACATTTGGCCTCGGTTCCTAAATTAAATTTGGCCAAGGCCTGTAGGTGAGAGGAAATAGAGGAGGGTGAACCTTGCCCTACATCTCAGTCTAGCGGGTGAAATCCAGTGGGACATAAGAATTAGTCACCAAGTGCCTTCTCTAAGCTCTGTTAAGCAGGCATGTTTATTCCCAATTACACTGGTTTGGGACTGCAGCTTTAAAAACAGAATTTCAGCAACACCAGAATCGACCTAGGCTGGGAAGTTAAACAGAATCAGGTCTAATATTTAGATGTCAAATGTCCAGGAAATTCCCAAGGTGTAGACATTGACTAGGAGGTTGAAAGGCATCCTAGAAAAGGACAAGGCAAGCTACTTTATTATTATTATTTTTGACAAGAAAACTATGGGGATATGTACATGAAGTCACCAGGAAAACTGAACTGGAAAGAGATTCCATTTCAGGAACTGAACTGAAAATCAACAAGTTCCTGTTTCTCCTCAGGACCCTCCCCACAATATGAGAACCACCATCATATTTCTCTACCTGACAGAAAACATATCCAACACACATTCCTCTTCCTATTTTCCCCTCAGCAAGAACCCTGTGGGGTGGGCTGGGATGGCTGAGAGGGAGTGATTGGCTCAAGGTCACTCGGCTGGCTTTCATGGCTAAGATAGACTAGAACTCCTGGTTTCTAGCCTTTTGCCATAATCATTAGGCCAAACTGGCTCTCCAAAAAGGGGTTTTACAGGTAATATGAGTATTCAGAAGTGTCATTCAGTACAAAAAATTAAGTGTAATTCCTAGAAGGGAGCCAGTTTGGTGCAGTGGTTCAGCCAGTAGGTTGATAGACCATGAGTTCTAATCCTGTCTTGGGCACAAAGCCAGCTAGGAGCTCTTGGGCCAGTCATTCTCCCTCAGCCATAGGAATCAGGCAAGGACAAACCACTTTTAAAAATGCTGCCAAGCAAACTGCAGAGACTTCTTCAGGTGGTTGACTGGAGTCAAGACTAACTCAAAAACACTCATCCACCTACACAGATCCACAGAACTACCATTATTTACCTGGGTGTTGCTGCCAGCCTGGTTGAACAGAGTTACAAAAAAACTAGACTACTAGTTTAAGTCGCTGAAAACATTGCACCTTTCCAAAGGCATTTTAAGAGGTAAACTGCTCATCCTATATGAAAAACTTACCTTTTTGAAGTTTTATAAAGTATTGCATTAGGGTCTTTGCTTGGTCACCTTTTTCCAAACGAGCAAATTCTCAGATTAGGTACCATTATCAATGCTTTGAGACAAATGAGTGGGCTTTGCCAACTTTTGATGTATGGCAGCTGCTCCTACCTGTCTGGATCAGGTAGGCCAATCAGAAACAGGCATATATTGTAGCATCAAACAATCCTGGTTGAGATGGAAGGTTTCGGGTACACCATCTTAATATAATGTGTGAACTATGTGCTTGTTGGGAAATTCTGGGAGTTGAAATCCACAAGTCTTACAGTTGCCAAGGTTAAAAAACATTGAATTAGACTAGCTAATTTCTATTGATACTAATTTTCTCTAATTTTTTTTAGTTGAAACTACAATCCTATTCCCACGTTGCTAGGTACAAGCTTCAATATAAAGGGTCTTCTTTCCGAGTAGATGAATACAAGATTGTGCTGCCAATTCTTTTTTTTTTTAATTTCTCCCACAATACAATAATACTTTGTGGCAACAACTCATTCACAAATCCAACCGAACTGAAAGCCTCTCTGTGCTTTGACAGGCATTGCCTTGTTTTATTTCATATTACAAACAAAGCAAAATTAACAACTGCTCCTTGTTAACTTCATAATATCCATTGCACTCTTTTGATCATTTAGCCCAATGAAAATATCTTTTTAGTCTCAAACCTTATGGAAACTATTTTTGCTGCCTTTCTTTATATCTTTGTT
This sequence comes from Diadophis punctatus similis, assembly GCA_023053685.1. Classification (NCBI taxonomy): domain Eukaryota; kingdom Metazoa; phylum Chordata; class Lepidosauria; order Squamata; family Dipsadidae; genus Diadophis; species Diadophis punctatus. The sequence goes on from JALIGW010000002.1 coordinate 97,960,181, forward strand.
CCCATTTTCTACAAATCAAATTCTACAACATTTGCAGCATATGATTTTAGCATCCGCAAATCATGTGCATCTTTTTACTCTGAAAATGCTTACAATAAGGATTCTTTCCTCACACTTCCCCCAGCATTTTGCAAAGCCTAACACTGAGTTTCATCTGCCATTTTATTGCTAAAGTCACCCAGTTGTGTAATGACCTTCCAGAGACAGCAATCTGTTTTCAAGTGCAAAGCTTTGCCTGTTGTGTTTCCAGCTCAATATTCCTTCATTCCTTCCTTCCTTCCCTCCCTCCCTTCTCTCCCCCCTTCTTTCTGTTGTTCAGTGCTTTCTTTTCTACTCTCATATTCATATTTTTAGAATCCCACTTGATTTCTTACTCATTTGTCACTCTGCTCTTCAGCATAGCAGTCCTAACAAACAGAGAAGGAGTTGGAGGCATACTGGTCCATTAAGCAGAAAATCCAAAAAGCAATTATGTGTGGGTTGGGAGGAGAGAATCTGCTTTTTTTAAGTACTTCAGATTTCGCCAAATGCTAAAGTTGACCCTGATCAAAACATAACTGGGGAGGGGGGGGGGAAGGAGGTCAGCCCAATGCTCTGGAAATACAGTTGCTTGGATCCTCATCTCAACCAAACCTCTCCCCACCTCGCCATTAGTAACTGACAAAACAACAGTCCCTCTTATTCTAGGATGACTTTGTTTTCTTAAGAGACTTTGAAGAATGGTTTCCTGAAAGGCTTCTGAAAATCCATTTGTATAAAATCAACTGGAGCACCTTCTTTTACAGGCTGCCTGAACATCCTCCGAGAATCTGGGGAGATGAGTGAGGTGTCACTTTCCCTTATTAATCCCAGAACTGACAGTTTCCTGACATAAAAACATTTATCTATACGTTTTGTGTTTTTGTCTAGGCTTCAGAATTTCTCTGCATTTTCAAGGGAAAACATATATTTAATTTAGTAGATAAAGATGTAAAATTCAACGCCAGGCAAAAAAATTCAACTGGAGACAAAAGGTATATTGGGGGGGGGGGAGAAACCCTTACAGTTATTCACTTGGTGATTTACCCAGGAATGTGCTGGGATTTGCATTTTGAATATTTAAAATAATCTGTGCATGCTAAATTTTTACTCCGACAGAGCTACTTTCAGAATTCAGCCTCCATGAGATTTTTGTCACTGTCAAGACTGACAAAAACAAGGAAGAATTCTGACCTGTAGGAGACTTAGTTAACCAGCATGTTTCTGGTGTAAGGACAACTCCTTTCATCCTTTTTAACAGTTCTTCTGCAGGAAAATCTCTAGCAAATGATCTCTCATATTACTTAATAGAGGGAAGAAGTGTGGCATTTGGATGTTCTGCTTTAGATATCAAAATGTCTGAGGGAGACCTTCGTTCCTGAAAGCTCAGTCAGAGGAAACCATTTGATTTCCATTTCAGCTCCTTTCTGCTTTTTCCATGGGATGCTAGGATGCTCAGTAGTTACACAAATACATGATTATGGGCAGAAACAAAACTGTCTCTGAAGCCAAGAAAAGACAAGCAGGATTCAGTATTCCAAATCCCACATCGGGCAAATGGTTACTTTTCACCAAGACGAGGAGGAGTATTAAAAGCCAGTTGCCAAAATATGTGAGTGAGGTTTGCTGCAATAGATCCTGCCATGTAGCAAAGGGGATAAATATAATAATATAAAAAGATGCCTAAGATGATGTTGCTTGGAGGTGTGGGTGTAATCGGGAAACTTCTTTAAAAATTTCTTTCTCTCCATAAAATTGATTGGCAGTAAGTCTGGGGCAGAAATGGAAAGGAATTCTTTAACTAACACATAATAAAGTTGCAGGAGTCATCACCACCGCCACATGCAAGCAATCATCTTTAATGTAGTCTTTGTTTAATAAAGAACAAAAAGCAAGTGTAGCTAAAACAAGCCATTGAGAACCTCCACAGTTAGAGGTTCCCAGGCATTTGCTAGCCAGTTTTGGAAACAATGGAGCCTTGCTTTGATCCAGGCAGGCAACTCTTACAGAGGCTTAGAGAGACTTGGGGATCTTAGCCTAGGAATAAAATTGTGTTATTCGAAGTATGGCCCTGCTATATTCCAAGGCAGGCTGTGATTTCATGGTGGTAGTAGTTAATGTGCTGTTTAAGAGAAATTCAGCAATATTTTCTAGCTGGAATAGTGGGAGTCTGGTGGTCTCTCACCCTACAATGGTGTTGCTGCTGCTGTGAGAAGCTGGAAAGTGTTTTAATCCCAGTGGGGAAAACAGTATGTTTTTCAAGGACTGACTGGGTGGTCTAGAGTGAATCAGATGGCTTAGAACAGCCTTCTCCAACCCAGAGCCCTCCAGGGAGTTCAGGATCAGGAGATTGTAGGACGGCAGACTGTAGAAATATGTGAACTCGATTTTAAAAATACCAGACAGGTTTTGTTCTTCCAGAGATTTGGAGGAAAGAAGTTGTAGCCCACTGCACTGCAATCTCCTTGGGCAAGTAAGTTCCATGTTAACTGCTTGGGAGTAATGTGGGTGTGCTAAGCAAGCATACCTAGAGTCCAATGAAAATCCTGGAAGCCTAAAGCATTTTCTTCTCTTTAAATGTGAGGATTAAACCTGCATGATGTCTGAATTTCCATCTGCAGCCACAAGCTATTAAGCTTTTTGAGATGTCCCCAAAGGACGGCCAGGTGGACAGGACCTATGTGGCACATTCTCTTGGGTACTGGGGCGGAGGTGGTGAAGTAATTGCCTCACACCCCTGTGTTGTTTCTGTTTGTCTTCTGGCTTACCACAATTGCTCCTGGGCACGGCAGATCTTGGGCGTCTGTGCACAAGGGATGGAGCCGAAGAGGCTCAGGGCACGATTGGCAAGGGCTGCTGGAAAAGGCTAGAAGAGACTGCTAAGTATCACCGCCCAAAGGGATTGCCAAATCGCCGTCCTTTTTAAGGGACACGTTTTCCCCTATCGCAGAGAAACATCCTCGATTTCTGCCAGTTTTCACAATACATACGCGCACACACACGATACACAACAGAACGTCCCTCTTTTTCAGCCCGCCAAGAGCCACCGATAAGACGCCCCGCGTTCTCCATCACCACCAGCACGGTCAGCCTTCCCTTGGCATCTCTTCCCACCAGAAAACCCCGCAGAAGCCAGCCGCGGAGCCCACCGAGGAGCCCGGGCGCACACACTCACACGCGTTTCCCTCCAACCTCCCCTCCCCGCGGCTCTTCAGGGAGCTCCTGCGCCGGACCGGAGCACCCCGACCCAGGTCTCCCCACTCCCTTGCCCCCCCCCGAGGACGCCGCCCAGCCCCGCTTGGGAAACGCTGACCTGCGAGGAGCGGCGGCAGCTCTTGTGCAAACAGGAGGCGGCGGCGGCGGCGGGTCGCGGAAGGAAGCCGGCGGAGCAGGCGAAGAGGCGCGAGCGAGTGGCTCGCTGTCTCCGGGCAGTGGCGGGCGGGCAGGCGGGCGGGCGAGCTCTGCCTCCCTCACCCCTCCATGCCCGGAGGACCGAGCCAGCCACCAACTCACCTTGGCGGGCGAGCCGAGGGATCCGGCTAGCCGTGGAAGAGTCCAGCTGCCGCTCTCCTTCTCCCAGCTGGCGTCGCCTTTCATGGCTAGGCGGGCTAAGGAGGCAGAGGCGGCGGCGGCGGGCCGGCTGCTCCAGCCTCTTCCCTCGCAGCGGCTGTCTTGTCTGTCCGTCTCTCTGTCTGGTTCGCTCACAGCTCGGTCCCTGTTAACCCTCCGACTGCTGGCTAAGCCCCGCTCTGCGTGCCACCAGAGGCCGCCCCCTCGAGCGACCGCCTTGCGCGTGGGGTGGCCGCTGCTGCCCTGGCGGCTGGCGAGAGACCGAACGGGCGGCACAGAGGGCGGGCAGAGAGGGGCGAGCGGCAGGGCGCGGGGCCAGGCGGGGTTACAAGGGGCAGGGGAAGAGCCTCGGCTGCAGGGCACAGAGCACGTGGGTCCCACCTATGAGGAAAGGGCGTGTAGCGCTTGCAAGGGAGCTCCCCTCCCGCCGCTCGAAGTTCCCTTGGACGGCTGTAGACGCCTGTGCCTGTGTGGCGGGCTAATCTCTTTGCAAGCAATGTTCCTTTACCCACGGAGCAAAACCCTCCCTCCCTGTTCATTCCTGCTAAAGGACCGCTTGTTTGTTCAAGCAGAGACGGATTCTTCAGAGCACGACTCTGAGCACACGCGAAGTGAGCAGCCTCCTGTCCGCACGCCAGAGGGCCCTCTCCGCTTTGGGGGACGCTGAAGACGTCCTCCCCCTCCCTCCATCCCAGGGACGGGCCATCCCCCCTTTCCCAGGCTGCAGACTGACTCCAGCCGCGGATGGGACTTCTGGCGGGAGGATCCGCCTGTAGCGATACTGCCCTCGGTCTCCCCCCCCCCCCCGGCCGCCAACTCCCTGGAGCTAGTCTCGCAGATTCATTTCGGCGCCCCTCTCTCTCCCTGCTCGCTCTCAGATCCTCCCCCGGCAGTCCAGCCTCTTTCTCTTGCGTTGCTATGGAGCGAGGCGTCTCCAAGGGACATACCAGGCAGCACCTGTGGCTGGAACTGTCTCGGTTCAACCTCCAAGCTAGCTTGTCCGCTTGGGAAGGGTTGGAGCTGAAGCCCCCCTCCTCTCGCCAAGGGAAGAAGAGACCCAGAACGGGCGGAGGGGGGCAGGCGAGGCAGCAATTAAACGGAAGAGCGAGCTCGACCGTCCGGCTCTTCCTTGCGCTTTCTTCGACTCCCGTCCCTCCGCTGTTCCGATTTTGTTTGCGCAACAAATGCTAATCGTTTCTCCTCCGGTTCTCCGCTGAGTTCCCAATCTCCAACCTCGCCTTTCGCCACCACCCACCCTACCCTCACTTGTCCAGAAGCATCTCCCAAGCGCCTGGCCGTGGGAGGGAATATTTTTCCCCAAAGCATCCCTCCGTTTTTTTTTCCTTGCCAAGCCCTCGTAGCCCGCTGTTTCAAGCCTTCCCCGTGGGAAGAAATGCCGGAGCGAGCGAGCGCCAGCAGCGAGCAAGGAATCTGCAACGGCGAGACCGAAATCTGAATGGACCCGGTTCCCTGCGCCTATGCTGAAAGGATTTCGATCCTGTGGTGGTTTTTTTTTTTGTCCCCCTAAAATAACGGTATGAATACCGGTATGATCTCGTGAACTTGTTATTGGAAGACACCGGGCTTTCTTTCACGCTACCTAGCTGGAGCTTCTGGGTTCAGAAATGAAGCGGGGTTTGGCCTGGCTCCTCCTTGGACGGGAGATCTCAAGGGGATCTTAGAGCTGTCGGCAAAGTAGAAAAACAAACAAGGTACTGAGGCGAGGAAAAATTGAAACCACCAGGACTTGAGGGAGGCTATGTCATTCTTGGAGAGTGAGAAGTAGTTGAATCACTTTACTTTGTCCCTAATGGACCCTTCAGATATATATTAAAAATGCAGTGTAAAAGTGCCAAACCACATGTTTACAAACCCCAGGGCCATGAGTATTTAAGGAACGATGAACCACTGCAGTATGTTGTTAGTTATACCATTAGTAGAGCCAGTTTCATCTAATGGTTAAGGCATCCAGCTAAAAACAGGGAAAGTGAACAGATGGCCTTTTGGGGATATATATATATATATATATATATATATATATATATATATATATATATATATATATATATATATATATATATATATATATATATATATATATATATATATATATATATATATATATATATATATATATATATATATATATATATATATATATATATATATATATATATATATATATTACCTGTATTGTTTGGGAAATTTGCTGTTTACCTAGTCTTTTGAGTGCTTGCAGCTTAGTCATATCTGATTTTGCTTCTAAACACTTGGGCACACAGGGAAGTAACTGCTGGACAACTTTACTGTCCATGATGAAAACTGCAAATGTTAACTTTATGATTAAGGATCAAAGGATCAAGTCCATCATCACATCACAACCTCCCTTTCCAAACACAGGGATGGTCTGTGATTTGAAAATTGTAAACAAAAATCCATGTTTTTGTATAATGACGCCAATAACGAGGGGCAGATCTATGCTAAGCAGTGCTTTTAAAAAGATTCTCTTAAAATAATAAAAGCACAGCTAGTCCAATATTACTGCATCCAGTTTTTACTCGTGTGCTTGTATAATGCTTTTCTTTTCCCCTTTCTTAGCTTCCCCTTGTTAAATTTTCTGCTTTGTGTGTGTGTGTGTGTGTGTGTGCCCCAGTTCACCCCACTACTGCTGGTTTGCCCATTCTTCTTCTATCTGTGGATCATTGATTTCTGCCACTGCCCAGTTAGTTCTGCGCTGTGCTTCTCTTCCATTTGCAGAGTGGCCATGCCTTTTAAAAATGTTTGCAACGGTGGTGAATATCTGTATTTTTAAAAAATGCATGCATTCACTATCTGGCAGGGCTTGCTTTGAAGCCCACAGCAGACCCAAAAGCATTCTGGGGGATTATACAGCAGGAAGCTGAGCCTTTGTAATGTTTTGTTTTGCTGCTCTCTCCCCCCCCCCCCCCCCAGCCTTCCCTGTGCTTGCTATGTCGGGGGTAGAAGACTTATCGAATCTTTCAATGCCTACTTTGTTTGTTAATACACCTTATCACAACTTTACAATGTTTTTTTTATTCTCTGTGTGCATTTTGAATGAATTTCCCCTAAATTATTTGCAAAAAGCCAACGGTGATAATTATAATTTACTCTGCTTCTGTAGATACCTGGGAGCAGTGGCAGCCCTCCAGCTGACTTAAACCCTTGCTTTCTTAACCATTTAAAAAACCCAGCGTCTACGTTACCTTTAGAAGCACACCGTGCAATCTCACCAAAACTAACACACAGGAAAATCATAGGGGCTAGAAACTTTTTTCAGAAAATGAAATCCCAGGAATAAGGTCAGCGCCTAGCCAAGGTTTCTGCACTCTCTCCAACCTGCATAGAATCACACCAATTGAGCAATACTGTATGCAGCCAGTCACATGATGTTCCCCTTTACTGGAGGATAGACGGCTAATTACTTTTTACTCACCAGCACCAAGCCACAGCTGTTACATTACAGTATTTGTTACACTTCAGATCACTGCAAAAGTGAAACAGCTACCAATTTAGATGACTTGGCTTCCTTTGTTCTGCCTTCTTTCTACAATGTGTGTGTGTGTGGGGGGGGGGAAGTGAGAAATAATTGGGGCAGAATAAGGCTTGGCAGAGTAAATAATTGTGAGTAAAAGCTGTTGCATTTTTCAGCCGCACGGCCAAGCCCTTCCTGGAGGAATTTGAGAGTTATGTCATGTGTGCTGCTTCAAGAAGGAAGGATAACGGTGCAGTGGTGGCTTGGTTCATCACATCCGCTGTGGAATATTAGATCCCTGTATAGGTGTCTGAGACAAGGCCAAAAGCTGCTATTTTACAATGCTTCTGATCCATATTGGAAACTGAATTGCATGCTGGATTGGGATGGATGGATGGAATACTGAGGGAGCGTTTGGGCTGTTTATGAAAGAGAGCTGGGATGAGGGACAAGTTGTTAGCAATTAAACCCTTGAAGTGCCCACCGGGCAAACTGGTGAGGAAGCCACTTGTCTGTGAATTTGATTACAATATGTGATCCATCTTTTATGCGTTAATATGGCATGACAAGGCCTTCTAGCTTGTTTGGCCCTATGTTGGAACCAGAAGAGTCCAAAATGTGTCCTAACATGCATCTTAGACAAAAGCTCTTTTCACACATTTATTCAGTTAGAACAGGTTGACCCTGTTGTGTTATAGTAGTCATTTAATAGCAAGATCATTGGGGAGGTGGTTGGAAGTGCTAGAAAAGTTTCTGATTTTTAGCTATATCTTCGACATTAAAGAAGGAATGTAATACTGGCCTGGACAACAGCATGCTGGTTTTCACCTGCCTTGCTTTTTTGAACAAAATGTATGTAACAATTGCTCTAAAAGGAGAAAAACAGATGAATGTCCTCTTTCAAGCCATCAATTCTGAAATAAAGACAGCACATGCTCTGGAAATCCTATTGAAGCAATTAATATAAGCTAGATGGATTTTGTTTACTTTATTTGAGGTTCGGTATGTTGGTGGTAGTTTTTTCACTGCCAGTTGACACTGGTGGGAGAGGGGAAAAGCCAGGAAAGGAAGGAAAAGAGAGGGAGGGAGAGAGAGAGAGAGAGAGAGAGAGAGAGAGAGAGAGAGAGAGAGAGAGAGAGAGAGAGAGAGAGAGAATTTTAAAAATACTTACGTATTTTTAAAACTTGTGTTCAATCTGAGTTATGATAAAATTGGAAACAGTTTCAGATGATGGACAGACCTTTGCACTCAAACCCACCCTCTTCCTCCTATTCACTGTGATTGATGGATGTTTTCCCTGCCTGCTGTGGTGCGGAAAAGGGAGGACAACGAAGATGTGGGTCTCAGTGACTTCCGGTTTGGAGCACTTCATCGCGGACGTCCCTTCGTCGGACGCCTTTCCGATCTTTGTTAAAAGCCGCCAGAACAGCTGTCTGGCGGCTTTGAAATCTCTTCCCCGGGCAAAGGGGAGAGATGAGAGCCTGACAGGAGGGGTAGAGCCCCCCCAGCGCCCTAGGAGCCATCTGGTAGGGCGCGAAGGGAGAGCTCCCCATGCAGCCTGTCTCCAGCTCCGAAGATCAGGAAACCTCTGCCTTTGCAGAGCTAGATGTCGTGATCAGCCGCTGCTTCAAGAATGGGATTTATAATTATATTTAAACTACAGAAGCAGACAGAGAGAAACAGGCGTGAGATGGGCAAGTACTGAAACCTCTTTTTTCCTTTTTTTTTCAACTCCTGGGCAAGCTTTCACTTCGGCAAGGGAACAAAGGAAACAGAGTAACAATATGGCGATTGAGAAGTGAAAGTGACTTTCGTTTTCCCAGAGGCTTTTTTTTTCTCTCTCTCTCTCTCTTTTATGGAAACTTTTAACTTGGAAAAATGGTTTTTTCTCTCTCTGTCTCCTAACTCTGGATTAAAGTTATAATAGAAATATTTCCAATAATAAAAGACTATCTGATTTTTAAACTGGAAAGAACTTTAATCAGGCATCTGGCTTTCTCTCTTTTTTGTACTCTTTTGAAACACCAATGGCTTCAAAGTCTGGAAAGACTGTTTTGACTAAAAGAAATGACTATTCATCTGGATATATTTCTAAAATGCAACTTAACACTGAGCTAACACCTCCACGGCTTTTGACACCTGAAAATTTATTAAATAATTTAAAGATTATGAAACATGAACTTACTTTGGAATTTAATCAGAAAATAAGTGAGATAGACAAAAAAATGCAGGCTGCTTTGAAGAATATGAATCAACAACTCAGATTTGATGTGTTAGAGGTTTGCAAAGGCTTAGCAACAAATATTGAAGTTTTGGCAGAACGTATTGAAACAAATAAACAAGCTTTGGCAACTTCGGTGAATTACATAGATAAAATCCAAAATGATATTGCAAATTTTGAAAAAGAGGTCTTAATGACTCAGTTCAGATCCATGGAAGTTGCTATAAGGATTAGAGGTTTGAAAGAAGGATTATATGAAAATTTAAAAGGCAGGATGGTTGACATATTGGATCAGGTGTCTGGAATTTCTAAAGTGGAATTGGCTACACAAATCGACAAAATATACAGAATCAACTCGTGGTACGCTAAACAAAAGCATTTACCAAGGGACATTGTCATATATTTTACCACAAGAGCTCTACGGAACAGAATTATACAAGCAACGTTTAACAATAATCTTATGGTGAATGGTCAGGAACTAAAGATTTGGAAAGAAATCCCCTCTAAAATGCTTAAAGCCAGAAAAAGCTATACTTTTTTGATTGATGAATTTAAGAGATTAAATTTACAATATAAATGGGAAGCGCCAGTTGGAGTAGCAGTGAAATTTTCTGGAAAAAGATACCGGCTCAACACGATAAAAAAAGCTACTGAATTTTATGTCAATGTTCTAAAGGCTGATATATCCAAGATTCCAGAGGAAGGATGTATGAAAATAAAAGAGGAGGAGGAGGGGAAGCCACCTTTGATGGATCAAAAGGAAATAGATTCAAAAATCCAAAAGGAGTGCCTGAACCAGATAGCTGGGGAAAAGGAGATGGAGGTTTGGGATCAGATGGGAGACGACTCGACAAATTCGAATTTATTGAACTATTAAAAGATGAACTATCAAGATACAAAACGATGTGATGTTGAAATATATTGGACGGATAGAGACTAATATGATTGTATTTTATCTTTTCCTTATCTAATGATTACTTATGCAATGTTTAGTTAAGTTTTATATAATTTTGAGGTTATTTTTAATGTTAATAATATTAGATATATATAGTTTGTTGAAGATTTGTTTATTCTTCTTTCATTTTCTTTTTTTTGTTTATTGAAGTTAGTAAGTTAATTTAGAATAATATTATCTTATTAATATCATGACGAAATTTAATATTTGATGATCACTTATGTAACATTTAGTTAAGTTTTACCTTAGAGGTTATTTTTAATATCAATAATTTCAGTTTAAGATCTGTGTATTTTATATTTAGTTATTACTTATGTAACATTTACTTTGTATAAGATAGAGGACTGAAGGGAGGAGATAGGAGGTTTGTTTGTTTGTATTGTTAAAGAGTTTTCTCTTTCTTTTTTTTTTTCTTTCTTTTTTGTATCTTTACTATTGTATACAAATGCGATATATTAGCAGTGTATAATCTGGAGTTGAAGTTTTTTTAAAATAGTGTTCTTTTTTTTCCTCTTTTTTTCTCTTTTTATTAACAATTTAAATTTATTATTATGCCCTGTATTATCTCTGGGAAGTCCGGGGGGGAGGTGGGGAGGGAAGGGGGTGGGTTTGGGGGGGGGGAGAAAAAAACAAAAATGTTTGTACTTTATATTTAATATTTTGTTACTACTTATGTAAGTCTGTACTAATAAAACTTTTTGGAAAAAAAAGAAGAAGATGTGGGTCTCAGTGAATCGCTTTATTTATCACAAGTTGGGCACATGTGATCAGGGCAATGCCATTCAGCAGTGAGTCAGAACAAATGGGAGAGGCAAAATAGGGATTAACAATAGCGACAGCAAATTTTATGCCATAATTGGTATAGTTTTCTATCAGTTGAAGGATAGGTGGACAACTGTTTAACCCACCAGCAGGGAAAGGCATTTTGTCTTTATTTACTATTTGCCAGTGGTTGGATTCATACAATGCAAGATGTTGCTCCCTTATACATTATTTTTCAAAGTTTGTGGTTTTTCTTATTTTTTTAAAGTTAAGTTGTTCACTGTGTTGAATATAAATTAGGAAATGGAAAGGTAGGCTAACGTCAGTCAATCATGAATGAGTGCTATGTCTGTAAATAGTTTTGTAATAAAGAATTGGGGAAGTTAGCGGAGATGCACAGAAGCTACGTTATATTACAATCGTTATTAAAATAACTGAGAATTTTCTCATTTAAGATGTAGTTGAATCCTTCTTGGATTCAAATGTGTGGTTGTGATTTAAATACTAGAGTTGTGCAATGCTTTTCATTCAGGAACAATCTTGGAATATATATAGACATTTATGTCATCCTTGGGAAATGATGCAGCTGCTTTAAGGAGTTGTATAGTTGTATAGCTGTATAGGAGTTATACAGCAAGCAGGACATCTGTCTGCTTGCTGTATACTTCAAGGCATCTTCTGGACACAGAAGCAGAAGCATTGCACAGCCTTAAGTGTTGCTTCCAAGATTATTTCAGATAGGACATTTCTGTGACAATATTAATCCTATTAACCAGTGCAACAATGATGGGATGATGCTAGAAGGCAGTGTAAATCACTATCATTGAAGTGGGTCTTAAAACTGTAAAGAGTGTAATTTATTTGTAAATGTAGCTACTATTTAATAATAGCTGTCTACTTAATTCAGCCCCCGCTTCTCTCTCTCTCTCTCTCTCTCTCTCTCTCTCTCTCTCTCTCTCTCTCTCTCTCTCTCTCTCTCTCTCTCTCTCTCTCTCTCATAAAAAGATAACCTTGTTTCATTGTTTGAACTTGATGCAAGAACTTGACACCTAGAGAAGGAATAGCAAGGAAGAAAAGGTGAAGTTTAAAACCTTGTGCTTAATTCCTGATTATTCTATTGAGCCATTTCTGGAGTTTTCTTGGCAGCAATATAGACGTGATTGGTCTCTGTCTTCTTCCAGGATTTTTTAAAGCTTCATTCTTTACCGTAGTTAGCAGGCCAGATTTCCTGATAGTGCTCCTTCTAAATACTAAGTCTGATTGTGGAGGATCAATCAAACTCAGCTTAGTGTTACCTAGCCATGGGCAGATGCATCTTAATTAAAAAAACCCTGTGGTATATTAAACACAATTTCTCCTTGAGTTAAATAAAATGGTTATTTATTTATTTATTTAGTGACATTTATATACCGCCTCACAGTGCAAGCACTCTCTAAGCGGTTTACACCAGTAAGCAATGTATATTTATATTGCCCACAACAATCTGGGTCCTCATTTTACCTACCTCGGAAGGATGGAAGGCTGAGTCAACCTTGAGCCTGGTGAGATTTGAACCGCTGACCTGCGGATCACAGTCAGCTAAAGTGGCCTGCAGTACCTGCCTCTAACCGCTGCGCCACCTCTTGCTCTTGTTTCTGTTTTTGCTGAATTGATTCTTTTTTTACTCAGATACCTTGGTTTTTGTCTAATTCATTTCAAGTATTGTTTTCTCTTATGAATCTGTACATTATCAGGACAATACAGTTAGTATCTTTGTAAAGAGAGCAGCTTTTGTTGGGAACACAGGCCTACCGGTAGTAATGCTTTCTGTAAAACTTCTCTGCCACTAACAGACAATAGGATTGCAAACGTCGGGTCCTGTTGTGGAATCAACCCCATGGTAACTGTCTACTGTGGAACAAGCAAAGAAATATAACTCTGCAGTTGGAAGAAGCAATTTAAAAATAATTCAAGGAGAACGGTTTGAAATGCTCAGCACAGTTACCAGCAGGAGGACCCTCCTTTTCCTTGTTATTTGCAAGGAATGGAGCTGAGAACTTCTTCCTGGGTCTGTGGACAGAAACAAATTGTAGGGGTAGGATGGGTGTGGGTGCATCAGATAGGAAGCAATGCAGCTTATTAAGGTTGGGATTTTCAAGAGGGACCAAGTCAAATGATATTTTGATTTCTATGTAGAACAAAAAGGAAAAGATTGAATCATAGGCGTCCTTCAGAATATTTATGGAAATTTACTTCCCTCTACTGATGTATCTTGTTTATAGGAAAGATATTCTATACCTCTGAAAAGGTACCTTGATCTTTATTCAGAAGGAATACAGCTTTGGATAATTTTGTCTATGACTTCAGCCCCAGATTTGTTTTCTACAATTTATATCACCAGTGGGTGGAACTACACAAAGCTTCTGTTTCAAAAATATCCTGCAGACTATTTTGATATTATTTTCTTTATGATATGTCCCTTCTAAAGAAGATTAAAACTAATATGAAATAATATAGAGTGAGAAAAATGAAATGAGAAAGAAATCAAAGAGAAAGCTAAAAATGCAAGAAAGGGGAAAAAAGGTAAAAGAAAAATAGAAAAGAAAAAAAAGCTTCAGATCTTCTTTACAGCTGTTATAAGTACAATTATAAATTTACCCCTTACTCTGTGGTTGCAAAATAAGTCTATAATTATTCTGTCTAACCATCAAATCATAAGTTCATTTTTTTCCTGTTCCACACAAAAAGTCCAGAAGAGGTTTCTAGACAGCAGTAAATGTAGAAATTGTTGTTTCTAAAAATTGTAACAGATTTTCAATAGATAATCAGATAGTTTTATTGTATGCTGTCAAGAAGATGAAAGAAATTTCTCATCAAATCTTGTAGGCATTCTACTCTGGGAGGAGAGTAATTAACCTAGTGCTCAGCTCTTTTGTTTATCAAGTGTGAATTGCAATAGAAATTGACTTTGGGGAGATTATTCATTATTTTTAATGAAAAGAACAAAACAATGATGTTTTAAATGAACAGGTTTATTTGTATGTTTGCAACCACATCACATAATTAGAGTGAAAAAAAAGTCAAAAACAAAACCGAGAATGCTGCAAAATAATAATTAAATGTTGAACTTCAGGGTCAGTTCCACAATAAACCAAAATAGATTAAATGGCATTTTTGCTATGGATTAATAGTTCTAGTGTTGATGCTGTTAATTTCAAAAATGTACAAAATGCAGTATATTTTCAGAATGAAAGTGCAATAATTACTTTTGAGACATGAAAATAATGGGATGGGATCCTTATGTGTATGTCAGAATGTTTAAAATTTTGTATGAAGGTTCCAAAATTCATGCTTGGCATCTACCTCTGGAACAGCAGCCTATGAAAAACAAGGGAAAGGGTATAAAGAAAAAGCAATAAAGGTAATTATGGCATTTGTCTTGTACTAGTATAGGCTATTGTAATAGTAATCCCTGAGTAACTTTCTGATCATACAGAGTCTGTATTACATCCTTGTATTCAGAAGAATTGCAGGATATGAAACAGAACAGATGAGGGTGAAGACATGCCTTGCATCTTCAAGTAGTCATCCATCGTATCGTAACTATTTATTTAGTTTGGCATTTGTTATCATTTGCCCAAGTGATTGGGTGCCTCAATCCTTGGCCTGAGAGTAACAAATTTGCTGAATCCAATCCACCAACTGTTCCATTTGTCAAATCAGTTCAGTTGTTTCAAAATAAAAATTAGACAAGGTTCTTGTAAATATATCGTCTCAATCCTGGTCCTTTACAACCATAGGCAATTGAATGAGCAGGAGGGGAGGTGGGCCCAGTGTGTTCAGATTGTGATGAATACATCATTGCATGAAAGTCTGGAGCATCATAAAGGAGACATATAACATCTCCTGAAGAAAAGTATTCTGGTCCCAGAAGCAGTAGATGCAAACATGTCCATCTCTGTTCACCCCTCATTTTAAGGGAAATAGCCATCCATCTCCAAACTCTTAGGAAAAAAAGATTCTCCCCAGTAGTATAGAATATAGGCAATAAGTGAAAGCCTCTGTTGACTCTGATTGTTATTCAAGGATTGTTGTTGTTAGTTGCGAAGTCGTGTCCAACCCATCGCGACCCCATGGACAACGTTCCTCCAGGCCTTCCTGTCCTCTACCATCCCCCAGAGTCCATTTAATCTCACGCCGACTGCTTCAGTGACTCCAGCCAGCCAGCTCATTCTCTGCCGTCCCCTTCTTCTTTTGCTCTCAATCTTTCCCAGCATTAGGCTCTTCTCCAGTGAGTCCTTCCTTCTCATTAGGTGGCCAAAGTATTTGAGTTTCATCTTCTGGCCTTCTAAAGAGCAGTCAGGGTTGATCTCCTCTAGGACTGACTGGTTGGATCGCCTTGCAGTCCAAGGGACTCACAGGAGTCTTCTCCAGCACCATAGTTCAAAGGCCTCAATTCTTTGGTGTTCAGCCTTCCTTATGGTCCAACTTTCACAGCCATACATTGCAACTGGGAAAACCATAGCCTTGACTATACACACTTTTGTTGGCAAGGTGATGTCTCTGCTTTTTAGTATGCTGTCTAGATTTGCCATAGCTTTCATCCCCAGGAGCAAACGTCTTTTAATGTCTTGGCTGCAGTCCCCATCTGCAATGATCTTGGAACCCAGGAAAATAAAATCTGTCACTACCTCCATTTCTTCCCCATCTATTTGCCAGGAATTGAGAGGGTCAGATGCCATGATCTTAGTTTTCTTAATGTTGAGTTTCAAGCCAACTTTTGCACTCTCCTCCTTCACCCGCATCAAGAGGCTCTTTAGTTCCTCTTCGCTTTCTGTCATTAGAGTGGTATCATCTGCATATCTGAGGTTGTTGATATTTCTCCCGGCAATCTTAATTCCAACTTGTGATTCATCTAGCCCCGCCTTTCTCATGATGTGCTCTGCATATACCATATTTTTCGGAGTATAAGACCAGTGGTGAAATCCAATTTTTTTTACTACCGGTTCTGTGGGCGTGGCTTGGTGGGCGTGGCAGGGGAAGGATACTGCAAAATCTCCATTCCCACCCCACTCCTGGGGAAAGGATATTGCAAAATCTCCATTCCCACCCCACTCTGGGGCCAGCCAGAGGTGGTATTTGCCAGTTCTCCGAACTACTCAAAATTTCCACTACCGGTTCTCCAAACTACTCAAAATTTCCACTACCGGTTCTCCAGAACCTGTCAGAACCTGCTGGATTTCATCCCTGTAAGATGCACCGGAGTATAAGACGCACCTAGATTTTAGAGGAGGAAAACAACAAAAAAAGTATTCTGAACCAAATGGTGTAGTAATATATTATTTAATAAAATACCAGTATAGCAGAATACTTTTTATAACCATGTATACTTTTTACAACCATGTACACTTTTTACAAACTTCAAGCTTGACAGCTTTAAGACTTGTGGACTTTAACTCCCAGAATTCCTCCTCCAGTCATGCTAGCTCAGGAATGGGAGTTGAAGTCCACAAGTCTTAAACTTGCCAAGTTTGAAGACGCTTGCACCCCTAACCCCTAACCCAGGGGTCTTCAAACTTGACAGCTTTAAGACTAGTGGACTTCAACTCCCAGAATTCCTCCTCCAGTCATGCTAGATGGGGTAATTAGAAGGCAAAAACACCCCCTTTTTTGCAAAAAACGGCCCATTTTCCGGCCTTTTTTTTTTTTTTGCAAAAATGCATGCAGAGGGTTTGGGAAGACTGCAGAGCACTCCTAGGGGGTGGGGGAAGGCAAAAACACCTCCGTTTTTGCGAAAAACGGTCCATTTTTCGGCCAGTTTTTTGCAAAAACGAGGCATGCAGAGGGTTTGGGAAGCCTGCAGAGCACTCCTAGGGGGTGGGGGAAGGCAAAAATGCCTCAATTTTTGCAAAAAATGCCCTGTTTTTCACAAAAGTGGGATGCAGGGGCGGGGCTTCAGGAGGCCAAAAATGGCTGTATTCGGTGTATAAGACGCACCAACATTTCCACCCTCTTTTTGGGAGCAAAAAGGTGCGTCTTATACTCCGAAAAATACGGTAAGTTAAATAGGCAGGGCAACAGTATAGAGCCGTGGTGGCGAACCTATGGCACGCGTGCCAGAGGTGGCACGCGGAGCCATAGAAGCCGGCACGCGAGGGTTTCCCACCGGCAAACCGGAAGTGCAAAAAAAACGCACTTCCGGTTTGCCGGTGTGCTGTTTTTTGCACTCCGGAGGGTTCAGGGAAGCTCCCTGAAGCTCCGGAATGCAAAAAACTACAAAACGGACAAACCGGAAGTGCACTTTTTCGCACTTCCGGTTTGTCCATTTTGTAGTTTTTTGCATTCTGGAGCTTCAGGGAGCTTCCCTGAACCCTCCGGAGTGCAGAAAACAGCATACCGGCAAACCGGAAGTGCGTTTTTTTCGTACTTCCGGTTTGCCGGTTTTGTCGTCCCAGGCTCCGGTAAGCCTTTGCGCGGGGGTGGGTGGGTGTGCGCATGCGCAGGGGGCAGCATGGGGGGGGGTGTTGTGCACATGCGTGGGGGGGGGGGGGAATAGGTGTGGGCACGCGAGCACGCACGAGCGGGCCCCCCCCTTTTTGGCACGCGAGCCGAAAAAGGTTCGCCACCACTGGTATAGAGCCTTGCCGAACCCCTTTCTCAATTTTGAACCAATCAGTAGTTCCGTGTCCAGTTCTCACTGTTGCTTCTTGACCCACATATAGGTTTCTCAAGAGACAAATAAGATGGTCTGGTACTCCCATCTCTTTAAGAACTTGCCACAATTTGTTGTGATCCACACAACCAAAGTCTTTAGCATAGTCAATGAAGCAGAAGTAGATGTTTTTCTGGAATTCCCTAGCTTTCTTCATGATCCAGCATATGTTAGCAATTTGATCTCTAGTTCCTCTGCCTCTTCGAAATCCTGCCTGTACTTCTGGTAGTTTTCGGTCCACATACTGCTGGAGCTTAGCTTGTAGGATTTTGAGCATAATTTTGCTAGCATGTGAAATGAGTGCAATGGTGCAGTAGTTTGAACATTCTTTGGCATTGCCCTTCTTTGGAATTGGAATATTCAAGGATACTACCCAGGTAAATCTGAAGTTCATTAGGTGTTAACAAACCTTCATAGCAATACTTAGTAGAATGATAAAGGCATATTCTAGGTTTCACCAACTCTTTGTTTGTATAAATGTGATTACAATGGGAGAGGGTCCTTTAGAATACAAAAGTTATATTTCATCTATTTTGGCCTCTTGGCATGAGGTCAATATATCAAATTGTTTAGGGAGCACTGTTGTGCTATTCTAAAACTAGGGGTTTGTCACACACAGCTTCTAGACCTTATTCAGTGTGGTTTCAGATCTGGGCTAAGTCACCATGGTAGTTCTAATCAGATAGATAATTTTATCAGCATGAACATGTACTACTGTTTTTTTTTAATTTATTGATGTCTTTTTAAATCACTGCCCTTTATTAGGAGAGGGAGGGAGAGAGAGAGGAAAGCAATCTGTTTCTTTTGATTGATTTCTCAGTAATGTCATTAACCATGGTTCCTTATTGGATCATCACTAAAAGTTAGGATCAGAAATAATATTTTCCATTAGCATCATTCTTGCTTGCAGCATTGATTGCAACTAATGTGGTGACAATAATAAGAAATAGCATATCTGTAATATCTTTTAACGTTTACATAAAATCCCTGGAATTGTCATTTGAAGATAGAGAACATCAATATCCCAGAGATTCCTCGCAAAATGTTTGTGTAATAGCTGAATTAGGGGAGATTGTGG
Organism: Diadophis punctatus similis; assembly: GCA_023053685.1. Lineage (NCBI taxonomy): Eukaryota > Metazoa > Chordata > Lepidosauria > Squamata > Dipsadidae > Diadophis > Diadophis punctatus. Next base: position 97,978,969 of record JALIGW010000002.1, read on the forward strand.
ACATGCCTAATGAAACGGATGGGGCTGGGCTTTCTGAGGCTGGTTTCTATGGAGGTACTGCAGATGGTTGACTTCCCAATCCAGGAAATAAGGAATTTTCCTGGCCTAGATGAGCTAGTATTAGTATTTGATGTATGGCACTTATATCAAGTGCAATATGATACCTAAGCGCAATATGAAAAAGGCAATAAAAATATAACACAGTATTGATTGGTACCAGCACTATTATAATGTAATAATCAATCTGAAACATTTGCTAATCCCAGAGTACCATAATTTAAATCTGTATCAAATTCAGTCACAATTTCAGAGATGTCTTTTCTAAACCTCAGGAGACTGCACTCTGACTGTAGGGGTATCCATTCCAAAGGATAGGAACTAGATTCTGAAATGGCCTTGATTGCACACATGAGTTGAGCACACAGAAGCATGAATTTTAAAAAAATATTCAAATACTAAGTATGCCTGACCCAGGAGATCAGTGCCGACAATTTAAAAAAGTAATGCTTCTCAAGACTCAACCAATGTATGAGTCTGATGGAAAGAAGTACCGGTAGAAGTGAATTGGAAGAAGATCCAGGACCAAAAACCAAAAGACAGAGCGCAGAGTCAGATATTTCTACCAAAAAGCTATTGCAGGAGACCAGGTGAGGCATCGCTTAAGAGCATTAAGAGGCAAATGTTTCCTAACTGACTGCTTAGCTGTTTAAAAAGATACAAATGGATTTTCCAATATTTAGAAGATGAAAATTAAAGGATCCTGTTTTTTTAAAAATTGATTAAAGACTTTTTTAAAATCCTTATTGATGAGGAGTACTGATTTTTAAAAATTTTGTAGATGTTTTTTATTCTTTTACTGCTTTTTAAAATTGTTTTAATTATTTTATAATTTTAGAATTGTAAGCAGCCCACATGGTTGAATTGGGTAGCTATAGAATGGAGTAAATAAGTACGGTAAGCAAGTAATAAGTCAGTCAAATATCCACATCTGATGGTCTCAAAAAGAAAAAGAGGCAAAAGAAGAGAGGGGGAAGGAGATTGTTCTGGATGAAAAGCAATAAGCTCAGCCTTACTCGAGTTTAAGGAGGTGGTTAAAGACATCCTGTTGGAACTTCCAGTGAGGCAGTTGTGGAGGAAAACATACCTCTTCTCCAAAACAAGGGCAGAAGAATATACATGGATACCGTCAGTGTAGGTGTAACAGTAAAAACTGACTGAAATTGGGGGGGGGGGAGGAAAAAAAGAAAAGAAATGAAAGAACCTAGTGTAAAGTGACCAGATTTTTTTTTCTTCAAGCGGGACACCATTGACGGGGGTGGGTTTCTCCATTTGAGTTTTGCCCTCTGTGCATGCGCAGAACGCTGCGCATGCGCAGAGGGCAAAACAGCAAATGTCGGCGTCCAGGTGAGGTGGGGGGGAGGGGGGGAGGGGGACGCGGGAGGCCACTGTACGTCCTACCTACCTGGGACTTTTCCCGGTAGCTTCAGTCGCGTTCCTTGCTAATAGCGCCCAGAGCAGAGCAGCCCCTCCCAGAAGATCGCGAGACGTTATCTTTTGGAAGAGGCTGCTCTGCTCTGGGCGCCAATTAGCAAGGAACGCGACTGAAGCTACCGGGAAAAGTCCCAGGTCGGACATGCGCCCCGTCCCGTCCGCCAGTCCTGCCCCGCCCCCCCCAACCCCCAGCGCGAGACGCGCGTCCTACCTGGGACTTTTCCCGGTAGCTTCAGTCGCGTTCCTTGCTAATAGCGCCCAGAGCAGAGCAGCCCCTCCCAGAAGATAACGTCTCGCGATCTTCTGGGAGGGGCTGCTCTGCTCTGGACGCTATTAGCAAGGAACGCGACTGAAGCTGCTACCGGGAAAAGTCTCAGGTAGGACGCGCGCCCCGCCCTGCCCCGCCCCTTTTGCCGCGGCACACTTAGCATGGCCTCATGGGACAAGTGCAAAGTGGCGCTCCCCCCCCAGGGTTCGCTCTGCCCCGCCCCGCGCCACCCTGTGAATAGAGGGGACTGAATCAGAAGCCTGTCGCTCGGGCGCGCGTCTGGTTGGAGGAAGAAGCGGGGGCTCAAAAATTGGGACTTTTTAAGAGGGCGGGCGGGACGCGGGACAAAGCATTAAAAAGCGGGTCTGTCCCGCCAAAATCGGGACGTCTGGTCACCTTAACCTAGTGGCATGTATACACTTGGTCCACACAGCCAAGTTGTTCCATTGTATCTGGAGGATAACAACAGTTTCTAGCGGGCAAGATCCAACGTGTGTGACCTCACTTTTCCCCCAGCTCACCATAAGTGCAACATCTGCCCATATATTCTTGGTCTCTGTCCAAAGTAGGATTTTCTGCCCAAGTGATGCAGTCTATTTTGCCTGCTGTGGCTTATTTCCTTATAGGCAACCTCCTGCACTTTGATTGGCTGCTGTGTGAAGCAGTGCCAGAAACAACACCCCCCCCCCCTTACACTCCTAGGCCAATAATCATTGCCCTGCAGAGTCTTTTGGACCTGGGCTATTGACTCTCTAGTTTACTCTTGCTTCACAAATGGGCTTCTTTCTCTTTTTACAAGTTCACAAGCAGAACAATGAAACGTTTTCCCTCTCACCCCCTTTTTTTAATGATGTGAATGTCAGAGAGAAGGATCAATCGGTTTTTCTTTCTCTCTTTTCTTGAAAGGTTGAAGGGAAGTTTAAAAGAAGAAAGAAGGAGAGGGAGAAAGAGGCAAACATATTATGTTCAAGGGAGTAATCTCTGCTCTTTGCACATTGGAATGTATAATATTCCAATGAGATGGAACTTTCAAAGACTTAGGTGGAAGGAGGCAGAGGGAAAAGGATGATGTGCAAACAAGGGAGATGAGATCTAACTGAATATTGAGTTCTAGATCTTCTCTTTCGGAATAGAGACCTATTGTCTTCTAGCAATTGTTCCCTTGGGCCCCTAGAAGTTAGGAAGGAAGAGAAGTCAGCTGTTTTACAAGCCACCACCCTTCTGCTCTCAAGTGCCACCTCACACCCAGCCCTGCAGTGCAGTTAATCCCAGAGGCTGCAGAAGAGAGAAAGAGGCTGCTAGAAAAAGGAAAGGAAAAGAAACATCCTTGCAAATAGCAATCCTCCCATGCCTGCCTACAGTGGAGATGCTCCAGGGATGGGAAGGCATAACTGGGTGTTCTGTCCAATAGAAGCCTGAGGCATTCTGCAGCCCAGCCTGACTGAACACTTCACCAGCTGCCTAACAAAGCATCCAAATTTGCACAGAAAATTTCTAAATGAATTTAGGATCCAGCTTGCATCCACACAGATCAGTAAGAATGGGGCAAGGACAGGTGCAGTTACCCGAACAACCACAGATAAATGGAAGAACCAAGAACTCTCCATGAAACTAAACTTATGCAATAGGAAATGTAGAATAGAAGCCAATGAGAAACTAGATCAACACTGCTTAATGAACTAAAAGAACATAGTAAAATTTTTGGATCAAATACTATGGATAAATCCAGCAGCACCGGTCATGATGATTGATGATTTGCCTTAACCATTGGCAAATAATTGACAACTCAAGCGAATGCCAGCTCAGTATAACGGACCTCATAAAACCCTAATTAAAATGTGTCAGTAAAATTATTCACTGACAAATAGAGAAGAAATTGGGATGGAACAGCTTGTTCCATAATCATACAGTTCTGTAGAGAGCCATGGATATGGCCTTGAAGGAAGTATTCAGAAGCTGTTACAAAAACAAAAATAGCAGAAGCATGCCTTGAGCCCTAGGAAAGGAGGTAGCATTAGGAAAGGATTCAGGCTGCTGCTCCCTGACTCACTGGAGTATAAGAGGGAGGGGAGGAAAAATACAATCAGACTTGCAAGAGTATCTAAAATAATCTCAATTAAAGCTTAGTTCTGGTTTAGTGGAGTCCCTTCCCTGATCTGGACACCCTCAAAGCCTGTCAGATTCCCTCTAAAGGGTCAGGTAGGAAGCTGAGGTGAACTGAAGGTTCAGGGATCTGTGTTGAAAAGCAGAACTTTGATTACCTTTGGTTGATAACATTGGCTTTGGTCCAATCAGGGATAGCCTTAGGCTCTGTGGTCTGTGTGTTGATATAGAGAAGTGAAGATGCAACCTTGACAAAGGAAGACAAAAGCCATCAGCAGAAACTAAATGACAACTCAGCCCTGAGACAGGAAAAGGTATGAGAAAGAAACTTGAAATAACTTCGTTTTGAATCTGTCTGGCATCAGAGGGGTGGAGAGATATTCTGGTAGGCTTTCAAGATTTTGTTATTATACCCTAGCATAGCAAAGTGGTGTTCCTGAAATCCTTGCTCTGTTTCCAAACCTGGCTACCTCAGAAGGTTGACAGATGGTAACCTCTCAGCTCTGCTGTTGCAAGGTGCTCTAGATAAGACTGCTTTTATGCAAAATCTGGAAGCTGCAGCTGGTGCAAGCTGCAGAGATGAGATTGAATTTTGCCTTGCTGCAACCATATAAACCACCCCTGAGAGAACTGCTGGTTTGATCTCATATACGACTGAGATCACCTAAAAAAATTTGGACCAGAATATTTAAGATTTTTCATCCTCCCATACAGAACAGTCCAGATCCTATTGTGGTTCTGATGTAGTTCTGCTCTTGTCATGTCCACTTTCTAGAATAGCTTTCCCCAGAAACAGAGTAACTGCTGACTCAGTTGCAGCTCAGGCATATGCAGAAAGCTTTTTAAAAATTCATCAGCTAGAAATTTGTGAAGATTAATGCTTTAATTTATGGCTACTTATTATGCTATGTAGTTCCACTTGTTTTTATTTATAATGCACGTTGATATTGGGATCTCATTAGAGGTAGTCCGTGATTTACAACAGTTCATTTAGTGACTATTCAAACTTATAACAGCATTGAAAAAAGTGACATGACCATTTTCACACTTATGACCTATGACAGCATTCCTATGTCACATGATCAAATGTCACATGCTTGGCAACTGACTCATATTTATAAAGATTGCAGTGTTCTGGAATTATGTGATCACTTTTTTGTGACCTTCTGACAGGCAAAGTCAACAGAGAAGCCAGATTCACATAAGAACCATGTTATTAAATTAACAACTGTGATGATTCACTTAACAACGGTGGCAAGAAAGACCATAAAATAGGGCAAAATTCACCTAACAACTGTCTCACTTAGCAATATAAATTTTGGGCTCAATTGTGGTCATAAGTCAAGGACTACTTGTATTCTACACCACCTAGATATGGAATACATGACAAGCAATATGGAAATATTTTCTAGAAGTATACAACTAAGTCAAGAGATATAGAACAGCTGGAGAAGCGCCTGTTATGGACACAGTATTTGTGAAGGGTGAGAAAATGTTCAGAAGCAGTACAGTACTCATGCCCCGGTCCTATCCTATCAAATAACAAATCACCTAAATATATAAGTAAACTATTGTATTATGGCAGGAGACGAGAGAGAGACAATACAAAACATGGTGCATGAACAAAGTTTAATCTGTTTTTAATTCCTTCAACCAGTCCCTTCATTCTACTTCATAATGCTTTTGATCAATAGGGAGGTGAGCATTAATGGAGAAGATGGGATATTACACAGGTTGTCTCATGGTTACCGATAGAGTCTTTTAGTCTCTCTTGGGTTAGTTAGCTGCCAAGATGGTTATTCTTAGAGAGGGAGCTTCTGTTATGTCCAGCTGCCTAATGTTTTAAGCTCTAAGTGTCCATTCTCTGATCTTGTCCATTATGCAGAAAGATGTTAGTGCATTTGCATCCCAGATAAGGAGATCGGATCACTGTCTTCTTCCTTTTTCAGGTCTGTAAGCTGATCAGCTGATTTCCAGGAATATGGTGTTGATCTAGACCAGTGTTTCCCAAAATGTGGTCCTAGAATCCTTGGGGGTCTCCCAAGAACCTCTCAGGGGGTCTATGAAATCAAAATTATTTGCCATCTTACGTTAAAGTATAACACAATATTACGTATCATTTTTAACATGGTAAATATCAATAAACATAACCCATAGAAACAAAAGCTTTTTTGGGGTCCTCTATAATTTTTTAAAAGTGGGAAAGGGTCCTGAGAGGGAAAAAAGTTTAAGGAACACTGATCTAGAAAAATATTTGCTTCAAAAATGCCATCTCCTGCATGTATGGATAATCGATGGCAGGTGGGGGAAAATTGTTATAATGAGAATGTTGTTATTCGCCTCATAATTTGTCTTTGCCCATTCCAGGTGGAACAGTTTCACACGATAGTCTGATGCAATACTGACTTCTCTTTCATCTAGAAAGGCATTTCTTTCCCTGCCTTGGCATTTATTTAGTTGCTGCGAAGAGGTGACTTTGGTTTTATTATCCACAGCTGCTGAGCAGACGGTTCTGACCATACATCAGCCATTTGATGAGTTTCCACTCATGTCCTCATTTACTCACTAAGATGGCTGCCCATAGCTCAATGTCACCAGTTGCCGTAGCATATGTAGTATATTGCTGCTGATACTCGCAACAATAGTATAATGTTCTAATGAAGCAGTGTCTTTACACTTCTTTCTTCTTTTGGCTTCACTGAGAGTAAAAGGTCTGTTGATATCTCTAGAGGTATATTTGTAACATATTCGTGGCATTTCTGTGGCATCGTGTTGGAAGAATAGTTACATGGGGGCAATGATCTGGGGACCTTCAGGGCAATTTCACTGGCAATATGTGCCAGCGTAGCTCTGTCTACACGAGCAGAATGACCCTTTTGTTGCTTCCCAAGATCATTCAGACAGTTGCTCTTCAGTACAGAATTGCATCCTTAGGCATGTTGCAAATATGCCATTTGGACTATGTGAGCAGAATAATCACAGATATTTGTGATGAACCTAAACTGAAATCAATTCTGTGAAAGCCATTTTTGCATCTCTCTGATATAATGTTTCTTTCCGGCATAAATCAAAGGTTCCCTGAAACTAGCATAAGATTCACTGTTAATTTTTGCATCCCATCTTTCTGTCTGCATCTGGTGACTTACAACAAGATTTTAAAATATAAATGAAATATGCGTTTAAAAAAATCATTACAACAGTAATAGCAAAATAAGGTTTTGGCCATTTGTTCCAGACTTATGCTCCTGAGAAAATTACAAGCAAAGCAGCAGGAAAATGGCCATTTCAGTTGCTTCTCTAATCTCAGACTCGGTACAAGGTCCTTAACTTTATCTTTCATCTTATCAAATACCTTCTATTTCCTTATATCTCTGCATGAACATTCCTTTCTGTTCCTGCTGCTGTTCCATCCTTCTTCAGAAAGTTCTTATTAATTACATCATTCTTCTTCCCTTGCTGCTCTTATCCCTGAAACTGTTATCCGAAACATATAGAATCACAGAGAGAAGGATCATCTTCAGGGGTGGGTTCTACTTACCTTCCCCACCAGTTCGCATTGCAACGTTTTGCGTGCGCACGTCCCCTTGGGCAATTTGGCACCCGCGCATGCTCAGTAGCAGGAATCAGCCCGAAACACAGCTGAGGAGCTGATCAGCTGTGCTTCAGGTGAAGAAATAAAGGTTAGTATTAACCTGGGGGTGCGCGGGAGGGCCCTTTTTCAAGCAGCGGAAGAGGAGAAACCATCCAAACAGGGAAAAATTCACAAAAAATTCACAAAAAAAGATGGCGGTGTGAATGGACCGGCACCAACAGTGACATCACCAGTGGGTCGCTACCAGTTCGGGCGATCCAGTCCGAACTGGGAGGAATCCACCTCTGATCATCTTTAGTCCATATCTCTGTAATGTGAAGGAAAATCAATTAAACTAGAATAGGTATAGGTGTCTAGCTTCTTTTTAAAACCTCCACAGATGGAGGTAGGCTGCCTCTGTAGGAAGACTGTCTCAGTTTTGACCAGATCTTAATGTCCCCATACTAGGTTGGGGAATTGTGGGTGCTGAAGTCCATACATCTTAAAATTGCTAAGGTTGAGAAACACTAAGTGTGCCTGGTATTGTTTTGTTTCCTGAAAGCTAATCAAAACAGGTGTGATCCAATCCAAGGCTGTTGTTGTCACTGATTCCAAGAAAGAGATGGGGAACAGGAATTCCACCAACCAAGCACTTTTCCAGTTGGTTGCTGTCTTTTTAATATTTACTAATTTTTTTATTTTATTTCACATCTTTACATCACAAATATACAATTTCATTTTCTCAATAATAATACAATACTCATACATATTTTCTATTTCATTAAAACAATTGTTATTATATATTTATATTTTATACCATCGAGACTGCTGTTTTGCCATCCCTTATTCCCCTTTTTTGTTTCCCACAACCCTTCTCCCTCTTCTCCTCCCTCTACTCTTACTTTCCTTTCCCTCCCTTCCGTCCTTCTCTACATCCCTTTCCTCTCTCCTACTGCTCTCCTCTTCCCTTCTCTCCTGTCCTCTTTTCCCCTCCTTAACCTCCTCTCCTCTTCTGTCCCTTTCTTCTTTCCTCCTCATCCTCATCCTCCTCTTTCTCTTTCTACTGTTGTGTTCTTTTATTCAAATAGATCTCGGGATGGTCTTCCAGCAGTCTCGATTCATTATTTATTTAACGCCTCTTTTCTATTTCTTTTCACATTTTTCACTTATTAATATATTCTATTTTAATGTATATTTGTCTAGTATACTTTTTCTATATTTCCCTTCCCTCTTCCATTTCAAGTGTGTCATCTGGGTTTCTCTTTCATTCTTATTTCCTCTCTATTCATTCATATATTTTTTCCAACCATTCATAAAATCTTCCCCATGTCTTGTAATACAACGATTCCTCTTTATCTTTTAGTCTAAGTGTTAATCTGTTCATTTCTGCGCAGTCTAATTTTTTTATTATTATCTGTCCTTCTTCAGGTGTATTCGCTGCTTTCCAATTTGTGCAAATATTATTCTCACTGCTGTTACTATATGTACTATCAAATAAATATCTTCTTTATTGTATTTTTCTGGTAAGATACCCAATAGAAATGTTTCTGGTCTTAATTCTATCTTACATTTTAACGTTTTTTCTAACCACATTTGTATTTTAGTCCAAAAATTAATTACTTCGTTGCATGTCCACCACATATGATAATAAGATCCTGGAATTTGATGAGATTTCCAACATTTTGCTGATTTATCCTTAAACATTTTTGCTATTTTCTCCGGTGACATGTGCCATCTATAAAACATTTTGTATAAATTTTCTTTATATGCTGTTGCCATTGTTAATTTATAATTTCTTGCCCATAGCTGTTGCCATTTATCTAATTCAATTGTACAACCAAAGTTTCTTGCCCAAGATATCATTGTTTCTTTCACCACTTCTTCTTCCATTTCCAAGGCTGTTGTTGTCACTGGTTCCAAGAAAGAAATCGGGAACAGGAATTCCACCAACCAAGCACTTTTCCAATTGGTTGCTGTCTTTTTAATTTTCTTTCCAACAATCTTTTCAGGTCTTTTCACTGACTGTTTACAATGCAGTCTCCTGAATCCTTATCAACTTGGGAACCAATTCTTGGGGCTGTTTTCTTCCTGGCAATCATGTTTTTTGCTATGAAGTCCCATAAGCCCTTCCTTATAATCTGAAGCAAGACAGCTTGGCATAGATTACTGTAGAGAACAGCCATACTACAGCAGCTCTGAGGAATGGTTGTGGAGATGTTGCTAGATGCTTTTCTTCATAGCTGTGAGATGACAGTGACACAGGGATAGAATTAGAAAACAGCTTAATATTCTGAGGAATTTGTTACAGCAAAGCAAGTTTGCATCTAGTTAGAAAGAGGATGAATGACTGCTTCAGAGCCCCGTGCACATCGCCTTAAGCAAGATGGGGGTGGAAACAGAAGAAGCAACACATGAAGCAATACTTTTTTCAGTAATCTCCAATCTGCCATGCTTTTATTTTATTAATCTCCATCATGCTTTAATTGTGTGTTATCCAGAAGTTTTCATGAAACTAGAGATTTAGGGGACAGGATTCAAGCCTCCTTCAAAATGATATGTTAAATATAAGGTGACCAGATGTCCCGCTTTTGGTGGGACAGTCCCGCTTTTGAATAATTTGTCCCGCGTCCCGCGGCGTTTCAAAAAAGTCCCGCTTTTTAAATTTGAATTTGTCCTGCACACCCCTCTGCCTCCTGCCTTGCCTGCCTCCTCCTGCCAGGTGGGGAGGGAGGGCAGTGAGAGGGGCAGAGGTGGTCTTGCCTGTTTGTCGCTGCAGAGCCAAAGAAGCTGGTGGCATTCGCGGCATGGGGCTTCCCCCGCATGCTTTCCCCAGCCGCCGGGATGCCGCCATTTGCGTTCTTTTGCCCTCTGTGCAAGCAGAATGCTTTGCGCATGCGCAGAGGGCTAAAGAATGCAAATGGCGGCGTCCCGGCGGCCGGGGAAAGCGGGCGGGGGAAGCCCCGTGCCACAAACGCCACCAGCTTCTTCGGCTCTGCGGCGACGAACAGGTAAGCCTGCGCTGGTAGGAACCCACCCCTGGCTGCGATGAAGGTGCTCAAAGCTGCAGGATAAGAGAGATGGACCCCTCCCGTCTTGCTCCCCTAGAAACCCCCCCGTCAATGGTGTCCCGCTTTACAAATATTAAAATCTGGTCACCTTAGTTAAATACGATATGTTTCTACCAGATAGTACAACTGTTCTCATTACCTGTGATATGAATCCAAGCCCCACCCCTCCTGCCTCCATTTTGGCAATATTTTCCTCCCCACAAATTCATTTTTCTAGCTTTCAAAATATCAGTAGTTGATGTTCATGCTACTTACTCTGTCTAAAAACTTGCTTTAAAGCAAGAGAAGACAAATCCCCAGGAAGCTCAATTGGCTAAATGTTCCTTGTTTTGGATATCTGCAGAACAATGGCTACATACTGGTATGAAACTTGTCGGTGTATGTGAATAATTATCTCTCATGCCAGCATTTTTGCACTTTATATACCGTATTTTTCAGAGTATAAGATGCACCTTTTTACTCCCAAAAAGAGGGTGAAAACTTGGGTGTGTCTTATACACCGAATGTAGCCCCATCCACCCAGCCACCCCCACCCTTTGTCCTCTGTCTTCCAGCAATTTACCTGCTTGCAGCAAACAGGGAAGAGCCTGTAAAGCCAAGCAAGTCAGTAGCAGCTTCCCGACCTACAGCTGATTTGCCACTTGCTAAAATGAAACTGAAACTAGCAAAGAGGCAAATAGCTGGGAGAGACACGCAGATTTTTATTTTCTGCTGAACTGGATGAAAGGGGGTAAGTGAATAACTATAAATGTCTGTAGAATGTTCAAATTATTAGACTTATTTTTTAAAGACTGCTTTATTTGCTTTGCTGACTGCTTTATTATTTGCTTTGCTGGCTGTGGAATTCTGAGAGTTGAAGTCCAAAAGTCTTAAAGTTGCCAAGGTTGGAGACCCCTGTAAATCTAGACAACTTAACAAAATAAAGAAGCTTTTTAAAATAAATGCTTGCTTTGAAGAGGCCCAGTGCTATTGTATCTTCTTTTAAATAATAGAGAATAATGTATACTTCCAGAAATTTTAATTAATTTTAACAGCTCTGTACAAGTATAGTCTGAAATGTAACAGTGTCCTGTTTAGTATTAGAGTTAAATCCTGACTTACCTTGGAGTAGATCTATTTAAATAATTGGGAGCAGTTAGTGTGACTACATTTAAGAAAACTTTCTGGCATAATGTACATTTCTCCAATTCTTTGCTATTTCTATGGGTCAGGCACACATACACAGAAATACACAGCAAACAGTGTATCTCATATGTGCTGTTTGCTGTTTGGCAAATTGCTTGGAGGCAGAGGCCTTTTTTCCTTTTTTTCCTCCCCCAAAACTAAGGTGCGTCTTATACTCCGGTGCGTCTTATACTCCGAAAAATACGGTAGGCTGTATGTAACATGTGCATTTGACTCTTTTGACTTCAAAAGTTTATGTTATAGGGGAGCTCATGTTTTATTTGGGAGTTGGGTTTTTTGTTGTTGTTCAATTATTTTATCCACAATTAAGATATGCCTGGTGGATTACAGTCTCAAAAATGAAACATCCATAGTATAAATAATTCTACATAACCATAAGTAATGATTGAAGTATGAACAGAATAATAAAACCATGAATCAAAAGCAAAAATAACAGAATGAGCATTAATACTCAAAGACCTCTTAAACAGTTCTCTTTTTATTAATTGCTGGCAACCTAACAAGATAGGAACTGATTGGATTTCAGGTGGGAAGAGAAATACCCCTCATCCCCTAATATCCTGTAAATGGGAGATTACTAATTTTGCTTTCTGGGATTCCCATGGAGGCAGGTTGAAGCTGAGTGGAGGAAATAGATCTGAAGGACAGTACCCAATTTTTTTAGAATTATATAAATTCTAGGGTTCCCTTTGGACTGTGTTTTCAACATCAGCTCTCTTGCGAGATGTCCAAAACTTAAAATTGTTGTAATTGTTATTTTTAATTAAATTACTATTTAAAAATAATATGCCCAAGAGTTTTATTTTATGAATAAACCATACACTATTAGTCCATATGCAGTGCTTAATCTTTCGGCAAACAGTTTCAATGAGTCTTTCTTGTCTTTGCAATTGACAGACTTGATGCTGCAACTGTATCTTATCATGCATATCAAAGAATGTGATGATCTTTTTTCAGTGTTTGACCTTTTCCTTTTTTAGGGAGCTTCAACCTTCAAGTGCCTTCAGTCCTTTTCAGGTTCTTCTGAGTGTGTTCATTACAATTTATAAATGCACAGAGCTGAAGAAACTCAACCATAGAAAAGGTCAATAAAAGAGCAAGGATCCAAATTATACAATTACAAACACCAAGAAGCCTTCAGAATCCCTCCACTTCAAAGTAGAAAAAGCCAAAGAGTAAAAATCTTGAGGAAAACCTGCATAGGCAGATAATGAGAAAGTGGAGCAACTAAGAGCCAAGTCTGCCACTGAGGAGTGGGTGAAGGTACTAGGGCTATTAATCCACTGGGGTTTTTTTGACAGTTACCTAAGATTTGTATTACAAAGGAAGTGAGGCTGGAATTGATGATTAGGCTAAGAGCACCCAGTTATGTATTGTGACCAAGTTGCGAATAATGAGGAAGCAGAATGGATAATTTGATGGCATCACCCAGGAAGTCTTTCCTGCATTCAGTTCACTTTCAGGCAGAATAATATGACATTTTTCCAGAGGTGGGTTTCAGCAGGTTCTGACCAAATCTGGAGAACCGGTAGCGGGAATTTTGAGTAGTTCGGAGAACCAGTAAATACCACCTCTGACTGGCCCCGCCCCCATCTATTCTCTGCCTCCCGAGTCCCAGCTGATTGGGAGGAAATGGGGATTTTGCAGTAACTTTCCCCTGGAGTGGGGTGGGAATGGAGATTTTACAGTATCCTTCCCCTGCCACGCCCACCAAACCACGCCCACAGAACCGGCAGTAAAAAAAATTGAAACCCACCACTGCATTTTTCCCAATAAAAAGTTACTCTACCACAGAAATTCTGTGGCAGACCAAATTCTGTGGCAAAGCCAGATGCTAATTTTATTCTCTATTTCCTCTTGCAATGCAGTTAAGGGATAATCTGCACCATCAGCTCATCTTTCATTTACTTTTGAGCATTATCTGCCACCAGTACACCAATAGATCTTTACTTTTGAGCATTATCTGCCACCAGAATAGCCAGTCATTAAGCAAGCAAATAGATGCAGACAAATTTGCCATTGACAATGACAATATACCTAACCAGCAGGAAATATTTCAATTCTCCAAGGCATTGTCACTGACCTCTAGATGGCCATCCTACACCCCCCCCCCCAAAAAACCACCCTTTATCTCATCAGGAAACAGTTGAGTGGTTGAAGGCAATTTATCATTAAGTGGTCCTGTTTCCAGTGCTCTGAAGATAAGCAAACATATTTTTTACATTACTTATGTTAATAAGGATGCAGGCCTGAGTTTGACGCTTGCATGATCACATCCATGGCATTTTCTTGACAACAATAAGGAAGTAATTTTCCACTGGCTTCTTCTGGGATGTTTTTCAACTTCCCAGACTACAACCCTGGAACTTCCTAGGGGTCTGTTATCTGAATGCTAACCAGGACTAATTCCATTTAGCTTTTCCAAGATCAGTCATGGAGTTTTAGAAGCAAGCATCACTAATCCTCATGGTCTATATATTATGCATCTAATTTTCATCTGATCCTCTCTTTATAATTTGCCCCCTACCCATCCACAAATGTATATTTCATGCAGTTCAAGAAGTCCCACTTACTGTATACAGATTTACTCAACTGCCTGCCTCTTGAGTGCCATATTCTGGGGAAAGAAAACATTGTGAGGGGGGAAGCCACAAGGTGATACCTGAGCTTCCACAACCAGTTTCACAATCTCTTTAACTTAGAATGAGGCATGTGGCTCCTGAATGACTGACTGACTTCTCAGAATGAGGCAGCACACATGTGCTGAGCAGGGCCTCAGAGAACTGCCCACCTTACCAGTGCCAGAGAGAGGCCCAAGGACAAGATCCTTTTTTGCAAGGGCAGGGCTGGCCAGCACCTTATGCTGCATCTCCCTTTGTATTTCTAATAAAGTGGACTGCAGTTGGTGACAAGAACATAGACCACACTAAATGTATTTCTCTGCAAAGTGTCACAAAAACATTTGTAGAAATGGCTATTATTGTTTACAGGAAGTACATAGGAATATATGTTGTGCTATGCTGTTTTATATAGCTGCCCATCTTACAGCAAACTCTGGGTAGCTTGTGTTACCGGTAGCCTTATTGAAATGATCCTTTATGGAGGCAGGATTGCAGAACTGATAGAGTCATCACAAACACTCATCCTTAAAGTGGAGTCCCTGTTCACCCACTATGACTAAATATCCTTTCAAAGTTTTTCAAGCACCCTCCCCCATCCTGTATAATAAATCATGGGGTAATTTAAAACCTCACTGGCAGATCCCTTTTCCCAAGGGGTTTCCCCTAAAACAGTGATGGCAAACCTTTTTTGGTTCGCGTGCCAAAAGGGGGGGGGATGCGGGGGATCATGTGTGTGCGTGCCCACACTCATAATTCCATGCACCCCTGCACATGCACGCATGACCCCCCTGCTCCCAGCATGCAATGGCACGCCCATTTTTCGCTCTCCCCAGGCTCCAGAGCCTTTCTAGGAGCCTGGGGAGGGCGAAAACGGCCTTCCCCACCCCCTCTGGAGGCTGGAAACAGCCTGTTTCCTGACTCCCAGTGGGCCCAGAAGGCCCGAAAATCAGCCGGCTGGTGCACACATGCACGCCGGACCTGAGCTCCCGTGCCCACCGATATGGCTCCGCGTGCCACTTGTGGCACCCGTGCCATAGGTTCGCCATCACGGCCCTAAAACATATTTTAGGATAGGCTGCCATCACTTACAGAGTCTCATGCCATGGATTTCTTGGCTGGGAAATCCCTTGCCCTTTCCCCCAAGATTTCTCCCTTCAGATCAGCTCTATGAGAAGGGAGAGGAAGGGAGAGGAATCCTGTCCCAAACCCAGATTATACAAAATTAAAAATCTTTCCATCAGTCCTGAAATATAAGAGATACTTGTATTACAATGCATTTTTGAATATGGAGAATGCCTTAATCGGGAATTCCCTTATTAAGTCAATGGAAATACTTAATATAAGATATAAGAATTTACTGAGAAAAGGTAACTAAAAGTAAAACAAAAGAACACAACCTATACATGCCAGTAATTCCAAATAATCTCAAAGAAGTCAGCCTTGCTCCATGTTACTTATTATGTCCTTTTAGCACATGTTGAAGGTTCACTGCAGAGAGGATAGTTAAAGAGAGATCAGCTGGGATTCCTGCTTGGGTGCTGATAGGTAAGTAAGACCATCCTAAATCTTGCTCTTTTCCCCCTATCTTTTTTAAGCACTAAGCTCAGCTGTAAAGGAGGTAGATGGTAAGCGAAAGCCAGCCTGTTTGGGAAGTCCAATTGTTGCTTTGCCCTATTCAAAGAAAATGTTTCATCGCTGATATCCTGAATGGAGTCAGCCAATCAGAAATCATCTAGTGACTAAAGTTTCTTTCCTAATGACCATTGGTGAGACGATAAAGGCACACTTTTCACCACTTGTACCTTTGCATAAATGGGAGACAGGTGTTATGTGTACACACACACACACACACACACAAATGGATGGATTCCATTCATTCAAACCACTCAGCATAGGACTAACATATCAGATACTTTGGGGGATACTGTTAATACCATATTAAAAACCTAGATGTTGGTTTTTATATGACATAAAACCAACAGAAGGAAACTAGAGTAGTAACTACAGTGAAATAAAATCCATCCAACCTGACCCACATATATAATAACAACCCCTCTCCCTCTCCCCCCACTGCCATGCTTGGAAACCTGCCACTGCCTCATAAACATTCAGTATGGACTTTGGCCACTACAGTAAAGGATTTCAGGTCTAAGTGGGGGGAGGGTTGCATAACAGATGATGATGAGAGCAAATGTGGTCTGTCATGAAACTGAAAAATAAACAATAGCCCGAGTAGCTTTGGTCGCTCAGCTGGGAATAAAAGGTTTGGGAAGCTCCAGAAGAGTCAGAAAGGAACTTCAGGTGCAGGTGAGACAGGAGCAATGTGGCTGGGCAAGCAGCCAATCAAGAGAGAAGAGGAAAGGCAGCTTGAGATGGATGTTGAGACGGTCTTAGCGTTATCTGACTAATGAAAAGCAGCAAGCGTGTCGGAGAATGTGACCACTGTGGATCGATGGTGAGACTAAGCAAGCTTGGAGGGAGAAGGGTAGAGAGAGAGAGAGAGGAAGGGAAAGGGACCTGGAGTTTGGCATTGTGCTTTCTGGCAATCTTGGGTGCACGTGTGTTAATGGTGATTTTGCACATTCTTTATAATAGGGTAGAAAGAATTGTATGAGTCAGGCACTCCAAACAGACAAAGGCCTGTTCATTCTGCAGGGCTGTAATAATGGGGCTCACGACATCTCAGCTCTAATCCACTGAAGGCGAATTAATAGAAGATCAAATCTGTACAAGCACAATACCTTTGCACTGTTCCCATTCTTTGCATCGGGATTCCTGCAGAGATGTGTCCTGCCTATTTGTGCCCCTATTGTCTGGCTTAGGTGCCACCTGAATGTCCTGCCTTGGGTGGGGACGCTAAAATGACTTGGCCTCCCAGCTGATAGGGAAAAAGCTAGACCACTGGAACACGACTCTGGTACAAATGTATTTCATACTTTCTTAAGTCTTGGGATTAATGGGATTTGGTTTATAAGAGAAGTACAAGCAGAGATTTATTTCAGCAGAGGAAAAACAAGACTAGCTATTTCTTGGTTGAGAATACATAATCCTTCAAAATCTGGTGGAGGTAGTTGTTCTAATTAATAGTATTTTTTAGATCAGTCCTGTAGTGAAAAGGAAAGATATTTCCCTTATTTGATAGGAATAGAACAGAATAACAGAGTTGGAAGGGACCTTGGAGGTCTTCTAGTCCAACCCCCTGCTTAGGCAGGAAACCCTACACCACTTCAGACAAATAATTATCCAACATCTTCTTAAAACTTCCAGTGTTGGAGCATTCACAACTTCTGGAGGCAAGTTGTTCCACTGGTTAATTGTTCTGTCAGGAAATTTCTCTTTAGTCCTAAATTGCTTCTCTCCTTGCTTAGTTTCCACCCATTGTTTCTTGTCCTGCCCTCAGGTGCTTTGGAGAATAGTTTGACTCCCTCTTCTTTGTGGCAACCCCTGAGATATTGGAACACTGCTATCATGTCACCCCTGGTCCTTCTTTTCATTAAACTAGACATACCCAGTTCCTGCAACCGTTCTTCATATGTTTTAGGAAGCAAGACTATCTTCTTCATAGATTATATAGCTGTGTCTACAATACCTAACCATGGCACAATCACAGTCCTGGCAGAGACAGGCTTAAATCCTCCTTAGCTGTCCCAGCATTGTAGTACTATAAGCCCACATCTTCTTATTCTGACATTGTCCCAAAGCAATGTCCAATTTGCTAAATTTTGTCACCTGGTGCTTTGGAGGGAAGCAATGTGACTGGCAAGTCCTGGGAACAGACGTAATAGCATCTCAGTGGGGTTCAGCATCGAGAACCACAGATTCCATGCCAGTATAGTTCCTACAGATCGCAAGATAAGTGGATAGCAGCATAAATTCATACTTCAGTGAAGACAGACAGACTTTATGACCCTATCACTGTCTCTGACATACAGGTAGTACTCAATTTATGACCATAATTGAGCCCAAAATTTGTGTTGCTAAGTGAGAAATTTGTTGTGAGTTTTTATCCCATTTTATGACCTTTCTTGCCACAGTTGTTAAGTGAATCACTGCAGTTGTTAAGTTAGTGACACAGTTGTAAAGTGAATCTGGCTTTCCCCTTGACTTTGCTAGTCAGAAGGTTGCAAAAGGGGATCACATGACCCCAGGACACTGCAACCGTCATAAATATGAGTCAGTTGTCAAGAATCTGAATATAAATCATGTGACCATGGGGATGCTGCAATGGTCGTATGAAAAATGGTCATAAGTCACTTTTTTCAGCGCCGTTGTAACTTTGAACGGTCACTAAATGAACTGTTGTTAGTTAAGGACTAGCTGTATTACAGAAGGCTGCTTTCTGGCAAATATTTCCATCCAACTAGACAGAAATCTCTGATCTTCAGTATCACTACGCTTTATTTTTGTCTGCAAGTAAAAGGCTTGTGAAAAATAGTAACTCTCTGATATCTGGCTATCCATAGTGGGCAAATTATTTTGCTGCCTGAAATGATGAGCAAAACATATGCCCCATTACAGCTTATATCACTCAGAAAACAAGTCATTTTCTCCTGCTGCGTGGCAGCGCCAGCTTTGGTCATCACATCTGTGGTTTGCCTTCCACAAAATATAGCTTTATGTCAAGTCGTATAGAACGCAGGATGATGACTTGTTCAAGGCACTGGATGAATTTCCCATGGCTAAGGAAGATGCAGTGATTACAGTATCACAAAAAGTCTTTCTGACTATTCATCAAACCACTTTGATTTGGCTTTATCCTGATTTAGCAATATTCTAGCATAATAAATTCTAAATTTCCTGGGGCAATTTTACATCTACTTGCAAATAGCTAGGTCCATTATTAAGTCATATGTTATCCCCTCCCAAATAGATGTTTAAATGCAAAGTAGCCATGCATATGACCCCTTTGAAAAGGCCCAGCTTTCAAAGTATGTTTTGTTTGGTATGACTTTCCAAATTTCCTTTACAAAGCTGCTGGTTTTGCAAGGTGCCTCCTTTAAGGGTTACTGAAATGTGAAAAGCGAAAGAATGATTTATTTTGGTACAAGCAAGGAATTTTTTTTTTAAATGGTAGCATTTAAAAATAGTATGGAAAACTTTCTGTTTCTTAAATCAAGCAGAGCGGATCATAAAGCTATCATGCTTCTAGAACACATTTCTAATGAAAATGCCAGAGCGAAGCAACTGAGTTGGGTTTCTTTCAGAATGGATAACTTGGTCTTTGTTTAACTTTAGACTGAGAAAGGCTGCCTCACCTCAGAAAAATAATGTCTTTATTCTTCTGTCTGCGAATGCCGCCCACATTACTTAGGTCACAGCCACTTTGATTGGATTATTTATTTCAGCAAGTTGCAATCATAACAATAAAATGGGTACAATGCCATTAGACTTACTGTATATGACAGTGATAAGCAATCCCCCCAAATTACACCCTAGCTGAAATATTAAACCAACCAACCAACCAAGGCAATAAAAATTGATGCTTGCTCTATTGGAACCTCTTATTCCTCTGAAAGGTTATTTTCCTCATTTGTGTCTACGTAGTAATGTAAGAAATATATTGCAGTCTCTTGCATTGCTTTGGCCTTTTGGCCTCCCTGATGAAACCAGCTCTGGAAGCTAGACTAGATATGCTGGCATTTGAGATGGCACCAGAATTAGCAAGAGACTACCATGGCTACCATACTGCAGAATGGGAGAGAAACCAAGGCGTCATTCATTTAAATTCACATTTTATTTGGATGTTTATGCCAAATACATCTTCTCATGAAGACAGTGGGCATACCCATGCATGCGCAAAGACAGTCAAAGATTGCCTGACCACTCAGCAGATCAAGACAAGCAGCCTCAGGCAGCAAATGTTTGATACCATTAAGTCTGACAGTGGAGAATGATCTCTGCTGCAACATCTACCCATCAGGCATGATTAGAAACACGGTATGCACAATTCTAGTTTTAGTTGCAACTATTACTTTCTTGAGGTTCCCTCCCCCCCTCAAATTACCTGGAATCACCTCGACTGCTAAAATAATTGTTGCAATCTGTTTTACAGTTCCATGCATGCCAAAATATTGTATTGTATTTGGGAAATCCAAGATAAGTGGTGAGAGGATGCTCCCATTCTTTTCAAAACTTCATTTCTACCCCTTCTCCTCACTGCTTCAAAAGATGCAGGCCCTCCTTCCTGGATGCCTCTATTCCCTAGCCTCCCCACCCCTCTCCATTTTTCCTACTGGAAAAGCTACCAGTAAGACAAAACACACCTAAATGAAATAATTGAAGGATCTTTCTGTGGTTTCCATTCTTGCTCTGACTTTCTGGGGTAGAAGGCAGCGTGCACCTAAAAGGAAGATACAAATGCAGTAACATTTAAAAAAAACACCTCTTCATGTCAAGATCTCCTGAAAAAAATGCAACCCATCCATCCCTTTTGAGTTATCATACAGCTTTGTTTTCAAAATCTCTCCCCAGAGGTGGGAGGCAGGGACGGAGGGCGCATCCCTTCGACGAGATTCTTCTGTCGAACCAAGCTCTTTATTTTAATTGGCAGCCCGGGGCAAAACCTTTTATGGTCATGGACGTCTGGGTTTTGTTCCGAAGCAAGCTTGCTTCTTTCTACAATCGCCCGCCCCGGGGATGAGAGACCACGGTGTGATTTCGGAAGGAGATCGATTGCTGGAGGCGATGAATCAAGTCGACGTTGTATAACGCGGTGAAGGCCAGGCACCGAGGAGCAAGTAAGACTTTCTGACTATTGCGGGCGTGCAGTAGTCAGAAAGGCGTTTCTGCTTTGAGCTTGGATCTCGGGGAAATCAGGGGAGAGTTGAAACGCGGGAAGAGTGGCCCGTGGCCGGCGTACGGCTGGCAGCAGCGTCAGCCCGAGGGAAGCGCTAAGACTGGCACGGAGAGCCTTAGCAGCTGCTTAGAAAGCTTTCGCCGTGAGGTCCGCCCTCCTAGGGGGGAGCTGGCCAATGAGAGGTCAAGGGGGCGGGGTTTGAGAGGCAGCTGTGACGCCACCAACCCGGAAGTGGTCGAGAGCTCTTGGCTGGTGAGGTTTTCCCGGCAGCCGCTCCCAGCGGGAAGGGGACCCTCAGGTAGGCAGCGAGGAAGACAGGCAGGTATGCAGGCAGGGCTGCTCTGGGACAGTTATGGAGCCCGGTTGGATCTGATGGGCGTTCCTGGTGGGGAGACGCAGCAGCAGAGGCACTTTCCCTTGCTCTCAGTCACTCTCTCTTTTTGCCAACGTGACCTGGAGATGGGTCTGCTTTCCTGAACCGGCTCTCGTGTGCTTTTGCTTCTCTCCTCTGCCGCTGCCGCAGGTTCTTTTCCGCTGAAGCTGATCCTTTTCTCCCCTTGCTTTGTCTTCTGTCCATAAAAAGCTTCGTCGCTCTCCTTTACCTCTTCTTTTCTGGCCTGAGTCCGGGCCCTGCTCACGCTGACAGTTAGGCAGAATTACACTTGTTACAGTCATGCACAGCCTTGAGTCAGCACGTGTGTGCCCGGATACATTCATCTAAACAAGGGTAAAACAACTTCGATTTTGAGGAGAGAGTTACTTAAAAAGTAGCGGGAGGGGGGGACGCTTTCTGCTGTCTTAAATTATTGACATTAAGTTGTGTCCTGGAACTGATAGTGTGTTAGACACTGAGCAGGTATATCAGGAATTGGCTGCTCCAAAGTGTCTTGTATTTCTGTGTCTCTGTATGTTCATATTCTGAATATATATATCATATTTTAAATATTTGTGTGAATGTGTTTTCATAGTCTGATAACTTCACCACTGCATGTCATTGTACTGTATTTTATTGTAGTGGTGCTTTTTGATCTTGTGAGTTGCCCGGATCCTTTATTTGTTTGTTTGTTTGGTCCTACATGATGTATAAATAATATAAATAAATATCCCAGTGGTACAGTAATCTTCTATTGCTCCAGGATAA
Source organism: Diadophis punctatus similis (assembly GCA_023053685.1). Taxonomy (NCBI): domain Eukaryota; kingdom Metazoa; phylum Chordata; class Lepidosauria; order Squamata; family Dipsadidae; genus Diadophis; species Diadophis punctatus. The sequence continues at coordinate 98,001,213 of JALIGW010000002.1, forward strand.
TATGAGAAGCTCCAGTTGTTATACTTGTTTATTCCTTTAGGTGGTGGGGGCTGGAAGTCCTGAACCATTCTGATTGCTAGCCCAATGGCAGCCGAAGTGAAGGTGTCTGGGCAGAATCAGGAGCAGTTTCTGCTGCTGGCAAGATCTGCCCGCGGAGCTGCTCTGGCCAGCCTCATTCATCAAGTGCTGGAAGCCCCCGGTATTTATGTTTTTGGAGAGCTGCTTGATATGCCAAATGTTCAAGAGGTGAGCACTGAGACTCATGGGGTGAAGACCTCCGTTTTTGTACTTTTGTATTTGTTTTTTATTTGTCAAGCATATATGATTATAAGCAAAGTATAAACAGTAAAACATGATTGAATATATATGTAATAGTGCAAGCATGAATAAGAGTAAAAGAGGTATGAATATATGGGTACATTAGGACAGGAACAGTAGGCACGATTGTGCGCTTATGCACGCCCCTTACCGACCTCTTACGAATGGGGTGAGGTCGATGGTAGATATGTTGTATGGTACAGCCTTCAAAAAGCCTGATGGAAAATGGCAGGTCCTTATCCTCTCTAGGTTTATATGACCTCTGGTGCCTCTGTTCTGCAAGGCAGCCTTTCTTAGCACTGCTTTGCTATTATAATTACTTTAGGTTAATTTGAAGTCACAGATTATGCTTTAAAGTGGAACCATCGGTTCACACATCCTTTGAAACATGTATTTCTGCTCTATAAATGAGAAGCTTCAGGTTTCTGTCTGACTTCCTTTGACAAATTCTTGTGTAGCAGTACTGAATGGAGATTAGTCGTCTCTCTATTGAAGTGCTGAATAAAATTGCCTTTAAGTGAGTGCTTTTCATACTGAATTTGGTAGTCCATGGGGTTCCTAAAGTCATTTAGGGGATTTAATCGCTCAGGCTAAACAAAATTGCTTGATCTTTCTTTATGCTGGATTTTAAAACACCAGTATTTATTCCAGGAAAATATATATTTTGTAATAGATCTATCCAGTACCACCTTTAAATGGGATGTGTCTCTTTAAATGCTTCTCAAGCCTCCATAAAGGCATGAATCTCCCTAAAAATGTATACCTTTAATTAAAATATTTCGTGATTACATGATGGAAAAAAGTGTAGAAAGAAAAGTAATGTCACTCCCTTGCACGGAGTTCCTCTAAATAATTTTTGGTTGATAGGCCAATTTTTCTATAATTAAAGAAAGGCTTAGAATGATAATAAAGAAGGAAATAGTGTGGGGCCCTCAACTTTATTAAAAATATGAAAAACCTTATCTCTTCCTTCTGTCATGAAACACAGTGGTTTGAAATCTGTGGTTCCCAAACTATAGCAGTCCAGGTGGATTTTTGGAGGAAAATAACCCTGTATTTCACTTAGGTGATTTATTCAGTGGAATATGGGAACTTAAAAGGGTTCATTTTTTTAATCTGGCACACAATCTTTGCTTTTGTGAAGTCTGCCAAACCTCTGAATGTCAATGACCTGAATAATAGACAGATTTTGCCGATGTTTATAAAATTCCTACCTTTTTTCTATAACACATTTTTGTGAGAGAAGCTAGATGGAGAGGTAAATGTGTTGCAAAATTATCCAGTAACCTTCCTTTATGTCTGAGAGACTTTTTTTTCCTTAGATATTTATGTTGGATTTTGAGCATCTGTAAATTGCAGCATTCCCACCACAAGAGCACTGCACAGAAGGAAACAAACAGGCTGTTTTAAAGATTTTCCATGAAATCGTTTGTACTAAAATTATACATGATTATACCATTTGGGATGACAGATGGAGGCTCATAACATTAAATAGACCTAACAATAACAACTCTCCATATATAAAACTAGTGCTGTATGTCTAAGAGCAAACAGGCTAGAACATTTTTCCCTATCCAATATTTTTCTACATGCATGTCAGGGATTTTTAATCTTAGGCAAAATAGTACATTATATCAATTCCTCCATAATTTTCTTCAGTGGTACAGAGTGGGCAGAGGCTCACCATATTGGTGAAAGTCAGATCTATTGTTTACCTGGGTTGTACACATTCACAAGGTGGGTCACCAACATTTCCTTCTTGCTCGCTATGGGTTTGTGTTTTCTATGTGGGGAAGAAACAAAGAGAAAATTAAGTTTCTTTAATAACTAAGCAAAATTATTCTGGTGTGAAAGATTCCATGAACAACAAAAAAGGTTTTTTTAGTCATTTCTCAAATAACTAGTTATTTTCTTTCCTTCTACAGCTAGCTGAAAGTGAGTTCTCAGCTGTTTTTCGCCTGCTTACAGTCTTTGCATATGGGACGTATTCAGATTACCTGGGTATGTCTTATTTTCTCCTTAAGAAACAGGAATGGTAGAGAAAATTGCTAATAGAAATGGAAGAGCCAAGAAAACAAAAATGAAGCAATAATCATAGCAGGGTTTGGATAATATGAAGTCATTCAGTGCTGAAGCCCTCCTTCCTAGGATCAGGAGTTATGGACTAAAAATTTCATGGAGTTGAGAAAGAAACTGTTGGACATTAAAAAGAGACTGAGGGTGGCCCATAACGTGTAATTGCCTTTCTCCTTTCTCCTGATTTCTGTAGTCTTCTGTTTGTTATCCATGATCTTTGGAGGATGTCCCAATGGATGGAGAGAATTTGTGGTGCATAAGGAGAGGGGCACCCTGCGGTTGGCACCAAATTTTTATTTTTACTGGGAGAGTGTGGCCTCAGAATCAGTCTGTTGGTTTTGAAAATGTCTAAGTGGCTAATTTGTATGTTTAAACTCTAGAACCCCCAAAGAAGGAAGAATTTGTATAGGATTACTGGACATTTGTGTAAATGCTGTGCATGTTGTCTAAGTAAATTTTGACTGTTTGACTTAAAGTTTCTATTCTGTTTAAGGAGGAGAAAAAAATGGGGCTGGATATAGGGTATCTGAATCTGTCATGAGAAGTAGAAAAAAATTGGAGGAATGATTAATGGTATAAAAAGTGGATAGGATCTTATCCAGTGATGCTAGTGAGAATTTGAAGAAATATTCCTTTTTGTTTTGGTCTGTGAACAGCTGAAGCTGGGAATCTGCCTCCCTTGACAGAAGCTCAGAAGAACAAACTGCGCCACCTGTCTGTGGTCACCTTGGCTTCCAAGCTGAAGGTAGCCTACCTACCCTTTTCTTGCCTATTCTGCTCATTGTTTAGAACAGGGGTCTCCAGCCTGGCGGACTTCAACTCCCAGAATTCCCCAGCCAGCTTTGCTTTTGGGAGTTAAAGTCCACCAGGTTTAAAGTTGCCAAGGTTGGAGACCTCTGGTTTAGAAGTCCTCTGGAATTGGGTGGCTAATGAATGTAAACAAACAAACGAATGTCGTACTTAACACTGGCTTGTGTGCCTCCGCAGTGCATCCCCTATTCTGTACTGTTGGAGCAGCTCCAACTGAAGAATGTGCGGCAACTGGAGGATTTGGTGATTGAGGCAGTGTATGCCGATGTTCTCCGAGGGAGTCTGGACCAGCGCAACCAGCGGTTAGAGGTGGATTATAGCATTGGCCGGGACATCCGCAGGGAGGAGCTCAGTATCATTACCCGCACGCTCCAAGAATGGTAAGGAAGACTTGGATCCTGTGAAAACTGGGGAGGATACATCTTAACAAAGTCGAAGAAGCCCAACAGACCTTCTCAGGCTCTGCTGCATAGGTGGAAAGAAGTCAAATGGGTGCTGATCATGAGGCTGCAGTCCCCTAATCAGCATCACATCACTTGGCAAGGATGAACAAAGAGCTTTTTATCACTTATATAAAATAGTCCTCATTTAATAACCCTAATTGGGATTGGCAACTCTGTCATTAAGCAAAACCTCAAGGGGCCCCCTCTGCTTATTGACAGCAGTTCTAGCAATCCCACTTGTTGTAGAGCAAATTGCGCATTAGGCAAGGATCCACACAGATCCAAGCCAATTTTGGAGGGAGGTAAGTGATTGCCTCCACTTCAGCTTCCTCCATCCGTCCAGCTCTGGCCTTTTGACAGTTGTCACCAGCTGCCTCCCACTGCCCAACCCTGCTGGTCACTGTATACACTGCACCACTGCTGGGCCGGGTCGGGTTCTCCTTTCACGAACCAACCAGGGCAAGTTTTCGTGCATCAGCCAGATCCTTCTTTTTGCACTGGCCACTTTCTGCATGCTGGCCAAGTCTTTCCTCCTCAAAGGGAAGCCCTGGCCAGTTCCCAAAAGAAGGACCCCGCTGGCAGTGGCAGGAGGCACAGCACAGACCTGTCTGCCTGTAGCACTCACCCGCCAGTCTGTGGAACACTTCCACAGCACATACCCTGTCCGTGCCAGGACGGGGAACCCAGCGGAGGGGAGGCAGGCAAAGGCAATGATGAAGATCAGCTGTGGGGAGGGGGGGAACTGGTGACAAGGGGGACAGTTGTAAATCTAGGTAGGCCCTTAATTCAGTACTGTTGTAAGTTCAAATGATCGCTGAACGAAAGGCGGTTAAGTGAGGACTACCTGTATGCAGTATTAATACCAGGGTTTTGTGCCCCATGAATTGGTCAATAAGTTACACCAATTAACACAATCTATTCTACTTTTATGAATCGCAAAAGTGGGATAAGAGGCAATCAGAAAAGAGATATTCTCTGTTGGTAGAAATATACCTCCCCTGTATCATGTATGAGTTTTATCAAATGTTGCAAAACATTGTAAATAAATGTTTCCATAAACTAGAAATTTGCTCTTAGGTCCAACCACTTTTTTTCTTTTAAAAGTGAAAGCCAAGATTCTTTACATTTTTTTTCTGTACCTCTAAAATCTTGGTATACATTCAATTTGATCCTACTCTTAGAAAAAATACTTTTCACTGGTGGGAAGAGAGTTGTATGCCTGTGTGGTGATCTTGCCAAAGTACAAATGCCTGTGGAGACAGATTCATTCCCCCAGGACTATTTCTCCTATGCCTCTCACTTCTTCCCTTGCTGTGAGAACACTTTGCACACCCTCTTTCAATTGAAGTCTCTCCAGTGGGGTCTACAGCACAGAATACAATGATGCTAAAATACACAGAGAGAGACATCATCATCCAGTGAATGCTGCCATTAAGTGCTTGGGTCTCAACATCTGACGCAAGCACTTAAGGCAGGGGTCCCCAAACTTGGCAACTTTAAGGCTTGTGGACTTCAACTCCCAGAATTCTCCAGCCAGCTATGCTGGCTGGAGAATTCTGGGAGTTGAAGTCTACAAGCCTTAAAGTTGCCAAGTTTGAAGACCTCTGACTTAAGGCATGAGATTTGCATGACATCATCATGCACATTTCCTTGTTGGTTCTCCCATCCTTGGATGCCCATGAGCCAGTCTTTCTTCCGGATCTCCCAATCTCAAGATTTAGAAGCTTCTGCTAAATGCTGTTTGCTCTCTCAGTTGCTTTGTTGGTCTCCTGCTTGTTCAACTTTTTACTGGTCCTTCCCAGGTGCCAGGGCTGCGAAGTTGTCCTTTCAAGCATTGAAGAACAAGTTAGCCGAGCCAATCAACACAAAGAGCAGCAGCTGGGCCTGAAGCAGCAGATTGAGAGTGAGGTGAGGGGCAGGGCTGCAATGCACAGCTTCCCCACCCCCACCCACCCCAGCTTCCGACTGACTTCACCATTACACCTGGCAGCCTCTGCTGGTCTTCTACATTTCTGGTCTAGCTCAAGTAGGCAACTTGTGGCCACCTGTAGCCTCCAGGGACTTATTAAGATTGTGCCCCTGATATTCAGCAAGGCAATTTTCTATCAAGGAGGGAAACTGATGTGGGAGCAGCTTGCCAAGTTCAATTCAAATGTTTTAGGTTATTGCCTATAAACCCCTAAATGGACAGAGAAGACCTGTTGTAAGTCACCTCCTTTTGGGAGGTAAAGTGGGAGGGCTCCCCCAAATAGGCATTCTTTGGGTAGCTCCACTCCTCTGGAATAGCTTGCCCCCCCCCCACTTGCCCCCCATGGAAGGATAGCTTGTGCTCCCTTTGCTTTCCAGAAGGTTGTAAAAACCTGTCTGTTCTGGAAGGGCTTTGGATTTCATTATGTATGTTACTATTATAATTGTGGTTATATTATTTTTTTTTTAAGTTTTATTTTTTCAATTGCTATGTCATTTTGTTGCTATTGCTCTTGTACTGTGTTTACAGTCTTTGAAATTGAGGCACATGTAATTAATAAATATGCCTCCAGTAGACTTATCTTGCTTACTTTAGATGAGATTAATTCCTGCAACAATGGACTGAAAATGTCAATTCCATGTTTTCTGTATCTGATGTTTCTTACTTGCTGCTTTATAGATAAATACCACTTCTGACTCCATGTAAGGCATTTTCTTGTCTCTGTCAAGTCCCAAGATATAACATGATAAAAGTCACTTCTCACAAGCAGTAAAACCGGATCTAAAACTAACCTGTGAATATTGTCTTTAAAGAGATTATTGTAATACTTATTCGATGATCATCATTCAAATCTTACCAAAAATATTTAACATAACATTTTTGGAAGTGAGATGCAGAATGGTGCTCTCAAAATGTGGTCACATTGGCTCCATTCAAAACTTATGTTTTTTTTAGCTGATCATAGCAATTTTAACCTGGATGACGGACATGATTAGATTTATTGTTTTTTTAAAAAAACTTTGTCCACCTCTCCATGGAGGAGAATCTTTCATTTTTACATGGTTAATTTGCCTTTTAGCCATTTAATTCTATACTGAATGTGGCAGAACCATTAATTATTAGCAAGCATTACCAAATTGTCCATTTTGCTAATTGTTGCATTTTGATGTGCATCGTTATTCCAGGCTTAGAAAACACTGAAAGAATAAGCGGAGGTGTATTTTCAGAATTTAGGAGGTTTTAAGAGGGCAAAGTGTGTATGTGGAGCTTTCAGGTATTTAAGGCATTTATTTTGCTTGGCCATTAAAGCACCTAAAACCTCCTTCCAGAATCTGCCATTTTTTGAGTGTTAATGCTTGACAAGGCATATAAAACCCAGAGCTGGCCTTGAGCAAATGGAAGTGGTTCTTGTCTGCTTTATATGCTCTGATAAAATTCTTGTCACATGTAGGAAAAGAGAAAATGCTCCAGTTTAATTCTCCAGAAATATACCTTAATTATGGGAGGTCTGGGAGCTATGGGATAAAGTTTGTGACTATTATTTGTTCAGATAATGAGCATAATACAACTCTACTAATATTAAAAATAAAAAATACATTTCATTTATTCTCCAAATCAACCTATAGCACAGTCAGTAAATGCTTTTATACAATCAAAGTGCCTATCCTTATTTGGCTGGAGCAATTAATTATTTAGACTTAATGAGCAATGTAAGAAAAATATTATTCTAGATACCTGTAACTTCCTGGCTCATACATTTCATCCATTTGTTGCTTATATTATGTACAGCTTATAATTTCTTCTTTGGTTCTGTGCTTTGTTGTTCACACCCAGAATCTATTACAGTAGCACTGGGGTGATCTACAAGTATTGTTAATAAACTGGATGAGTCAGCAGGAGGGGAGAGAAATCTCAACAGTGTGATTTTCATAATCACACCCTCAACCCTCCAGTTGAAGGCAGCACATTGAATAGAATAGAATTCTTTATTGGCCAAGTGTGATTGGACACACAAGGAATTTGTCTTTGGTGCATATGCTCTCAGTGTACATAAAAGAAAAGATACATTTGTCAAGAATGGTTGTCATAGGGTTCAAGTAAGCAATCAGGAAACAATCAATATGAATATAAATCGTAAGGATACAAGCAACAAGTTACAGTCATACAGTCATAAGTGGGAGGAGATGGGTGATAGGAACGATGAGAAAAACTAATAGTAGTAGTAATGCAGCCTAGTGAATAGTTTGACAGTGGTGAGGGAATTATTTGTTTAGCAGAGTGATGGCGTTCGGGGGAAAACTGTTCTTGTGTCTAGTTGTCTTGGTGTGCAGTGCTCTATAGCGACGTTTTGAGGGTAGGAGTTGAAACAATTTATGTCCAGGATGCGAGGGGTCAGTAAATATTTTCACGGCCCTCTTTTTGACTCGTGCAGTATACAGGTCCTCTATGGAAGGCAGGTTGGCAGCAATTGTTTTTTCTGCAGTTCTGATTATCCTCTGAAATCTGTGTCTGTCTTGTTGGGTTGCAGAACCAAACCAGACAGTTATAGAGGTGCAGATGACAGACTTGGAAGGCGTCCTCTGAAACCATGGCAAAACAGGCCCCCAGATGGGATTTTTAAACTAAGACCTGGAAGGAGAATGCCCAGTGAGATTATTCCAGGATGATTGTGTTAGGGAACCCTTCCTGTCTTTGGAGCTGGAACTGTTGTCTTCCTTGTTTCTTTCCCCTCATTTGCTTTTCACCCGGCAGGTGGCAAATCTGAAGAAGACAATTAAGGTGACAACAGCAGCTGCAGCAGCAGCAACCTCCCAAGACCCTGAGCAACATTTGTCAGAACTCCGGGAGCCCGCACCGGGTACCAACCAGCGCCAGGCGAGCAAGAAGGCCTCCAAGGGCAAAGGGTGAGATAGCGTTCCAGTGAAGGCTGGCTATTGCTTTTCTGCAGATGGGACAGGAAAGCAGAGCATTGCCTGAGGTATTTCATCTGTCCCTTACATTGGGGCTCTAGCAATTTACCTATAGAGTCTATAAAGCCCTTGTCTTGAGCATTCGGGCTAAACTTCTGCTGGTCCTCATTCCAAGGCTTTCCTCTTCTCTGCAGGCTCCGAGGCAGTGCAAAGATCTGGTCTAAATCAAACTGACAGAACTGCTGGCTGGGGAGTTGAAACAGGTGTCCCACATCTGGTGCTTTCTTCTTCAATCCAGATGTATTTCTGTGCAACCTTGTCCCTGTGTAAATGGTTCTGCCTTCCCATTATTTTCTTGTGTTTCTTACAGTTCCTTTCCCCTTCCTCCTCTCTGGTAATCTTGTTTACACCTTCTCTATTTTGAATGCTACTTTCCTCCCCCACCCCCTCTCTTCTCTCTCTCTCTCTCTCTCTCTCTCTCTCTCTCTCTCTCTCTCTCTCTCTCTCTCTCTCTCTCTCTCTCTCTCTCTCTCTCTCTCTCTCTCTCTCTCTCTCTCTCTCTCTCTCTCTTACTTTTGCTTTCTTAAATGCATTTTTAAGGAGCCATGAAATGTCTGATGTTGAAATTACATTTGCACCAACAGATTGTTGTGGTAGCCTGCGTGGAAACAAATCTGGCATCAAATGGCCGCTTAAATTCTCTGAAGAGATCCTGGGACATTTGCTCTGGGGCATACAGTTTGACATCTCAGTTTCCTGCTTTACTGGGATCTGTGAAAGGGAGGAGTGTTTGTGTGAGTGTTTGAGTGGATTGTTTTTAAAAATAGTATAAATATATAAAGCAAATAAAAAAGTACAGACCTATTTCCAGGAGTATCTTCACTTTGGCGGCATGCTGGTTTGTTATGGATGTTTTGGTCACTGAATATATGATAGCTTGGTTTTTTTCTTTAGGTTACAGCTTTGTTGGGACTTTCTTTTAGAGGGAAAATAGTAGGAGAAATAATATATAAGATTATTATTAGCAAAGAACTGTAATGAGAAACTTGGTCAAATAAAAATATGTAATACAACCTCATAGCTGACTGCTAAATAGAAAAAAAGCTGACTGCTAAATTTTAAAAAAGGGTTCCTGGAAATTACTAGTTTAATAGAACTCTGGAAAACTGGGACTTTCCGTCTGTGCAGAGTTCCTGTGTAAGCCAGACCCTGATTCATGCTGGGCTTACAAAGGCGATCTGGAGTTAGCCTGCTGATGGAACAGGATTGGAAATCCTAAGCATACTTCCCTGGGACTAAGTCATTCAAATCAGTGGGACTCAGTCCAAAAGTAGGAAGCAGAATTTCCTTTGGCTTCAACCCAGTGTAAAAGCTTCTATTAGCCCATTTTGTTTATTGGGTAAGAAGGGTAGCAAAATGGCAATTTCTGAAGCACTGGAAGACAACTAGTATCTGCAACTGTTAAAAATGCAGGGAGAAAAATCATTTTAGAGGTGTGGGCTTTCCTAACTCTCTTTGGAAGACAACCTTCCCTTCTACTAACTGAAATGTTGCCCAACTAATATGTGAATATATTTTCCACCCCCACCCCCCACCCAAGAAAGGTAGAAGGCGTGGGAGGAGGCAGTATTGTAAGAACTAAAGAAAGAGAAATAGAGATGGGCAGCAATGACAATGAGAAAAAAATATGAAATTGTTTCAGCTGTAATCTTTGTTTTAAGAAGTTGTAAAGAAATATGAAAAAGAGCCCCAACAAAGTGCAGGGGGAGAAGATCAGAAAGATTTGGATATATCAAAGCTGGGCTAAGCCTACTTATCCACTGCTAAGACAGACCTTCAGAATTCCCAAAGCTAGGTTATCTTCCTCAGATCAGTGTTAATATGCGTTCCTGCCTGCTTTGACTCGAGAGGGAAATACATTGTTATGAAAAACACTTTGTAGAATCTGTCTTTACTATGCTTCAAAAACAGGACTGGTCAGTGTTCTAGCCTGCACACATTGGAACATGGGAAAGTTTTAAGGCATCCCTGAAGTCCTCACCCCTCACATAAAGCCATGTACTAGCAGGAGCTGCCTCTGATAATTTTGGGTGGGGTGGTGGGAAATAGCTCAGAATCTGTATTTTCTGGGCTGAGTGGTCACTTGTTGACTTGGTTCAGGGTAGGTAATGATAGAAAGATTACCTAAAGAAGACTAAGCAGCTGCTAAGAAGGTAAGACATGGAGAAACTGATTGATGTACAGAAAGTGCGCTAAACCTTTGCGGTCCCTTGGGAAGCTAAAGCTATTGGGGGGAAGACAAAGAGTCAATTGGTGGGTTAGTTAATTTAGTCCAGGTTGTTCTGCAGTATGCTGGGATAGACTGAGTTTCAATCAACAGGAACTCTTGGCCGGATGGCAACTATAGGTCCTTCAAGGCTTTGCAAAGAGGAGGAAGAAACAATGTCCTACCAAAAACTCTACAGCCCAAAAGTCAAAGTAGTTTAAATTCTTTCAAGCACTGGTAACTCTTCCTTGTTATTTGCCACAAATGCGTAAGGCAGTACCCTTTCCGCAACATTAAAAATCAAGGCTCTCTCCACCAACAAGTTATGTAAAAAGATCGGAATGTTTTAAAAGAAAAGCACTACTCCAGATAATCTTTAAAACATTGGGGGGGGGGAGTACATGACTGAGAATGGGGGTTGCCACCCTTCTTCTCAATGGGAATATTGATCTCATGAAGACTAAATGTTCCATTAGCTTGATTAGATTAAGTTGATACGATATCCCATAAATGCACTATGCTCACATATACAAGTTGCACTGGTGATGAGCCCAGTCCCTCTGGAAGCCATGGCAAAACTGGCCATGGAAGTGATTGTACCCAGCAACCAGATGGGGAGGGACGGTCCTGCAGCAGGATAGCTGGGGCCCAGCTAACCCTCCAAAGCCTAGGAAAGGTTTCTGCCAGCATAGAATGGAAACACTTTTGCACAACTTCAGTGTGGCCCAGCTAGCAATGAGATGGCTGATTTGTTGGGAGGACACGTTTTTTGGCAAATAAATGATAAGATGTCTTCATGTTACAACCACCATGATAGGGGCTATATTTCTGCGTCATTTGGTAAAAATGGAATGTTAATCTTACATCAACCTTTTGGTCACTTGAATCTGAACTGTTATGAAATGTGCCAGGGAAAGCCAGTCTTTTCTGAAAACAGATGTAGTTATTTCTTTCTGGTAGGCAGCTTATACCACAAAAGGAAGCAGTGTGTTAAATGAGAAATACCGTATTTTTTGGAGTATAAGATGCACGTTTTTCCCCCCTAAAAGAGGCTGAAAATTTGGGTGCATCTTATACTCCGAATGTAGCTTTTTCGAAGCTTTTTTCCCCAGTCCTAACGAGGTGCTAACGATCTTCCCGGCTCTTCCTGGCTTGCAGGCTTGTTTTCATTGCTACTCCCTCCGAAAAAGGTTTTTTCAGCCCTAACAAGGTGCTAACGATCTTCCCTGGCTTGTAGGATTTTTTCATTCCTACTCCCTCCGAAGTTTTTTCCAGCCCTAAGTCTTTGCAGGCTTGTTTTCATTGCTATTCCCTCCGAAAAAGATTTTTTTCAGCCCTAACCAGGAGATAAAATAATGCACTGAAGCTGACCAGACTAAGGACACTAGCCAGATGAATACCTGGTAGGTAGATTTCCCCCCCCTATTTTCCTCCCCAAAAACTAAGGTACGTCTTATACTCCGGTGCATCTTGTACTCCAAAAAATATGGTAAGTTTAAATTCCTATTCACTCCCAGGCACTAGATGACCTTCGGCTATTCAATAACTCTCTTAGCCTAATGTTCTCAAAGGACTGGTGTAAGGGCAAAACAAAATAATGATTCTGTGTCTTGCTGGTTTTATTTATTCATTAGTGTATTTATTTTTACTTACAAGCTTTTCACTCTGCTTTATCATCCATTGCCCAAAGGCAGCTTACAGTAGAGAGACAAAAGTTATAACAGTACTAGAGAATTTGCAGGAAAAATGAGGGAGCAACTATTAAAAGCAATTAAAAATAATGGGAGAGGACCTTTCCTTCAGATCTAATGTGGGGGGCATGTGAGGAAGGGAAGGGAATTCTACCTGCTGTGGGCCAGTAGTCTAAAGCTCACATGATAGGAGGGAGAAGATTAAAAAATGTCAAACTGGCTTTAAAAATACCTTTCTTCTATTTAAACATGGACTAGAAACCTTCTAACATGGTAAACCTTGAGTAATACACATGACTGTCCAGCCCAACAGATTAAAGAGAAAATGCCCTGCCCCTAGGCTTCGGTGTAAGGGCCTTCCACACGGATTACCCACTAACTGGGAGAACAATGTTTCAACAATCACATTGAGATAGCTTGAACAGAGGACATCCCCCTTAGTTTGTCTCTATCCTAAGGTGACCAGATTTTTTTTTAAAGCGGGACACCATTGACGGGGGGTGGGTCCCATGCGCCAATAGGCCCAGGCGCCACGGTTGGGCGGGCCCGCCTGGACGCTGCCATTTGAGTTTTGCCCTCTGCGCATGCGCAGAACGCTGTGCGCATGCGCAGAGGGCAAAAGAACGCAAATGTCGGCGTCCAGGTGGGTGGGGGGAGGCGGGAGGCCTTTCCTCGCCTCCCGCCTCCCCCTTCGGAGCCGGCAGTGGCTTGGGCTGGCTGGCTGGCAAGCGAGCGAGCGGGGCTGGCTTGGGAAGGGGAGCAGCCCGGAGATGGTGCTCCAACCCAGCGTCTCTTGGCTCTCCTGCTCCCCCTCCGCCAGCGCTGGGCTGCTGGAGTGACGGGGAAAAAGGAGATCAGGAGGCAGAGGCGGATCACAACAACCCCAGCGGCAGCTCCAGGCAGAGAGAGAGAGAGAAGCGAGCGAGCAAGTCACTCCGCCCCGCGTGCTCACGAACACACACACACACACACACACACAAGCGCGCATACAGGGGCAACTCCCCGAGAGGCCGACACTTCTGCAGCGACGCCAAGCCGCAAACCCCTCCCCTAGCCGCCGCCGCTCCCAGCCCAGACACTCCGCCTGCTACTCTTACTGTTGTTTTCTGCCCAGGAGTCCGGAGCGGAGCCGAAAGGCGGAAGCCGGGGCGCGCTTCCCTTCCCTTCGTGGAGCCCTTTGGCTTCTCCGTCCACGGCTTCTACCAAAGGGGTCACCCAGGCAGCGGGGGCAGCCGGTTAATGGCTGCGTGGCCTCCGGCGCGAAGGGTGGGGGGGAGAGGGAATTCGCGAGTCTCTTCCGAAGACGCACCGTCTCTTGCCCCTTTCGGGCTGAGAGGTTAGGCCTGCGTGGGGGGGGGAAATCGGAGGCGAGACGCCGCAGGGAAAGTGCTGCACACGGGCGCAGCCCTCGCGCACTCTTGCCTCCCTCGTGCCGGCTACCCATGTTCGCTTTTCGGCTCTGCCGCCGCTGCCGGCTGCCTCCTTTCCCCGCCTCCCGCCTCCCATTCGGGAGCCGAAGGGCGCGCAGGGGCTGCGCCCGTGTGCAGCGCTTTCCCTGCGGCGTCTCGCCTCCGGTTCCCCCCCCCACGCAGTATTTGTGTGTGTGTTCGTGACCGCGCACGGCGGAGTGACTTGCTCACTCGCTTTTCTCTCTCTCTCTGCCTGGAGCTGCCGCTGGGGTTGTTGTGAGCCACCGCCGCCGCCGCCTCCTGATCTCCTTTCTCCCCCCGTCACTCCAGCAGCCCAGCAGTGGCGGAGGGGGAGCAGGAGAGCCAAGAGACGCTGGGTTGGAGCTCCATCTCCGGGCTGCTCCCCTTCCCAAGCCAGCCCCGCTCGCTCGCTCGCTCGCCAGCCAGCCAGCCCAAGCCACTGCCGGCTCCCGAAGGGGAGGCGGGAGGCGGGGAAAGGAGGCAGCCGGCAGAGCCAAAACCTCCCACCGCCCCTTTGGCTCTGCGTGCGGCAAGGGGGAGAATCTGGGTAGGCAGAAGCTGCTGGGTATAGAGGGAATCCTCTGCGGCCGCTCTTTACCCGACGGCTTCTGCCTGTCCTGATTCCCTCCCTTGCTGCGATGGGCGTCTCGCAGTGGGGAGAGCGTGTCCTACCTGAGACTTATTCCATCGCGTTCCTCAGTATTGTATCCAGGGCAGCCCGTTCTAAAAGAGAAAGTCTCGTGAGGTTTAAAAAGCGGGACTTTTTTGAAACGCTGCGGGACGCGGGACAAATTGCTAAAAAGCAGGTCTGTCCTGCCAAAAGCGGGACATCTGGTCACCTTACTCTATCCTGGCATTAGATAAGATTGGCAGTTGTCCTTTTTTGCTACACTTCAAAAGGTGGTGTGTGTGGTTTTTTTACCCAAGGTGTGTCAGCACAAGCCTAGCTGTGCAGTTTCTCTGGCAGGCTTTCGTTTGATCTAGACCAGGGGTCTCCAACCTTGGCAACTAAGACTTGTCGACTTCAACTCCCAGAATTCCTCAGCCAGCTGACTGAGGAACTCTGGGAGTTGAAGTCTGCAAGTCTACAAGTTGCCAAGGTTGGAGAGCCCTGGTCTAGACAATGCCTGTGCTCCAATTGATCAATCTATGAATCTGCCATTATGTCCCTTTCCTGGTGCTCATTTTCACTATGGCTACTGGGGAAAGAATTATACCTGTATAAAGCCTGCATCCCACAATGCTTTGCAAAAGAGGTCTTAAGGTTTATCTGGGTGAGTTGCTTCTATATCTCTTAACAGATGGGTCTCCAAAGTATTGGCTCCCCAGTTTCTATCTGCACCAGTGAAACAGTGGAACTTTCTTTTTATCCCCCCCCCAGCCCCAGCTTTGTTTAAAACCTGAAATTGATGAGAGTTCTACCACTTTCTTCTTTCAGTTGTAGTGATGAGAAGAAAAGTAAAAGCTGGGGAGAATTTATCATTAGAAGCCCATAGTCACTTTGGATAGTGAGATGGGTAACATATAAATTTAATAAATAAAATAAATGTTGTACTAGTGGACGAGTGGATATACTGGATGGGAAGGTGCAGGCAAGAATCAATGGGGCAGGGGATCATACAAATGATCAATCAATGGAAATCACATGTTCTGAAAGAACTGCCTAGAGCAGTGTTTCTCAACCATAGCAACTTTAAGATTTGTGGACTTCAATTCCCAGAATTCCTCTTCCAGCATGGGTGGTTAGGGTATTCTGGGAGTTGAAGTCCATGTATATTAAAAGTTCCTAAGGTTTGCGAAAAACTAGAAGGATTGTTTTCCCAGCATGAGTGGAAGCAGCATAGAAACAGAGGAACCCACTGATTAGAGGCTTTGATACCAGGGATAGAATACCTGGCCAGTATCATCGCTAATCCTAAGGCACAGACTGAAATCCAGCAGCATTTTTTTAAACCAGCTTCATATCCATCCAGTTTTAACATAGGAGACGGGCAGTTTAATTATATCCACAGAATTAAGAGTCTCCAGGAGATACAATTTTCTCCAGAAGCAAAGGAGATCTTTGTACCTGATTGGAGAGCATTCACAAAACATACCATTATTCAACTGGGATTCTGCTGTAAAAGATTCAAAGCAATGTGTTCTAGTGACAGTCTTATCTTTTGGAACCACTCTTGCTAAAAACGTCCTCTTATTAACAGCTACTTTGAATTCCAGACAGTATGCAAGTCTCTATGGCATTAGTGAGAGAGAAAGGTGCCTGGCCTATTTATTTAATAAAGTAAGTGAGCAAGCATTTGGCAAATCTCCTAATCCATTACTTTAAAAATACATATTACATTTTTAAAACACAGGACTAGCTGACATTGGTTTTATCTAGTTTCATGGCCAGTCCAATTAGATAGCAGAAGACTGCAAAGCCAGAGAGGTAGAATAAGGGGGTGGGGAGAGGGAATCTGAGTTCAGCAAGCAGAATTCTTGACAACAAAGGACACACATTCTTAGTCAAAAGAAACACAGGATTGTCTTTGCCTAGTAGTTAATATAAACAAAGTAAGTCAGAATCATCATTCATCTTCCTAGCATTATTCCCACAGGTGCAGGGTCCACTTTTTGGATCGACGAACGCCATCTTGCATGATCAAACATAGCATCCAGGTCGTATCTGCATTTTGATGGGAATGGATATAGAACCATTGGTTGCGACAAAAACAACAACAACAACCCTGGACCTGATGTTAGTTTGGTCTGTGTTCAGATCAGCACCTCCCTGGCGGGTGGGCAGTATCCAGCAACACCACTAGGAGGAGCAGACCTCACTCCCTATGTCAGAATGCCCTGGGAATTTAGAAAAGAGAGAATTCAACTTAGGATAGGATAGTAGTAGTTTGTATAAACATAAGTAAAAAGTAACGATAAAAGAGGACAGTAGGACAGGGACGGTAGGCACAGTGGTGCGCTTATGCACGCCCCTTACAGACTTACAGACTTCATCACCTAATGGACATCTAGATTTTCACAGTCCAGGTGTGAAAGGCCTAATGTTTATACCCTTGGTTACACTGAAATAGGAGATTCCCCAACTATTCATTTCTCTGGTATTATGTACCATATGTATGTGGGGCTTGTTCTGAGGAAAATCCTTGCCTGCTGGTGAATGCACATGTGGATGACTAAGATTTCAGTTCAATCCAGTTACTTTATTAGAGGTCACAGACCCAACATGATGGATTATTCAAGAAACATGAATGCAAAATATCCATCATTCCCTCCTCATTCCCTGAGGTTCGGGCTATTAATTATAGTTGTTTTAAATCAATTTGCTTGAAAGACTATGGCATTATCATTGGTTCTGAGCAAGCTCAGCTGTCATTTCTCTTGCTTCCTTTGAAATTTTGAAGAATCAAAGAACAATATGTGGCCGTGTTTGCTTCTGTCTTTATCATTAATACTCCCAGTGCATTAGAGAAAGCTGCTTTTTGATGTTCCCAATTAATACAGTTCACTTTCATGACAATAAAGATGCTGCAGCAAGATTTCCCAGATCTTAACACTGCCCCATCTCTCGTTTTCTCTTTGTTAAGTTTCTATCCTTGCATTTGTACCCTTCAGGACATAAATGCTCTGCATCAGTGCTGTTTCCTGTTCTTCTATTGCACACCAGACCAGTCAAAGCGCCATCTGGAGATTTGGGGAAATGACACAGAGCTAAAAGACAGGTCCCTGTGCTGCTTAGCATATTGTATATCTGAGCTTAGGGTGGCTGTTGTATTTCAAGGGATTTGGGGTTTAACTTAATCTAATTCTATTAGGAGTTGATTCAGTGATCTGTTTATATCCCAGCTTGATCACAAGCTGCACTGTCCTCTTAAGAAAAGTGTGCTTTAGTGTATAAAGATATTTATGTTTTTGTTACATGGCCCAAATAATGCTTTTCAAATACTATAATCGTGGGGCAACCTTGAATATATCCATGTAGCTTTCTTGGCAACAAAATGGAAGTGGCTTACCACTACTAAACAAATTAAATGGGTCACGTGTGAAAAAACAGGTTGTTTTGCACTGATGAATAGCCAATATGAAACATGAAAATCAACCATGTCATATCTTCTTTTAAAACATGGCTTCTCCAAATTCTCACTGCCCTATTTTGGAAATGGTACCTCAGTGGGGCTTCTGGTGAGGATTCATGGTGAACTAAATGTCTCCAAAGGAGCAGAGGCAGCATTGTGGGGAGAGCAGCAGCCAGATAGGATTTTCTGGCGAGCCAAATCTCTCCAAAAATGGAGAGATTGTGAGATTGCCTACTTATATTTTATTGACAGCTGCTCCTCAGGAGTAAACTGCAGCAACTAAGGTTTCTGCAGCCGGCTGATGAGTTGAGTGGCTGAGAGCTGAGAGATTTCCACCAAAGCTCATAGCTGCAATGTAGCCTTATGCACACTAAAAGATCTGTTGAGCCTCATGTCTTAATCACTTTGCTTCTTAATTGCTTTTCAATTATAAAAAAAATCAATCAAAATGTTTCCTAACATAGACTGGGTGAGTTTCTTTTAATCCTTAGTGAAAGAAGTTTTAAAGATAAATTTAAGCACATAGAAACATTTCTTTTTTTGGGAATAAACAGCAAAATGGTGATTAGAACATTGATTTCGGAAAGTTATAAATAAGCTAAGGGTCCAGATGGATTTGAAATAAGATTTTGAAATTAATTATAAGAAACCTTCCCATGGGAAAATGCTGCTTTTTTGGATTCTTATGTTAGGATGGCAATTTGAATGTTGGATATTAGAGGGAACCACAGGAACTAAAGATTACAATTAAAAGAGAAAAACATTTACATTTGAATTATTAACACAACATGGAACAGAATACTTTTATCACTGAAAGTAATTTGTGACCAATGGATTCAGAAGTTAATCTTAAAAGTGTCTGCCTTTATAGACAGACAGTCTTTAAAAGATGTTTTGGAAGAGGAACAAGGTTTACTGAATAAGATTGCAATTGATCTGAAAATGGACTTAAAAATGAAAATAGCAAAGAAAATGATATGGAAAAGGTATTACGAGGGTGAGTCAAAAAGTAATGCCATTTTCTTTAGGACAGGTATAATTACCAACACAGGAACATGGAGCATATATCAAAATGAAGGTGGTCCTCTGTGGATCACATCCCTACTTCTCAACATAGTCACCGTTTCTCTCAATAGCAATGTTCCACCTTCGAATGAGAGCATGTATCCCTGCCTCGTAAAATTCTGTTGACTGTTCTGTGAGCCACTTCTTCACTGCAGTTTTCACTTCCTTGTCACTGGAATAATGTTTGCCTCTCAAACCCTCTTTCATGGGGCCGAAGAGATGATAGTCTGAAGCCATTGAATATACGACTGGAACTGGCTGATGCCTTAATTATTAAAAGGGATATACAAATGCCTGTAGGAGAATTTCCCCTTTTAATATAAGAAAGCCCCCATATTAGCAAAGAAATGCCCCCCCTGAAGAAAATGCTCCCCCAAGAAAAGGCTTCCCTGAAGTAAAATCACTCAAGCAGCAGGCCCCTGTGAATGGATATTTAGTTTCACAAACTATTCCATTCATAAACAAAACCCTTCAGCTACAGCCTCCACAGAAGGTTGGAACTGATCAGATTAAAAAAGCAGAGAGACAAAGACACCTAAAATCTACATTCCCCACCCAGTTCCAAGGACAGGGCACGACCTCCCAGCCACAATGGGAGTCAGGCAACAATAATTAGAATATTAAAAGGGCACACTCAAGCACATATTAAAATACATTTCACAACAAATCTGGGCATTTAAAAAACAAAGCCCTAGAACCACATAAAAATCCATCCACTGACCAGACTGTCAGCTGTCCCAGAACAGATTGCTGTGTCTCTTCGCTTTTGATTCCTAAATAAATGGAGACCTTCTATCCTGTAGCTTGCCTCCAAATTCATTTATCCTGCGTCTTTCTCCTGGCTTGGAAGCAGACCAGATTTTTGTTCCAACATGGCAAACCAAAAGAACTTTCTTATATTGGATTTACAAAAGAGACTTATTAAAGTTCTGAAGGATTTTATGGGAACGTACAAAGAAAAAATGAAAGAAAACAACCTCTAGGACATTATTTGAAGGGATTAAAGATTAAGATTATTAAAAATAAAAGGAACAAATAGATATTGGATTTATTTGATTGAAGTTAATGGACTTTTGATGACCAGAACCGGATGATGAGGTTTTAAGGATTCATTTATAGATAAAAGATGAGATGAATAAATAATTTCTTGTATTTTAAGAGGTGATAAGTTACTAAATTGTTTATACTTGTTGTGACAAAGATGAAGTCACTATTTTTGTATATATTTTTCTTTGCTATATTCTTTCATTTCTTTTCAGTTTTTCATATTATTCTTTTTTCTCCATTCTTTTTACTCTTTTATTTGTTTAGTGTAATAAAAATATTACAAAAATGGCACAATTGGAAAATCTTAAATAGTGATCTGAATTCCCTAAATCTATTTGAATGTACACTGAAGAAAAGCATGTTCTTCACAGTAATGTTTTAAGAATGATCTGATTTAAATGACAGAAGTATAAGCCCCACTCCTTCCCTCAAAGTAAATAACTTTGTCTTTATTAGGACCACTGAAAAGCAAATGAAAGTCAACATAATAAAAGGGAAAAAAACAAAGAACCGGAAGTGTCGCGGTAAGACAGGCTGGGAAAAAGCGAAGCTCCAATGAGCTTCGCGAAAACCCAGGCTGACAAACCGCTATTGGGGGGTCTTCGGACCGGAACTGGCCTGAATGGACAGTGAAGGAGAGGCATCTCAGATGACCCAGAGGAGCAGGCAAGTTCCTCCAGCGGTCAGAGACAGTTCTTTGGACCGGCGGTGGGGATGATGGCCATTTTTGAATGACCGCTACAAAACTGGGGCAACCGGACCAAGTTTATGTGCAGGAGCGGTGTTTGGACAAAGTGCTGAAACCGGGTAAGAAAGTGACCAACTCACAGGTAAAGGCAACTTTTAATTTGGAATTTTAAAGAATTTCCCAAGTTGAAATAGTGGCTAATTGGCACTTGGGGACTGTACAAAGGAAAGGAAAAAAACCGGAGGTTAAAGCATTAAAGCCCAAGAAGATCACTTGTACCTTGGACATACTTTGAATTGGAGAAACATAAACAACAGAAAGAAGAAATTGGTGAGAAAATCTTTTTTTGGGTGGATTTTAAAGTTATTATTTGACAGTTTTGACAATCAGCTGGGAGTATATTGAGGAGTGGAGAGTGCCATCTACTGGAGAGAAGAAAATATTGCAACAATTGTATCACTTTGTGGATTGTAAAAGAGAAAGTGTAGCTGTGACCTTTGCTGAAAAGAAGATAATGTGAAAAGGCTGAGAATTTTTAAGGAGTCTTTTTTTTGCCTATACTGCTTGGCTTTGTTTTTCTATGGTGGCAGAGGACAATAAATTTTGGAATTGGATTGGATTGGACTATTATTTGAATTGGGTTTAATAGAAATTGGAGGGGGGGGGAGAAACTATATGGACCTTAAGTTTTAATTTAGTGTGATATAACATAAAAATCTTAAATTGGCAATATGGAGATTTGGATGTATGAAGAATTATTTGTCTTGTTAAAAAATGTGTGTAAAACTGTAAAAGGTGACAAAAAACCAGAAATTTTGTTGGAATATTTTGAACATGAAATAGTAGAAGAGTCAGAAAATTTGTTGGAGCATACAGAGCAAAAAATAGAAGAGGAGGTGGTAAAAGAGAGAAATGAGGAACAAGAAAATAATATAGAAGAAGAAGAGAGTGAAAGTAAAAAACAATTTGATGATTTCACTGGGATTTACAGTGGCAAGAAAAGAGCTGAAAGAGGGGAATATTACTCAAAAAAATCAATCAAAGGGTAAAATGGGAAATAGTGGGAAGAGATTAGAGAAAACTGGGGGGAGAACCACACGAATAATAAATTCAAAAGAAAGAAAAAAGACTCAGAAGAAAAGATACAAGATACATAAAAATAAAGAAGAAGAAGAAGAAGAAGAAGAAGAAGAAGAAGAAGAAGAAGAAGAAGAAGAAGAAGAAGAAGAAGAAGAAGAAGAAGAAGAAGAAGAAGAAGAAGAAGAAGAAGCTAAGGGAGTGGGATAAAAGGAGAAAACTAACAAGAAGTGGAATTTTTGAGAGACCAAAGGAACATGGGTAAAAAAGGAAGGTTAGTGGAAAGAAAGAAAATAATGTTCATATTATTAGAATTAGGAAAATTGTATTAACACTATTAATGGTGGATAAATGAGTAAGTTAAAGGCTTATGGTAAAATGGTTTAGTAATATTTAGATATAGGATGATGTATGGCAAAACAGATTTAGCAGGAAAAGTGGAGTGGGGAATTTGATGTAGTTTTAATTGTGGATTGTTAATTAAATTAAAGGGTTTTTGTGTAAGATTTGAGGATGTAACTGATTAGAGTAAAACAGAAAAGTAGATGGAAGATGAAAAAGTAATTTGTTTTATTTTGAAAGATAACTTAACTTAAATTAATTAAAATATAAGAATAAACTGAAATATAATGGGACAGAAAATATGAGAAATGTATGCAGTAAATAAGATAGTTAATTGATGCTATTGTAAGGGATTAGGAATTTAGGCGATTAGTAATTTTAAGTATGTATTAAGAAAAAAAAGTTAAGATAAAGAAATATGTAATGAGAATATTATGGGTTGGAATTGAAACAGAGAGATAATATTGGAATGGATTATGTATATGAAAAGCTATGTAAGATTGAGCCGGACAACACTTTGTGCAGAAAATATGTAATGTTTGTTGGAAAAAAATAAAAAAAAACTTTTATGAAAAAAAGCATAAAAAACAAAGTGTGGGAACCCATAACATAGGGAAGAAACCATGGACATTGTCTAGCAAAACAATTTTATGTGTGTGTGTCTTTGCATCAGTTGTGACTTCTGGTACCTGCCAGGACAAGTCCCTGTAATTTTCTTGGCAAGCTTTTCCAAAATCCTGCAGTTTACCATTGCCTCCTTCCTGGGGCTGAGGGAGAGTAAATAGTCCAAGGACACCCAACTGGCTTTATGCCTAAGAGAGGGCTAGAACTCTCAGTCTCCTAGTTTCTAGCTTTAACCACTGCACCAAACTGGCTCCCTAGAAAAGCAATAAAATGCCTTAAAGTCTGAAACATTTCTTTCAATTCAGTAAGAATGAATATAATATGTGTTGAAGTACAATAAATATGAATAACAGGATATTAAAAATAGTATCCAAGTGCTAAGTTCAAAATGACTAAATTAATTAATAAAAATAAATAAAATACTAGAACTGTATCTGTTAAATATTATACCATTTAGTGAATACCTAGGGACATGATTGATTGATTTTGACTCCTAGCAACCGCATAGATTTTTTCCCATGATGATCTATCCCTAACCTGGATTTTTTAGGTCTTTCAATGGCATTTCCATTGCCACTTCCTATCCTGCTTCTTCAAAGTTCACATAGTGACGTAAGTTTATATGTACGTAAATGTGTATAAGTAAAATCTTTTATTAGTCAATGACAAGCAAGAAATAACAGGAGATATTACCTACAGTAGATGCAAGGTAAGAAGAAACATAGAAAACAAAGTACAATAAAAGCAGTGAGTTGCAGTCAACACAATATGTGACTATAAACTATTGAGGAGGGTTTTTTATTGATATTTCATCATCTTGGAATAATCTTTTCCAGTTGGTATAAAAGTGTCTTTGGCTTCAACCAGTAGCTTCCAGTATAATTTGAGACCATTTCCCGAAGAGAAGCTAGACTGAGAACCCTGACACAGACCTAGGTCCATCTAGGGCAGGGGTGTGAAACTTGATTTCATTGAGGGCCAAGTTGGGTGTGCCCAGCTCGATATCACTTGTGTTGGGGGCACCTGTGGTGCCCTGCGCGCTCTGCCAGCGAAAATGGGCTCCCAAGCTCTGTTTTCTGCTGCGACGGCTTCCTGCAACCCTCTGCCAGAGAAAACAGAGCTTGGGAGGTCTGCCCATGGCCCTTGCAAGCTCCGTTTTTGGCTGTGAAGCCCTCCTGCAACCCTCTGCCAGCGAAAATGGAGCTCAGGAGGGCTGCACGTGGCCCTCCCGAGCTCCGTTTTCGCTGGCAGAGGCACCACGGGCCAGTCCTTTGCTGTTTTTATGGCCAGATCTAAGAACCCCATGGGCCAGATTTGGCCCCTGGGCCTTGAGTTTGACACCCCTGATCTAGGGACTTGCCACACATTTAATGGTTGGGTCACAAACCCAGAATTCTTTGACCTTCAGAGCATCAGCATATGCAGGAGCTTTTGTTAAATAATGAAAAATGTTGGGACATCACAATTCAGTTGCACTCCTTACATCCAGTTCCTGTGGGCTACTTAGTGCAGGCTTCCTTGCCACCCAGTTGTTGGGCACTGCCCTTTATGGTAAATTCTATCTAAGCTGGTGCAGATTACCTGGATTCCACAGCATTCTTTGTTGTTTGTTTCATCATGGGAAAATTGCAGTCTTTTAACAAAGGAATATTGATTTCTTATCCTCTCACCCATGAGAGTCAGCCAAAATCTGACATCACTGAGCAATGTCCATCTATTTTGGCTTGGGCTGCAAAAGAAGCTGGATGTGATGCTTGTGCAAAGTAAGGTTTTTTTTTCTTTTTATTTTGCCAGTAGATTTCTCAGAAGATCAAGAGTCCTATAACAAAGTGATGTGGGGGAAATGTACAACCGCCCCACCCCAAAAGCTCTGATTGACTGGTCATTGGGGCATATGACTTGACTAGGATTAAGTGGGCGATAGTTTTAATGTGCATATGAGATGTTACATACTGATGTACGGAGTATAAATTTGCATATCCGCCGCTGATTGGCTACTCTAGAGGCGGCAGAAATAAACTGCTGTCAATGGCTAGCAGGCTTCAGGGAAGCCCTTAAAAGTGGCTTCCCTGCAGCCTGCTGGCAGTCCGTATTAATTCTAGCTAATAGACCAGTGGTGGCCAACCTTAAGCATACCATGCGCCAATTTTTTCACAGACAAGTTCAGATGCGCCATACAACTCAAGCATGTTTTTTACCTCCTTACTTTCATGTTTGGGGTTGTAAAATAGGGATAGGGGTAGGATCTGCTTTGCTTAAGGGAGGAAAAGGAATAACTCAATCAGGCAATTCAATTAATTAATTTACGCCATTTCAAAATTTGACAAACGTAATATATATTTAATCTTGAATCTGTCTTTCAATCACTCTCAATACAAAAACCACGCTAGTACACTCAATAAAACACTGCTTCAAAGCCGAGAATCAAGACAGCATTTTCCCGGGCTGATTTCAATCTCCCTCCCTCCCTTTTACAAGTACAAGTGGCACGAAACTTTTCAGAACTCCGCGGACTGAAACTTCTGACAAGCTGCCCACAAACCCCATGTTAGTGTTACCTTTGCCGATCACCTGCAAAGCGACAGCCTTTGTCCTTTTTCCTGAATCCGACGACTTCTTGCAAGGAAAAATCCTGCAGCCCCAAGAAAGGGAAGGGAGAATCAAACTGCACCCCTGTCCACCCCCCTGTGTTAATCCCAGCAGGGAAGATCAGCAATTGGTTGCATGTCCCAGGGGTGCAAGGCGGAGGGAAAGGGGATGTCTCCCCGCCCCCAGACCACCTTGCACCCCACTCGGCTCAGACTTGAAGAAGCGACCTAATTCACTGGAGAGGTTACATACACACCGGCTTTCTATATTACGCACGCGCACACCTACCGCCCACTGGGCCTCTGGACGTTGTAGTCCTTCCCCGCTTCCTCTGCCCACACTCCCCCCCACCTTTTATTACTGGGCGAGCGCTGGATTGGCTCGCGGTCTGCGCTCCCGAGGGGCTCATTTGTTCGCGGCTGCCTGTTTCATATGTACCCTGAAGCCGCCTGGGTGGTTCTGTTGGTGTACCTCAGTCCATTGTTGCCGCCATTCTCCATTTCTAAGGGATTTGAATGCGCCACTTGTAATCGTCCAATGCGCCACATTTGGCACATGCGCCATGGTTTGGCCACCCCTGTAATAGACAATAAAGGTGCTGAACTGTTCCTATGTCTCGACTCTTCATTCCCACGCAAATCTAACATGAGCAATGTCCCAAATGATGGCTTATGGAGTTTGTTTGTTTATTTAATACAGGATCATTGCTCCATCAGGAGACTCATGGAAAAATAAACAAATAAATGTCCATCTACCCATCTAGGCAGGATGATGTAGAAGGAAATGCCCAGAGTCTTCTTAACCCTGTCTGGCCTCATATTATGGAGAATAACTTATAGTTTCTTGTTGGAAGATAATGCAGAGTGGGAGGGAAAAGGAAACCAAGGCATCCATCCATCCTGCCCTTAAATCTTTACAGGCAGTACCTCTCTCTGGCTTCCTTGCTGAGGCACCTCAAAGCTCAGCTGTGGGGAGATGGAGGTGTAAATTATGTCAACATACTTTTCTGAGAATGGGAAGGGTACTTATTGATGTAAAGAAATACCCTCAATATAATTGTGGCACTAGCTAATCTAGAAGAGTCAGCAGCTGGTAATATAGATCAGAGGTGGGTTCCTGCCGGTACGCTCTTACCTGTTGGTCGCCGCAGAACCGAAGAAGCCGGTGGCGTTCACGGCGCGGGGCTTCCCCCGCCCGCTTTCCCCTGCCCGCCTAGATGCCGCCATTTGCGTTCTTTTGCCCCCTGTGCATGCGCAAAGCGTTCTGCTTGCACAGAGGGCAAAAGAACGCAAAGGCGGCGTCCAGGCGGGCAGGGGAAAGTGGGCGGGGGAAGCCCCACGCCGCGAACGCCACCGGCTTCTTCGGTTCTGCGGCGACCAACAGGTAAGAGCGTACTGACAGGAACCCACCTCTGATATAGATAGAAAATTGCCAAATATCTCACCTTGGCAACTTTAAGATGTGTGGACTTCAACTCCCAGAATCCCAGAATTCCGCAGCCAGCCATACTGTGAACGGAAGCCCACACATCTTAATGTTGTTAATGGTAAGAAAAACTGCTGAAGAGGAAGGACCTGAAAGAATAACTATGCACCGGAAAACACAGCCAAGGTTCATGAAAAAGGGACTCATTAACATTTTATTTTATGTAATGCGAATTATCCAAGGCTAGTAATTGAGAAGCTGAATATATATGGAAGCATTTCTTTCTCGGGAAATTTATTCTCCAAAAAGTGCCCTGAACTCACCACTGTTTAAGAAGTAATGTTTTCCCTACTTTCATAGAAAAGAAAAAGCAAGAAGTTAGGACATCTTTGGTGAATGTGGAGTAGAAAGTTGGGGAAAGCTTTCATTCACACACCATGTTTGTGTGCCTTCAAGTCTTTTTTTACTCCTGACAACTGTCTGTACTAGTCTCTGCAATTTTCTTGGCAAAATTTGGGAAATGATTGCCATTACCTGCTGCCTAGGGCCGTGTGAGCATGATTGGCCCTCTGACAAATTCCTCATTTTGGAAAATTCTGGGTCAGTTATTGGATTGACAGTAAGCAAGGGTATCTATGCAGATCCTATCCCTGCCTTGAGCATCCAGTTCTAAGTCAACTGCATATACTGTAGACCCCTTTTGTCTTTATATCATATTCCATTCTGAAACAGGAATGAGGTCAGGTTTTCAGGGACAGAAGAGTAGAAGCAGTATTATGATAAGAATCTTCTTGTTTGCTTGTCAGAGACAGGAAATTTATTGTAGTCTCTTTGAGGAAGTTACAGACAAAAGCAAATAAAACAAATTACAATGGTCAAACTGTAGTACAATAAAATTTTAAAAATTCTTACCAATAGAATTATGGTCTAATTACTGATTCCTATTAAGGATCTTAACATGGATAGCTTTTTTCCAAAGTATGCTAGAAACAATGTGAAAACATTAGGCTAGATGAGGTTGTCACTATCAGACCCTGAATCTCACCTGTCCTTATTACTTTATCCACTGGAACTGTAACACTTGTTCTATCTGAAACCACAACTGTACAATGGCCTTCTTGCATCACTCCTATGGATATTACATGATGCTAGGATATAACATCTCTAAAATTATAATATTTAACAATTCTGGCACTGCAGACTGCTTAGGTCAGTGGGAGGAACGCTGTTCTTTTTCTTCATTTTCGTCATATTCCAATGCTTAATGGAGATTCTGTGGGCTGGTATTGTCTCAAGCTTTTGGCTGACAAATTGTATGAATCACTGAACAAAAATTGGTCTATCTTGTTTGAATCTGTTTTTTGGAAATGTTTCCTTTTATGTTTTTCATAAGACCGTTTAGTTATTTATTCATCCTGATATAATCTTTGAGGTACCACAAGGCATTATTTGAATGACACAATAAAATAACTATGTTTTTCATAAACAATAAGCCATCTCACCCCATGTGTATCAATTGCTTCCCAATGCAAGGTTTATAATTGTCAAGATTTATAACATCCAAAAATCCTCTTTCAAATATCATTCTGTTTTTAAAAGAGCATGAGTCCAGTTCTTCCATTTTGTTTTGGTCAAGTTGCTAGGGAATGGAGTGTGTGCAGTCCTGGAATAAATATAAAGTAAAACAAAAAATGAGGAGTTAATAGTGGTCTGAGACCACACAATCCCTAAGGATATCCCAAAAGTTTGTCACCTTATCCCTTTGAAAGGCAGAGCCAGCATGGGGAAAGCATGATGGATCTGGATAATGATGGGTGATGGCATTTCCAATCCAAGACATGCAAGGAAGCAGCAGGATGGAGACCCACTGAGGCATATCTACAAAGGGAAAGATGGAGGCCACTTCACAACTACTCCAACCTTCTCATATGAGAATTCCAAGCGAGGAGGAGAGAAAGAGAAAAAATCCGAAGGTGTAAGGCATGGAACTCAGCCACTGTAACTAAATAATATTAACCCAGACATTACCTTTCACAATCTGTAAAGGAAATGGATGGGTAAAAAGCTTTGGAAACATCTGGCAGTATTTTTCCATTACCTTATCTTCTGACTATTATATGAACTGTCTTGAAAGAGAGATCAGAAACTAAACTTGATGAAAGGTGACTAAGTAGAATAGTGATGGAAGCTCTGTTTAAAGTGCTGGTTTTTATTAACTTTTGAAAGCCTAAATGACCTAGAATTAGATTTTCTGAAAGACCGTGTTAATATGAACTTACTTGAAACTGAAGAATGATAGGGCAGATTCTGCTTAATGGTCCATTATTTACACAAATCAAATTGGCAGACACCAGAAATGTGCCTTTTTAATAGTAACACCAGAATGTGGAATTGTTGTCTCCTTTGGGAAATTACCCAGGAGCTTATCTTGCCCACATTGATATGTGTAATGATTTTTTTTAAATTCTGGAAGGCATTTGATGATTTAGTTATTGTTATTTGCATTAAATGATCTTTCTGGTGGCATTGCTGAGGCTCTACCTGTTATTTTTATTCTGTTTTAGACTTCTGTTTTAATTTTTTAAGCTATTTTGCTTTTTGCAGTTGAATAAAAAGGAAGGGAAAAAACCCTAAAAGCTGAAAATTATTTAAATCCATTCACTCTTAAATAAGATAGAATCCATATTCAAAATGTATGTCTGCAAATATTTAAGCTCATTAAATTCAGTTTAAATACCACACACTATAGTGTCCTTTCCCAACGTGGCACTCAACATACATGTTGAACTACAAATCTTGTCAATTCTGCATAGAACTAACACAGATCATGTAGGCTTGGTGATTGGAGTAGTCCAGCACTCATACAAGCTATTAAGATGTGAAGCCAATCCAAAAACGAAACATCAAGCCAAAAGGCCCAAACTGATGAGAGACTCTGCTTTTGAAATTCAAAAAAGCTATGGGGGAAAAGTTTCTTCACTCTGGCCTGTTTTTCTCCATTTAAATTAGGGATTGGTCAAGGGGTGCCCAGAGGGACCAATATGTTTCTAAATAACTTATTGATTTCCTTAGACTTCATGTCTCATTTGATTTTTCAAGTTATTTTAATTAAATAAATTAAACAGGACATTGACATATAGTAAAGCAAAGTAAAGAACTAATCTCTAGCATTTGCAGCAATATCTTTAAGAGCCACCATCTCTTAGATGGTGCACAGTGACCCAAGACCAGTTTGACTTCTGATAAATGAATTCTGGCCAGGCCCATAAAAGAAACCATTTTGAAGATAGAGAACCCTCTCTGCTAGCCATTTTGTGAGCAGAACCATTTAATGCTTTCAAATTTCCAACTATGCTCTCAGCTCAAAACAGTAGCTTGCCTCTAATTTAAATGGTTTCTCTTGGACTCTTATTTGTCCCTTATTCAGAGTAAATAGGCAGTTTGGCGATGATATTCTCAGAAAACATATGATAGAAGAAAAGTTAAAGACCCTTCCGCCCCTTGTACTGATCTCTCTCTCAATTGTCCCTCTAATTGATTTGCCTTAAGCATGTGTGTGCACATATTCACAAACATACACACTCTTCTTGCATGACATTTTGCTATTCAATTAGTTACAAAAGCTAATAATGTTAAATGGCAAAAGTTTAATTCATTACATTTCCATAATTACAGATTAGTGTACTAATGCATTTTAGTCATTCTATGATTTTTGCGCTTATTGGACAAAAGGTCAGAAGGCTGGAAGATTTATTATTGATGGAATAATCACCAGAATGCTATCTAAACTTTTGCTTTCTATAAGGTTTATAGATATTCTTTGACTTTAAAAAAATTAAATCAAAGTTGAACATTCAAAAGTAAGACACCCATTCTTTCCCAATGGTTTCATCAACATGGCCTTGCATCAGGGGTGGGTTCCCTCTGGTTCGGACCAGTTCGCCCAAACTGGTAGTGACCCGCTGGTGACATCACAATGACGTCACTGAACCGGATCAGTCTGTGCCGGTCTATGAGTGCCGCCATCTTTTTAAAAAAATTTTTTTTAATTTTTTTTATTTTTTATTTATTTATTTTCCTTCTGAGCATGCGCAGAAGTCGAGTTCTGGCACTGTGCATGTGGTCGCCATCTGTTTTTCAGCTTTGTTTTTTTTGCCGCGTGGCATGGGAGAAAGCGAACCGGCAGCAAGGTAAGTTAGAACCCACCCTGCTTCCAGGGTCCCCCTGCACACCTTTTGGCTCCCAGGGGGATATAGGGAACTTTCTAGGCTCAAAAGGGGCACGGGGGGCCCCCCTTCAAGGGATAAAGAAAGAAAGAAACACTCACTGTTTGGGGATCCCCACATGCACAGAGTTTGAGTTGAGAGCTTATTGTAAATGGCTGCTAAGCTATCCTTCTCAGACTAAGCTAATCAACAGTGGAGTTCTAAGAATGCCAGATGATCAATGGGCATGTTCTCAGTTTCAAAACGTCTGACTTTTCTTCCTGCTTCCAAAAACCTTCTGGGGTTCTTCACAGGAAGGGAGAAAGGAAGGGATAGAGGGAGAGAGAGAGAGAGAGGGAGAGGGAGAGGGAGAGGGAGAGGGAGAGAGAGAGAGAGAGAGAGAGAGAGAGAGAGAGAGAGAGAGAGAGAGAGAGAGAGAGAGAGAGAGAGAGAGAGAGAGAGAGAGAAAACGAGGAAGGAAGGGAGAGATATAAGAAAGAAAAAGAGATAAAGAAAAGAAGAAGAAAGAAAGAGAGAGAGAGAAAGAAAGAAAGAAAGAAAGAAAAAGAAAAAGAAAGAGTAAGTAAGTAAGTAAGTAAGTAAGTAAGGAAGGAAGGAAGGAAGGAAGGAAGGAAGGAAGGAAGGAAGGAAGAGAAGAAAGAGGGAGAGAGAGAGAGAAGAAGGAAGAAGAGGAAGGAAGTACCACAAACCCTGCCACTAGATGTGGCTTCAGAAGACACTTTGAAACAGCACAGTAATTTAGGGTTGGAAGATATCTCGGAGGTCATCTAGTCTAACCCTGTGCTGCAGCAGGAAATCTTACATTGTCTGGATTATTTTGGTGCCTCTAACAGAGACGAAAATTGCCAGAAAGGAGAAGGAGTTTACTAGGACAAGGCTGTCATGCAGAGAAAGGCAGAGATAGTCCTTGACTTATGACCACAAATGAGGCCAAAAATTTGGTTGCTAAGCAAGAGCATTGTTAAGTGAGTTTCACCACATTTTACTCAATCCATGACATTTCCTGGCTCTAACAGTGATGTGCAAGCTAGGGAAGAACATGTGAAGGCATGTGTAATGTTCTAATGTACAGAAGTTATGGTTAAATGTGTGGCAGAAAGTGGTCTCTGGGTGTGTTTTTCCAAATGCAGTAAGTGAGGTTGAATGTGTAGTTTTAGAAGAGCTGTGTGTGTGTGTGTGTGTGTGTGTGTGTGTGTGTGTGTGTGTGTGTGTACATACACATACAGTATATAAAGTAGATAATGTATCTTTTTGTGTGCCTGTTTGTAATATGTATGTACACATATGGCATATATACATAGGATTAAATAGTATATTTTGGATGTTCAGTAGTAGCAAATAGACAGGGAAATGGTATCTTGTTGAGGCCTTTGAGGCAAGGCGAGGCGAGGCCAGGCACCCTAACCCTAACCCTTGACGTGAGTGACATCAAGTTGGCCACGCCCACCCAGTCACATGATCACCCAGCAACCCACCCACCCAGTCACATGACCGCAAAGCCACTCCCACCAAGTCACATGACCATGAAACCACACCCACTGTCACATGACCATGAAGCCACGCCCACAAAATAAGCCACACCAACAAAATAAGCCACGCCCACAGAGTGGTAGTAAAATAATTTGGAACCCACCCCTGCCTTGCATCAGGGGTGGGTTCTACTTACCTTCCCTACCAGTTTGGGGTCGCGCCAGAAGTGCACGTTTTGCTGCTACCGGTTCTATAGAACCGGTCCGAAGTGGCAGGAACCCACCTCTGCCTTGCATATATGTACTTGTAGGAAGTGACAGGAGCAGGTAGATCTCTGTGCTCTTTGCAGAGACTGCACTAGCAGGAGAAAAATGACCAGTCACTTCTTATACCCAGAATCTGATGACTAGAAAGTCCCCCATTCAAAGGTTATCTTTGTGCCCCCATGTTCAATTATCTATGTACAGATAATTCTCGACTTACAACAGTTCATTTAGTAACAATTCAAAGTTGCAATAGCACTAAAAAAGTGACTTATAATCATTTTTCACACTTACAACCGTTGCAGCATCCCCATGGTCATGTGATCAAAATTCACACACCTGGCAACTGACTGTGATCACCTTTTGCGACTCTCCAATAAGCAAAGTCAGTGGGAAAGCCAGATTCATTTAACAACCATGTTACTAACTTAGAAACTGCAGTGATTCACTTAACAACTTGGCAAGAAAAGTTGTAAAATGGGAGAAAACTCACTTAACAAATGTTTCACTTAACAACAGAAATTTTGGGCTCAGTTGTGGTTGTAAGTCGAGGACTACCTGTAATTGATATTTCCTGCCCCTACCCCCACCCCCATTCCTGACAGAAAAAAATAGGAGAAAATACGAACTGAGTTACATTCTTGTCATCTCTTTTTTTCATTCCATGCTATACTCCTTGAAGGTCTTCAGCTTCCTCTGGAGATTCTTTCACCATGTACTAAATTTCTCTTATACTCCAGCAGCAGACCTACATGAATGTAAATGTGAAGATGTTTGTTCTTTTGGTTAAAATATATTCTAAGAGGATGTTCTCCTCTTATAATATTTCAAAAGAAATGATCATGAGCAGCTATAGGATGAAGAAAAGACAAAGCCTGACACATCATTTCAGAAATCATATATTTGCAGCAAGAACCAACCAATTTCATGCCTTAGAGATCACAGCTTCCATCATCTTCCCTCACAAAAGAAACTCAATAATATAGGAAGAATTGGGATTGGGCAAATTAAACATTCCTTTGGTAAAAGGATTCTGTAGAGTTTCCTACTAGTAACATTGCCCATATGCAGAGGAGAGATTCAAGAAGTAATTTCCCTCTCTGAAATTAATTAAGTCCAACAATCATGCATCAGCAAATTGTGAGGTTAGCAGCCAGTGGTGGGTTCCTACCAGTGCGGTCCACTCTATAGCACCGGTAGCGGCCCACTGGTGACATCACAGTACTGGTGCGGTCGGTTGCTGGTGCCTGGGCACCGCCATTTTTAATTTTTTTTTTAAAAAAAAATTCTTCTGCGCATGCCCAGAAGCCGAGCTTCCGGCACTGCGCATGCGCTGCCTTCCTACCCCACAGTGAATCCAAACAGGGGAGGATGGCTGAGGGAGCGCGTGAGATGCTGAAAGAACGGGTGGCAGGAGCTATCTCCATTCCCCTCCCTTCAGCAGTCCGAGAAGCCACGAATGCGCAGTGATGATCCCAGGCATTTTCGCACGTTTGAGGCTTCTCGAGCTGCTGAGGGGAGGGGGAACGGGTGGCAGGAGCCTAGGATCATTGAATGGGGAGAAGCATTCAGGCCGGACGGAGCCTCCTAGAAGAACCACTGCCGCGGTCTTGCTGCTCCCGCTGCGGGGGGCTGCATTGCGGGTGGGCAATGCCCCCCCCCCCCGCTTCTCCGGCCGCTGCCAAGCTCCCGAGGCCCACGCCCACCCGGTCACATGGATGACAAGCCACACCCACAAAATAAGCCAAGCCCACAGAGTGGTAGTAAAAAAATTAGGAACCCGCCCCTGTTAGCAGCACATCTCACTTATAATGCAAGCTTTTCTGGCCTCAAACAAGTTCCAGCCAAGTATATTCTATGGTCTGATCTGAGCAATCAGACTTCAGTTTGGAGGAGCACAGCTTGACATGTTCCAACTTGCAACTCAGGAACCAGCAGGTCCTCAAAAGTCTGCCAAAGAGCCTCAGAAAGAGAAGGATCTGTTGGAAGATGAGGCTGTAGACCTGGAGCAATGAGATAATCCCTTGATCTGGAAAGGATCCTCAGCCCTTGCTTACACAGAAAGATCAAGTGAGTAGAACAACCAGCAATGAGGCTTCTTGAAAAAAACTGGAAAGTCTGAATCAGTGCTAAATAAAAGTAAGTCTTGTGGGAATCAGATTTCTTTTAAAAAGCAACTTTCCTACATTGGATCTGACTCCCAGAAACTGTGCTCCTTGTGTTCTGATTCTTGAATTTTGGATTTGTCTCTCCATTTGAAATCCTGAACTCTTGCATTCCTGCACTAGGGCAAGATTGATAGCAGCCATAAAGAATTCTGATCTGTGTTTGATCTCCTGCACTTTTAATGGTTGGCATAGGAGAGAATAGTTGCACTGAGAAAAATATGGTCGTTTTCAGATCAGCAGATGGATTATGATTTATGAAGAGAGCTGTGATGCTTAGAATATGTTTTTGTACTTAGCCTGTACTCCTGAACAGTAGACGTATAAACATACTAAAAGCAAAATCTTTGAGCTGAGCTTCATTTCTGGTGACTTGGACATGTCTGTATAGTGTCAGTTCTGGAAGCCATTATTTCTGTTTGCTTCAACTGCCACATATTTTAGCCTGGGAAATTGGGAGGGGTTTTTTGGTTGGAGCAGTAGGAACTTAGTCATAACAAAATTCCTTAGTCAAGGACGAATGTGCCTGCACCTGCGTGGAGACAGTATCCAGTTGAGCGTGAAGATTTGATTGGACCATGTGATCAGCTTGTGGGTGTGGAGCAGATAGTGACTAATTACCTACTAATATTATTACATTTTTATAATATCTTTTATTTTCTCTTTCTCTCTCTCTCTCTCTCTCTCTCTCTCTCTCTCTCTCTCTCTCTCTCTCTCTCTCTCTCTCTCCCCCTCCCTCCCTCCCTCCCTCCCTCCCTCTCTCCAACGAACATAATACTCCTGCTTCCTATTTTCCCCACAACAATCACCCTATGAGATAGGTTAGGCTGAGACAAAATTTATTTTATTTTATTTATTTGTGAGATTTATATACCGCCTCACAGTGCAAGCACTCTCTAAGCGGTTTACACCAGTAAGCAATGTATATTTATATTGCCCCCAACAATCTGGGTCCTCATTTTACCTACCTCAGAAGGATGGAAGGCTAAGTCAACCTTGAGCCGGTGAGATTTGAACCGCTGACCTGTGGATCACAGTCAGCTAAAGTGGCCTGCAGTACTGCCTCTAACCGCTACGCCACCTCGGCTCAAGGTTTGATTGGCCCAAGCTCGCTTTCATGGCTAAGAGAGGCCTATGGTAGAACTGACAGGGTCATGGTTTCTAGGCCTTCACCACTGCACCAAAATGGGTACTTTTCTTCCAAACTGGAAAAAGGTTGACACTGCCTTGTTCCAAAATACTCTTTCAATGCCCTGCTCTTACCTGAAACAAAGGGATTTCCTTGTGGTCTCCCATCCAAGTATTAACCATTAACACTGTATTAACCATCTAAGTGTTAACCATTAACATTGCTTATGTTTTTTGAGAGTAGTGATGAACAGCCACCAGCAAGCATGCTCAGCTGCTGCAAGAACAGACTTCTTTCCTGAAAAATTGCCCTTTTATTAAGAGCTTTGACTGTTAGAAACTGTTCCAACCTGGGCCATTGATACTTTATTGGCCAACTATCATTTCTTGCCAGGTTTATGGATTACTTTCTCGCTCATACTTTCAGGTGATATATTTCTTGTCAGGCCAAATGTGATGTTGAGCCTTCCAGACTTGGAAATTCATTGAATTAATATTTTTAAAGGGTAGTATTGAACAGGGTTACATTAACTTGTTGCCTTTAGAATTTTTGTTTGTTCTCTTCTTCTTGCCAGGCCAAAATGAGGAGCTGACAGAGGCATTCTTAGACAAGAATTGTGGGCTTCCGCACTCTCAAGGGTACACTTACCTTGCAGTTTTTCTTGCCTCTGCTTAGTTAGGTGTTAGGTGTTTGCTGTTTTTTTATAAGGCATTTGTAAGCTATGGCTGCTCATAAATCTTACCCAAACCTCCAAGGCCCCAAAGTTATTTTGCAGTTCCAGAGAAAGATATCTACAAGCCTGCTGCCATTTTAACAACTATATCAGTGCCACATCATGGGAGGAGTGTGCAATTATTTATCATTGTCCTTCTGAAATAGCCCATTTATGGAAAACTTAATCACTGATGTGCATGTTCTGCTAATGACGATAAAGAACTCCTCCCTCCCTGAGGAAAAAAGCATCCTGCTTTCCATCATGGGCGAGTCCAAAGCCAAAAGCAGTTATGAGGTACAAGAGTTAGGCCTCAGCAAGTCTAGTTGAAATAATAGAAAGTGGTCAAACTAAATTATTGTATTTGCTTGAATCCTATTTTAATAGCTATTGAGCAAGAAGTTGCAGAAGGAAGTCAGATCATCATTAAGAGTTTTGTTCATCATCTGTCTGATATTAGATATTCCAAAAGGCATTGCTTTCAGGTACATTTTTCACATGTTGGAAGAGATGTCCATCTGGGTTCAGTTCCAAGTGGGGAGAAAGACACTGGAAACATGGAGACTGCTTGAAAAGATGATTTAATGGTCCACATGGAGAGAGAGAGAGAGAGAGAGAGAGAGAGAGAGAGATTTATACCCTCCGTTGGGCTTTGAATTTGAGCTTGTATTCTGATTGGTTGTCACACTCCCATGGGGCCATGCAGGGGTAACTTTGTAGGTTGTATTTTGAGTCCCAGGCTTGGTTGACTCTTGCTGGATTATGATGTAATGAAAGGGCTTTGGGCAATTCCTAGTATGGCTCTGCCTGAAGGAGGTAAATCTTTGTTATGTACAATAGACTGGCCCAGGCCTTAGTGGCCCATTGACAAAGGTGGAGGGCTGAGTTTCTGCCTCCCTTTTAGGGGAAATATTCTGCCCTTTTAATATTTCCTAAAATATCTCATTTTCCTAGCAGAGGGGTGGGTGCTAACCAGGGGTGGGTTCCACTTACCTTTGCCACCGGTTCGCATCGCAACGTTTCCCTGATTTTGCACGGACATGCAAATTCCCTGAAATTGCACAGATGTTTCCCCCCCCATGCAATTTCACTTCCGCACATGCTCAGTAGCAGGATTCAGCCCGAAACACAGCTGAGGAGCTGATCAGCTGTACTTCGGGCGAAGAAATAAAGGTGAGTATTAACCCAGGGGCGGGCAGGAGGGCTCTTTTTCAAGCCGCGGAAGAGGAGAAGCCATCCAAACACAGAAAAATTCACCAAAAATTCCACCCAAAAGATGGCGGCGCCCATGGACCGGCATCGACCGAACCGAATCCGTGATGCCAGCGTTGCGTCACCAGCGGGTCGCTAACGGTTTGAGCAATCTGGTCCGAACTGGGAGGAACCCACCCCTGATGCTAACTTCCTACATACAGCTAATGCTCAGAACTGACACGTGTGTGTGTGTGTGTGTGTGTGTGTGTGTGTGTATGAGAGAGAGAGAGAGGGGGGGGGGGGTGGGGAGGGAGGGAGGGAGGGAGAGAGAGAGGGAGAGGGAGAGAGGGAGAGAGAATTTATAGGAAGTTAAAATCTGCACTTAACCTCAAAGTAGTTTTTTGTTTGCCAGCCTTTGAACTAAATTTTGACAAAATGGTGAAGCTAGTTTGTCAAGAAAAAGATCCAGCACATGTTAATTGGTATAAATATACATATTTATTAATGGTGGTCCATAATGCCTAAATTTTCAATGAATCCCAGGTCAGTGTCCATCACAATTACAAAATAAAATAAAATCAAATCAAAAGGTAGACATTAATGTATGGAATAGCTTCTCTGTAATGAAGAAGCTTTGCCTTCATTAGAAGATCTCTTTTTCCATCTCACAAGGAGATATTTACAAGCTTGAAAGAATGTAAGATTTACTATGTATATACAATTTTAGCACATATGGTAACTCTGCTCAGGTACTTGTGTGGTGCAAACAGTTGTTGCCAGTTCCTAGGATGAGCCTGGTCTTGGTTGTTCTGCTTTTGTGTGGTTTTTAAGGCACCTGGGGGACCTCCCTCCAGTATTCCAGAGTTTTGACCAACTCTCTCTGGGCAAAATCAGGACATTGGAAGGAGGATGACTTTGTAGCCAAAGCTTCTAGATCTTTCTGTCAATAATTCTGAGGCATTTTACTTTTTTATTGTTATGCTTATAATTTGTGAAGTTGTGTTGATTTTTAACAATATTATTTGGGCATGTTTTGTTAATTAGTGTAGTACAATAAAATAAAAATAATACTAAATATTAGACTCAAGATTCCTGAGCAAGCTATGAGTCAGCATTTCATCTGTGTTTTTACTCATTTTCTGTCTCTGAACTTGTCTCTTCCAGTGTTAATAATTTCTCTATGGAAATTGCTAATTTCCCCAGGAAGCACTTTTATTTTTCTGTTTTAAAATAATAGGGATCAGTGGTGAGCTTGCATTGATTTTTGTGTAGGGATATTTTGATTGATATTATAACTCATTTGTTATGGGAACAACAAACAGAAACAGTGAAGGAAAAAAGAGAAATCTTGCTCTAGCCCAAAATAATTAGTAACAACAACCAGTTTGCCAAACATCATCAAAATTGGTTTTCTCACAACCAAGATATTTGGAATATAATCAGGGGTGGGTTCCACTTACCTTCGCCACCGGTTTGCATCGCTCCGCTTGTGCGGGTGCACGCATCCCCTTGTGCAATTCTGCTTCCGCGCATGGTCAGTAGTTATAATCAGCCTGAAACACAGCTGAGGAGCTGATCAGCTGTGCTTCGGGCAAAGGAATAAAGGTAAGTATAAATCCGTGGGCGCGTGCACGCGCGTGCGCAGTGCTGAAAAATCCGAAAAAAATAATTAAAAAAAAACAGAAAACAAGATGGTGACGCATGCACGGTGCCGGAAACTCGGATTCTGCGCATGCTCAGAAGAAATTAATTTTTTAAAAAAAAATTTTAAAAAGATGGTGGCGCCCACAGACCAGCATCCCCCGAACCGGTTCCATGACGTCATCGTGACATCACCAGCGGGTCGCTACCGGTTCGGGCGAACCAGTCCTAACTGGGAGGAACCTACCTCTGATTAGGCCTCCTTGCACTGCTTTTCATATCATCTCTTCCAGCTCATTATGGCCTGCACTAGACTGCTGGTCCTTCCCTTTCCAGAATTTCAAATAAAATCATTCAGGCGACTGTGTTTGGATTGAACCTGGGACCCTTTTACTTTAAAAAACCTATGTGTTCTGTCACAGCATTATATATACTTCTGCTTACTATGTTGAAGATTCTGGAATAATCCACCAAGCTGTTTTGCTTTTAACACATTGTAGAAATGGCCCTGAATACAAAAATCTAAGGGGGGGGGGGTGGAACCCCTCAAGGAGCATATTCTCCCATCTCCCTGTGAAGGTTCATGAATTCATTGATAATTTTGAAACTTGGTGATGGTGATATTCTGGGATAGTTTTAATGGGCTGTGAAAATAATCTTGAAAACAGGAGCTGCCGCCAAGGCAACGGTGCTCGTCAGAATATGATTGATTAGCCTTTGACAAGCCTTCAATATCTTTAGAGTGAAGGTGTTTGGTAACAGTCCCCATAATTACATTTCTGAGTTGGCTGCTGTTACAATTAGATATATCCTGTCTTTGAGTGGGGCCATTAAAAGTCATTACAGAAGCCCTGTGAACTTCAGTCACAGCAGGGGATGGGAAAAGCAGCTGCGGGTGGGGTATAAATGTACATGTGAGGGGAGGGAATCATCAGCTCAGAAACATCTGCTTAAAAACATGGCAGTATTGCTCCTTTATAATTGGAGTGCTTTCCATTTATAAACATCAAAGTCTCGATTAGCATTCTTGAAAGTGCACTTTATGATATATTTTGTGTTGCATTCTCTAGCTCTAGAATGACTTTTGCTTTCAAACAGAAATTATCATTTTTCAGCCTATTTTCTAAAAAAAGGGTGGGGGGAGGACATCAGAGTTTATTAGAAACCAGCTCAAAAAGTTTGGGAATGTTTATCAATATTGATGGGCTGAAGATTTTCTGTCCTGTTGAATCATATGGAAAAATAACATAATAAAATGAGCATCCTTAACTATGTACTCCACCCCAACAGGGCTCCCCCCCCCAGCTATAGAATGTTCTGGCAAATAAGTAATCACCACAGTGCGCATCAACTATAATCAGCTTTGGCATGCCAGCTTCAGCCTCTAAGCTGTTTCCTCCACTGCTTGCTAGTCCATTTCAGGCTTGTCAACTCCAGCCTTATTTGCCCCATTATTCAAACATTGCAGACATGTCAGTTTTGTATGTGCCTATTCCCAGTCAGCCATTTCATTACTGCACTCTTGCTAAGTCTCCTCTTATCTTGCCCTGCATTCTGAAGCTATACATTCTGAGTTACCGATGTAGGCAAATTTCAGTTAGGGGACTACCATAAGAGCAATAGAAATAACCAAAAATGAAAAAAAACAGATTATGGGAAGGGGATACATTTGGTATGATGCTATGGCAAAAAAACCCCGATAGCCAAAAATCAGAAAGGCTCTGGATTAAACCTTAGTGTAGCAGTCCAGGCAATACTGAAGGGTTTGGACAAGATGGATGCCTCTACAGGAGTCCAGTCAATCTTTTCCACATTAAACACAGCAGGGTTCATTTAGCAGCAGAGACTAGTGTTGAACATTTTTGATGCACACTCCAAGTCTCTAAGGAAAAACAATAGTTTAGACCTTTTTTTAAAAAAAGGGCTATCCTGGAATATGGGGTGAAGAGGTAGCATTCAAACAAACGGGGCTGAACCTGGTTTCCTGTAGCTGTGTCCAGAACTTTTCTTCCATGGCAAAGCTTCATTTCAAAGTGTGTGATTTAAAAGGGAAGGAGTTCCATCCCCAACAAGCAGCTACAGCTCTCCTCCACCTTCTGGGCCACAGCTATTTTAGAGCGGTTGCATGCGTATACACACACACACACACACACACACACACACACACACACACACACACACACGCTAAAATGTCAGATTGGTTGGTGGAAGAAGGGCTGAGAACAGTTTTGGTACTGAAATTCAATTCCCAGCCTGAGCACGTGCCTATACTACTTATCCATTATCTCTTGGGCCATCCTTTTGTATCTAGACATGATCCTCATTAAAGGAAGATTAAGTATGCTAATTTTGGGCATGCGTCTCTATATTCAGATACTGCTATCAGTCCCATTCTAATTAATTATTTCATCAAATGCTATAGAAAGCAGAATCTCAGGCTCCATTTCCACAGTTGTCATTCTGGCTCTTTTTTTGGCTTCTTTAAAATCCTACTGTAGGAAGTTAGCACCCACCCCTCTCCTAGGAAATGAGATATCCTAGGAGATATTAAAATGTAGGAAAAATTCTGTGGAACACATCTGGAAACATGCTTTTAAACAAACAAAAGACTCCTCTTGGAAACCCCCACCCCTGCTAAGCTCACATATTCCTCTCACCTGGACTGGAAGTCTTTTGCATGATAAAACCACAATAGGATTTGCCCAAGGCCCTTTCATTCAGCCAAAGCTGGATTAGACAAAAGCCAAGAGCCACCCCAGCATGCCCCTGGGGGGTCTGAGAGCCAATGGGATACATTTCTATACAGGAAAAGGAAATCTAAGAGGTGGGACCCAACTTAGACTATAAAAACCAGGAACTCAGCATTCCTCTTTCTCTCTTTTCTCTTCACCACACCTGGAACCATGTAAGTTACCTTTTCTGTACAGGGGCTCCTGCCATGTGCTCCTGTCCACCATTAAACCTTCCTTCCAAGCAACCTTCATGAATCCAGTGTCTTTTTCCCCACTTGGAACTGAACCTAAAAGGATATTTCCTTATAACACTACAAAGCTATCGTGCCCTCAAGAGTTCTTCATAACCCAAGCATCCAAAACTGTTCTTGCAGCTCAGCATTGTATATATCAGATAGGAAGGGAAAAGCAAGCATTCTCCTGAAGATTAATTATTTTCATCATTTGTATGTTGTTTTACAATACATATTCCAATATCATTATGATGAGTAAAAATAAAAACAATCATATAATATTATAATGTGTGATCCTAGATATTTCCATCAGATAGAAAAACAAATCCTTTTTTTAAATGCAGAGAGGAAGCTTTGCTTTCTTTCTAGAGGCAAATATACATATCACTGATTAAATTAAACCAGGATTTATCAGAGAAAGAAGGGTAGTCTCTGTTTGATGTTTGGTGGCCCTCAGATGTATGGCTACCATAACTCCAACTAAATTTCCAGTCAATGTGGTATTGGTTAAGAATTCCAGGAATTGTAGTCCCATCACAATTAAGGACACAAGGCTGGGGAAATTTATTTTAAGACCTACAGATCTCAGGTTTCATAGGAGCTAAATATTATTTGAGTAAAGGTAAGTATCAGTAGCCATTGTAACTGATGGTAAAAAAAAAGCTGCCTTCACATGTTTCTAAGCTTGCATCTAATTTATAGGAACTCCATTGACAAAGATTCATAAACTGGATACTTTATCCTGCAGCCCAGATATCCTCAGGTGCAGCTTTTATAAAGCCTTTTAAAACAGGCACACCTACAAATTGCAAAATCTTGCCCAAAAAGCCAATCACAGTGCTAGACTGCACCAACAGAGCAATAACATCAAGATTAAAAAGAAATGATAATACAGCTTGTGGGGCTATGCTTGAAATACAATTCTGGTCACCACGATATAAAAAATAGCCTGGACAACCATTTGATCAGAAAGGTATAATAAGGTCACCTTCCTTAAGCAGTGGGCTGAATCAAACCCTATGATTCTATGTTCTGTGTTTTCAAGATGGATATAGTCTAAAGTCTAAACCAATGTAATTGAGAGAGCACATTCCATAGATTACAGGAATAAGGCAGAGACCAATATGAATCTGTCGAACCCAAGAATATGTAATTGCTTCTATAAACCAGGTCTTTCCATCATTACTGTTGACTGATTTAAAATTTTTTCATCCCAAACAACACCATCAATTCCACTGCAGTAGTGATCATACATTTCTCCCCAGAAAACTATCTGGAATATCTAACTAGGACTTCAGCAAAGTCATAAAAATAGGAGAGGAAAGAGGAGAGACCTAGTTAGCAGGGCTTTTACACAGGAGATAATGGGCTTTACAGTGAACTCCCAATCAGAAAAAGCAATTTTCCCTTTATACTTTAGCTTAGAGTGGGAGTACTTCGCAATTTTATTCCAAGAGCTTTTTTTAGTCTTTTTTCC
Source organism: Diadophis punctatus similis (assembly GCA_023053685.1). Classification (NCBI taxonomy): domain Eukaryota; kingdom Metazoa; phylum Chordata; class Lepidosauria; order Squamata; family Dipsadidae; genus Diadophis; species Diadophis punctatus. The sequence goes on from JALIGW010000002.1 coordinate 98,045,297, forward strand.
CCCGTAGATATAAAGCAGCAATAGCTCTTGTTGGTCCATAAAAAGATGACATTACCTAAATAGTTAAATCGATCCAAAATGGCTCAAAAGATTTCAATTTTAACTTGAAATGCTTACATTTCTACACAGAGTCCACAACCTTCATTTTGAGACTGATGTTAAATTATTTTTCTTTAACTCCTGGTTTTTGTAACTTCTGGCCTGATGAACAAGACAAGTCTTCAGAGCCTGAAAGTTTGCACCCTTCTGTGCTATTTTGGATAATCCTAATAACATTATTACCATCATTGATAGAATTCTTTTGAATCTCTTGCTTAATGCACAGCTTATCCGGCTGTTTTATGCACATGCATTTTTTGTGTGTCAACCACTAGCTGAAAAGTAGAAAACAGAAATCAAAAAGACATTGCTATCATTGCAGATAGTAACTGACTTCATTACAAATACAGGCATCAGAAGCAATCTTTCCAAATGTCTTAATGAGAAGGTCAGTGGGACAGCGTCCAGTTGCAAGGTCTCAAACTTTGAGACCTTTCTAGTCCCTCCAAAATATAATAGGAAGGCAGGTACTGGATACCGTATATGTTTCTTGTTATTTCGTGTTCTCTTTTATGAATTCTTGCATTAAAAATAGGTTTCATAATCATGCTCGAGCAAAATCCAAGAAAGGTATATCCCCTTTCATAAATACAAATTTAAGAAGTATTTGAGATGGCAATTAAACTAATTTTGTATATAATCTTTTTAACATTAGCTATACAAACTCCAAGTTTCATTCCTTCCTGATACTATTCATGCTCTTTTTTGGCAGTCCATCCAGCCATTGATTGAGAGATGTTGAAGGCCCCATATCAGTGCAAGTGTAGAAAAGCTGAAGAAGCTAGCAGCCCCAGAACAACAGGTGAATGCAGTAGTTCACAGGAAGAACAATTTTGAAGAACAATTTACTCCTGAAGTCAAAATGTATTATTTCTTTGATTCAGAGAGGTTCTACTGCTCCCAATAGCAGCATTACAATATTTGGAATGGAATGGAATGGAATAGCACTAGCACTAGCACTTAGACTTCTATACCAGTTAGGTCCCACAGAGTCGGCCTCCTCCAGGTCCCTTCAACCAAATAATGTCAGTTGGCGGGTCCTAGGGGGAGAGCCTTTTCTGTGGGAGCTCTGGCTTTCTGGAACCAACTACCCCCGGAGATCCGAACCATCCCCACCTTGCTGACCTTCTGGATTTCTGGACCTCCTGGACCTACTCCCTGGGGACTCGGCGGTGTACAACATGTATAAGAACAGCTATAGTACAATATAAAAACAACAATAAAATGACAGTTAAAAAAATAAAAAAGCCACACAAGCAACTGTTGCAATCACCCCGCCTGCAGGAAGACGGGGTGATTGCAACAGTTGCTTGTGTGGCTTTTTTATTTTTTTAACTGTCATTTTATTGTTGTTTTTATATTGTACAATAGCTGTTCTTATACATGTTGTACGCCGCCGAGTCCCCAGAGAATAGGGCGGCATATAAGAATTGATAAATAAATATACCGCTTTACAGTGCTTTACGGCACTCTCTATGCAGTTTACAGAGTCAGTATATTGCCCCCAACAATTTGGGTCCTCATTTTACCCATCTCAGAAGGAAGGAAGGCTGAGTCAACCTTGAGCCTGGTGAGATTTGAACTGCCAAATTTCAGGCAGCAGGCAGGTAACAGAAGTAGCTTGCAGTACTGCACTCTAACCACTGAGCCACTGAATAGAATAGAATGGAAATAGGAATAGGAATAGAATAATAGGAATAGAATAGGAATAGGGATGGAATAGAATAGAATCTGGAAGGGATCTTGGAGGTCTTCTAGTCCAGCCCCCTGCTCAAGCAGAACCTATACCATATCAGACAAGTGACTGTCCAGTCTCTTCTTAAAAACCTCCAGTGATGGACCGCCCAAAATTTCTGAAGGCAAGCTGTTCCACTAGTTAATTGTCCTCACTGTTCTCCTTAATTCCAGGTTGCTTCTCTCTTTGATTAGTTTCCAACCATTATTTCTTGTCCTGCCCTCTGGTGCTTTGGATAATAATTTGACCCCCTCTTCTTTGTGGAAGCCTCTCAAATACTGAAATACTGCTATCATGTCACCCCTAGTTCTTCTTTTCTTTAGACTGGCCAGACCCAGATTCGAATTGTTTCTATAATTATCTAAGGAATCAAAAATTTAAATCATTCATTTGAATAATGCATATATTGCTACTGCCCCACAGAGATAAAGTTTTAATTAGTGGCTTACTACTCTCTATACTTTTAAAATGTATGGCTAAATAAGCTTGAAATGAACCTCCTAATATCGTATCAGCTTCTGGTACTATTAAAATATTAGTGCCATTATCAGTGGTGGGATTCAAACATTTTTACTACCAGTTCTGTGGGCGTGGCTTGGTGGGCGTGGCAGGAGAAGGATACTGCAAAATCTCAATTCCCACCCCACTCCAGGGGAAAGTTACTGCAAAATCCCCATTTCCTCCCGATCAGCTGGGACTCGGGATGCAGAGAATAGATGGGGCGGGGCCAGTCAGAGGTGGTATTTACAGGTTCTCCGAACTACTCAAAATTTCCGCTACCGGTTCGCCAGAACTAGTCAGAACCTGCTGAATCCCACCTCTGGTGCCATAGTAAAAACAATGAAAGCAGAGACTAACCCCCCATATTCTCTCCCAACATTCTTGTAATTGAAACAGAGGGGGGGCAAATTATGATTTCCCATGGTTCTACTTTATTTCTCTTGCTTTTCACAATAAAAAGAAATGTTAAATAAAAGATAAAGAAAAATATAGATTTGCATAAATGCATTACTGCAGAATTTAGTCTAGCCAGGTTCAATATTAAAATACTGTATGCATTTTCAGCCCCTAATATTCACAGGAATTACCACTCTGAAATAAGAAAACGCTGCATAATTGGCATTAATCTCACTTCTACAAGGGGTCCTGCCAAGAACAGGAAGGAATCCCATCAAGTGAAAGTAGTTTTGTTACATACACTGACTTTGGAAGATCAACAGTTCAATATGAACTTTAAAGCATAAGAGGCTTCCTACACTATTAGCAAATAACAGAACTGTTCTATCTTTTCTTCCTTAACTGATTTTTGCATTGAAAGTTGGAAACTGTGGGAAAGCTTGGGCTATTGGAAGATCCTGATCTAAGGAAATCTGGAAATTAAGATAGTATGATTGCACAATAAAATCTTTGTCAGCATTTTCTGAGTAGATATGAAAATATTATTTTTTTTAAAAGAAAAAAAAATCAATACCATACTTAGAGCATTGCCAAATTTGGAGAAACGAATTCTGGAAATGACTGATAGACAGCTGCCGCAGCTCAAGAAGGTAACAGCTATTTTCCCTGTATCCTTTCTCTTGTGGCACAAAGCCAAAGTAGCCCATAGAAAACATACTACGTGCTAGCATTCGGAACATTGCTTATTTACAACATCAAAAAAGCTGTCATGTCTGACCTCGCTTGCTCTTACAGGTGCTGTTGTGAACATATCCCCGAGACAACTTAAGATTTTACTGCTGGTTTACTTCCACTGCACCAATACTTCCTAAACTCAGCTGCCTCCTTTTTTGAGTCAGGACTACAATCTGTTGCTTCTGATTCTGCAACACTTTAAAAACAGATTGCACAATTCACACCTTCTACTGTATCAGCTTCTTTCCAATGATGCTGCCCTGTCAAACCAAATTCATTTATCTTACCTGTCTTCCATTCTGAGGGCTTCTCCTTGTGCCTCCTCCTCCTCCTCCTCCTTAGCGAATTCCTGCAGGTGCAGGGTCCACTTGTGCCTCCTAATGCCTGCAAGGCTTATTTTCTTTCCAGATTTACATATTTTCATCTATGAATCCTGATCATATTCCCCTTCAGCTTATTGTTATTACCCATGATACATATATCTTACTCTGTCCTTACCTACCTGCATATGGAGGCCATAGTAAAATACATTTTGAAATTAAGAGCCTTGACTTCACTCTGGATATCCAAGCAGGACAGAACCAACAGACAACCAAATGGTCATTCAGAAACAAAATGTTTCCATCAAATTGATTCTTACATATTCTTACATAAATAAAATACTTTGCAGAACTGTTCTGTCTTTTCTTCCTTAACTTATTTTTGCATTGAAAGTTGGAAACTGTGTCTCGGATAGTGCTTTGAAACTTGGATCAATTAGCTGCAACAATTTACAAGCATACTGTATGAACAGCAAGTAGCCCCATTTTTCTGTACAGAGAAGTGTAACAGTCCAATAAACTGGCCACTGGAAAAAAAATCTGGTCCTCACTTGGAAAGAGCCTTTAATTAATTGCCTACTTAATATTGTCCCATCATTATATGACATTAATACATTCACTATACATTTAATAGCCAAAACTATTTCCTCATTTTATAAGCATGCTATGAGTGCATGTGATATATGTATTCTGTATTTTGAATAATATCTTTAAGCAATGGCTTAAAAAAACTTTAGCCCACTGTCCAGCAATGTCTAAGCCAGTGTTTCCCAACCTTGGCAACTTGAAGATGTCTGGACTTCAACTCCCAGAATTCCCCAGCTAGCATTCGCTGGCTGGGGAATTCTGGGAGTTGAAGTTCAGACATCTTCAAGTTGCCAAGGTTGGGAAACACTGGTCTAAGCAAAAACAATAGAGCTAAACCTCAAAGCTTTTATCTGGAAAGAGAATGGAAAAAAGCCTATGTTCATCGTAATCAAAGTTGGAATAGTAGGTCCACAGGGTTTAATGCTTATCCTTGCTCCATTAAGAATTCCCTAACTCTTTCACATACAAATGGGCTTTTTAAAATAAATAAATAAATAAACAAACAAACAAATCACTTCAGCTGATATGCTGATTCAGTAAAGTAGAATACAAACTATGAAGTCAAGAGTTTCACAGGGTCATATACGTACATCCAATAAGTCTTCCTTTGTCTTTTGAGAACTTAAGACACAAACATTGAAATAGAGGCGATTTGATTTACTTTACAGGTTTCATTTCTTTATTCAACTCAATAAACATTTAGTTACAAGTGTCACAAAATCAAATTTTATAAGATTGGGAGCTGACAACCGGAGAATAGAGGCTGGACCTGCTTGGTTTGTCCACACTTTACTTGATCTCTTGCACTTCATACATACCCCAAGTTCCAGGGAAGGCAGGTTGATCAAGAGCAGAGGCAACTAAAGGTTGTTTTCCAACTACTTGACACTAATAGCAGATCAATCGTTATGTGGCTGCTCTTTGAGATGGGTAAGTAGAAATGAGGTATGGGGATGAACAAAAACTCCTGAAACTCCCCAAAGCATCCAAATAGAAAATTGGGGCGCTTGTGTAGGAGATAGAAAGGAGTTAAGAGGAAAACAGTAATTTATATGTTACTCATTTATAGACAAAAGTCCCTCACATTCTCCTTGGCCAACTGTTCTATGCAAGAAATATAACTATGCAGAGTTAGTCAATTTAAATCTTAGGAGGGCAGGAAGCTAGAATTCATCTTGCAGAAGATCCAAGTGTTGTTTTGTAGGGGCTTCACCATCAGAGTTTCACTGTCTACCTAAGTAAAAGGATGGGAAGAAAAGAAAAGAAACAACAGAAGTCAGAAAGGGCACAGAAGGCACAGGCAGTGAGCAACGAGAAACACACGTGCCCTGGTTGGAATTCAAATATTGGATTTTTAAAATAAAAATAAATGTATTGCACTTAGAAAACTGAGATGAAGTTTTCTGTATACAGAAAGAAAACTAATACGTTACTTCTTCCAACTGATTTTCTTTGTGGAGAGATTTAAAAAAAATATGGAACAAGTAATCTTTCAGACACAGCCTGAAGTACAATTCACAGACAGACGTGTACCACCTTAATGAGAAATAGATCTTATTCTTTATTGAACATAGTTTTGAGTAATAGTTATGATTTTCTGCCACCAAAAAGAAACAACAATTTGTTTTTATCCAATTCAATCTGAGTAAACAATATTTGCACCTGAAGTACCTAGCTCCTATTCAGAATATAAATTATTTTGGTAACAATTTACAACATTTTTATACGCCATTATAAGAATCAGAATCATGGTACTTCAAGTAGAGAAGCTGTTCACAGGAAAAGCCTCAGCAGTTAAAATTAAAATTATAAGTCTATTTTAGAGAAAGAAGCCATTCCAAATCACTCCAAGGCAGCATTTCTTAAAAGTGTGACCTGAGAACCCCTGGGGATCCCCCAAGACCTTGTCAAGGATCTGAAAATCAAAATTATTTGCTAAATATTGAAGCTATTTGCAAACATTTAAAGCAACTCTTCTCAGTATTTTTATTTGTTAAAAATAGGGGTGTTTTTTATAAGAAATGATTTTATTTTATTAATATCCGGGTTTAATATTATGTTTACCTAATTCAATAAATATTCCTCCAATGCATCGATTTTAGTTTTTAATATGGTAAATGTCAATAAATATAAGCTCATTCATGCTTTTTTGGAAGTCCACCAGATCTTAATATTTCCTCATGCTTTGCAAGCAGCAACTTTGTCTTCCAGCTTACCAATGTGCATGTTGCTGTACCAGTTCACCATTTTATTTGTGTGCCAGAAAGATTAAAAAGAAAGCAAACTCTGCTGGGCTGTAAAATAAACCACTGACTCAACTCATGTTGAAAAAGGTGGTTTGGCTCACAAGGTCCCATACTCTCTTATCTCAGAAGCTTGAAGGTACGCACAGTGCAAGCGAGGAACAACAATTAAGACTTACAAGAGCATGAATGTAGTTTTGGGGGTGACTGCACTGCACCCCCCCTTAAATCTGCTGTGGATTCACCAGTCGTACCGACGCGACTGTCTGCTTGGAGAATCCTCAGGTCCCTGAATAGCAAGACGACCCCCCTCAATTCTTCGGCCAGTATTTCCATCATGACGTCGATAATCCAGCCCCCTCTGTCCCCGGAAGCGGGAAGTCTCTCGCCTCCATTCATCATCAAATGCAGCCGCATCACCTGAAAATTAAAACAGGACAGGCAGCAACTGAGTGTGGTCATGCTGCGCGGTCTGCTGCAGGAAAAGAAGGCGACGGGACAAGGAACACTCACTCTCATCCAGATTGATGTAGTCTTGCCTCTCCTCCTGGTCACCTGTGCGATGGTTGCGTGAGCGCTGCATAATGTGTGCACGGTCTCTGATGTGGTGGCCAATTGACATCTGCTCCAGTCCACTGTTGGAATCTCGTACCGTCCGCCGCGTCTCCCGGATCTGAGGGCAGCAGAACAAGTCATAATTAGAGCAATGTAATATTGCTGGTAGCCTCCTTGAAGTTCCCCTTGAAATTCTTCAATTTTGCCTCAGAAGGCACCAGCTTGTTTCAAATGATCAAATAGGGTACCCTTGGTTATCACTGTTAATTGTCACACAAAAGGGTTCGTCCCATACCTGAAAACAAGCCTTACCTCTTGTTTTCTCTTAAGTTTGTACTCATGCAGATGAATAAACAAGAAATTAACCAATCTCGGTGCTTCTTTAAACATTTTGTCAAAGGAAACGGCCAATTTCTTACCCCACCGGGTGCAGAACGTGTCTCTGAGGTCTCCTGATACACTTTAGGGCCCTCACCCAGATTTGAGTAGGATATGACAGTGGAAGAAGTAAATGTCTGGCAATTGGTAGCACTTGTCATGTGCTCCTAAAGTAAAATAAAAAATAAAATAAGAAAAATTGTACTGAATCTTTCCACTGTATAAAATATGAATAAACACTCTGAAGAGGAGCACCATTAGGTCTCAATGGCTCTCCTGAAGCACACTTCAAAAAATTGCCTGATCAAACATAATTTGGATGAAAGCTATTTAGTTCATCTGATTTCATGTTAATTCATAATTTTCTTCTTCTGAAATACTACAAAGTAAAAATTTTGCAGCAGTTTTGGAAAAGGCTCTTATGCAGCTCTGATTCTGTACCAAAAATCTACCGCCTGCAAGCTTAGTTGTTCAGTTCCCTTCCTGATGATTTCTCGATAATTCTCAAACAAGATTTGATTTATGTCTCTGCCTCTGCAGTATTTTTCAAGAAAAAATGGGGAAAATAACCAAATATGGAGATGGGAAAAAGAGATTCTCTTTCTGCCCACATGAAGAATACATAAATTAGTAAGGCTGTATACCTCCTGCACTAGAAGTGGTGAAGAGTTTTATTAATTTTAAATCCTCTATAAGTTCATTCAAATTCTGTACTAAGAAAACTCCCTCATTTTAGCTGAGGTATGCAGCTATTTTACAAATCTTATTTTGAAATATTGATAATGTTGGATAATTTGACTTGGCTTCTTTCTTTGAACTCAGGTGGAATTTGCTACAAATACATAACCCTGGGTGTTTTGCCTCTCCATACTGGGAATAGTTTGCAAAGAAGTACAAATTCTGTGACAGTAACACCACAGTCATTGCTACTCTATTCTCTACATATCGTGGCACTCTGGAATACTTGTAATTAAAACAAACAATAATTGAAGCTCAGTTGATTAAAAACTGTGCTTTTGCAATGTTATCATAATGTCGATAACACAATCATGTTATAATATATCCATGAAGCCAGAGTTTTTCCAGTTTCTCTGTCCATTTAAAGGATTTTTACACTGCCTATAATATCAACTAGAACAAAATTGGAAAAGAGATGCAGACAAAATGAGCTCACCATGTTCCCAATCATATCATTCATCATTCCAAACATGTCCATAAAGCCACCTGCCTGAAAGAGAGAAAAAGTGCTTTGTGGAGAGTGACCAGACAGGGAAGCCACACAGTGAAATTAGGAGCTGTTGCCGTTTCTAGCAATTGTTTACAAGTACATTCTATACCAGTGATGGCGAACCTTTTTCGGCTTGGGTCCCAAAAAGATGCGTGTGCGCACGATAGCGTGTGCATGCATGCCCACACCCATAATGCCCCCCCACGCATGCGCACAGGACTCACTGAAGCCTCCAGAGCCTGTGGATGGCGAAAAGCGGATTCCAGCTTATTTTTGGCCTTCCGGAAGGGTGGGGAGGTCGTTTTTGCCTTTCCCAGGCTTCAGGAAAGCCTCCGGAGCCTGTGGATGGCGAAAAAGGGACCCAATGGCCCAACCGGAAGTTCAGAAACGTTGGGCCGTTTTTTTACCGTCCCCAGGCTTCAGAAGGCTTTCCTCCTGAAGCCTGGGGAAGGTGAAAACGACCTTCCCCCGCCCTCCGGAAGGCTGAAAATCAGCTGGCCAGCGCGCTGGAGATGTCATAGAGCAATGCCTCACGTGCCCTCAGATATGACTCTGCGTGCCACAGGTTCGCCATCACGGTTCTATACACTTAATGATCTGAATGCTCCAAACTCAAGGGCAGAGATTCCGAAAACACTTCCTAGCTTACTAAACATATCTGTAGCAATATTTTTTTTAAAGAATTCAAGGAGACCACTATGCCATGCATTGTTATGGCCACTATCATGTGGTACTTAGCAGACTGCAGATAGGGAGGAAAAGATAATTCAGAGTTCTAGAGGAAGATGGATACATAATCACCAGAAAGTTATCTGATTATGATACACATCGTTTACGGTGTCTTCCATTTTCAAATAACATGTAATCTACTCCAAGTAAAAAAAAAAACCCAGATATAAGGTGTTGCCTCTATGAATATCTGTAGCAATTTAAAAAAAAATTCAAGGAGACTATTATGCCATGCATTGTTGTGGCCACTATAGCCAAACCACCAGGAAGATCAATGAGGTTGGAAAAAGACTGGCCATGAAAGAAGGTGGAGCAGAATGGCAACAGAGCCCTTTTATAGAGTTGAACTGGAAATGGCAACTGGAGAAGAGAGACTACTGAAATTGATGGGAGTTCTACAAAAGCATTTGCTGGGAATTGCCACCATTCATGGGTTGAGGTGGGGCTTGCGTCACCCAAACCTTGCAAGTGAGGACAGGAATGTAGCCTTAACATTTGACCACCTGAATTTCAGACAGCACTCATAATAACCAGCTCTAACAAAGGATCGTGGCAACAATTTTTCAAGAGACCTTGGCACTGACCGTATATGCTACTCCATTGTCAGGCCTGGAAGCCATCTTTTACCTTTTTGTATTCGGGCCTGCCACATTTTCTACTGTGGGAAAATGGGAGGGGGGATTATAGGGAGTAGGTGATATACACCTGAGGGTAGAAGAAGAAGCAATGGGTGGAAACTAAACAAGGAGAGAAGTAACTTAGAACTAAGGAGAAATTTCCTGAGAGTTAGAACAATTAATCCGTGGAACAGCCTGCCTCCAGAAGCTGTGAATGCTCCAACACTGGAAGTTTTTAAGAAGATGTTGGACAACCATTTGTCTGAAGTGGTGTAGGGTTTCCTGCCTAGGCAGGGGGTTGGACTGGAAGACCTCCAAGGTCCCTTCCAACTCTGTTGTTGTTGTTGTTGTTGTTGTTGTTGTTGTTGTTATTATTATTATTATTATTATTATTAAATAACATTCTTTCCAGAAAGTCAAGGCCGCTGTGCTCTGGCAGCTGTGAGGAAGTGACTGGGAGGACTCTTCAGTTTTGGGTGATGCCTGATTGGATTGTGTGATGGACATGTGGGTGATGGGCAGGGACTTGAACTGGGAGGTTCAAGTCCCTGCTCATTTGGGTGGAGGTTCTGGGACTGGGCAGGGACTTGAACTGGGAGGTTCAAGTCCCTGCTCATTTGGGTGGAGATTCTGGGACTGGGCAGAGACTTGAACTGGGAGGTTCAAGTCCCTGCTCGTTTGGATGGAGAAAACCCGGAAGCTTTCAGATTCGGGTTTTCTCAGATGTTGCCAACATGACATTTCTAATAAATTGGAACTTTGAGGAACTTGTAGCCTCGGAGTTTTATCTAGTTGGGGCTGTTTATTGGAACCCTGACATCTATAGGTTACCAGATATGAATGCCCTTTAAGTGAAGCTGGGCCAGAAAGTAATGTTTGGGTTGATGTTATGATTATCCTGTTTCTAACAGTAGGCTTGCACATGTTTCCAGAGGTCCAGCTAGTGCTGGAGTGTCCTGGACTTTAGTTCTAGGGAAATTTAATACCCAGGCTCTGGGTATGGGTCAGGATATACTTAGGTGATCTTATGTCTGATGCATAGGGGCAACACCTTAGATCTGTTTATTTAATTGGAGTAGAGTATATGTGATTTGAAAATGGTTTTTTATCATAATCAGTTAACTTTCTGGTGAACATGTATCTAAATTTCTCTAGAACTCTGAATGATCCTTTTCTCCCTAGCTGCAATCTGCTAAGTACCACATGATACACTTAGAATAAATATGCATTTAAGAACATATCCATTACAATATGATTTTAGGACATACTAGACCAGTGTTTTTCAACCTTTTTTGTGCAAAGGCACACTTTTTTCATGAAAAAAATCACGAGGCACACCACCATTAGAAAATGTTAAAAAAATTTAACTCTGTGCCTATATTGACTATATATAAAGTAATTCTCTTGAATAGGAATCAAATAAACAAAAAGAAATTATTTTTTAATTGTTCATATTTCTGTTTCCTTACTCAGTGCGAAACCTGGGCCTGTTTTTCTGAACACAAAGCTGATATTCTGGCAGGAATCGAAGAAAGACACACACGTAGCTCTTCATCAACAGCTCTCAGTCTTTCTCTGTCTTTAGTTTTTATAGCAGTCAGGCTTGAAAAGCTCATCTCACACAGATATGTAGTGGAAAATGGGAGCAATGTCCTTCCTAACATCTTTCTTTTTCTTTCTTTCTGTCTTCCTTCCTTCCTAACTTCTTTTCTTTCTTCTTTCTTTCTCTTTCTTTCTTTCCTTCCTTCCTTCCTGTCTGTCTTCTCCTTCCTTCCTTCCTTCCTTCCTTTCTTTCTGTCTTCTCCTTCCTTCCTTCCTTCCTTCCTTCCTTCCTTCCTTCCTTTCTTTCTTTCTGTCTGTCTTCTCCTTCCTTCCTTCCTTCCTTCCTTCCTTCCTTCCTTCCTTCCTTTCTGTCTGTCTTCTCCTTCCTTCCTTCCTTCCTTCCTTCCTTCCTTCCTTCCTTCCTTCCTTCCTTCTGTCTTTCTCCCTGCAGGAGGAAGAAGGAACCTGCTGGGAAGGCTGCGACGCATGGGAGGGAAGGAGCTGCTATTGCCGTTCCGGCGTGTTTCCCCGGTCACTGGCTGCACCGGGGAGCCCGCGTCCTTGTCAACATTGCAGACGCTGCACACGCGGAAGGCACCACGGAGCAGAGGCGCCTGGCGAGTGAGGCGCCTGCCCGTCTCTTGCCTTAGCATTTAAAAGAATGAGAGGCGGGCGGGCGGGCGGGCGACGCGGGCAGGAGCCTTCCCCCGATGCCGCCACTTGCCTCACTCGCCAGCCGTCTCTTGCCTTAGCATTTAAAAGAATGAGAGGCGGGCGGGCGGGCGGGAGACGCGGGCAGGAGCCTTCCCCCGATGCCGCCACTTGCCTCAACACTTACCAAGTTGACAGCGCGCATCCTCCTCGCTGCTCTGGTCCTCCGCGATTGTTGCTATCGGCGCACACATGGGACATCAGTGACGTCCCTGCGTGCGCTACCTCCCGGCGGTCCCCGCGTTTTAAAGTAAACGCGGGGCTGCAGGGACTTAATAGAGGCATCTCTGTGTCCCGAAACCAACTTTCGGGACACAGAGATGTCCCGTAGCAAAAACACCCGGCGGGTGTTTTTCCCACGGCACACCTTACACTATGTCACGGCACACTAGTGTGCCGCGGCACAGTGGTTGAAAAACACTGTACTAGACAACTTGTTATGCCATCATTTCAGAATGATAAACAGAATAACAGAATAACCAAGAGTGGGCAAAAAGCAGAGGCAGGAGGAATGAATGCCTGCCAGATTCCCCACTGAATTTCCTTGTGGGAATCTGGCAGGGAACATTGGAAATATCCCTTTCCTTTCCTTCTCAGCAGGCAGGTAAGTGGCTGCTATTGGGTGTGTGGGAAGGAGTGAGGGGCTGGCTGAGAAACTGTCACTGAAAATGAAGATCATGTGACTATAGCAGCACAGCAGCAGCCAGTAGCCCTGAAGCAACCACCACTTCCCCAAATTTCATTCCTTTGGGATTTATGAGTCCCAAATTTGGACCCATTCTGTAAGTTAGCCCATTTGAGTTACCTTGGTTCAAAAACGGTTGCCCTATGATGCACGGTTTTGCCTAGTTAAAGCTACTGACAACTAGAGTTTTAGTAATAAATAAATATATATTTATTTATTTACTGGATTTATAAGCTATCAAACTCTTATCCTAATATAAAATCATAAAAGGTAATCGAGAAAAGCTTAATTCAAATTTAGTAAATTTATTGACATTTTTTACCAGAAATTCTTGGTTTTTTAAATCTCTTTTAATTGTTTTGAAAGACTTTCCTTCTTCAGAAAGCACAGCTTAGCATTTTGCATCTGGTGGAAGGAATACCCCCACAATGACTTCAGCTGAGAAAATGATTTAGAAACAAAACATGTTTTCAGTGTGGTAAAGAAGGAAAACAAAACACAAAACCAGTCATGTAAAAACCAAGTATAAAGAACAAGTTTAACAAATTCCTCCTAATTACCTCTACAGATCCTTACATTTGGGTGGGATTGTTGGTCCATCTTTTGGATGTCACAATAGTGTGTGACAAGTCCAAATGCAAATGCTCAGTCACCAAAGATGGAACCAACCAGAAAGTCTATACTTGTAGCAGTGTGCCAGATTGATCAGTATCAGTTAAAGCAGTGTCTGTAGTACAGAGTAACAGGATGCTGCCTCTTCCAAGTTGAATTTGTCTGCCTTGGAAGCTAGTTGCATTTGCCCAAGTTCTCACCTTGTAGAGTTCTATTAGCAGAATCCTCACTTCTCGATCTCCTGAGGCTGATTAAATAGGCTGTGAGGTCAGTCAGGATTTGCTTGACTAGGTCAGAATAATACAGTCACTGATCCATCTGTATCATTTCATCTCTCAAAGAGGAGGAATAAGCTATCAGTCTTCTGCTCCCTAGAATGGACTTAAGGCAAATTCTTAAGGTTCTGTATATATCTAATATTTTATTCAGATTTGGGAAGAAATCTGGCAGCAGTATCTTGTATCCCCTGAGAAAGTTAGAATTTAATATCTGGCATAAAACCCTCAAAACTACCTTGGGTTGGTGGAGCGCGTACAAGTCTCCTTTGAGAGACTCTACTTTCTCAGATCTCAAAGACGAAGGAGATTTCCATTAGAAAAGTTTATTTCTGTGCAAGAGTGCTCATGGGGTTCACTCTAATGTGTTAAAGGGGACAGGGCTAATTAGTCCCAGAACTAATATCAGATCCCATAAAGGAAAACGGTGCGTAACTGGGGGAAATAGCTGATTAGTCCCCCTGTGAAAATACTGAACTTAGGGATGTTGCAAAATGAATTTTTTTATCTGTCCTATAGTTTGAACCCCAGCTGAGTGACCTGGTTTTGGAAGGTACTGGTTTTCAAGGGTATTATCCAGACCTATCTCTAGAAACCTATTACTCTTCATCTCTATCTTCTGCACCAGTGTTCCTTCCTTCCTTCCTTCCTTCCCTCCTCTCTTTCTTTCTTTCACGGGAACCGGCAGGGAAAAAAGGCTTCAAAAAGTTTTTTTAAAAACCAGGAAGTGATGATGTCGGGGCAGGTGGGCACAGCCTCGCGCTGCCATCCCGGTTCTCCGAACCAGCCACCGCAACCGCTACCAACTCGCCCGAACCGGGAGGATTTCACCCCTGGCTGGAGGAGAGTGCACTGGTGGGGGAGACTTACCCTAGTGAATTGCAATCTTCCGCTAGCTTCCCCACTGATTTTCTGGGGAAGCTGGCAAGGAAGGTTGCAAATGGCAATCTCGTGATCACAAGAGTGCGACAACCAATCGTAAGCACGAACTGGTTGCCTAGAGTTCTGATTATGATCATGTAACCATGGATACTGGGATGGCCAGAATTTCGAGGACCAGCCATAATCACTACCAGCTATAATCACTCCCCAAAAATAAAACCATGTCTTATATTTTTTTGAACCCTGAAATAAGCACTTGGCCTTATTGCCATGCACTCAAAAGCCCAATTGGGCTTATTATCAGGGGATGTTTTATTTTGGGGGAAACAGGGTATTCATTCAGTGTCATCGTAACTTTGGTCACTGAATGAAAAGTCATAGATCAAAGATTACCTATCCCTTGGCACTGCTTTAACATGTGTCCTTTTTAAATTTTCTTATACCAAATTTGTCTCTGTAAGTATGCTCCCAAAATCTTGGCAGCAAAACCATTCAAGTAGGAGGTGGTACTATTAATTTCAGACTCATTTTGCCTGGGATTTTCCTTTTGTACCCCATCTATTGCTATGGTACTTCTCTTGATATCTCCGATGCCCATTTCTGACATTAAAACAACTTGCATGGCTTGTAGAGTATTTTATATTTCCCTACTTTGCATCAAGGACAGATTTTTTTTCCTACATCAACCAATGGGTCAATGGTTTCTCCAAACAATTTTTTTTACAAAAAAAGTTTTGGCTGCAAGATTGACTCTTGCATGGTGGTCTACTGGCCAATATGCAAATCACAGATTCCAATATGCCAGGATTTTAAGGGAGGTGGCTGCAAACTCTAATCCACCCAAGATTGTATCTGCAATCAGTCTGAATGCTTTTGCATACTTGCTGATTGCTTCCCTGAATTTTTGAATTATGGCCTTGAACAATTCTTATTGTAAATTATCATTCCTCTGGTAGGTATAGAAGACAGCCTGTCACCAAAATGCCCAATGCATTATTTATGCTTCAGCATTCCATCTGCTCTACATTTTATAGATCCATGAGCATTTCATCTCTTTCTCTTTGTACAGTATTGAAGACAAGACTGCTGTTTGTCAATCAAGGGCAATGCCTTGTCATTTCATGGTCTCCTGCAAAAGATAAAATTCGGGGTCTATGTGTGCTTAGTCAGCTTCGCCCATTCCTTTTTTTATAAGTTCTGTGAAAAGAACTGGAAGCAGGGCCTTTAAGTCTGAACTTCAAGAAGATGAGAACCCTTGGCCACATGTTGTGTTCCTATAGCTTTATAGTTTGTGCTGGTGCTAATAACTACTTTCAGTTAAATACTTTTGCCTACTTCCTCGTCAGTATTGAAAACAGATCAGCATGAAATATTTTCTGGAAGTCATTCTTAGCCTCAACTTCTCATTATCTGAGGGACCGTCTCTTGCCAGTCACATCTACCCGACCCATCAGAGCGGGGAGGCAGGGAATGTTGCGGGTCCCATCCCCGAGGGTGATACAACTGGTGGAACCCAGAAGAAGGGCCTTCTCCGTGGTGGCTCCCTCTCTCTGGAACATCATTCCCCCAGAGATTAGAATGGCCCCCACTCTAATACTCTTCCGGAAGGCGCTGAAGACCTGGTTCTGCCAGCGGGCCTGGGGAACCCAGAGAGGGATGGAGCCCATTAAATGGCTTGTGTGATCTGCTGTCGCTGGGGCGGGGAGTGGGAGGTGATTTTGTTATATGGTACTATATTAATTTATTTGATTCTTTTTGTTAATTTTTATTAACAAAATAAAAGAGCTGAGGTGGCGCAGTGGTTAAAATGCAGCACTGCAGTTCAGCAGTTCAAATCTCACCAGGCTCAAGGTTGACTCAGCCTTCCATCCTTCTGAGGTCAGTAAAATGAGGACCCAGATTGTTGGGGGCAATATGCTGAACTCTGTAAACCGCTTAGAGAGGGCTGTAAAGCACTATGAAGCGGTATATAAGTCTAAGTGCTATTGCTATTGTTTTAAATGTGGTTTTATATTCTGTAAGACTCCTTGAGTCGCCATGGGCAAATAGGCGGCAATATTAAATAACAAACAAACAAACAAACAAATAATGAAACCTGACTGCTTCACAAAGCTTCCCCTCTATTTTATGATTTTGAATGTGACTTCATCGTTCCCACTTATTGCAATGAAAACCAAGAATGTAGGTGGAAGAATACTCCCTCATAACCCTCTCTCACATTCTCTGAATAAGTATCTTCATTTGATGCCTGCTAGGCTTCCTCTGAGACTGTGATTGCGAGTATTCTAAGAAGATGCAGCAGGAGAGTAGTAGTAGAAATTCTAAGGCTTTTCCAACCTGAAGCCTTCAGTTCTGCCATGATCTGGCAAAGTAAAACTCATCCCTTCCACTCCCAGGGGGTGGGCATGTTCCAACAGTGCTATGCCCATCTGCTGGAGAAACCATTGCAGATCTGATTTCTCTAGAACCTGTGCTCCTTTACTAAGGCGATGGAAGCTTCTCCTGACCTATTCAGGTGCATTCCCATTTCCTCTTACAAAATGTCCATTTTGTTGTTCCTCAAAGTTCAGAGGAGTATTTTTTTGACTCCCTGGCACCTCTTTTCCTAAAGGTTTATGGCTTGTCCAGCTTCCTTTGATGGCAGGTGAAGAGAAGCTGCTGGGATGATGCCTACCTTAACCTTCAGTGCCTCCTCTACTGCACTTGTTGCTAATGAAGAAAAGAATGGGTGGCCTCTTTCTTTGGCTTGTGCTTCTTGGGAGGAATGACAGCAGGAGAAAAGGTGGGAAAGAATGAATTGTGTTCCTTTCATGTGATGTCAGCCTAGATCATGGATTATGGATTATGCTTCCCTAGGTGACCATGGAACCTGATTGCATCTAGACCACACAAACAAGGTCTTCCTGTGGGCCCACTTTCAACGCCATCACCCATTCCTGGCAGCTTCACCATCATCATCATCATCTCAAGCAGTATCTTGGACAGATTGCAAGATTCCCAAAATACTGCATCATTCTCCCTCCCCTTCTTTCTTTGGATGTACCAGATAATAGTTAATAGCAGTAACGATGTTGATGTGTGTAATAATGTTACATAACAACAGCAATTCTCAGCATAAAATGGAGGCAAAAGGAAAAGCTGTTCTTCTTCAGAAGGCAGAGCTAAGGCAGGCAGGGCAAGCTGTTCCACCCACTAGATGCAAAAGTGAAACCCCAACTTTCTGTCTAGAAAGAGGGGAATTCAACTCCTTTCCAGCCAGCATCATTTTTAACAACTGAGAGCTATATAAAAATCATACTCATTGTTGCTATTTGAGAAATGTTACTATCCTCATTATTTTCAGTTATATATTTAAACTAACACAAACTGAAGAAAACTGAAGTATTTCCCAGAAAAGATCATCACAAAAACCAGGCTAGAACAAGTAGTTGTCGAAAGAAGAAAATTATGGCTTACCATTCCTAGCATCCCAAAGGGCGAAACAGTTCCAGGCTATAAAAACAAGAAAGGGACACAAAGTAATTAGACTTCACCTCTCTAGAGTAATCTTGTTTTATCTAGCATAGAGAAGGACAAAGGAACTCAGTACTTTAATTTAAATTTACACTCAATTTAAAGTTTAAGGAAGTATATTCTAGAACTTCATCTATTCTCAAATAGATTATTATTACCCACATTTGTGTTAAAGAGCCAAAATCTATAGAGTTTACTGCATGCTTGTCAGTGCTGATGAATTTATGTTGATATAAACAGAACTGAGAATATATAGAATATATTCCCAACTATGTCAATATAAGATGCTGTCTTGGCCATGAAACTACGAGATAAGAGACCAACCTAAATAACCCTTTATTTGGTTTCTAGGAATTGAAATAAGATGGATGTTGGTAAGTGTTATCTATTTTGGGGGGAAATTTTAGTCAGAAGACTTTAAAGTTCAACAAACACACAAGTAGAAATTGCCAAGCAAATCAATCAGTCAATTACAAAACAAGAACTCCTTAAAAACTGAATCACTATTTGTAATGTCACATTCCTTGCAGAAGCCTGAAGGTTATTTAAAATCATGTAAGAGAAATTAGAAAGGTCATAATACAAAAAAGTTGACAAAACTTGACAAGAAATCTCCAAAAGGCAAGATGACTTCATTTAACTAGAAATTTTGCCCAGATGAAGTTAAAATATACACACAAAACCTCCAATCTAGCAAAGTTGTGTTAACTTAAATACAATGAAAGTCATAGGTTGAATATGACAGATAAAGAAGAGGCAACTAAAGTAAAATAATAGAAATTTAAGATTAAGATTACAACTATAGAAACATTAATAAATGAAATTTTGTATTTTATCTGCAAAGAAGTTGGCTTTTTCTTGTTCTTTTTTCTCTTTAACTGTTCTTTTTATTTATATTTATTTTTACTGTTATCTTTTATTTGTTTTTGTTTTTATCCAACACATTTATTCTATTATTTTGATTGTTAGTGTGACTGCATTTTAATCTGACTTTTAATGTTTTAATTTTTGTCTTCCATAAGCTGCTAACTTATCATCTGATTGTGGCAGGGTAGAAATTTGATTTTAAAACATAAAATAAATAAGCCTTGTTTCAGCCCCTTGTTAAATAAACTATTTTGAGAATGTCTATAAACATAGGCATAATCATATAAACCACCTGCAATCGCTGGGAGTGGTGTAAAGTTTTAATAAATAAGAAAACTGTAAAATCCCTTGTCATAGATTCCCCAAAGAGTTATTGAATAAGACAGAAGCTTTTCTGCTTTCAAATTGGATAAAGAAGGAAGCAGAAAGTATAGATCTAATTGGGGGGGGGGGAGAGAGAGACATGCAAAAGATGAAGTGTTCCCACATCGTAAGCGCTCTGATATTGATATTGTTTAATTTCTCCATCAGTTATCTTTGATAACAGAAATGAGTTTTAGATAAAACCAATCCTGAGGATAATTTCAAATCTGTGCATTACTGAAATTGATTTCCCTAAATTAGAATGAGTAGGAGTAGCATATATAAGCAAGAGTACCATATATAAGCAAACACAATGTATTACGAAGTAGTCCAAGTAGATAACGATGAACCTTCCAAGTTTCATAGTGGGCAGTCAATGAAACAGCAACTCATTGGTTTTGCTCAAGGAAGAAGTAGCCATGTGTTTTGCTAAGGAATGGTTGGGCCTTTGCCCTCAAGTTAAAAAGTAGCAATTTGGAGGAAAACCTTGGTAAGTCACTGATACTTTAATTAGTCATTTCCATGGGACTTCATATTTGCACAATCCTGTTCTCAGACTCACTGAAATATTTACAAAGTTATAGGCTCTAAATTAAAATTGTGTTGCTGGAATTTAACTAGAGCTATTTTCAACTGCTCTTTTTCTATTTCATTTTGGTGTAATTATGTACTTATATTGATCATTTACATGTCTGGAGTCTCACCAAGTGACAAAGTAGAATATAAATTAAAAATTAATTGCATCACCTTGTTTTGATGTTGGGGAGTGCAGCATCCTTCTTTCTCTGGTTATAGATATATAACCAAGACAGAATCCAGATTCTTCTCATCAAGCCAAAGCACTAAGTTAAAAATTAAGTTTGACAGAAAAATAAACAGATCTAGCCACACAATCCACTGACTTTTGAATTACCTGCATTCTTCGACTAACTTGGCGTGTTCCAGGTACTGTCCCATTGCCAATGCTGAGGAAAGGGCTATATCCAAATCCACCTGAAAGCACACGATTCACATGCTGCTGATGGATGGCAAGAGGATCCCTATGAGAAAGGAAATTTCACAAGGGAGTTAAGCTGCTAAATAATCCATATCAATCCCACAGTCCTGTTTCCTTCTCCTAGAGCAGTGGTTCACAAGCTTTTACTTCATATGTCATCAGGC
Source organism: Diadophis punctatus similis (assembly GCA_023053685.1). Classification (NCBI taxonomy): domain Eukaryota; kingdom Metazoa; phylum Chordata; class Lepidosauria; order Squamata; family Dipsadidae; genus Diadophis; species Diadophis punctatus. Next base: position 98,066,032 of record JALIGW010000002.1, read on the forward strand.
AAAAGCTTCTGAAGAAAATCACCAATGACTTAAGACATCGTACAAATAAAAAGAGCATTCCAGGTAGTGTCTGAGAAACCGTAATTCTTAATTTTTAAAAATTAAAATAAAAAACCTTTCAAGGCTTTCGGAATCTCAAGATATTTCAGGCAAAGTATCAAAATCTTGTGACATTAGGCATTTCCTGAGTTTTGGAACATTTTTAAAATTTGTTTTTAAAAAATTTCTAACAGGATTTGCAAAATCCTTGTGGATAACCATTAGGAAAATTATTCTAATCCTTTTCTCCTATATAGAAAGGCTATATAGAAAGGTGAAGTTTATGACTCACATCATAAACATTGGATCCTCTGGCTCTCCATCTCTCATGAACCGGAACATAATTCCCTCAAACGCAGGATGGGCTGTGCAAAAGGTAAACGGGAAACAAATATGAATTTTGTTAACTTCTTAAATCTCTCCTTTCAAGCAGTTTTACTCTACTCATTCTTTTCCAGACTAAATCACATCTTTTACATGCAATAGCAACACATTAGTTATAAATACTAGTCCCTAAACAATATTAAACTCCAATAACTACAACACCTGGAACCCAGCTACTATTTGCTTTCCATGTAGATAAGCAAACTAAGCAATAGACTTCAAAAACAGTTGAAACTGTTGCCAAGAACCACTCAAGTTGGGTTATCCAACACAAATTATCTTCATGCTAAGTAAGACATCCAGTCCTCTCTCCCACATACATGCAAATATTAAGGCCATCAAATGTGAAGGAGAAAATCCTTGCACCTTTAATAACTGGGGCAATGGTGTGGATTCTTTTTCTCACTGCTGCATAACAAATTATTTCTGAAAATCTCTTACTCAACTGCTAAAACGGATAACAGTTTTGTTCTCCTCTTAATCTGACTGCTTTAATATCGTGTTTACAGAAGTAATCATTCAATTTATGTAACAGAATCTTTTTAACCAAAGGCACAATAGCAATGTATCAGGAATTCTGCAGGATTTTATCATCACAGTGACCACACACACACATCAAGCAATGCATCAATCCATTCTCTCTTTCCAGGAGCATTGCCCAAACGCGGTCCTTAAATCCTAATCTCCCACATGTATTCAAATCATCTGGCTCTTTTCTCAGTACAGAGGATGCTCCGCGTTCCTCAACATTCCTCTTCCCAAATTAGAAAGCCTCCTCTCCATGCATCCCATCACTCCTAAAGTTGACACTAGCTCACCTAACACCAGATCTAGCAAATACGATCATTAAGACATAACATTAATATTAGAGATTACTGGTGACAATAACAAGGTTAAAAAAAAGAGGCGCTGGTAGAACACAATAATCTCAGGAACCATTTATTACAAAGTACCGCACCAAGCACACTAGCTTGCCCTGTATCCTTTATAGGCCGGCCTACCGCATCTTCCGACTTCCTTCTCTCTCCAAACCTTCCTTTCCAAATTCCGGTATAAGCGCCCGCCTCCAGGAAGAATGACCTGGGAGCAGGGATGAGAAACCTGGGCCTTTGTGAGCGCATCCCCGGCTTCTTCTATAGTTAAGCAACCCCTCTCCAAAAGCCATACGAAATTCTCCAGCAAAAGTACTCACCTCTCTGGCCAAACCCTTTCTTGCTGCCGCCTCCTGTCTCTTGTTCTCACGGAATTTGTTCCAGCCACGAGCCCTAAAGGGGAAGATTAATGCTGCATCCCTTCCTGCCCCCTTCCCCACCCCACAGTATGTTCTTTGTTGTAACTATGCTGCGTGCGGGAGGGTGGGGGTGGAGAAGAGAGGAGAGGAGATGGTCCCTTGGCCAGGTCTAGGCTGCCACAGCGCAGCCTCTCACGGCAACAGGAAAAGCAGGTCAGGTTGTTCCACTTTGTCACCCCTTCCTTTATAAAAAATATAAATACTGTTGCAAATCCCGTTTGCAGTAAAAGGATATTTTTCGTTTTCAAAGAAACCCACAAGGCCTAAACAGGATGTGAGGTCAGAAACACCGCCCTCATTTATAAGCTCCGCCTTCCATAAATAGAGTTACTAGCCAAATTGCTTGTTGAAAAGCAACGCAGTAATAATTTTTACCATGTCGAGTGGTGGCATCTCTCCGTCGCTCTCTGTATATACACACGGGGGGAGAGAAAGGTTTTGCATGATTCTTGTAAACATGGGATGGAAGACAAGCAGGAATATAATATTTAGTAAACAATTGAATGGGAAAACAATTATCTTACAGCTCCAAATAAGTCTTCTAAGCACACAAAATAACTATGCGAGTCTGGAGGAGCCGGCAGAGCCCAATAGCTACCCCTGAAGCTTTGCTTGATAATATGCCGCTCTTTGAAAGCTACCTTACTAAAGCTGGGCTTGTAGCTTTGCCTTTTTCTACTCTTTTGCACTGAAAAATTCAGAGTCCTTACTTAGTGACTGCCTTGTTTAGTGACCATTTTCAGTTAGAACAGTGATGAAAAACTACCCATTTATTACCTTTGCAAACCTGTAAAGAAAAGGAAATCTAAAGTAATATAAGCACAGCATGGTTTCACTTAGCAACTGCTTCACTTAATGACCAAGTTGCTGGTCCCCATTGTGGTTGCTAAACAAGAAGTATCTGCATGAGAGGGAACCACAGGCCCAGGATGGATTTCTTGAATGTGCAGCTACTCCTGATATTATGGCTCCCTTGGAATTGCCTGCCTGTTCTTTGCTGATGCTGCTTTACTGGCTCCAGAGCAGCTCATTCACTTCCAAGGGGGAAAGGCAAAAGAGGAAGGAGCACCTCTAGGAAAAGAAGAATTCCACTGCCAGAAGTCCCAGTTTATGTGGCTTAGGCAAACATCGAATAGAGCCAGTCCTGTGTAGTGGTTATGGTCTTGGACTAGATTAGATGCAGCTGTGGAAAGTTAACGAATGACTTTCAGCCAGGCACTCACTTTCAGACCAACCTTCCTTGATTCATTTTTAAGGGGAAAATGGAAATATAACTGGTGACCTTGAGCTCTTGTAGGAAAGGCTTGACAGATATTTTATAAATCAAAAAAGAGATGTCGTTTGTAGGCCAAAGGCTTCACATTCCAGCAATATGAGCAGTAGCAACAGAGTTGAGGTCATTTTGTCAGGACTAACATAACCCCAGTCTTCAGCCACAGTTGTTAACACAAAGTATTGCCAAGGAAATGTGTGTATGTGTTAAAAAGTGTTACAAATTCCTTGGATATAGTTTTAAATTTTACTGTAAAAATGTGTATGCTACTGTTCAGTACCACAGGAATTAAATCCTACTTAGAAAGATTAAGTCATGTCAATGCTGTTATCGGTAGCTATTTTGGGCTACACAATAGTAATTCTCCTAAAATTTCCAGATTGTGTGGGAAGCAATGGTTGCTCTTAGAGGATAGGCCTAAAAACAGAAAAGAAAAAAAGGGGAAGGTTGATCAAAATAAACTCAGAAGTCTATTCTCAAGATTAGTGTATATACCAATATACTAATATACATAGGTAAAGGTAAAGGTTCCCCCGCACATGTGTGCTAGTCATTTCCGGATCTGTTTGCATATGTATATATATTTATATATGTACTAATATACATACATACATACATACATATACTCACATATGCATATACATATACACATACATACATACATTACATACATAAAATATTGTAGGTCACTCTATACATTGCTATGGTTAGCAGTAGACCCACTTAACTTCATTATTTAAATACCCTGGAAGATAATACTAGGTTCTTCCCTCACAAAATGACTAGACACTTTCTATCACTTTAGAACATAAAACACAACATTGGCAATGTGGCAATGCTGTTTTATGTTCTAACAGTGATAGAAATTGTGTGATATTAAATTCCCTTCCATTTGAAAGCTGAAAATTGGGACTAGCCTAAAAGATATCCTGAGACTGCAGACTGGGGGCTTCCACCCCTTTAGGCTGACCATATTGCAAGATAGAATAAAAGAACATAAGATTTGTTCCAAGGAAATGGTTGCCAGCAGTCCAGCTTCACCCTCATTCTCACAAATGGGCAAAAAATGCCCTGTTCCGGATTATGGTAGGATACTTGCCAGTACTCACTGAACCTGCAAAACACTTATATGAACAGCAGAGGTCTCTGCATGCTTATGAAATGGTAGCAGCACATACTATGATTTTATTTTTATTTATTTATTTTTGTCAAGTACAGTACGTGTTGGTAATATACATAGATATAACATTGTTTATATACATAAGATGGGTACTGATAAGAGGGAACATTAGGACAGGGACGGTAGGCACGCTGGTGCACTTATGCACGCCCCTTATATGATCACAGAATATAAGGGAATGCCTAACTTTTCAGCCAGTTAGCTGAAAGTTCTCTCCTGCTTTGGAAAGGAAGAGGTATCTGAATGTTGAGAAAACTGCTACCAAGTGGAAGACATGGATTTTTAAATAAGATGTACCTTTTAGTTAATGTAAAGTTCACATACCGTATTTTTCGGAGTATAAGACACACCTTTTTACCCCCCAAAAGAGGGTGAAATTTTGGGTGCGTCTTATACACCAAATGTAGCCCTACCCACCCGCCAGCCCCCACCCTTCGGAGGTTTTCGGCCTCCGTGCGTCGCATTTTTGGCTGATTCCAGCCATTGCTGGCCACCACCGCTGCAGCCGTTGCTGCCTGGAGCCGCGGCCGCCGTTGCCAGCCGCTGCCGCCAGCCGCTGCCGCCGAAATCCCCCCTGCCGCTGTTCCTGCCCGAAGCCTGCCACCTGAGGAGCCGCTGCTGCCATTGCTGGCCGCCGCTGCTGCCCCCACCGCCGCTGCCGAAATCCCCCCTGCCGCTGTTCCTGCCCGAAGCCTGCCACCTGAGGAGCCGCTGCTGCCATTGCTGGCCACCGCTGCCGCTACTCAAAGTGAGCCGCCACCGCCGCTACTGACCAAACCCCCCTCCACCGCCTGAAGCCTGCTCCCGAGGCACCTGAGGAGCCGCCGCTGCCGTTGCTGTCCGAAGAGAGCCGACAGGTTAGAACTTTTTTAAAAAATTGTTTTTTTTAAAGGTTTTTTTTAAGGTTGCCAAGTGGAGGAGAAATTCTGGGAGTTGAAATCCACAAGTTTGAAGACCCTTGCACCCCCTTGGCAAGTTTAAGACTTGTGGACTTCAACTCCCATTCCTGAGCTAGCATGACTGGAGAAGGAATTCTGGGAGTTGAAGTCCACAAGTCTTAAAGCTGTCAAGTTTGAAGTTTGTAAAAAGTGTACATGGTTGTAAAAAGTGTACATGGTTGTAAAAAGTATTCTGCTACACTGGTATTTTATTAAATAATATATTACTACACCAGTTGGTTCAGAATACTTTTTTCTTTGTTTTCCTCCTCTAAAATCTAGGTGCGTCCTATATTCCGGTGTGTCCTATACTCCGAAAAATACAGTACCTAATTGTAACATCAGTTATCTCAAATAGCCAAGTAAAAGCATTTATTATTCATTTATTAATATGTTTATAGCCTTCATTTCAGTTAATACTTGCTTCTTGGTTGCAACTCAGAACTTTGCTGTGAAATATTCTTATCTTGCCACAAAAGGGACCATCTTGAGATTCTAGATGGGTGACGGAGTAATCTGACTTGGTAGGGAGGAAGAGTGAAGAAGGTACTTTGCCTCTGCTACATATTTTGGGGTGACCTGCATGGTTTTGCCTAGATTTTATGTTTAACTCAAGCATAGATACATAGGGTAGCTGAATGTTTTGTCTGTGATAGAATTATGTCTTCTCCCCCAGGGGCGGGTTGCTCACTTACCTTGCTACCAGTGTGCTGCATGCGCATCATCATATTTTGTACGCGCGTGCGCCCCCTCACACAGTTTTGCTTCTGCGCATGCGAGGAAGCAAAATCTCGCCGAAATCTTGTGAGGGGACGCGCGCGCACAATTTTTTGCTTCCACGCATGCGCAGGAGTGAAATCTCGCTGAAATCTCTCTCGCACGTGCGTCCCCTCACAAGATTTCGGTGTGATTTTGCTTCCGCGCATGCGCAGAAGCAAAAAATCGCCGAAAGATTCGCAAAAAAAGATGGCGGCTCCTAGGCACCGGCAACTGACTGCACCAGGTCGGTAGCCTCTTGATGACATCACCAGCCCACCGCTACCGGTGCGATAGAGTGGACCGCACTGGTAGGAACCCACCACTGTTCTCCCCTCTCCCCATTTTCTTAAGAAAATTACTTTTCTTTCAATCACACTAATGTATATTTTGGAAAATGGGTGTTTAATACTCCCTGCTAATCATTTTGGAAATGGGCAGGATTATGGCAGCTATTTTGTAATAGTTTCTATAACTTGCTCTCACAATCCCAAATGTGCTTATTAGAACACAAAAAGGAGATTATAGTGACAGGCCTAAAGCCTATATATAAAAAATGGTGCATTGAAATTATTTGGGATAATTATATTTTTCTCTGTTTTAAATAACAATAATACCTGTTACTGTTATTTAAAATAAACTGAAGTGATTCCCTATCAACTATTAAACACTAAGCTGAATTTGATTCTACAGCTGCTTTGTAAGTAAATATATTATGAAAGTGCTTCTCAAACGTTCAGTGTAGAATATCTAATCACAAAAGCTACTCAGGGCTTCAGCTAATTAAAACATTGTGCTCAATCAATTAAGTGAATTTTAATTAAATCAACATATTTGCACAAAGCCAATGATATTTCACTTCTGGAAAGCCCATTTTGGAGGCTTTCTGTCTGCCTGGGTATACTGAAAGAAATTATCCCCACCCATCATCTTTGTCATAAGTAAACCATAACAGGTTTATTAAGACAAGCCAGATATCTGATGAAATAGGAGCATTACTTGTTTGAAAGCCAAAATAAAGATTTTTTTTCAAGGAAGAGTGTTCATAATTTTGGGGCCTTTGCTGAAAAGGCACTGGGAGATGCCTCAATCAATAAAATCAATGAAATTCATTGTTTCTAATGATGAACAGAGTGTGAGTATATGAGAAAGGTGATTCATTAGATTTTAAAGATAAATACACTATTGAAACCAGAGGTTTTTCTTTTGGGATTGATGGACAGTTAGAAAAAGAATAATGGAACTTTGACTTTATACATGATAATTGCAACAAGAGCGTTATATGCACAAAGATACAAAGATTTAGCATTACACGCAATGGAGGAATGGTTGGTGAAGATGTTGGAAATTGTGAGATCACTAAATTGACTTCTTTAATGAAAGAAAAGACAATATCTATGTGTATTGCTGGAAAAAACCCTATATAGACTTTTTGTGTAAAACAGAAAAAAAAACCACCTTGTGAGTTATGGTTTTGATGATTAGATATAATAGATTACAGAAATAAGGAATGGAGATAAATTTATAATTGTGCTTATAACTGCTGTAAAGAAGATTGAAAGCCACTTTGCATTTTCTTGCCTTTATTTACTTTTTCCCTTTTCTTTTTTCCCTTTCTTGCACTTTTAGATGTGAAAGTAGATGTGAAAAATGGAATGAGGAGCAAAAAAGGTAGATTATAGAACAGAATTCCTTCATAATGTAGTTCTAAGCTTTAAGATTTTAAACCTTATACCAGTGGTGGCGAACCTTTTTAGGCTCGCATGCCAAAAAAAAGGGGGGGGGGCGCTCGCGCGCGTGCCCACACACATTCCCTCCCCCCCACGCATGCGCACAACACCCCCCCATGCTACCCCCTGCGCATGCGCACACCCCCCCACCCCCGCGCAAAGGCTTACCGGAGCCTGGGACGACGAAACCGGCAAACCGGAAGTGCGAAAAAAACGCACTTCCGGTTTGCCGGTATGCTGTTTTTTGCACTCCGGAGGGTTCAGGGAAGCTCCCTGAAGCTCCGGAATGCAAAAAACTACAAAACGGACAAACCGGAAGTGCGGAAAAGTGCACTTCCGGTTTGTCCATTTTGTAGTTTTTTGCATTCTGGAGTTTCAGGGAGCTTCCCTGAACCCTCCGGAGTGCAAAAAACAGCACACCGGCAAACCGGAAGTGCGTTTTTTCACACTTCCGGTTTGCCGGTGGGCAACCCTCGCGTGCCGGCTTCTATGGCTCCGCGTGCCACTTCTGGCACGCGTGCCATAGGTTCGCCACCACGGCCTTATACCAATACTTTGTCTGAAAATGAAATAGAAGCCATTATGTTAAAATAAATTTGTTGCTTTATCAGAAGCAAACTGTTATCCAAACTATCTTGAAAAGAGTACTGTATAGTATTAATATATAATCTCACATTTATTTATTTATTTATTCATTCATTCATTCATTCATTCATTTTCATAGCTGCCCATCTCAGCCAAATGACTCTGGTGGCTTACAACTCTAAAACAGTTAAAACCCTGCCCATGTCTGTACAATTTAATCATATAATTAATTTCTAAACAATACTTTCACGAAATCCCCAGAAATAACTGGAAACATATATTGGCTCATGAAGCAATAATTCTAGTCCATCTAAAATACAGGTAGTCCTCAGCCTATGACCACAATTGAGCCCAAAATTTATGATGTTAAGTGAGAAATTTGTTAAATGAATTTTGCCCCATTTTATGACTTTTTGACACATTTGCTAACTGAATCACTGCAGTTGTTAAATTAGTAACATGGTTGTTAAGTGAATCTGGTTTCCCCATTGACTTTGCTTGTCAGAAGATCGCAAAAGGGGATCACATGTCTCTGGGACCCTGCAACTGTCATAAATGTGTCAGTTGTCAAGCATCCAAATCTAAATCCTGTGATCATAGGGATGCTACAGTGGTCATAAGTGTGAAATATGGTCATAAGTCACTTTTTTCAGTGCCGTTGTAACTTCAAACGGTCACTAAATGAACTGTTGTAAGTTTATGACTCTCTGTATGTTTCATATTTTCCTTTTTATAGTATATGGCAGGATGAAACAGCCTCAATTTTAACATTAGTACTGTTTACAGTAGATTTTTTTTAAAAAAATATCCTAGCTGAACAATATACTTTAGTACATTTAATGCATTATGCATTATTTATTAGCTGCAGCAGTATATGTACTGCATAATCCATCTTTACTCAGGAGTAAATGCCACTAAATTTAAGGAAGTTTACTCTCCCCAAAATAGAATGGAATACACCTAAATTACCTGAGATTCTTACTTCTGGGATGGAATTTAAAGTGACAAAATAAAAAGAAAAGTAATAAGAACAAAAGGAGCTTACTGGTATTTAGCGTGGCCAGATATAAGAATATAAGTTTCTTCTGTAGTCTCATAAAAATCAGAATTTTAGCAGGTATAACTTTTATGATATAGTTATTAGAAATGTAAGTTTCCTATTCTCTTTAACATATGACTATATCATTTGGAATGAGGTGAGGTAAGATGACAAGGTTGATTACATTATCCCTTTAAGATATGAATCCAGACTGTTCTTTCATAAATACTAGCTCTCAAACATCTTAGATAACAGAAATGTAGAATACAACTCCCTGGTATATTTAAAAAGCTCACTGAATTGCTAACTTAATGTAGTTTTCTTTTTCTTTTTAGAAAATAATACTATGACTATTTTTCAGGTATAGAACTGAATTTGTCTATTTTATATTTGTCAATGTTTTGGCTAATATTGGGGTGAGGAGCTGGGTGCAGAAATAATTTAATAGGAAGATATTTTAAACTCTCATATGTTTGTAGTGCTCTTGTTTAAAAACATACTGTATGACTAGATTAGAAATTATTTTGGGTTAAATAGCCATAAACCTTTCTACAGAATATATTAATTTTTTTCCAGATTACAGTCATCATAATTTCAGTATTCCGCATATATAGAAAAAGTGCCATTATTGGACTTTCATGTCAAATAGATACATTGTGCTGTCTGTATCCTTTTACCTGCTTTTGCAGTCAATCCATACAAATTTTCCCCCTAATTGACAACTCCATGGAGTAGGCAGACATGAGTGTTAACTGTGTGAAGTTGAGCTCAACTCTAGGGCAACTTTATCTTTTTTTGAGATACAGACTTGAAACATCTCTACTTTAAGAGTTTATTATTCTGTCTGAAATTTCATAAATTTCTATTGCTACAAAAACTTTTCAATGCAATATATTTTCTGATATTAGAAGCCGCCTCTTCTATCCAGTTTCATGACTGACTTTAACTGGAGTTTGACCTGTTTGATTGGGATAATACTAATCTAAATCTACTGGATTTCCTTCAAAAGTATTTTAGAAGTAGATACCGTACTATAGTAGAACATTTAACATATGGTTGCCAGATTATTTGGGACAAATTGGAAGAATTCAGTATTATTGGTGTACTGCTATTTTAAAAGAAGAAAAGGAGAGTTTCCTATCAGCTCAGCCTTCTGGCTTTGTTCAATTTTGGGGCCCTTCAACAAGACCTATACTCTGCCCAAACGAGTTCCCTATTTCACCAATCCTGCTAATGCCCTTCCAGGAGTGCCAGCAGGATTGAGTCTACTTTACCTATTCTTTATCTTGCCTCCCCATTCTCAGCAGATGAAATACAAGACATACAGTATGTAGTAAAACTGATCAACATAAGACCTGGGCTGTATCAGGCAAAAAGACCAGCATACAGTGTCACAAGTTTCTGACCAAAGCCATTAAGAAAGCTCATAAACCCTACCAGGAATACAATAGCCTACTCTTACCCACCACTTAGCAGTTGGTATTTAAGTATGGTGCTTTTGATTCAGAAGATTGTCAACAACCATCAAGACACACAACCATTCACAGTGCAATCATAATAAATTCTCCAACTGGAGATCATATTAGGCAACAAGTGGCTAGGCCACTTCCCTCAGTGAATATCTTAACAATTTGGGAAAGGAAATAACCAAACCAAATTGACAGGAGCTGTCTAGTGCATTCCATCCTCAGGAATGACATCAAGGAGGTCCTGACTGAGCTGGTTTCCTTTTTTCATATCTGCCATTCAAGGTTATAAGCTTGATGAAGGAGATTTCTGTATGGAAAAGATCCTGAGGAAAAATGTTTCTCTTGGCCCTTCTCCATGAAAAAATGATTGTTCTGGGTTAAATAATATCACAGATTGATGTAAATGAAGGTCCTCTGATGACATTTGCCTGACCAGTCAGTGGGAGGCCAACTTTGACCAACTCCAGTTCTTCAATCTTGATATAAAGCCATAAATGGTTTGGATAAGAATTGGGCTTTACTTTACATAAAGCAAACCAGGGATAACAAGCTTGGTGAAAGCACTTAATTGCCATGACCTAGTCACAGTTTGGATTCATATGACATATTTTTTACTGCCAGGAGTGTAGAAGACCTCTAAGATCCCTTCTAACTCTGTTATAGTGTTACTGTTACATGTTTGAGATGTGTGGCTATAGAAATGGAATAAATAAATAAATAAATAAAATACATCATAACATGGCTCAGCTACTATGTGAACAAGGCCTGTTGGCTTAATTTTTGTGTGAGCCCAGTCACTGAAACATTCAATAAACTCTGATTGATAAAACCGTGGATTGTAGTAAGGGTGGGCAAACTGTGGCTTATAAACCAAGAATTCTACCAAGGAGGCAACTTCATGCAGAAATAGCTTGGATGGCTACAGGTTACCTACCTCTTGTAATTCAATTCACCAACCATAGAAACTGGATTCACATACATTAAGTCATAATGTGGCTTGTTTGTTCAGGCTTAACATGATGCGTAAACCCATGGATTGGAGTAAGGGTTGGCAAACTCTGGCCCTCAAGACCATTTGTGGGTTGATTGCCCAGCCCTTTGATATAATTTTGAGGTGTCCAATGCAAATTGCTAGTTTGAAGGAGGTGCTACAGTATGTTAAATCTTCTCAGATTTACATGGAGTTACATAGAGTTGACATTTACAAACAATCCAAGAACTTCTCTGTATAGGGCTAGGAACTCTAGCTAATCTACTTCTGTTTCAGAATGAAGTTTCCTTGGAATGGATATGGATGCCTAGTGCAATGCATACGTGGTTTGCCATTGCTTTTTTCAAGAGATTAGGATTTCTTTGTTCAACTTCCTGGCCCAAATAGGAGCAAATTTTTGCCACATTTTGTTTGTTTGCTTAAATCGTGAAATATAACATTTAGGACACTTTCACCTAGCAAAGGATAAGAGGCTTTAACAGGGTGACCTGCACAGAATTTGATGGTCAGCCTACTGCATTTTTAAATGCTATGTTTAATAAAGAGAATAAATCTTGTATATACACGAAATAATACATCTAGGTGTTATGCTTTTTGAAGCATTATTTTTCCTATTGTGTGGACACGTGGGTCAGCTAGTTTTAAACAGATATTCTGAAACAATTTCCCCACCCTAAATGTCCGTCCTGAAATACCTCACCCCATCGTTTTCGAGGGGAAACCCACTTTCCGGTTACCACGGAAACCGTCGCCCAATATTCCTTTCCCTCCCCTCCCCCATGGCCTCATTCCCATTCCCTCCATTTCTTCCACAGTACAGCTTTTTTCCCAACAGCCAATAAAAAGCCTGTTACTAAGCCTCCTGCTTATTTAAATAACCCAATCATATGTCTTCCCTGCTTTCTCCTTATAAGGGGAGTGAAACTCGGCGTGTCCTTCTAAAACCATGTGAATTCCCGTTAAGAGCGCGGGAAAAAGTGTTCCCCTCCCCCCAACTCAGTATTCTCGCGCGCCCAAGTGAATAAGCTCCGCCTCCTTGGCTAGAGGAGGGCCCTGGGAAGGAGGTTCTGCTAAGCTCGGAAATTCGTTGAGAGCGGGCGGAACGTGGAGGGAGGCGCGTTGCAACGCGGGGGGAGAGAGAGAGAGAGAGAGTGACAGGCAGCTGGAGTGGAAAATTACAAGGATGAGAAGGCGCAAGATGGAGGCTTTGTGTTCTCAGGCTTGTAACCTTTTCTACGCAGCTCGTGTCGCCATGTTGTTCGCTGGGTGTAGCTGGTTTACCTCGCAAACAAGCACTTGAGATTTCGACGATGCATTCCTTGTTAGTTCGACAACCATAAAAACGTCCCAAGATGCATAGTTATTTTCGTTCATCCAATTTACGGTTACCACAAAGTATGCAAGGCTGTCAAGTTGTCTCCAGAACACTCTAGCAAACAAAATGAGGAGGGGGAAAAATAAGCAAACGCTGATCTGATTCTTTTAAACGTTAGCGATAAATAAGATTTTCTTCCTTATATCTCAATCACAGTTCAAGCATTTTGAGCATGGACAATCTGGGTCGATTCAAGGTCTGAATACTGTTGTAGAGAAGCTCCTCCCCCCTTCCCAAAATCGTGATGAGATTTAGACTGCCAACTATTTTTTTTTCTGCAGGACTTGCTTATTAAGAACATTTTAACAGCAGAAGGAAATGGAATTGGAGGGAATTCTGTGAGTCCCTGAGGAGTTTCTGTGTCATTTGGCTAGTGCTTCATAAGATGTCTGAAGGTGCCATTGGGCTTGCAGAGACTTTTCTCATTCAATGACAAATTGCCCTGACTTCTAAGATTTTAAAATAACTTAGTATTAAAAGGGGGAGCCTAGCTTGCTGCAAAGCAAAGCAGTATTCTCTTGTACAATCTTTATTTTGAAGAATGGTTGTGGGCCCAATATGCAAAGTTAGAAATTAAAAATGGAAGGTGCTGTAGCCCAGTGCCTTATTTCAAGTACCAGCATCTTTCCCAAAAGCTAGAGGGTGACTTTTTGGTAAATCGGTGCTTTCTGATAGTTTGTTAGGGCATCATGATGAGAAGCAAACTGTTCCAGGAAACACTATTGTAAGACCACCATCAACATATTTTAAAAATTCCAAAATAAGCCCAGCAGTTGAATCCTTGGAAATCTTGTAGTGTCAAATTGTGATGAAAAGACAACTGAAGGCTTAATTTATAGGATTGTTAAATGACCAAAGTCAATTTTCATGAGAATTAACCATGGTAAAATAAGTTAGCTGGAATGTAAGTGGTGGAAGATTCAAGTGAAAGACTACAAGAAAGAGCCTGTACAAGAAAGACCCTGTAAGACCCTGGAGCAACTATGTAAAATCATAGTACTCCCCTCCATGTATAGTATTTTTACAGTGCCATTCACAAATTCATATTCAATAATTTGATCTCAGAATAAGTCTGTTGAAATATGCTCATTTAAGTCTGTATTATACTTATTGTAACTTCAAATAATCCAAAATTTAATCTTGTCTGTTACTGAATTAATTTAATTTTTGGCAGCCTAATGATAGCAAGATTTCTAGAAAGGTATAGTGTACTGTAACACCTAGCTGCTGAACCATTGAAGTTTCTGACGCTTAATGTAAGAGAGGTTTTAAGCCTTGTTTAAGAGACATTGAATTCAGTCGTGTGAGGTATCAGTGTAACCATGTCTTAAGGTGCACTCCTTATAGTATAACTATAAGGCTTATACAGTAACGGAAAGTTATAATAAATGCTGTTCAGTTGCAAAAAAAATGAATAAGATGCTTGACTAAGCTAGGTTCCTCATTAATGACTAGAATAATTATTTCACAGTTAAAAGCGCTGATTCTTTGGAATAAATTCTCCCAAGGATGACTCTTGGAATCAAGTCACTTGAAAACTGTTTTCAAAGATCCATGTGAAATTGCTTTAAAGTTAATGAATCCTTGCTACCTTGAGCCCAATAGTCATAGAATTTTTGATTTAGAGGAGCTTCATTTTATACAATGAAAATTGATTGCAATATGCTTTTCCATCAATTGTTCTGTACTTGTGTATTGTTATAAATATGGTATTCATTTTAGTAGGTTTATTTATTTAGTATGTATTATTTATTTAGTAGGTTTATTTAGTAGGTCTATTACTGCATTACTATTATTATTAGTTTTTCTCATCGTTCCTATCACCCATCTCCTTCCACTTATAACTGTATGACTGTAACTTGTTGCTTGTATCCTTACGATTTATATTAATATTGATTGTTTCCTGATTGCTTATTTGAACCCTATGACAATCATTAAGTGTTGTACCTCATGATTCTTGACAAATGTATATTTTCTTTTATGTACACTGAGAGCATATGCACCAAAGACAAATTCCTTGTGTGTCCAATCACACTTGGCCAATAAATAATTCTATTCTATTCTATTCTATTCTATTCTATTCTATTCTATTCTATTCTATTCTATTCTATTCTATTCTATTCTATATGCTACTGCAAATGGAAAGTGACTCTAAGTGGCTTATATTACACATATGTGTACAAGCCTAATACACATACACTTATGCATAGTCTAGTACACTTAAACAAGGTTAGAAGTGTAAGATAATTCAATACTAAAATAATTAAAGCAAATTAAAGCAATGAAAAATAGTAACCTAACCCAAAACAGGAACAATACAACAGTAATCAGTAATAGTATACCGGGAGGGTTTGTCTCTATTTTAAAAGCCTGTTGAAATATTTAAGTTTCTATTAGTTTTCTAAATTCCAGTAGGTTTAGGATTAATTATGTGTGGTATGTTTAGCCATGCATGGGAAAAGCTACACTCAAAAAAATAGCCATTAGGATTCGTTTTACGATAGATTTCAGGAGTCAATAACAAGTAAACTCCTCCTCCTCAACTATGGCTGAAAGAGAACTACAATGAGAATGATTCCAGGTAGGCCTCTTGGTAGCAGTACCCAATAGTAATCTCTGGAAGCAAGGAATGGGAGTGGAATAGGCAAAATGACACCCCTTCCCTCCTTTAGCCTTTGCTTTCTTTAACTTACCCCACATTAAAATAATACTGTCCGCCTCATTACTATTGCAGAATAAGGCATCAGATGTTAAGATCTGAGGGACTAGTGGGTAGCACTTTGATGCAACTTTTGTTATGGTCAGAGATCATCTTGTTTACTCTGATAAATGGCCTATGTTGAAACTGAATAGAATAGAATTATTTATTGGCCAAGTGTGATTGGACACACAAGGAATTTGTCTTTGGTGCATATGCTCTCAGTGTACATAAAAGAAAAGATACATTTGTCAAGAATCATAAGGTACAACACTTAATGATAGTCCGGGTACAAATAAGCAATCAAATCATATTAGGATATGAGACAGCTGTTTATCTTGAACTTTTTACTGAGGTTTATATCATCAGCTTTGTTACTGTTCTGGTTTGACTATCCAAGTTGGGAAATAAGCATCACATTGTGAGGGTTATGCTATCTGGATGTCCGCTTCAAGAAGATGGTGTTGGAGAAACTATCAGCCTCATAATACTTGCAATATTGAATCTCCTATGTCTGTGATAGTGAACCTATGGTACACATGCCAAGGTGGCATGCAGAACCCTCTGTGGGCACGTGCGCCATCACCAGCTGCTCTTCTGGTTTTGGCGCACACATGCATGCCTGTTAACTGATCTTCACGCATGCCGGAGCCCCGGAAACCTGAAGACCAGGTGGCCGGTGCGCGCATACGCAATGGCCAGTTATTCTTTGAGTTTCCGGGGCTCCTGCATGTGTGAAGACCAGCTAGCCGGCATGCATGTGCCTGCCGGAAACCTAGACTTCGAGTTTCCGTGCCGGCGCGCACACGCGCGTTCCAGTTTGGGCACTCAGTGCCAAAATGGTTCACCATCACTGTCCTATGCTGTGTTTTGTCACTCATGCTTCTAATTGTTGGATGAGGTTGCCAGTTATTTTTGAAATGGTGGAAAGCCCTGAACTGGTGCTTGAGCTCAGTAAACTGAAATGGAGTTTAGAAAAAACAAGAATCTGTTTGGTGGCTTCTATATGCAGGTTGGTGTCTTGATTTTTTGGGATGAGGTTATGTTCTCTTCACTTTAATGTGCTTCTAGATCCAGTTGATTCCTGGAGATACATATGCCTTTCATGGCACCAAGTGCCCTAAGCAAGCTTTCCAAGTGATGGATCAACTATATTCTGATCCAAGTTATCTATGCATTGATCTAGGCTGCAAATTCAGAAAGTTTGTCGTAACTAGGGAGCACTAAATTGAGGGGATGGAGGTGCTGACCTTTTTTCTTAGAAAAAGGAACTTGAGAAACAAGGATACAATGAAGATACATTAAGGTAATGGGGCAGATACCACTACGGTACATTTCTTTAAAAAGATATCACTAAAACCCTATTTCTGAGTCTGAAAACATTAATTGCAGATGTGGTTGGAAGGATGCTGCAAAATGTAGATGAAAAACCTGTCAGCTTAAAGGTAGTCACTTTAAGACTACTTTAAATCTTAGGTTTTTGAACTCCTTTTCCCCCTATATAACATACATTTATGTTGATTGTGAATTGGATATAGCTAATTATGTAAAGCAGCATATAAACTAAAAACCTGAACAGATTTCTAATTCTGTGGGATTCTACTTGTTTAACTGAGATAAGCCTTTTATTTTTCAGCAGGGCACTGGATTTTTAAAATCTCTCATCAAAGGGGTTTATGTGGTACTTCTTTTGTCACTTGAACAGAGGCTCCTTAATCTTTCATACTGTTGTTTTTTCTTATAATCATATCACCTATTTACTTTTTGTACATTTATAACTATTCCTCTTTTTATTGTACTGTGTAATTTAGCTTGAAAACCTCCTTCGAGGGAAAGTAAAAAATGATCTTTATTTAAAACGTACTACTTCTGATTTTTTATTGACAGGAATGTTTTTGCAGGCTAGATAGCTGGTGGCCCTAGGTGGGGCCTGTTTCATCTCCTTTAAGCCTGTGGCATAGTTGGCACTACGTTGCTTTATTTTCCCAATAGCAGTCCTGTATGCCAATGATGTTGGGATTGGAGGAGGAGAAAATAGGCTAGCACTAGCCTTATACTATTGAAATGTATGCCATGTCTCAAGTGGGGAAGGGATATTGCATCTTTTGGAAAATGGTAGTCATATTTTTACTATTCCAGAAGAAACTGCAGAAAAACCTACATATCCAGAATTGTGCCAGCAGCCATACCCATATCCTGCTCCTATAAAGAAGTACAAGCAAAACCACAGGGGCCAGGAAAAGGTACCCTTACTTCTCCATTACTGTACAGTACAAAGCACCTCCCTTGTGACCCCCTGACCTCCAGTGGCACAACAAGAAACAACAACATTGCTACCAATTTAGGCTACAGTGTAATGACAGGTTCAAGTCCTCTTATGCTATTTGCAACTGCTTTTTTAGGAGAAAAAAAAACACTTTCACCTGTCACGGAATACAGGTGCACAGCAGAAGCTACATGGAAAAGAGCCAAGAAGATTCCACTTTTTTTTTCTTTTTTGGCTGCAGGACAAAATGGAGTGCAAAGTAGAGTGGAGATGGAATTTTGTAGCTACCAAAGATTGACCTGTGTAGGTAGAATAAAAGGTGAGGATAAAAAGCAATAGTTTGAGGAATGAATATTATTTAGCTTTAGATGGATATGGGCACTAATTGTGAGGGAGAAATGGTGCAATCTGAATATTTAGTTACAACTGGAACTCTTCTGCATTTTATACTTAGCTGATTCTTCAAAAATCTTCAATTTATGTTTATAAAGTAGTAGGGTAAATTAGTTTTTGATTAGAAATGACCAATGTGCTTCCCTATGTTGGAGACAGAATATATTGTGTAAAGGATACAGCTTTCTATTGCTTGGTGTATTGCGGAATGTTAAAATAACTCCCAAGAACCACCAGTATTAACGTAATATAAAAGGTAATGCAAAAGAATCATACTTTGTAGTTTTGTTTTATCTTTTTGCTTTCCTGTGTGAAGGTACTTAAAATACTGGAGTAGTGATTGCTGTCATGTTTCAAGTTTCAGAGTAGAATATCTCTTTAAGGAGAAGCACTAGAATACTAAATAAAAACAACAATAACATCAAGTTTCCATGTGTATTGTACAAAATGCCATTTCCTCGTATCTCCTTTTAGAGTATTATAAAATGAGCCATTTCATATATTTTGTATTTAAGTTGTGTTTATATTTAGTTATCTTATTAAGTTTGTTACTACTGCCCACTGCAGTAAGATTCTAGGCAGCTTACAAAATCAAATACACAGTTAAAAACATAAAATGAGACAGGCGAAACCAGAAACAACGATACACAATATAAACACGACAGGGAACCTACAAAGACATTGATCCCCCAGCCCTGGGAGCAGAGCCAGGTTTTATTTTTTAAATAGTGAATTCAATGAAGGGGGTGGAAAAGTTGAACGTGGGTGCATTTTTATTAAGAGGAAGTTGATGCACCCCAGGAGACTGGGTGGCATCTCTGTAGGGATACCATTCCAGAAGATGGCAGTAACAGAGAAAGCACACTTCCTTAGTATAAGGGATCTGGAGGGCACCCACTCTGCCCACATGTACCTGGATGGGTAGAAACAATTGGAAATACGTGGTCCCTCTGATAACCAGGCCCTATGCCTGTGATGGCGAACCTATGGCACATGTGCCACAGGTGGCACGCAGAGCCCTCTGCGGGCATGCCAGCTGTCGCCTCAGCCCAACTCCACCACGCATATGTGTGCGCCTCCCGCCAGCCAGCTGATCTTCGGGTCTGTGCTACACATACGCAGGGGGAGGTGTGCATGCAGGGGATGCACACATGCACATGCATGGGGGCGCTCACATTGCATTTTGGGGGTGCACACGTGCCCCCCCCCAGCATCCCATTTTGGGCCTTGAAGAAGGCCTGCACCAACCTGGAAGCCAAAACGGCAAGGGGGGGCGTGCTTTGGGCACTCTGCATCAAAAGGGTTCGCCATCACTGCCCTATGCCATAAATGACTTTATCAGTAACAACCAGCATCTTGAATTGTACCTGGAACCCCACTGACAACCAATGCAGCTTGCATAGCGGCAACGATACATGGACATAGTGAGAAGTATCCATTACTGCTTGTGCCACTGCATTTTGCACCAGCTGCAACTTCCATATGGTCTTTGACGGTAGCCCGTATAGAGCACATTGCAGTAGTCCCATTGTAAGGTGACCAGGCCATGAGTGCCCATCTGAAAGGCTTCCTGGTTGAGAAAGCATAACTGGCATACAAGATGAATCTCTAAAAAAGGGTTTGTTTGTTTGTTTTTTGCCACAGCTGCCATCTGCACCTTGAGCAGTAACCGAGTGGGCCCCAAATTGTGCATCCCCAAATGAGGAAGTGCAATGCCATCCAAGTCTGGTGGTAAAAACATCTCCGATCCACTGGGGGAGGGGAGAAAGCAGCCATACCTACTCAGTCTTGCAGGATTGAGCTGGAGTCTATATCCATACCTGAACAGCTTCCAAATACCGAGTTGGTACAGTTTCACTTACATGCCAGGTGTATGACCTCACTCGTGTAATGTGGCAGTGTCATGATTGAGTATTTAATTACATCATATCCTGAGCTGTATATGCAGGACAGTTATTAACTGGATGGCAGATAGATTTTAATATGTTTTGCTACTGAAGATAATGGAAAATAATTATTTCTGCTGAAGCGAGGTCTGCTAGAAAGTGTTATGGCCTGGGAATTCTAGGATGTAGCATCCATATTCTGCTTTTCTTCTGTTCTCATGATTCATCCCATTTTAGTTATTTTATCAGTGAAAGAGCAATTTTGAGGGTTGATTGCATTTCTTTAATTTTAATTAATTTTGGGAGGGGGGACTGCCAAATCATAAAATTTTCACTGACACAAATGGAAAACAACTAAATTGTATGGAGATACCACTTCCTTGGGTATTTATGTTTATATGAGTTTGTGTACTATATGGATGTATGCTACGTATAAGTAAAAACAGATGAAATTCAATCCTAGGTAGGCAATCCTACACATGCTGTGAAACTTACTTTGACCAAAGGAATGTACTTCCAGAAAAGTGCTTAGGATTGCAAGACTCCAGAACAGGAACCGTTATGGCAAGGTGAATCTTGCTTTATCTTTCTCTGCTTAAAGGAATATGCTACAGACAAACAAGAATTTGAATTCAGACAGTTGCGAAACTTGAGCTCATTAAACTGAACAACTCCTAGTATATTTCTGCAATGAAGTTTCTGTCTTGTTAGCTCCTGGAAAAGGCCTCAGGCATTTTGAAGCAAGAAAGATAGAATGCTGCCTGATGGTTTGGCAGAGATACAAAGGACTACAAAGCCACAATAAATGTAGAGGAGACCTAGTGATGCTCAGCACCATTAACTAAACCTGGCACTTTGCCATTTACCATGTTCATTTTGGAATAGAAATAGCCTGGCTCCACCTATCTGTACCTAATAACTTCCAGATTATAAACTACTGTACTATAATAAATTACATTTAAAGTTGTCTTTGAAGACAATTTAAAAATTGCCTTGTAAATTGAAAACAAAGCCACGTGCTGCTTAACTGGGACTGAATTTGATTATGCTTTGCCAAAAGTACATGCTCCAGATTAATAATAATAATATAATAATAATAATAACAGAGTTGGAAGGGACCTTGGAGGTCTTCTAGTCCAACCCCCTGCTTAGATTATCAAGGCTCAGTCCCTAGGACAGTGATGGCGAACCTTTTTTGATTCGCATGCCAAAAAGGGGGGGGATGCATGGGATCACGTGTGAGCGTGCCCACACCCATAATTCCATGCACCCCCGCACATGCGCATATGACCCCCCCACTCCCAGCATGCAATGGCACGCCCATTTTTTGCTCTCTCCAGACTTCTAGGAGCCTGGGGAGGGCGAAAACTGCCTTCCCCACCCCCTCTGGAGGCTGGAAACAGCCTGTTTCCTGACTCCCAGTGGGCCCAGAAGGCCCGAAAATCAGCCAGCCGGTGCGCACATGCACGCCGGACCTGAGCTCGCGTGCCCACTGATATGGCTTCGCGTGCCACTTGTGGCACCCATGCCATAGGTTCGCCATCACGGCCCTAGGATAAGCCTAAAAGGCCATCACAACTTGGAGAAAGGATATGTGATGGAATGCTAACTTTCATGTTTTTCAGTCAATATATCATCTAAAATACAAAGATTGGATGGAGAGAAAGACTATTTCAGATCTCCACAAATTTCCATATTTTCTCTATGAACTCAAACAGGAGTCCCACTCCTTTGTAAGTGAGGCTCAGATCAGTGACTTCTTGGCCCAAATGCAGCAAAAGAGCTTTGTGTGATAACAAGATGTTTCAGTATGGTTTAAACTAGAATGGTTTTTTTTTTCATTTCACCTATTCGGGATGTGTGCAGTTCATAAAGAGACTGCATTGAATTGGGGCAAACATCCTCAATCAAGTTCATTCCATACCAGCCTATTAGATATTTAGTTGCTATATTTTCCACTGTTTTATAAGACAGTTGTACAGCAAAGCATTATTTAAAACTAAGGAAAAAGATCATACTGTCAACTGCAAGTTGACAGCACTAAAACAGGATCCAGGGAAGAGAATGTTTCACATTTGGAATATGGCTGTCAAGTAGACAAGTGTTTCTCAAGCTTGACAGTGGACTTCAACTCCCAGAATTCCCCAGCCAGCATTGGGAGTTGGTCCACTCATCTTCAAAGTGCCAAGCTTGAGAAATAGTGAAATAGACCTTGATGATTTGGCTGCTATTTTCTAATTTGTCCAAAGCTGATATTTGGAAATTATGGGCTGAAGATGATTAATGAATTATATGGCTTTTGAATACTTAATAAAGCCATCCTTCTTAGATAGTGGACTGGTTAAGGACTGTTGATGGACAAATACCGATAGAAGAGTAGGAACTTTGCATCTTTGTCCCCAGAAACATTGAAGACTACTGTCTAGAGGTGGTTACTCAGACTATGATACTATTTATGATGTCATGCAATTTTTATACTCGATTATTCTTTTGTTTAAATCAGTTTGAAGTGATTATATTCTCTGGTTGCATACAAATGATTAGGCAGGATTGGCAATTAAATTTTTAATCCAGTGTGACAGGTAACAAGTATGGCAGAAGTAAAGAATCCATGCATGTGGACTGTTTTATGACACCTTCGCAGCACTCCAAGCACACGTATAAGGTTACTTAACACTGGTGCTTTGGCACATGTGAATGTAATGTTTTGATACTGGCAGAATCAATCCTTGGCAATACCAGTCCCCTCTGAGCATATGCAGAGAGCTGCCGAGTGACATTATACAGCGCGCAGCTGTAAAGTGGCAATATCTAGAAATGTTGCCACTGCAACAAGACACAATCCAGCCGCATGCTTTGTCACAATCAAGAATGGGAGACAGAAGGGGGGGGACCCCTGCGATTATTCGTGATCGTTGGGTGGAAAGCAAAAAATAGGCGTTTAGTTAATCTGGAATAAATAACGCGGCGTAGTACAAAGGGCGTGTGCGATCGTCTGTAGGCGGTGCAGGCGAAAGAAAGGGCAAACAAAGGAACAGAGGACAAAGCATACACGGCGGCGTCCCCAAGGGCACGAGCTCAGGTTCATGGCTTTCGGTGCAGCCTTGGACCGCATAATCTCCTTTAGCCCGTCCGATAGATAATTATTTGCAAAGCTATCTTGGTTGGTTTTGCAAAACGCAGCGCTGCCGCTTCGCGAGCCGTTCTTTCCCGCTTGCCACTCGCTTCTTTCTCCTCTGCCTCTAATCTCTCCCCTCCCTCCCCGCAGGCCCCTCCCTCCCCGCTCTCTCGTCACCGAGCCCTTTTTCTGGCGCTGCCTTGTCGCGGGAGAGAAGGATTTTGTTCCTGGCGCTTGGGAACAGAGCGGCAGCAGCTGGCAGGTCCCTGCTTCGAAGCTGCATCTCGTCTGCCTCGCCTTATTCTCGTTGCTGCCAGGATGTCAGAAAAGTCCGCCGACGAGGCTCCGGTGGAGCTCGGAGCCAAGGTGAGACGCTCAGAACGAGCCGGTGGCTACGCTCGGGACCTGGGAGTCTGGGACCCCCGGGTCTTCCAAGCTCTGTCCATTCCGAAATGGTCGCGGCGTGCCAAGGCTCTTTCGGAAAGGCAGCTGCGGAGGAGGGGAAGAAAGAAGCGCTCGCCTTGCCTCCTTTCCCGCCGCCAGCCTCCTCCCGGGTCCGATCCTCCTGCCCGCTCCCTTCTCCCTCCCTCATCCTCCTTGCGCCCCGCGCGCGCTTCCTTTTTTGTTTCCTTGGAAATGAGCAGCTCCTGGCTGGAGATTCGGGTCAAGAAAAGCTCCTGGCGCGCTGAGGCGGTGTGTGGTATTTGGTCCTTCCAACACCCCCCCCCCGGGAAGCGCCCTCCTCTCGGTGGCCATTAACCCCAAGCGCCCTTGGCTGCTTATTTATTTATTTTTGCCAAAGGTCCTTTGCCTTTGGAAAGTGGCGGCGGTAAAGGCAGACGCCACGGTTCTGCCAAGAGAAATCGCTCTTCTTTTGAAAAGCCCCCCGACAGGCAACAATGGTGAGGGGGGGGGCTTCATTCTTCAAAAGCCCGCGCTCTCCTGGGCTTAGCGCTCGAAAGGTGCGCTGCTTGGAAAGGAGGAGGCCGATCCTCCCACCGGGGTGCTTTGGAGGGCAGAGGAGGCTAAACCGCTTCGCATGTATTAGGAAGAAAGCCGTAAGGCGGAGGAGCGCAACACAAAGCCAGGAAAAAAATGGAAGGCAATTAAAGGGCGGGGGTGCGCGCGGTCTCGCGCTTGCCTGCCAGGTTGCCAGCATATGCGTCGTCCTCCTTCCCATCGCCAGCTCAGTCTCTGGTCTCCGGAGGCATCAGATTTTAGGTATTGGCGGCTTCAGCGGTTCGACCGTTAGTAGCATACTCTGTACATCTGTTCCGGAAGCAGCGGGTGTTACTGGCGTTCAACGGAGCAGAAAATGGGTTACCGGCCTTATTGTGTTCATGTGGGGTATGGTCCCCAAAGGATAAGACAAAACATCCCTCAGAAAAATCGCATATGTCTTTCGGGGGTGGGGGTGAGATAGATAATATCAGACGGCAGGGGCTTCCCCCCCCACACCTTTTAATTCAAATTCCATCAACTACTTTATGAATAAGACCCGTTTGAAATTAATTGAAGAGGAGGTGAAAAGAGAAGTAAAAATAATCAAATGTTAGTCACAATATTAGGCACAGGAGTCTTGTCACTAAGCACTTCCATATGGAATGAAACACAGCCTTTCTAGATGCAAAATCCCCAATGTGTTTATTTGCAAGTAAACTGTGGAATCCAATGAGACTGCTGTACGCTTCCCTTGTGCCTTTACAGAGAAGGGCAAACAATGGCACAGGATACTTTTCCTGTTGGAAAACGGGGAGATAAATGGGAAATGCAGACAAACGGCAAACAGCTCGTGTTCCAGAGCTGAAGCTTGCACAATTGTTTTTTTTACCAGTTGAGAAGGAAAAGAAATAATTAATTGAAACAATCCTAAGAGCAGCCAGGGACATGGGGATAAAGGTTAAACATTGCAGAGGACTCAGCCTCGCTTCTGCTTTGGCTTTGCTGTCATGAAAACCAAAGAGAACTGGAACTTGGTTGAATAATTTTCCATATAGGGTAAGGCAGTGTTTTTGTAGGCTTAATTCTGTGCAATAGTTTCAGAAGGGAGACGGCTTAGTGATCTTCTGTGGTGTTTGTTGTACCCAATTTAACAGCGTCCTTCAGAGATGAATTAATCTGAACAGTTATTTGCTATTTTATAACTGGATGATGTCTATTCTGTGCTTCGTGTCTAGTCTTTCATCCTGCACTGAGAGCCTTTAAGTTTTAAGGCCATTGTGCACTATAACTTTGGACATAGTCCATCCATGTGGGAATTCAGAAAGCTACTCTAAATAGCAGGATAGTGGGTACAGTGAAAAGATAGTTGTTTTACAGAGAAAATCCAGAACTGGGTGCATTATGAAGCCCCTGGGTTTTTGGAAGAAGAACATAACATGAAGGTTTCATTTGAGAACTGGATGTATTGAATAAAGCTGTTTTGAGGGAGAGCTGCAGATTTGGAGGCTGTGGATCTGTTACCCAAACGATCAATTCAGGTGAGATTAGCATGTAACTAGGCCAGAGTAGGCTCCCCTGTGGCTGGCAGGCATCAGAAATATTATGTCTTCAAAAATAACACAATGCCCTCTAGTGGAAAATGACAGCTTGGAACCTTTATCATCTATAGGATACCTTGTACCATTTTGTCCCCCCCCCTTTCCAATCTTACACTACTTGCCTACACTGTAATTTTAGTTGTAGTTGCATTAAAGAGAACGTGATTTATTGTTTAGCTGGCCCTTGAAGGAAGTGGTGTAGAATTCAGTGTTGATGTTTTTTAAAAAGACAGATTTCTTTTCTATAAATTCTCAATACAAAAAACAAAAATGAATTGTAGCGTATTCACGGGACATGTGTCCTGCCTTCCATCTGTATCTGTGTGTGTGTATGTGTGTCTTGTGTGTGTCTTAAATTTATATTCTGCCCATCTGATGAAATGACTTTGAGAGACTTACAAAAAATAATGAAAAGATAAATAACAAACAGTTAAAATTAATAAGAATGAAATAGAGACTAAAAAAAACCCCAACAGGACAGATGGCTTGGGGGTGGGGTCTTCTCTCTTATCCTGTTAAGCATCTTTATCCTGCCTTTATTGTTATAGATAACTCAAGGTGGCAAACATACCTAATACTCCTCCCTCCTCCTACTTTCCCCAACAACAACAACAACAACCCTGTGAGGTGAGTTGGGCTGACAGAAAGAGAGAGAGACTGGGCCAAAATCACCTTGTTGGCTTTCATGCTAAGGAGACTAAGATGGTTCTCATTGTTTCTGCCATCTCAATAAGCTTTTTTAATCGTGGAAACACGTTCTTAGTTGATAGTTGCAGAGACAGTAACTGGAATTCAGTTGAGTTACATGTTTGCTAAAGTAGCACTGTGTAGCAGAGAGGGTTTCCCATCTGCAAAGCTGCTTCACAAGGATTATAGAGATACAAGAAAGCCACTTTCTGTATTGATATTCTTGCAAACATTTAGGAGTTCCTGTTTAGAAAGAGGTAATATTTGGTGTATATTGCTGAACATATTGGAGATTTAATGTTACTTCTAATGTACTACAACTTAAGAAGCAATCATAAGGCAATCATACTTATTTCATGAGATGTTGTTACAACAGGTTGCAGATTTTATGCATCATTAAAGACAGCAGCATAGGAAATGGACAGAGCATAATCCTTTTGTAAGTT
Source organism: Diadophis punctatus similis (assembly GCA_023053685.1). Lineage (NCBI taxonomy): Eukaryota > Metazoa > Chordata > Lepidosauria > Squamata > Dipsadidae > Diadophis > Diadophis punctatus. The sequence goes on from JALIGW010000002.1 coordinate 98,093,116, forward strand.
ACTGTATTTTCCACACGGTCCAATTAAAAGAATGCTGATGGATTGGTGAATTCTGCCACATGTTTAGCGAAAGGTGCAATTTGGAGCATATATCTCAAGCTACAGGTAAATTATGTAACAAGTACTGAATATTGACAAACCCTCAGTTGGATTTCAATATGTCTTACTTTATCTGGGTTTCCTTATTTGTTACAGGTATGAAAATAACAAGCATGTGTGATTTCAGTGGCATGCTGTGATTTTTGTAAAAAGTACAAAGCATCTCTCCAGTGTTCTCTCATATAATGTTTGGCTGCTTTTGCATTTCATTAAACGATCTTTAAAAAACAATTGCTGAATCACTCCTTCAGCTGCCTCACTATTTTTCAACATTTCTTATCATACCAGCCATGCGAATGTGACATTAATGTAGTTTGCATCCCCTCTTTCAGGAGCTGAAAGAGAAGAAGGAAAAGTATGAGGAGAAGTCTGCTCGCAAAGACAAGAAAGAGATCGACAAGAAAGAGATCGACAAGAAAGAGATCATAGAGGTAATTGGGCCTGTATTTCATGTGGGAGCCAGAGGTGAGAGGGCATGGCAAGAATGAGGCAGAAGAAAGAGGGTGAAGTGAGGAAATGCATGGGTTCTGCCCACATCTCACTTTTTTTTTGATGGACCTTCTGCATTGCTTCTAATGATCATTATTGAACCAAGCCTATGGTGCTTGAAATGATGAAATAATAAACATAGTCTAGGAGTTGAAAAAGTTTTTTGGCCTAAAGGGGAGTGGCAATGCCAGCCATCACCTTCCTTTGCTGCCAACTGATAGAGCTTTGGAGTTGCAAAGTAAAAGCATGCCTCTGAAAGTAGCATGGAGGTGCAGTTTCCAATCCCTCTTTTCATCAATGAACTCTCCATGAGACCCTGAGAAGAGGTGGAATAGAATCTATCAGCAATAGAAGACTCTGGAAAATGGACCAAAGCAAAGAATGAACGGACAAATGTTTCAGAGTAGTTCCCATTGGCTCAGACTTCAGGCATTGAAGAACTGAAGACCTGGGGTAAAGGAGAGTCTAGAGAAGGCAATAAAAAGTCAAGGGGCCAGTGAGGCTTCTCAAGGTTTACGCCTAGAATTCCAGTTGTGAGAAAAATTAGGAAAGTGGAGCGGGAACCACTCCCTTTCCCTCCCTTTATAACAAATAGCAGGTAGAGAAAGGGGCAGCCTAGATGTTTTTCAAATGCTGGGTGAGTTTTTCATAGATCTGTCATTCTCTCCCCCCCCCAAGTACTTTGTGGTTAACAGCTGCACAGTTGGCAGACATTCCAAAATATGTGGCTTCTTTTGGCTTAGCTAGGCTGTCATTAGGTCAGTTCTTTTGTATCTGTATCTGTCCTTTGGGAGCTGTGGAGGGAGTCCATGCAGATGGCAGAAGCACAGAGAGCAAGTGAGATTACTGTTGGCTACCATAGCCTCTTGGAGCTTGCTTTGAAGAGAACCAGCAAATGAGCAGAGTTGTGTAGATATTAGGCTAAGAAGACACAATTTAACATTTTATTGTCGGCATGGGTTGCTTGCCTCCTTAGCAACTTTCTAGATTTGGTATGGTATTGGTGGATAAAGTTGCTCCCCCCTACTATAAAAATACATCCACCTTTCAGGGAATTTTTTTTCTCTGTGGAGAGAAGTACAAAGACTGGAGTGGCGTTTGGAGAAAAATGATAGATACAAAAGCTGTATCCCTAATCTGTATAATCCAAAAGATAACTTGTGCTCTAACCAAAATTAGATGAAAATGAAGAAGTCCCTAAGGGAAAAGAAGGAAGAAGTACAAGGAGGACTTTGACATAATCCATTAAAAATATATTGCTGCAAAAGACCACATTTACATCGTACAACGTTCTGTTTCTAACTAAGGCTTATCACATATTTACCTGTATATGTTATACTGTTCCATATGATTCTTTTTTCCATCCTTCTCCTGCATAGTTCATAGTAGTGTCCCAAAACTTCGATTCAGCCTTTTGCATAATATTTCTTTTTTATCAGAGTAACCTATAAAAACAAAGATGAAGTGGAGTGCACAGTAGTGGTTCCATAATTATAAGTAAAGCAGGGATCAAAGATACTCAAAGGTGTTAGTCACAAAGTATTTGCTAGGAAAAACAATACTGACAGATCAATGAAGATCTGACCCAGCATTTGAAAGTCATAATTAGGGCTTGACATGTGGCTGAAAATCTTTCAAGTGGTCATGTCAACACATTTAAAAGAAATATGTCTAGGCTCTTAGCAGTGAATCTGTTGTTGAAATGCCTAATATAGTGCGTGGAATGTGCATGCATCCACTCTGATTCTTACTCTATCCCCATGCTGGCTTGCCAACCACTCTAGAAATGGATTTAGAATGATAGCTGTGCTTTGAAAAGCAAGAGAGTTGTCGGTATAGGAAGACGAAAAAAGAATAAGTTCATAGCACAGTCCTGCTGATGAAAATAAGCAGTTTTGGTGTTGAGAGTTGCTAGAACTCTCAACTTCTCAAAAGAAGAGCCAGCTATATGTGTAATAGAATAATGGTGGCTATAGTTTCAACCTGTCTTGGGGATAGGAGCTGAAATAAACAGATATAAATACAGCCAAAGTCTGCTGGGGTTAGCTTTATGAGGATAATGGATTGAACACCTGTTTGGCAGGTGACACTTATCATGTGACTTTCCTTTATGCAGGATGATGAAAATGGGGCTGAGGAAGAAGATGATGATGAAGATGCAAATCCTGAGGATGTAGATGATGAGGATGAAGAAGATGAAGGTAAGAGCAAGTCAGCTAGATAGTTCATAAATTTTTGGTAAGTGAATTCCATGGGTGGATTAATTAGCATTGATTTACTCTTTATTCTAATTCCAAGATGATGAGAATGAACGGGAACCAGATACACATGCAGTAAAACGATCTGCAGAAAAGAAGCAGGAAGAGGTGAGTAGGAACTCTGTTTAATGTGTTCAGGAATGCCTTAGTAGGAATATACAGGGAAAGTGAGCAACAATATAGCACCTAAATACCCAGGCGCTGATTCAACACTACAGCAATTTATTTATCAAATTTAGACACTGCCCCTCTCACTCACTATGTAAGTGACTCTGGACAGTTTACAATTTCCTTTGTATAAAGGCAACAGATACGATGATTGAGTATATAAGTATGTTGAGAAGTTTTGGACTAAGTGAGTCTACATTCAGAATTTCTAGGGATCGCGGCAAGGTTTGCATCTGAAACTGCGGGCTTAGGCGTGAACTGATAGCTAACAAGAAGTTGCCCTTCTTTCCACCATTCTCATAACAATTTATGAAACTTGTTCTTAGGATTTTGTGGAAATCTTGATTCCCGAAGACCCTTTGTACAAGTAGAATATACTTGTACAATATAGAGTTAGACAATTTCTAACATGAGGCAAGATTTTGGTGGCACAATTTCTAACATGAGGCAAGATTGGTGGCACTACCACCAATCTCCATGGAGATTGGTGGTAATGAACCTTGATCGTTCTTCATTCCCCAGTCTTGCTCATCCCACAGACTTGCTGTATGGTAGTCAGTAAACAAAAAGTAACACAAATGGATCAGACTGACTGCACTCTTGGGTGTCAAGATGAAACCGATAATAATACAGTTGCTGCATTTCTGGATTTTTATCATTATTTTAAAAAGTTAACATATAGTGAAACCTCACTGGTAAAAATATCAATATCTTTCGAGATTGTGGCTATTTTTCAAACATTAGATCATAGCTTAAAATTGTCCTCAGATCATAGCTTAAAATTGGAGGTGGCATCTGGAACCTAAAAGAGTTATTAATGTCAGGCAAGAAATTTAACATTATAGGCACAAATAATGAAGATATATATCTCTGTGTGTCTTGTGGATCCACAGCAGTGATTATTTTACAGAAACCTCTGGGATTCACTTTCCAAATTGCTGGCTGGCGCAACCGATGCATCAGTTCTTTGATTTTCCACTCACCAATCAACTGAGTTAGAAGCGCCTGTATTAAAGCCAAAGTGTTTCTTACCAAATACATCCACCTTTTTCTGTTGAAGGATGAAGTTGACCCGAAAAGAAAGAAGACAGAAAATGGCTCTTCAGCTTGATCCTCTTGGCTCCATCTGCATCCTCTTCTCCGCTGTCCAACTGTCCGCACACCTTCATTCCTCTGTCTGTGCAGGCAGCCTCTGTAGTGCTGTAGCTGCAGATGAGGAAGAAGAGGAGTTCAATGTGCTTTCTGTCAAGAGGAAGCTGAAGGAAGCTCTTCTCCAGCTCCAAGATCTGTTTCCATATTACAGTGCTCTCTACAGTTTCATTACCCTTCACCCTCCATTCAGATAGCTCCAGTCTTTAGAAACATTGCTTCCTCCGATCTCTTCCCAGAACATCCTCACAATTGCTGCCTGAGATCCTCACACCTCCTCAGCTTTCAACACCTCCTTGCAAACTCCTCCCTGCTCCCATCCAGCACTTCACCCCTGCCCGTTCCTCTTGGCCCCTTCCACAACCTTGTGGAGTTTCTATGGTGCTGAAAGGGTTAAATCACATTTGGCACACAGGAAGTCCAGGGCCAGGGAAATTTGCCACGATGTGTTCCTGGGCTGTGCCTGTTCCCTTTCTATTGCAGGAAAAAGTCAAAATGTAGTGATGGTGGTGGTGATGATAATACAGTGAAATGTGTTTTACTTAAAAAAAATATTTACAGTTTTTAATTAATGCATTTTGTACAAATTTAAATGACAGGCAGCAAGCTGAATCTGGTGAACTTTTTTCTTCCTGGAGGCAAAGCTTGTTTTTAATGTGTAAAGTAATGTGTGATTCAGTGTGGTTTTTTTTTTCCCATTTTGGGTGTTTGTTATTTTTTAATTAGAGGACCAAAGTTTAATTTCTCCCTTGTTCCTGTCAGGTTCTTCGGTTGTTTTTCTTTGTAAATTAAAGCAGATCCATCTGCAGTATTTTCTATGGCACAGACATTATGAGGATGAGATATATAAATATATATATTGTTTAGCACTGTAAATAAAAAACCTTTCAAAAAGATTTCAGATAATTTTTGCTTTGGAAAATTTGCCATGCAAATGGCACAATCATCTGCATTCAGTTCAAGTCAGATCTAGTACACAATAATTTATTTTTCTTAAACTAACAAACCTTGCTAACTTAAAAATACATTCTATTCCTAGTTGGCATTTAATCATCTCCCGTTTGTAGTTACATTTTTAAAAGTTAGGGATAAAAGAGAGGCCATAGTTTGATGATAGATTAAGATGGAAACACCCTTTAATTATTCCCATATGTGGGGAAAACCAGTCAGTTGTGGGGCTGAAAAATAATGGTACAGGTAAGAACAAAAGATACTTATTCTGTCAGATCAAAGACACATTTATTCCTCCATTCTGATGCCTTGATGACTGATCCAGAGCTTCTGAAAAGCCTATAAGCAGCAGACGTGTATGGATCTCCAACTTTTGTTGTCCAGCAAATGGTTTTGAGATTATAGTATTTGAAGCTGATAGTCACTGATACTTTCCTTATGCATTTATTCCCTTTTATACTTCTCCAGCTTGGTCGTTAACCCTGTTTTTTGGTAACAAAATCTGGAGTTTGTTATTGTGCAAAGAAAACTATTAGAAATTTAGGATTCTGGGGGAGAGAAAGAAAAAAAACCACCCTGTTTTCTTTACGCTGTGCATAAATCTATGATAATTCTACAGGAGCCAAAAGGAGTAAGAAAAGAGTTACACATAGTAACAGTAATGAATTTAAAACATGGTTTCAAAATCTTTTGATAAAACTATAGTGGGGCTTCCTTTTGAAGTTTTTGTGATGACTTTGTAATTTTGTAAATCGGCTTTTCAGTGATCAACAATGATCTGTTACTGTAACTTTAGCTTAGGATATGTGATACACTTAGTGCTAAAAGTGAGCAGATTTCAACCTACAGGTAGTCCTCAACTTATGACCACAATTGAGCTCATCATTTCTTTTTTTATATATTTTTTATTTTTTCTCCACAGTTTCCATATATATATCAAAGCATATACCATAAAAACATATCAATAGCATACATACTTATACAATTATATTCAATCAGTCAAAATTCAATATCCTATTTTTGCACCTATTCTTTGCTGCTATTTATCAGTCTGTTTTTCTTCTTTTCTTTACACTCCCCTCCCTCTATCTCCACCTTCTCTATCTACCTTCTTACTCCTTCTTTCCCCCTTCCTACTTCCCTCCCCTCCATTTCTACTTCCTCTTTCTCCTTCTAAACCTTTCCCTGAGTGAGTCTAATTCTAATACATATTATATTTAACAGACTGATAACATAATCCATATATCTTTAAGTTGTCGGTGTCGCTTTTAAACTTATTATATTTTATGTCATATCTATACTTATACCTCTTTATTCTAGGTATATACTATTAATCTAGTGCTGCCTCCTCAGAGCCCATCATTACTGTGGCTAATCATTTGTGTGCCCCATTTTGCAATCTTTCTACCACAGTTGTTAAGCAAAGCCATGCAGTTGTTAAGCGAATCTGGCTTCCCCCATTGACTTTCCTCATCTGAAGCTGGCTGGTAAGGTTGCAAATGATGATCACATGGCGCAGCACAGCTGTCAAAAATACATGCCACTTGCCGAGCACCTGAATTCTGATCCTGGGATCATGGGGATGCTGCAATGGTTGTAAGTGAGATTTGGTAATAAGTCATTTTTTTCAGTGCCATTGTAAATTCAAACGGTCACTAAATGAATGGTTTTAAGTTGAGGGCTATCTGAATATGCTTCCTTTATAGGGAAGCCTGTTGGCAAGCTCCTCGGGGTGGGGGATTACTATTTTATTAGACTGCAGTTCTATGCAAGATTCTTTTGAGTTCTAGTTAACGGTTGGATTGACCATCGGGAAAGATTTTTCAGCATTGTTCTGTCCCTATGTTGAATTACCATAAATTCAACCAATGCAGTCACAAGCATTTATAGGTTTGGCTGGAACCAGAGCATCATAATGCTGGAGAGGAAAATGGAACAAGTTGTACTGAACACAGATTGTGCAGCAGATGCCTCCACAGAATCTACACATTTCCTGCTTAGAACAAAGAATCACAGACTGATACTCTAAAAGAGTTGGACCATAAATGTGGGAAGGTATAAAGGCAAGGAATAACTTTTGATGACAGGAATATTTGGGAGGATTGGCTATGGATAGGTAAAAGGGAATTCCTTGGGAGAGGCTTGGCATTAGAGGCATTGTACATGGACTGTACTGTAAATTATATGGAAGCCTCACATTCCTGCTAAGGGGTATGGTAAGATTTACAGGGGTGGAAGCTACCAACTGATCCGAAAAAAAGTTAAGCTGGCTCAGATAATTCTTCCCTTGAAATAAAATGCATGAAACCTTTCTCAGCTGGTTACAACATTACGTTTTAAAATACTACAACAATCATATCACAGTGCAAAGCAGCTTCCAAATGACAAATAAAATAGATGTGTAGAAGAGTAAAAATGTCTAGGGAATAAAAAGGATTGCCTGGCCCTTAAATGGCACTCTTGTGAGTCTAGAGAAAGCCTTTGGAGACGCTGTTGCTACAAACTGGATTATAGGTGCCATCGCTGAAATCAAGAGGCCTGAGAAGAAAGGCTATTCCTCTCCTAAAAGGACTAGCTCTGAATAGTAAGACAGCCATTTTGGTGGCCATTTTGGAGCAACTCTCTCACAGCATCAGCCAGGCTCATTGGGTGCTCCAGAGAACATTCCTGTTTCTCTGTATTCATGCAGTTTGCTGCTGAAGTTCTATTTAGGGAAATATTCAAACATAACAGCTTTCCTTAAATATGAATTCACAGAGTTCCCCAAAGGTTGCCTTTCTCAAGCAGATTAGTACTGTAAAATGTAATTTCTGCAGTGCTCTAAATCAGTGTTTGGCAACTTTAAAAGGAATGCACTTCAACGCCCAGAATTCCCCAGCTGGGTTAAAGTTATCAAAGTTGGGAAACACTGTTCTAAATTATCTTTCTTTAGTTATTATAATCAGATTCAGGAAGTTGCATATTCCGATTTGGGACTATATATCACAGTGCAACTGCCCATTACAGTAGAATGGTTATCTGATTCAGCAAATGAAAATTTATATGACTTGTGAATCAGCTCTGAATTTACAAAATGCATTAGCACTTTTCTAATTATTATTCAATTCAATGTTAAAGAGAATGCCCTGATCTAGGCCCACATATATGATACTGAATTTTTGACCGTGATTAAAAAATCGCTTTCCTACAATTGATCTAAGAAAGCCTGGATATACAGTATGTGCATGAATTTGGTTCCCTTTGTTCCCTCTGGTGGCCACACTTAGCATTGCTTGGAACAGAAGCCAAGGACAATCTTTGCAAATTGCATGAATAAACTGGATTTAATTCGACTAAATGCCTGTCTCAGGAGCAATCAATCAGGCAACTTTTCACAAGGCATTTGCACTTAACCAGTGACACGAATCATATATGTGTAGTGCATCAATTGTAAAGAAGACATTTGTTAAGTCCTCAGAGATACGACGACGCCAAAACCTTACCAGCTTAGTCGAGCCTGATTGGCTAAGACGCGAGTAGCCGGCAAGCGGGAAAATGGAGCGCCACTATTGGTTCAGAGTTTGACAGCTCGACTATAAAAGGAGCTATCAAACCTGCTGTTTGCCGTTCGGGTTCTGAGTTGCTGTTAAGGTGCTGAAGTTAATAAATGCATTCCTGTTCAACCTCTGGTGTCACCTCCGTTCCTGTCAGCCTCGGTTTCACGAATGAAACAACATTCATGTTTTTATATAAATGTTATTTCTATACTGTAGTGGCCGGAAAAACCACAAATCATTTACAAATTGATTCAGTTTATATGGTGTTGTCATGACTTTTAACAGTTGAAATAGTGCATCATAATGCAACAATTTTTGAACCAAGGTACCTCATATGGAGTAAATTACAGAATGAGTCCAAAATCCGGGACCCATAACTCCCAAGGGAATGACATTTTGGGAAGTTGTAGCTGCGCTACAACTTGTGATCTTCATGTTCAATGTTCTGTGAGAAGGAAACCCAATGGGGAAGCCAGTCTAAAGTCACTCCTGTTCCCACTATAGGATTTCTAGTATATTTTTAAAATGGACTGCAATATTCCTGTAGTCAGGAACAAGTCAAGGAGGGTTGGTCCCACACTCTATCTTTCTATTTTATGTCTCTCTTGTCTTTAAAATACTAGATAAGCTGTTTCCTTCTTTTCTTTGGTGATACCCCTGAACCGGGGTGAAATTCAGCAGGTTCTGACAGGTTCTGAAGAACTGGGAGTGGAAATTTTGAGTAGTTCGGAGAACTGGCACATATCACCTCTGGCTGGCCCCAGAGTGGGGAGGGAATGGGGATTTTGGAGTATCCTCCTCTTGCCACGCCCACCAAGCCACACCCACAGAACCGGTAGAGAAAAAATTTGAATTTCACCCCTGCCCTGAACTGTAATGTTGTATAGAGGTCTGAAATGTAAGTCCTCCATTTGAACAGGAATGAACTTTCTTCCTAGAAATTAAAACCAAAAACTTTTAAACTTTTAATCCTTACAACAAACTGAAAATGGAAGCAGTAGTAGAGCATTGCAATAGAAAAGGTAAAATAATATTTTGAGAATAATCTTAATAGAGACATAGAAGTAAAAATAGTTTGGGATGAAAGGAAAGCTTTTATAAGAGGGTATTTTATACAGTGTAACAGTGACTTTAAATAGAAAAGGCGAGCGTAAATAACAAGTGATGTTGAATGGAGACAATAAATAGAGAACTATTGCCCACCAAATTAAGCGTCTATAGAGGAAATTATCTATATTACCAGTGAGGGAGATGGAAATAAAAATGAATTAGGCAATAGCATGCCCTGCTCTTTTAAAGGTCATGTAAAGTGTGAGAAAACCATACCTCTGAGCATGTACCATTTCCTTCTCCTTACTTGGGGGGAAACCAGTAATCAAATACAGCTGCTCTTGCTGCTACCAATGGTAAACACTATGCAAAATATTCAGAAAATGAAACACTCCCAACTTTATAATAAATCCCTGAAGATAGATGAGGCCGCTCTTGTTTCTTTTTTTGCCTGCCAAACATTTTGGCCTGTCAGTGAGTTTTGCAAGCTTCCTGTCAAACAGAATTGTGCACATGCACCAATTGATTACTTCAGCAGGATATCTTTTGATGCATTCTACATGATTTATCTGTGCAATGTGCATGTAACTGAGGTGTTGATTAATAGAAGTTGGTGGAATCTGCCATTAAGCAAACATATTTTGGGGATATGAATTTTTATCATGCTGAGCAAAAGAGAACATGATACTATGGACCACTGATAATTGAATCAAGTCTTGGGGAAAGAAGGTTAATCTGGATCTACTTCCACTGTTTCCCACTGACTCCACTTTGCTATTAGATCAGTGTTTCCCAACTTTGGCAACTTGAAGATGTCTGGACTTCAACTCCCAGAATTCTGGGAGTTGAAGTCCAGACATCTTCAAGTTGCCAAGGTTGGGAAACACTGTATTAGATCTTTAGAGGAGAAAAATGCCAATATAATGCACTGATGGACTGCATCCTCCTCATCTACCAAGGCAATGCAAATTCTTTCTTCTTTCTATCATGCCCCATGACCATGACTATCACCACCTTGTTGGTAATCCAGATGAGACAGGTTCAGCTGTCTTTAGTTGTATTGGTATTAAGATAATTGCCATTTATTCTGACACCATCCAAAGTGGGTAAAATCTGTTAGGCTGTATCTTGGAGGGAAATCAGATGCCTGGCTATGATTAAAAATAGAGGCAAGACAGGGAAATCAGCAAGCGGGATTATAAATATCAGGACAACTCCAAGATAGGTAGATAGTGCTAGAAATCAGTAGTGAGGAAAGATCCTGGATTTGCCCCAATTTTTAATTGGATGACCCTGAATTATAGAGCTTTGTAAACAAGGTAAAAGGACAAGATCTCTGTAATCTTTTTCTATTACACATGTTACTTGCATTGTGTTACACATTAGCCTTTTAAAAATAATTAAATCTTTAGTTGAAGGAGTTCTTCAGTTGTTTGCATTAATAAACCTTCAGAATGGCTCCAACCCTTTTCAGACAATCCTAAATCTCCCTTCCAAGTTCCTTCTAAATTTGGGGAAGGTTATCCTCCTTCAGTCAAGTTGCTGAAACACTTTGAAGAGTTTTGGATAAACTTCCTTTAAAAGACTTTTTGATCAGCATTAAATCGATTAGTTAAAAAGATTATAATTATTTATTATTTTCACCATACTACTCCATTGTTTAATTCTCAGGGTACTTGAACTTGTTTATTTCCTATTTGCTTTATGCATTCCATTATGACCATCAAATATTGTATGGTAATAAGTCTGCATATGCCAAAAGTATAAATGCAGTACATCCATAAAAGAGGTAATTTGTTTGGCTTCTTTAATAAATACCTCTACACATTTGAATCCAGTTTATCCTTACAGATATATATATTTTAAAATCCTCAATGGTTTATTGCTAAAAAAGAACATAACCTTATACTACAGTATCCATATGTATTCTATTGTGATGCACAATGAAATCTTGTTCTAAAAGGCAATGGTGGGCAGAGATTGGGTGTCTATTCTGTTAGATAGATGAGAATAACACTACAGGGATTCACATAATTTCTGCTATGTTGCCATTATGCAAATGCCATAAATTGACATAAATTACATAATTTGCATCATTTGGGTAATTATATCATTAGCAAACGAGGTTAAATCACTGAAACAAAGCCTGGTAAATTGAGATTTCATTATATTGCATAAGGTTTTTACCATATAATGAAATCAAGTCTTTTTAAGATAGTTGCCTAAATACTGTAGCTACTGAAATGATTGGCAAAAACTTTGTGAACCCAGAAACCACAAGCACTTCCAGGTGAATCTTCTATTGTGGAATTTCTTAGTCCCAAATCACAGAATTTTATAGGGCTCAAAGGATGACTTCTTTCATTTATAAACTTTCCACGGTTTCCCATTTTTTTGAAGGTGTCAAAGAGGGAAAGACTGACAAGCAGACCAATACAGCTCTTGTTCCTTTTTTGCCTAGCAAAATTGTCTTGCCTGCCTTTATTTCAATTTGTTTCAGTTAATTCCTCCCCCCCCCCACCAAAGGGAGTAGGGTTACTAATAGATTTGCAAATTTGTGTAACCACACAGATTTTAACACCAATGGGCCCAAATGCCTTTGGATGTCTTCCAACTGAAGCACTCCGTTATCTATGAGGGGTGAGTGCACCATCACCTACTCATATGTTTAAGGTCTCCTCGGTACAGACAGAGTTCATCCCAAATGAAAAGGATGTTACAACAATGGCTTCAACTATTATTGCTGAATTCAACCATTATTGCTGAATTGGGAATAAACCAGGCCTGGAGGAACGTTGTCCATGGAGTTGCGATGACTTTGCGACTAACAACAACAACACAGAGGAAGTTTTCATGAATTGCCATCTTGTTGTATACAAAAGTTTTATGTTAACTTTCCCCAAAAGCTCTCTCCTGGGTGCCTAGATTAGGGATGTGAAAAAGCAGCTTGGAAGACTCATCAAGCCCATTAATAATTTTCCCTTCTTTTTGATCCACATGGAGAGAAATGATACAGGTAGTCCTCGCCATACGATCACAACTGAGCCCAAAATTTCTGTTGCTACGGTAAATGAGACATTTGTTAACTGAGTTTTGCCCCATTTTACAACCTTTCTTGCCACAGTTGTTAAGTGAATCACTCCAGTTATTAAGTTAGGGTTTATGGTTTTTAAGTGAATCTGGCTCCCCCGCTGACTTTTCTTGTCAGAAGGTCGCAAAAGGTGATCACACGATCCCAGGACACTACAATCAGGCAGCTAACTATGAATCAGCTGCCAAGCATCTGAATTTTGATCACCTGACCATAGGGTCAGCAATGGTCATAGGTGTGAAAAATAGTCATAAGTCACTTTTTTCAGTGCCGTTGTAAACTTCAAACAGTCACTAAATGAACTGTTGTAAGTCAAGGCCTGTCTTTAATGGCTAAAACAGCAACTGTATTCCCTGAACATCTTACAGCTGTAGAAATAGGGCTACTACTGTAAATTTCATCTGCAAAAGCCCAGAGCGCCACTAGATGGCCACAAGTCAATGATTGCTTCCGAATAAAATTGAGATTTTGTTTCTGGGATCAAAGCCTGCAATTTCTGGAGGACAAACTGCTGGCAGGTAATGGGCTGCAGCTCAAAAGGACAATGAAGAATGAATGCAGCCAATCATAAATTGGGCATGTTCAAACTAAGTTTAATTTTAATTTTGTGAAGGTTGAGGCATAAATACGTAACTCCAGATAAGGGTTTGGGCATGGAAAGAGGTAACAAGAGAATAACTATATTTGTGAAGAATCAGGAAGAATCTAAATTGTCTGATACTAAATATAGAACTATATAAATAAACTGGAGACCTTGAATTCTTAATTTAAGAAAACAAATATTATTATCAGTCATTTAACTGTGACTTGGGGGAAGATTTATGAATGTAATATCTTTCAGCAACTGAAAGATATAATTTGTTCAAAAGTAGTAGAAGCAATAGAAATGGAAGAAGATTTGAAGTGCATGTTAAAAATACTTATACTGACACAATGAATAAACCCAAGAAATGAACTTGATACATCTCTTTGTGTGTGTGTGTGTGTGTGTGTGTGTGTGTGTGTGTGTGTGTGTGTGTGTGTGTTTCTCTCTCTCTCTCTCTCTCTCTCTCTCTCTCTCTCTCTCTCTCTCTCTCTCTCTCTCTCTCTCTCTCTCTCTCTCTCTCTCTCTCTCTCTCTCTCTCTCTGTGTGTGTGTGTGTGTGGTCCTTTGGGGAAATTCATGACCTGTCTTGTCCTTTAATCTTGAGTAAAAAGTCTGAGCAACCTGAGAGAGGATTCCTTCTTCAGCGAGATGAAAACACTGTCTGTGAAACTGACAATTCTCTTTTGTGGATTCTTACCTTGTAGTAGCAAAGGGGTACAGTATATGCACATGCTTTTATGACCTATATTGTTAGGCGTGTACAATCCAAGAAGAATGCCTCATGAATGGCAGGCTGGTGATGGTTGAAAGTCAGGCTATCATCCACTGGAGATGGAAAAGACATCTCACTCTAGTATTCTGCCAAGAAAATCATATGGACATTCACAATGAAGACAACATCATCACACTATTGGAAGATGAGCTCTGTGGGTCAGAAAGTATCCCTTGACCTACAGAGGAAAAGCAGAGGGCAAGTATAAGTAGCAGTGGTGTTTATGATATGTCTGGATCAGTAATGGGTTGCAAATCCCGTTGCTACTGGTTGTCTCTCTTGCGCATGCCGTTTCTGCGCATGCACAGAAGAATCCGGGGTGGGTGGGCGGAGCCTCTCGCAGCCGCTACCGGTTCGTAGATCGAGGCCATACCGGTAGCAACCCACCACTGGTCTGGATTAAATACCAGAGGACCTTCCACTACCAATGATCCCAGAAGTAAAAAGGAAATTGAATGTTGCAATGATTTTTAGGCTATTGGCATGTGGAGTGTCAGATCCATGAAGCAAGGCAAACTTGACGTGGTCGGAGCTGCGGTGTCAAGAGTGAACATTAACATTTTGGGGAGCAGTGAATTGAAATTGACTTGCATGGTCATTTCACAGCACAAAAGGCCCAGAACATCTATGGGAAAGAAATCCTATGAAGAGAGGGAGTATTAATGAAAGGGCATAAAAGTCAGTACTGAATACCCGTGGATGAACGATGGAACATACTGAAATAAAATGGGCAATATATCCTGAGAAACTCTGTTGAATCCACTAAAACAAGACCTGATGCAGAGTCTCTCACGCAAAATTATAACTTAAACTGAGGGGGAAAAAGAACAATCAGACCAACTCAATTTGATCTTAGCAATTTTCTGTATGATTATGTAGTGAAGGTAAATAATAGATATAATGGGCCAGATCTGATGAATAGAATGCCTGAAGAACTGCGGACTGAAATTGAAGACATAATTAAAGATGAAGCAAACAAAAATATTGGGGAAAAAAAGCAAAATAAACTTGGTGGCTGCTTGCAAATACTTTAAAAACTGCAGATGAAAGAGAGAAAGGAAAAGGCAACAAGAGACCGAGAAAAGCTTGTCCAACTAAATGCTGAGTTTCATAACAAGCCAAGATGACACAAGGAGTTACAGCTAGGTCTTGACTTACAGCCATTTATTTAGTGACTGTCTGAAGTTACAGTGGCACTGGAAAAATGACCATTTTTCACACTTAAGACGGTCCCAATATCCACATGGTCACATGATCAAAATTTGCATGTTTGGCAACCGACTCATATTTATGACGGTTGCAGTGTCCCAGGGTCATGTGATCACCTTTTGTGACCTTCTGACAAGTAAAGTCAATGGGGAAACCAGACTCACTTTACAACTGTGTTACTAACTTAAGAACTGCAATGATTCACTTAACAGCTGTGGCAAGAAAGGTCATGAAATGGAGCAAAACTCACTTAACAACTGCCTCGCTTAGCAACAAAATTTTTGGACTCGATTCTGGTCATAAGTCGAGGACTACCTGTATATCTAAAATAAAAAAAAATGTAAAGAAATTGAGAACAAGAAATTTGAAGGATGAGAGTTTTATTTAAGAAAATTACAGACATCATAGGAAAATACTGTCCAAACAAGAGCATGATAAAATATGCAGAAGGCAAAGATATACAGGAGAAAGAAAAATGTAAAAAAGAGATTGCATAAATATACAGAACGGTGGTCCAAAAAAGAATGCCAGCTGATGATACATATGAAGATTGAACTAAGCTACACAACCTGAAGTAAAACTGGCTCTTTAAAAAATTCAGCAACTAGCAAGGCTGCAGGAATTGAGGAAATACCAGCAGTTAAAGTGCTATATGAGTATAATTTCTAAGCAGGTATGGGAAGCACAGCATTGGCCAACGGACAGGAATAGATCAATTTATATTCTGATACCAAAAAAGAGATTGCTACGGAATACTCAGAGGCTATGAAATAATTCAATTTCTCTCACATTTGAGTAAATACTCCGCTCGAGTCGCCTTGAAGCAAAATGGGCAGCAAAAAAGTTTAATAAATAAATAAATATTTTGCAATCCAGATTCATCAAAATATGGAACAAGAATAGCCAGATGTAATTGAGGTGCTGGGGAAATGCTTGAGAGGAAGAAAGAAATGTTCAGTACTGCATGATGTAAACTCAGATTACTCACTAGGGTCACTAATAATGAAGCTAATACTCAGATGTTTTGGCTACATAATGGTAAATGGGAATGACCTTATTTATTTATTTATTTATTTGTTTGTTTTTTTGTCAAACATGTACAAGATAGTAGGTGTTTGTATAAACATAACATAAGCAAAGAAGTACAGATAAATGAGGACAATAGGACAGTAAGACAGGGATGGTAGGCACAGTGGTGTGCTTATGCACGCCCCTTACAGACCTCTTAGAAATGGGGTGAGGTCGACTGTAGACAGTCTAAGGTTAAGGTTTTGGGGATTTGAGGAAGAAACCACAAAGTCAGGTAGTGCATTCCAGGCATTGATCACTCTGTTGCTGAAGTCGTATTTTCTGCAGTCAAGTTTGGAGCGGTTTACATTAAGTTTGTATCTATTGTTTGTATCTATTGCTCGTGTATTGTTGTGGTTGAAGCTGAAGTAATCATTGAAAGGAAGGACATTTTGGTATATGATTTTATGAACTACATTTAGATCAGAATGAAGGCGACGTAGTTCTAAATTGTCTAATCCCAATATTTCAAGTCTGGTAGAATAAGGTATTCTATTGCGAGCAGAGGAGTGGAGGACTCTTCTTGTGAAATATTTCTGGACTCTCTCAATTGTATTAATGTCCGATATGCAGTGCGGGTTCCAGACAGGTGAGCTGTATTCAAGAATTGGTCTAACAAATGTTTTGTATGCTCTGGTTAGCAGTGTTATATTGCCAGAGAAGAAGCTACGCAAGATTAGATTGACAACTCTTTGTACATTTTTGGCAATGTTGTTACAGTGGGCTCTGGTACTTAGGTCATTAGATATGAGTACTCCAAGGTCTTTGACAGAGTGAGGGTCATCTACAAGGTTGTGTCCTCCAAGTTTGTATTTATTATTCTGATTCTTTTTGCCAATGTGTAAGACAGAGCATTTGTTGGTTGAGATTTCAAGTTGCCAATTGTTTGACCATTCTGATACATGGTCAAGGTAGGGTAGCAGTGAAGTTGTCGGTGGTGTTAAATAGTTTAACATCGTCAGCAAAGAGAACGCAGTTGCTTATAATATGATCACAAAGATCGTTTATGTAGAGTATGAAGAGTGTTGGTCCTAGAACGCTGCCTTGAGGGACACCACTGTTGACAGGTGCAGGATTTGATAGGGCACTCCCTATTTTAACCACTTGTTGTCTGTTTGACAGGAATGCAGTTATCCAATCATGTAGGGGTCCAGAGATGCCATAGGATTTTAGTTTCAGAAGTAGTTTGTTGTGTACCACTGAATCAAAGGCTTTACAAAAGTCTATGTAAATTGCGTCTATTGTTTTACCCTAATCGAGTTGTGTGGTCCATATGTTTTTGCAGTGTAAGAGTTGCAGATTACAGGATAATTTTTTTCCTGAAACCAAATTGTTTGTTAGAGAGGAGACAGGAGACAGAACCTCAGACTAGATAACCATCATGCAAAAGGTATCTCAGCCCACAGAAGGAAAAAGGTCTTGGGAAGTGTTTCAGAAGGGATCCTCCCTAGTATTCCGGAAAGTAAAGGTAAGAGGGGAAGCGTGTGCTCAGATTTGCAAGATTCTGTTACTGCATCCTTACAGTAAAGGTAGTGTTACTCATGGTTTGTGCTTCTTGTCTGGATTATCTTGAAAGGTGACATAATGTGCAGGCAAAAATCACTGGAGAATACCCTAGGAAGAATTGAAAGCAATTTAAAAAAGAAGAGACAAGATAGCTAGATCAGAGTTACCCTGAACCGTGAGATTGGCAGCATATGCATTTAATAAATGATGATGATGTTCGTCCATCATATTCGAAGAGGACCTTGATATCTATCATAATTGTGGGGGATGTCAAGACTTGCACGTGAATTGGATTAAAGTGAGGGAGAGGTGCGCATAGTCAGCCTCACTCTCTCTTCCCAGATTCCATCTTGCTCCAAATAGCAGGACAAGAGTCAAGACAGTTGGAGATGGGCTGGGCGCAGTGGTTGACCAGGGCGTCTTTCATGTCTTGCCGTGCTCTTAGCATACCACATCGCTTGCAGAGACTGCTTCATGACCGTTGTCCTATTCTAGTAGGTTTCATTCGCTCAGTCCACCAGAATTTGTCTTCACATGCTCAGGATAGGCAAGTCCCTATCTCACCGAAGGTCGATGATCTAACGGCTACTCTCAACCTGGTTTGGCCAGCCTGTCGAAGCTGTTGCCCAGGGTGTGGCCGCTGCGCATGCTACAGCTGCTAGGAGCCACAGGTGAGTGACAGGTGGGGACCAAAGGTGAACGAGCTGCCCTAAAAGCTGCCCTAAAATGAGCTTCCGTAAAAGGACACGACATGCCCCTACACCAGAGGTGCTACCCCTCCCTGAGCACCCCATACACCCCATTTAATAAACAAACAAATAAAGAATTATTAATGACATCAGCATGAGTTTATAAGAACTTGAAGATGCAGTTTCAGACAATCTGGCGAAATGATATCCATCAGGTTAGGAAGTCAGAAACTAAACAGCAACTGAAGAAACTAGTTGACTGGCTGAATCTCTGTCAGTCAACCTTTGAGAAATCTTGGACAAAGTGCGAAGTGCTAGATAATTGGAATCATGGTCTTATTTTTCAAAAGTGGGGGGGGGGAGAGGATCCCGTGAACTAGATTGCAATCAAACTGATATAAATACCAGAGGAAATTCTATATCAGCGCATAGAACAAACTATCTGTAAGAATATTAAAATAATAGCGATTAATGTATGTAAGCATGGACTTTTCAAGAACAAGCCTTATCAGACTAAATCTTATTTCATCTTTTGATGTTCTTCTGTAGATTGAAGGAATGGTGTGTGGACATTACACAGCATTCTTGTCTTTAACATCTGACTTTAACAAAACATTCTGTTTAGCAAGCTAATTAAAGTTAGAGTGGATGGCATAGTTGTACTCTTAAGAGACCTGATCAACAGTTCCCATGAAACTGCAGTGAAGTATGAAGGAATTGATCTGCCGACTGATAATTTTCCACATGAAGAAATGGAGAGAGTGCTTATCAGGGTGATCAGAAGAATGGAGAGACTAACACCTTGAAACAATAATTGCAGAACATGATAGCACTTTACAAGTATTAGAGACTATTCTATATTATCCCAGGATATGGAAAGTGAAATAATGGTCTTCTGCAAAAGTACGGTAGATCCTGGCTGATCAATAAAGAAACATTTCTAACTATAGGAGCAGTCTGACAACTGCTCAATTTTCATGAGTTGCAGCAATTTCATTTTATGAGTTCTGGCAAAGACCGAAGATTAATCTGATTCTTTCACTCAGCAGGAGGTTGGATTAAATGGACCCATTTCAATTTTATGATTGGATGTCATCTAGATGTGTTGAACTCTTGGCTAGCTGGAGAACTGAGAGTTGAATTCTGACAAATTTGGAGGTCACCACCTTGATGAGAGCTGGCTTATGCCATAAAACATTTCTTATATTCTGGTTTTTATTGCTACCTGTCTGGAAATAATTTGAGAACATGTAATTTCCTGGAGAGTCAATTTGACACAGGGGTTTAAAGCATTGGGTTAGAAACCAGGACACCATGAATTCTAGTCTCACCTTAGACATGAAACCAACTGAGTGACTTTGGCACAGTTCCTGTTTCTCAGCCAATGAAAGGAAGCAGGCAAGGACAAACCTCTTCTGAAAAGTTTTTATTTATTTTTATTTTATTTATTTATTTTTGTCAAGTACATGTTGGAAATATACATAGATATAACATTGTTTATATACATAAGATGGGTACTGATAAGAGGGAACATTAGGACAGGGACGGTAGGCATGCTGGTGCACTTATGCACGCCCCTTACTGACCTCTTAGGAATCGGGTGAGGTCAACAGTGGACAGTCTAAGGGTAAAGTTTTGGGGGTTTGGTGACGAAACCACAGAGTCAGGTATTGAGTTCCAGGCATTTACCACTCTGTTGCTAAAGTCGTATTTTCTACAGTCAAGTTTGGAGCGGTTCACTTTGAGTTTGTATCTGTTGTGTGCTTGTGTATTGTTGTGGTTGAAGCTGAAGTAGTTGAAGTTGAAGTTGACAGGAAGGACATTGTAGCAGATAATTTTATGAGCTATGCTTAGGTCGTGCCGAAGGCGACGTAGTTCTAAGCTTTCTAAGCCCAGGATTTCAAGTCTGGTTGCGTAAGGTATTCTGTTGTGAGTAGAGGAGTGGAGGACTCTTCTCGTAAAGTATATCTGGACACTTTCTAATGTATTTATGTCCGATATGCGGTGTGGGTTCCAGACAGATGAGCTGTATTCAAGGATTGGTCTGGCGAATGTTTTGTATGCTCTGGTTAGTAGTGTGATATTACCGGAGAAGAAGCTATGTAAGACTAGGTTAACAGTTCTTGAAGCCTTTTTGGCGAAGTTGTTGCAGTGGGCTTTGGCATTACCTAATTTGATATGAGTATTCCAAGGTCTTTGACAGGGTGAGGGTCGTCTGCAAGGTCTTGTCTGTTCAGCTTGTATTTGGTGTTCTGATTTTTTTTGCCAATGTGTAGGACAGAGCATTTGTTGGTTGAGATTTGGAGTTGCCAGATGTTTGACCATTCTGACACAAAGTCTAGGTCTTTTTGGGGGATAGCAGTGTTGTCGGTGATGTTGAAGAGTTTTACATCATTGCCGAAGAGAACGCAGTCACTTGTAATGTGATCGCAAAGGTCATTTATATAAAGTATAAAGAGTGTTGGTCCTAGTATGCTGCCTTGGGGAACACCGCTGTTAACAGGTACGGGATTTGATAGGGCACTCCCTATTTGACTACTTGTTGTCTGTTTGACAGGAACGCAGTTATCCAGTCATGAAGGGGTCCAGAGATGCCGTAGGATTTCAGTTTCAGAAGTAGTTTATCGTGAACCACTGAGTTGAAGGCTTTACAGAAGTCTATGTAAATTGCGTCTATTGTTTTGCCTTAGTCAAGTTTTGAGGTCCATATGTTTTTGCAGTGTAGTAGTTGTAGATTGCAGGATAATTTTTTTCTGAAACCGAATTGCTTGTTTGAGAGTAGGTTGTTAGTTTCTAGGTGGAGGGTAATGGATTGGTTTATGATTGATTCCATGACTTTGCATGTGATGCAGCATAGAGAGATTGGTCTGTAATTTTCTACTAGACTGGGAAGAAAACTTTGCCAAGAAAACTTCAGGGACTTTTCCAGGTAGTCCCCAGGAATCAAAACCTGATCTGAAGGTATGCATGCATGCATGTATGTGCATAAATCAATCGATCAATTGATCGATTGATCGATTGATCAATTGATCGATCGATCAATCAATCAATCAATCCTGGATATAATGTAACTCTTTGTTTTCCTTCCAAGCACATTTTCATAGCAACTCTTCTCTCTGACAATATTTAATTTTCAGACATACCGGTAATAGCAATGAAAATTATTACTTCATCATTTAAGGAAGATTTCTTCGACAATCTGAACTTCTATTGAGAGAAACACTGTATACAGTAGTGCGTCTGTGGGTGTGGTAACTATCAAGTTATTGTGATTAATCAGTCTTCTAATGTCAAATTATATGTTATACCCACTTATAATTTCATTTTTCTTTAACAGGTTTATTTGACCTTTTCTGTTATAAAAAGAAATGGTCAAACTTGCACTCCAAAGAAAAAAGGCTATAATGCCTGAACCCTTTTTTCTGTTCTTGCTCTGCTATTAAATTCATTTTTTATTATAATGGAATAGAATTTATAAGCAAGTAGACTTTCCTGAGAGCCTGAAGCCTGATCAGTTTCAGAGGTGTGCAGAATTTTGAAGTTAGATTTTTCAAATTCAATTTCTTTTCTAAAATGGAAGTGTCTTTGCCTTTGGACAGATGTAGAATACTGCTTATTGGCTATTTCGGGGTGATGCATGCACACCTTCTCTCCTTTGGTGGCTAGTCAGCCTCAGCTTCTGTGATTCTCCTGTTATTTTCTTTAAAGAGCACTGGACATCAGTGCAAAGAGATAGCTATGATTGATCTTTTAGTATCATTTTGGAATGGCCAATTCGCCTTGACCACTACTAGATCAGATTCTTGTAGGTAGAAGAACCTGAAATACACTTCTAGTACTTTTGAATTCTATTCTAGTTCCTGATTCATTGCACCTGACATCTTCTTGCTATTATACCTTTTTTCCTACTACCCAGAGTTATTATATCTGACTTGTAAAATCCAGACAACCACTAGATAGGAGTTCAGAGTTTTCTGTTTTTCTTTTCTGGCATGGAAATTACTTGAAATGGAAAGAAAAACATAGCAAATGAATGATTGCCTCAGAGAGTGTCACCAAGATAGATTTTATTTCTGGGACCCTGTTCTGGGACCCTGTTCTGGAAGACTGACTGCTGGCACAGATTGGGATGCATTCTGCCAAAGAATGGAAAGGAATGGTAGCCTTCCACTCAGACTCATTCTATCCCCACTATATTTCAACACTGTTTTTCATTCATTTGCCTTAATATGTAGAACAATTAATGTCAGACCTGCCCCAGTCAGGTCCCTTAAGAAAGAAAGATGCTCAACTCCACTTGGGTAAAGTGATAGGTTCTTTTACTAAAGGTTGTTAGTGGCCATAAAGTCAGGCTAGAACTAAGATTCCCATGTGAAAGGTTGCAATCCCGCCCCCTCATCCCAGCCTTCTCCCCTTGACCAGTTCATTTTCAGCCAATGGAGAGCTGCATAGGTGTTTTGAGAATCGCTGAGATCAGAGGTGGATTTCCTCCTAGTTCGCACCGGTTCTATAGAACTGGTAGCAAAACGCTGGTGACGTCACGGTGACATCACGGAACCGGTTCTGTCTGTGCCTGTCCGTGGATGCTGCCATCTTTTTTTGGACTTTTTTTGGGTAAAAACATTTTTTTGGAATTTTTTTGCTGATTTTTTTTCTTCTGCGCATGTGCAGAAGCTGAGTTTCTGCAGTACGCATGAGTCGCCATCTTGTTTTTGGCTTTTTGGGGGGGATTTCTTTTGGAATTTTTGGCACTGCGCGGGAAGAAGCGAACCAGTGGTGAGGTAACTTAGAACCCACCCCTGGCTGAGATGTTTAGGAATTGCCTAAAGCCCTTTCATTACAGCCAAGCCTGGGACAGACAAAAGCCTATAGAGTTGCCACTGCATGGCCCTCTGGGAGCCTGACCATCAATTGGAGTGCATTGCATACACAGGAACAGGAAACTAGGAGGTGGGGCCCAACAGAGGTCATAAAACCAGGAGACTCAGCATCTTTTCCTTTTTTTCTCTTCACCCACATCTGGAAGCTTGTGATCCACCTTTTCTGTTCAGGGGCTCATGCCATGTGCTCCTGCCCACCATTAAAACCTTCTTTCCAAGCAACTTCCATGAATCCAGTGTCTTTTTCCCCACTTGGAACTGAACCCAGAAGGACATTCCTGCTATTTCTACTTGGGACATGTGATCTTAGGCAAAGTGCAGAAAAGAAGAAACAGAATACAAAATAAATTAAAAGGAAAGATAACAAAGTGTAGATTACACCAACACTTCACTTCTCACTTCACTTTATCCTTTTATCATTGTAAGTGAATTTTGTTTCTACCATATTCACACACAGCTTTATATACTGTTTTTTCTTCTTTAAAGTATTTCATCTATTACATCCTTTCCCTTTCTTAGTTTCAAAGACAACCAACATAGCTAACTGTGGTGGCACAGTAGTTAGAAGGCAGTATTGCAGGCTAACTCTGCTGACTGCCAGCAGTTCGATTCTGAGTGGCTCAAGGTTGACTTAGCCTTCCAACTTTCCGAGGTTGGTAAAATGAGGACTCAGATTGTTGGGGCCAATATGCTGACTCTGTAAACTGCTTAGAGAGGGCTGAAAAGCCCTATGAGTGGTATATAAGTCTAAGTGCTATTGCTATTGTTATTTTCTTGCTTAATTTCATTATTTATTGCTTTGCCCATAGTTTCATATTGTTATCTGTAATACAGCTAGTCTTCAACTTACAACAGTTTGTTTAGTGACTATTCAAAGTTACATCGGCACTGAAAAAAGTGATTGATGACCATTTTTCACACTCATGTCAGTTGCAGCATTCCCATGGTCACATAATCAAAATTCAGGTTCTTGGCAACTTATATTTATGACAGTATCCCAGGGTCATGTGATCACCTTTTGTGATCTTCTGACAAGCAAAGTAAATGAGGAAGCCAGATTCACTTAACAACATATTACTAACAACTACAATAATTCACTTAACAACAGTGGCAAGAAAGGTCATAAAATGGGGCAAAAGTTACTTAACAAATGTCTCACTTAGTAATGTAAATTTTGGTTGTAAGTCAAGAACTATCAATAATTGTAGACATGACCAGATGTACCCACAGATATTGACCACTACTGCATGTTAACTTTTCATGGAGACTTCAACATTGACCGCTTTTCTTCTAGAGATTTGCCCATGCACTCAAATTTCTCCAGCGGTTTGGGTAACATTCCTGAGAAGATCTACAAATGCAAGGACAATCAGAGAAGAGAAAAGAGAAGTCCCATTGCACAAATGGATACCGAGTCACACAAGTTATTCACAGAAAAATACAAAAATATTCATACTGTATAAAATAAACAATAGTCATAAAATAATCCAGGCAAATATCAAATTAAAAAGCTAAAATAAAACAAACAAATCACTCAGAAAATGTTGCCTGGAAAGGCTTAAGAAAAGAACAAAATATTTGATGGAAACCAAAAGGTTTATTTAAAATTCTAATTGTGAATGGATTAACAATATAGTAAGTAAAATATGCTAGATGAAGTTTCCTCATGAATGGGTCATTTCATGTTTGAGATGCAACATTTGATCAAAGCTGTTCTTACCAGCTTTTCTTCACTTCAGAAGTCTGGAGCACATGAAGGGAAGCCTTTGGCAATTACTAGAAGAATCAAGCAGATTTTTATTCATAAAAAGTGTTGATTCCTCAGATATGGAGATCTGAATACTTTATTTATAAATTTAATTCATGTAAAGCTGGGAAACTCAGGAGTCTCCAAATGTTACTTAACCCGCCTAAGTCTTTCCCTGGTTACAGACTACAAAGAATAGTAGCAACTTTTTAATGGGTTTGGAAAGGGTCAAGACCCAGTGGGGTTATTAAATGGCACATTCCCATTGCTGAGTAGCAACTCTGTTCTGAACCTCCTGAGGCAACATGCAATGTCAGAAGCCAGTCTCCGAGAACTGTGGAAGCGTCATTCAGCCAAAGCATGTTATTGTTACAGCAGAACTCAGAGAAAACTTTCTATTAAGGTATACAGCAAAGACATCCTATGAGGATGGAAAATTGGTAACAGTGTTTTGGCACGTAAAGTCAATGGAAAATAAGTTATGATTTACCTCTGTCACGTATTCAAAACAAACACTACGAATTCCAAATTACTCATGAATAATGGTAGTACTTTTACAGATACCTAAAACAGACTTACCTATCACCTGAAAGAATAGTTTGTATAAAAAAACCAGCTCTTTGTTTTTTGCAAATTCCAAAAGCTGTCTTGTTGTTGCTTTCAGCTTAAATATCTTCCCCCTTGTTGAATAGACTGAAGAAATGCAAGAATTACAGAAGAAAACAAGAACAACTACTGTTTATTCAAGGCCATTGTAGTGATTAGAGTGCCAGACGTGGACCAGGGATGTTGTAATGATAAGGTCTCCCACTCAAGCTATATGCAGTGGCTTTATTGACATAACCATATTACTTCCATGGTAGAATTATGAAAATGGTTTACCATTCCTTTCATCGTCAAGATACCTTTTTTTTAGTTCACAGTCTACTTTATAACCATAGGATTTCCTGGTGTTTCCCATTCAGGCACTATTTCTTCACTAGAATAGAATGACAGAGTTGGAAGGGATCTTGGAGGTCTTCTAGTCCAACCCCCTGCTCAGGCAGGAAACTTTGTACCATTTCAGACAAATGGTTGTCCAATCCCTTCTTAAAACTTCCAGTGTTGGAACATCCACAACTTCTGGAGGCAAGTTGTTCCACTGATTAATTGTTCTAACTGTCAGGTTCTAGGTTGTTTTTCTCTTTGATTAGTTTCCATCCATTGCCTCTTGTCCTGCCTTCTGGTGCTTTGGAGAATAGGTTGACCCCCCCTCTTCTTTGTGGCAACCCCTGAGATATTGGAACACTGCTACCATGTTACCCCTAGTCCTTCTTTATCCCTGCACATCTTTATTAAGCTCAATTAAGATTGGCCAGATGCTGTCACTTAGCCAATTCAAAATCCCATTCAGGCCTGAAGTTGATTTTGACTTTGAAGTTTGACTTCCAAAGATGACTTTAGAAGCTAATCCTTTTTCAACTGATTCTAAATTATTATGAGACAAAAGAGGAGGGAGGTGTACCATTTATGTCTTGATCTCCAAAGCCAGACAAATGGAACTTCAGAACTAATCAATCATCTCAATTATTTTATATAACAACAGAAATTTACCCTGTGGTAATGTTAAATCATTTTTAGTTCGTTTGTACATCTATATCCTTCCCTAGGCATTTTGGAACATCTACACACTGGCATCACCCACCTCCTCAGGCTCTAATAAGGCAAGATCCACAATTATATAGAAAGTTCAACTCACATTCAAATGAATTTGCACAGAACTTCCCTTCAGATCTCCTTCCCCCTTCTGTCCTCCTTTCCTTGCACCATAAACATTCTAGCTTATTATTCAGCCTATAGGCATTTCAGAGAATTTACCCTAACAACCATTTTCTGATAATGTACAAACTCCTCTATTCCAGATTTCTGTTTTTCAGTTTTCTTTTCTGGGAATGGCCTAGGGGCCTTCTCATAAGGCTCAAATATTTCCTATGAACGTCATTGTAAACAGCATTGTTTAAACAAATGGCCAAAGAAAATACATAGTTCCTTTCTATCTCCAGATCAGTGTTAGGATTTGGCCTTCATGGCTCAAGAAAAAACCTAGATGCTGGTGGCCCTGCAAAGTTTTAATAAGCATATTGTTAAGGATAAAAGAAAAAGAAAGAAGACCCTGTCAGTATTTTTATACAATAAGTTCCTTCTCTCTGATACACATTCCAAAATAGCCAGAAAAGAAACTCCTTTTTGAGGAATAATTTTCTGAATGTTCAATCATGTTTGCACAATGAACAACTGGCCGAGTTTTGATAAATTGGTTATTGATACAGGGTTATTCTTGTCAGATAAGAATTACTCTCATCAGAGGCGAAATAGATCTTTCCCTGGAACTCTGACATTATAAAAAGAAACCGCAATTTAAAATACTAAAGTAGAAAATATTTATTTTGGTACAAAAACAATAAATTCTCAATAATCATATCTTGGCTATAAAAAACAGGTCTTGCTCCTTACAGAAGCTGAAGAAGAAGGAAGGATCAAAGAAAAAAAATGTACACATGCGTACTAGGAACATATTAATCACGTGCTCAGGAATAAACCATTATATTTGATAGGGATGCATCTCCCCTGCATATACATGTAACAGGCAATATAAAATCACTGCCTGACAATTCTGTCACTGGGCAAAAGTAGCCTGGGCTAGGAAGAGATGGCATTAACACAGTTATTTCCTGGCCATTCCTTCTGAGCCCTGCTCCACCAAAGTGGGATCAATGCAATTAATTCCATGTGATAAACGCAGAAAGAAGTAGGATAAATCATGTATAACTCTTATGAAAAATATCAACATTTTTTTCTGGATCAAACTTCTTCTTTGGCTTTGAGGAAAATGTATAGGTGAACTAGTAAGATTATACTTGTTTATCTACCAGCTTTAAATCAAATTGGTCCCTTTGAAACCAATTTGGGGAACACTTAAGGGTCCCTGGCCACTTCAATTAGAGGGACTCCATTTGCCCCTTGCTATGGGAAGCAAATTTGGGGACTTGTGTTTGTGTCTTAAGTAAGATCTATGCTTATGAAGCACTTTGAATATCATGAATCATAGGTAGCTCGTCGCACAGTCAGCCAGATGTTTAGACTGGATTTGGCATTCTTATCCACCTATCAAGTTCTTTCCAAGGACTTGGGATAATCAGATGTTGCTGTGGTTGATGGTATTAAAGGTATTGTCGCAGGATGTGAGCTGTTCTGAGTAAAGCTGCCTTTTGCAATTCACTGATGGTGATTTTGTCAATGCCGATGGTTTTCAAGGGCTGCTCCAGTTTTTTTAGGGTTGCACCCAAGGCACTATTTTTGCTTTCTTTTGCCACAGTCATTCTACTTCTACGTGCAGGTCATTGTATTTTGTGATTTTCTTCAGTTCTTTCTCTTCTCTTCTACTATCTCCAGATATTACTAATTTTATTACTTCAAAGAAAGTCAAGAATAAAAATATCAGAAAGGGGGAAACGTCAACACTTCAAAGAAAAATACACCAAGGGTACTTCCTGAGAAATTAGCCCTTATATATTTTCCACTGCAAGCAAAAACAATAGTTAATGAGTGGACTGAAAGAGAAAGAAAGAAATGTTATTGTGGTCATTAACCAGCAGAGAGAATGAGAAAGAAAGAGTTTCCATTGAAGAGTGTTTTCAGAATCATTCTGCCTTCCTGCACATGTTTTTGTTTTTTTGCTTTTTTTTTAAATAAAAAAAATTGGGGCTAATTTCTCGGCTGTGACGTTCACTTCAATGCAATCAGGAAACCAATAGCCCATCTGCAATATAAGGACAACCTTTAGTGTCCTTTGATCAGAAATCCATCATTCCTACCTTCGACTGAATCTCTTGTGCAAACCAGGTCAATCCACCCCCATTCCAAGCCAGGCCAATTGGCAAGGGGTTGAGGCGGGCTGGAGGACTCACCTATCTCTCGGATGCCAGGATGACTCTAGTCCTGCTTTTCTGCACTCTTGTTCTCATTCTGCAGATGACCAGTGGTAAGATAGGGCAGGTAGAGTTCTTTCTTTACCATGGGGGTGGGCGGGGGGGGGGGAGAGATTGTTTTGTATCAGTTCCTTGCATTTGAGCCCTTGTTGCCTAATATGCTATTATCTAGCTATGTCTTCCATGTTTTAAAGCCACAGATTGTTCCCTTCCGAGCCATCTTTCAGACGCCTTTATCTTGTTCGGGCTCAGAGTTGAACTATTTTCATAATTTATTTATTTATTTTATTTATTTATTTATTTATTTGTCAAACATGTATAGTAGTAATTTGTATAAACATAAGTAAAAAGTAACGATAAAAGAGGACAATAGGACAATAGGACAGGGATGGTAGGCACGCTGGTGCGCTTATGCACGCCCCTTACAGACCTCTTAGAAACGAGGAGAGGTCGACTGTAGACAGTCTAAGGTTAAAGTTTTTGGGGTTTTAATGTCTTTTATGTCTTTAATGTCTTTTATTTTGCGTTGAATCAATAATCTTCCTGCAGCCAGAAATATACCTTATTTAACAGGAGAGAAGTACAGGGTGTGGGGTGAGGAAGGCACACGTGTGACCCTTCCTTGCTACCTGAGTCCCCAGATGGTGAAAGACAACTTGAGGCACCTGTACAAAGGATTAGAGGTTCACTGGGTGCGTCATGGAGGCAGGTAAGACAAAAGGACCCAGTTTTATCTAATTTGGAATGGAGGGCGGAGTGGATCAGCGGCACTTCTATTTTATATTCCACTTTTCCCTTTTCTCATTTCCCATTCCTTTTTTTCTTTGTGACCAGTTCTTCCATGAAACGTCATTTGGTGCTCAAGGTGAAGCCCAGTGGGCTTAAGAGTCTGGCCCATTCCATGATGCGCCGAGTAACTATCTGGGACACCGGCTTTCTTAAGGGGAATTTTTCACTCCAGATTAAGCCATTGCTGAAGGAAGATGCAGGAACCTATGAGGCACAAGTGAGACATGGGAACGAGGACTGGCACTGCCTCGTGGAGCTTGGTGTGGTGTCAGGTAGGTAAATGGGATAGCTGCTCAAAGATAAAAGTAACCCTCTCAGAGAGGAATGGAGACTCTCACAGGGGCAAAGCCTGAATCGGGATCTGGCTGGAATCCTTAAAAAGCATGGATTCTTTGCTAAGCAAGCAGCAATTCTAAAGTTGCATGCATCTATGGGATTCAACATTTCAAAATGATTCATGTCCCCTATTGAATAGAAGCAGTAAGGTACGGTAACTAAGACTGTGTGGGACATGAAAGTCCCCACCATCCTACCTTGTTATTTTCAGCATTTTTTCCTGTGAGAGCTATACATTTAACAGTATCAAAACCGGGCTGGTAGAGTGCTTCAAGAAACCATGATTTCCCTTCTTTTCTCACTCCCTTCCTCCATATCATAAAAATAGAAGGTCTTCTGAACACGGCAAGCCTGACAATCAATACATCAATAGTGCCATAGGCTTGGGATCAAAGTGTTCTATGAATATTACTGTACAATTTTCCTTTTCTTAACAGTCACTGCTCACCCTTCTCGTCCTCTAATTGAGTCAGAATCAATCAGGCTAAACTGCAACTCCAGCCACCCAGGAAATCCTACCAACATCCTCTGGTTCCACAGAGATGTCCTCATTCGCACCTCCTACAGGCTTCATCCTATGGGTCAAACCCTGCTTATCACTGAATCAGTCAGTAGTGACACTGGGCACTGGGTTTGCCAGCTCACCTTCGCAGATGGGGAGAGAATTGCAGTCAGATACAACCTGCAAGTTATAGGTGAGATCCATCTTCTCATCGCATCTTCCCTTTTCTCACATTTCTTCTCTTTGGGGGGTGGGGGAGAACCAGCGTAAGGGAAAACATGCTTATTTCGCTCTCATTCTTAGTATGCTTGAATGAGTCAGAAAGACCATTGTACACTGAATTCTAGCTTTCGCTCATTTTTGCACCCTCTGGTATCCCACCGCTAAACACAAAGTGTTATTTTTATTATCTTCTCTATAGGATTTACTGAGCAAGCCTCCTCTGTCATCTATACAGCAGCTGGATCTGATGCTCATCTGCCCTGTGTCCTGAATTCCAATCCCATGAACTATGGGATTTCAGGGGTGGCCATCCAATGGAGAGACATGGCAGGGAGAGAACTGAGGGCTAAACCCACTCCCAGTTATGAAAACCATCAAGATTTCACTCTTCATCTCCCAGCTGTTGGATTACATGATGCAGGCCAATATCTCTGCGAGATCACCATCCAGGGCGTTACTATAATTCAGAATGTCACTCTGGCAGTGATGGCAGGTGAGAAACAAACTTGTAGCAGGCCCATTCTTCTCTTAAGGTATTCCCCCTGAAAGTTAAGGGAACATAATCCATCCTACCTCCCAGCACCCTGAAAGAAATTTGAACTGGTAGCACATTTATCTTATGAGACGGGAGCATGGACCACCAGAATACTTACCACTTTGGGATAATTGAATAGGATGTCTCCTATCATTCCCATAGATTCCTATCATTCCCGCTATTGGTCAGGCTAGCTGGAAAGATGGAACTGATGGCCAATGTATCCAGAGAGTAATAGGTGAGGCAAGCAGATCAAAAAACTTGTAGAACAAACTCTTTACCTTTTTCTCTCATAGACTATTCTGAGAGTTGGGTGAAACCTATAGAGACCTCAGAAAGATATATTTTAATGAATAAAATAAAATACATAGTTATGGAGGGAAACCAGTTATGCTCAAATTTTAATCAAAAGATTAAAAGACAACAGATACATAATAATATAGCAATATATATATCCTTTATTAATCCATTAAATGGAGAACATGACAATACTCTTTTTTTAAGGTATAGTCATTTTAGATAGTTGTATTTATTGAAGTTAACAAACGTTTTTGGAGTCTATGGGCAATACACTACTTTGTTGCCCATATGCAGTACATTATGACATGGCAAACTAAAATTTAGTTGAAGATCAGTAAAATAGTTATTTTCCCCCCATACCAATTCATAGATCTGTAATCTATCCAACAGACTCTATGTGAAGAACCCCTGCTCTAAAGTTATATAGTAAAGAGCTTCCCTTAAATTTTTAAAATGCTTGTACTGCTCATCTGAGAGCCAGAATGGTATAGCTATTAAGGAATCAGGCTAGAATTAGGGAGATTGTGAGTTCTAATCCTACCTTGGGCAGAAGCCGGCTGGGTGACTTTGGGCCAATCACTTTGTCTCAGCCCTAGGAAGGAGGCAATGGCAAACCACCTCTGGAAAACCTTGCCAGGAACACTGCAGGGGCTTGTCCAGGCAATTTCTGAGAATCAGACACAACTGAACCAGGGGGATGGGGAGAAGGATTGCTTATCCAGGAAAAAAAAATCCAAGGCTGATATTCTATGATTATTTATCTGAGACTCAGCCACAATGAATGGAAACTCTGAGTCATATTTGGTGGTACTGAGCCTGGTGGAGGGGAGGCGTGATGCCGGGTTGTTTTCCCACTCTTCTAAATTCTTGCCTTACCCACCCCTCATATCTGCACTCAGAGCTTTCAGTACTGCAGATGTTAATAGCTATGATTCCTCGTAGGCAGTTTTCTAGTTACTTTTACTAGAAGCATTACCATTTGTTAAAAAGTTTGCCTGGCTTGATTTTTTCCCCCTGCTTCTGGGAAAATGAGTTTTGAGGAAGGACTTGAGCAAGAAATCTCCAGGAGACTGTGAGTTCTAGTCCTGCTTTAGGCATGAAAGCTGCCAGGGTGACTTTGGGCTGCCAGTCATTCTTTCTCAGCCAGTCAGGGTCGAGTGATAAGCCAATCAGTCAATTTATTGCAAAACCAATGCATAGCAATAACAATAGCACTTAGACTTACATACCACCCCACAGTGCTTTATAGCACTCTATGGACAGTTTACAGAGCCAGCATATTGCCCTCAACAATCTGGGTCCTCATTTTACAACCTCGGAAGGATGGAAGGTTGAGTCAACCTCGAGTCCTGTCAAGATCAAACTCCAGACTGTGGGCAGAGTTACAGATAGATACAGTTTAACAGAATTGGAAGAGACCTTGTAAGTCATCTAGTCCAACCCCCTGCTCAAGCAGACCCTACACCATTTTTGTCAGATGGCAGTCCAGTCTCTTCTTGAAAGCTTCCAGTGATGAAGTTCCCACAACTTCTGGAGGCAAGCTGTTCCATTGGTTGATTGTTCTCGCTGTCAGAAAATTTATCCTTATTTCCTGGTTGAATCTCTCCTTGTTCAGTTTCCATCCATTATTCCTTGTCTGGCCTGCAATACTCCATTTCTAATCACTAAACCACCAGGGCTCCTTCTTTTAATCAATTTTTTAAAAAAGCAGGTCCTGCACTTGCAGGAAAAATGCTATGAAGAAAAACAATGTCGAACAATATAATAGTAACTATAGAAGTCCAAGAGAAATTAAATAAATTAAAGAGAATTACAGACATTAAAATAATGGCCATTCATAAATGGATGAATGCGTCCCACAGGGTTCCACTTGCCCCACAGGATGTTGAAAATGTGAATAACCAGAAATTAAGTTCAGACAGCCAGTGTAGTGTAGTAGCTATGAAGTTGGGCTAGGACTGAAGAGACCCAGGTTCAAATCTATTCTTAGTTATAGAAGCTCATTTTAGACTAGTCATTCTTCCTTAATCCAACCTGGGGTTGTTGAGTATGAGAATAATATATAATAATATAATGCTTTATATCAGAGGTCTTCAAACTTGGCAACTTTAAGACTTGTGGACTTCAACTCCCAGAATTCTCTGTGTTAAAGTCCACAAGTCTTAAAGTTGCCAAGTTTGGGGACCCCTGCTTTATATAGATCCAGGTCTCAGTGTTGCAGTTTGATTAATTTAACTTAGTGCTGTAGGAGGAAGGTGAGAGGGACAGGGGATTGGTGATTTCTGTTTCCTTGCTTTCCTTCAGTCATCACCAGCACTGTTGGGCCAAGAATTCCTGAAGGTTCTCACTTGGTCCTCATCTGTAACCTCAGCTACTACACAGGAAAAGAGCATTTTCAGTGGAAGTGGCTGGACTTGGAATCCAGCAACAGCTCTCAGTCTGGTTCCAGTAGGCCCGTGAAATGGGGCCCAATCCAGGAATTCCACCAGGTGTCATCAAGGGATGCAGGCATCTGGGAATGCAGTGCCCATGGTCCAGAGGGGAAGCTGGGATCGGTGCAGTATCACCTGGAAATTGCAGGTATTCTTTGTTTCTTTAATTGCAGAAATGCATATTTCACTCTAAATCAGAGGTCTTCAAACTTGGCAACTTTAAGACTTGTGGACTTCAAGCTATGCTGGCTGGAGAATTCTGGGAGTTGAAGTCCACAAGTCTTAAAGTTGCCAAGTTTGGGGACCCCTGCAAATTATATGGATCACAACAGTTCCCGTGTTTATGCTTGACAAGAAAAAAGGCAGTAAAAACTTCAGCAGTGCCAGGATAAAACAGATCAACAGAAGCTTGGAGAAAATAGAAACTTCTTCTGGTATTATGCATTCCAAGAAGTTGTTTGGGTACAGCATTCAAAAGTAACCTCCACCCCTACCCCCTTCACCACCTGCCCCAATTCAGATAGCAAAAAAGATTGAAAGATCTCCCATGAAGCTCAGAAACCACAGAAAGGTACAAGTCACCCAGGCTTTGAAGGCAAACCCACAAACTGGGCTTGAAAACAAACAAGAGCGCAGCGCAGTGGCCCCTGTGCACAACAAGATCATATTAACCCGTTCCCATGGTTAGCCTCGCACCCTGCTTTTGAATTAGCAGAGTTTCCCGATTACCCCCAGAAGAAGCAGGCTCAGACCTAACCTCCTGCAATAGTCTGACCCAGACGACATGACATGAGGGCAGGCTATCCCTGACCCCCACGGAGAAATTCTACCTCAAAGTTTTGCTGGGCTGGCAGACGCTTGTTCAAGGGGGAGCATGACCTGGACGGGTTCCAGCCACGAGCCGCTGACGTCATCCCGCTCACTTCCTCGCTCCCCACCCCACCCCCACGGTTCTCGGTTCGCAACCCTTCTCCGAAACAAAGCTCGGAGGCTCCCCAACCCGGCCAGGCGAAGCCGTCGCCGCGGCAGGTGACTAAGGAGGGCGAGCCAGGCTGTCAGGCGCTTGGTGGCCGGCCTCGGCTCCGCTTATGCGCCCAGCCACCGGTGGAAAGGGAGGAGAGAGAGAGAGAACGACTGCGGCTCTTGCAGCCACAGCCCCGCCTCGCCTCTTTCACTTGCGGGATCCGCGGATGCCGTGGCTGAGAGGAGCGGAAGCAACCGCGGCAGCTTCCCTCGCTGCTCGCCCCAAAGTGGGGCCAGGATGGGGTAACGGGCTGGAACAACATCGCCTCAGCTCTGGGTGGGCTCTGGCGCATTCCCAACATAGGCCAGGGCTGCTGTCAATTTGCACGGGCTGCAATTTATTTATTCGACCCTCCTTCATCTTCCCCCTGAACAAAGGAGAGCCGGGAAGAGGGCTGAAGAGCAGCGCTGCCGTTCGTTCATTTTCCTTCACGCGCTTCATGCTCGGGCTTTGTGAGAACAAAGCCCCCGTGCGAAGGCGGAGGGGGAGAAATCCTGAGCTCATTTCCTTTTCAGGCGGGGAGGGGAGGGGTGGGGGAGCAATTCTGTCGTCTTGGAAATTGGAGCTCCCGATTAAAAACTGCTCGACTCCCTGCCTTCAAAGGAACTGAACTGCACAGATCTCCCCCCCCCCCCCTTGGCCAGCCTGGCTAAAACTATTGGGGGTTGCAATTCAGCAGCATCTACTGACCTGAGATTATAGATGACAATGACAGTATTAAAATTAGGCAATCCAATTCTTGTCCAACTCAAACCCCAATGAATCATTTGTTTTTATTTGGGGGATTGAGTATCACACACAATCTGACGCTTCCAACAACAGGCCCAAACAGCAACTTGGGACAGATATTGTGGTCCCAAGTAGGCTGAACACAATTTATTCAACAGATTTAACTACCCACCACTGAGATATCCAATGTACTGGGTTCAACCCACAGTTTCTTACACAGTCTATTTATTATAAATTATATAATATAAATTATTATAAATATTATAAATATAGTTTTTATAAATCGTCTCCCTTGCTTTCAATGTAAGAAGAAGGAATAGTTGGCATCTGGTTATTAATTGCATATTGTTTCAAGCCTCTGGATGATCTCACTTACAAAATTTATGTAGAGATGGAAAAGCAGAGCTAGGCTAAACCTTGTGGCGCCTCAGAGTAAAGCTGTGGGCTTCTAGATTGGAATGGTGGTGTCCTAAAATTCAGACAGTCTACTGAGAAAAGTACAGTGGTTAAAGGGACTGAATGCTTCAGAGGCCCAGAAGAATTAATCAATGCAATACAGTGAGATCTGTTGCTAAATAAACAGGACACAACTTCTGTCTTTATATATATATATATATATATATATATATATATATATATATATATATATATATATATATATATATATATATATATATATATATATATATATATATATATATATATATATATATATATATATATATATATATATATATATATACCATATATATATGGTGCTTCGCAATTACTTCTGTATTTTATTATTTCATCCAACCAAACGTGATCACTCCCATCAAATTAAAAAATAACTCTGCTCTCACAAGTATAATCTTAATTTACTTACTACAAAATGTATGTGGTTCAGTTCTGAATTACATCTCATCGAGTAGCTGCCATTTTACTACAGAAAATTGAGTTCAGATAATTGATTTTCCATGTGGGACAATACACACATACTAAGCTAAAGATGGATTTTTGAGTTTATCCGTTTTTGATCATTTCTGATTTTTTCCCCATTCTGTTTTATTTAGTATAATTTTGTCTTGCAGCCAGTGCCCAGCTTGCCAGCTTGCCCTCTGTACCAACTGAGACAATATTTGGCCTGCTACTATTTTTTCTTGTTGTCTTACTCTTCATCATAGCCTTGGTCTACCTGAGACGAAGGGTAAGTCATAACCCATTTTTGTTGTTCTTGCCTATCTTTCTTTTTCTTTTCAAAAATCAGTGGGAAACCAAATCATCAGAGTACAATTTGATTAAAACCCCTCTCCTTTGAGGCAGAGGTCCTGCCCTTCTTTTGACCATCCGCTACCAACTCAACTACCCAGTGGGGTAAATGTGATTGTGGGGGGTGAGCACTGTGGCACTTCAGAGTTAGCTTGAGCCCCAGCAGAAGCTCTTCCTCATCTCCAAATGATATGAACATAGTATCGTTTCTTTGTGATTACTCTTTTTCCCTGAAGAATGACTGATAAAGTTGTTACTAAAACAAAAGAGTAACTACAATTTCTTTTACCACTATTAATTTTTAGATGTATTCCCTGAATGTCCAAGCATTGGATAGGATTGTGAACTCTTTGCCTGGGAAAGTGGAAAAGAATGGAAGCCAGAAGAAGATTCTACAATCGGAATGCTAAAGGAAAGGAAAACAAGGAAGAAGATTACTTATATGAGAACTGCCAGGACTGGCCAGCTAGACCTATGAATAGATTTATGTTGGTTTGGGTCAAGGGTCAGTAAGTTTACTGTGAAATGAACTTCATGAAATGAACTTATAAAATAGAAAAGATGAAGATGGAAAAATAGAAGAAAATATAAAGATTGAAATAAGTAATTTTAAAATATATTTTGTAAGGGGAAAATAATGATGTGGAAAAGAGGATAATGAAATTATAAGTTGTTTTTTGATTAATGTTTAGGAACTAAGTGAAGTAAAAGATATTAATATTAGGAATCAGTGGTGTGTTCCTACCGGTGTGGTCCACTCTATAGCACCGGTAACGGCCCGCTGGTGATGTCACAGTACCAGTGTGGCCGGTTGCCAGTGCCTGGGCGCCGCCATTTTTAATTTTTTTAAAAAAAGTTTTTTTTCTTCTGCGCATGCCCAGAAGCCGAGCTTCTGGCACTGCGCACCTACCCCACAGTGAGTCCAAGCAGGGGAGGATGGCTGAGGGAGCGCGTGAGACGCTGAAAGAACAGGCGGCAGGAGCTATCTCCATTCCCCTCCCTTCAGCAGTCCGAGAAGCCATGAACGCGCAGTGATGGTCCTAGGCATTTTCGGACGTTCGAGTCTTCTTGAGCTGCTGAGAGGAGGGGGAATGGGCGGCAGGAGCCTAAGATCATCGAATGGGGAGAAGCATTCAGGCCGGACAGAGCCTCCTAGAAGAACCGCTGCCGCGGTCTTGATGCTCCCGCTGCGGGGGCTGTGTTGCAGGTGGGCAATGCCCCCCCTGCTTCTCCGGCCACTGCCAAGCTCCCGAGGCCCATGCCCACCCGGTCACATGGCTGGCAAGCCATACCCACAAAATAAGCCATGCCCACAGAGCGGTAGTAAAAAAATTAGGAACCCACCCCTGTTAGGAATATATAAGTTGGGAAATGACCACATCTTTGTTTGTTGGAATTAAAATAGGGAGAAAAAACATAAGAGGGAAAAAAGACTAAAGACAGATATTAAGAGGAAAAGAAATGTGAGAGAGGTATTGAAAATGAAATGATAATGGATTGTAATTTTGTTAAAAAACAAGAAATATTGTTAAGAATTTTGTATGGATGTATGAAACTCAGAAAGCAAATGCTCATGACATGAGACGTTGAAAGACAAAAACAAATAAAATGTATTGGGGGAATAAAAGCACATAGCGGTCATTACTGTCCTTATTAGATAATGGAACTCAGAGTGCATGTCTGTCTTCCATTTCTGAATTGCACTCTGAGTTGCCTTGAGTGCTGCCCTGCATTTGGATTAAAGCATTTCAGGTTTTTTACAGGCTAACCTCAGCAGTGGATTGGTCACTTTGTAGAGAAATGCCCCTTCAATTGAGCCCATGCTTGTCATGTATTCTAATATATCTCCCTTTACTGCATCTACCAAGTGGGCGACTGCATCTATCAACATTCTCTATGATAGAACACTATTATTACAGTCCGAAATCAGACTATGACTCAGAAATGTCTGAAAAAACAACATTCAGATTAATTTGCATCTCATAAAAAGCTGTTTAAAGACCTGTGTTCTGACAGACAAGCACAACTCAAAATGCACTGACGATGTCTCCTTGAATGGTGATGAAATGTTTGCAACCAAATTGCCAAGCTCAGGGCTCAAACCAACTACCAACCCGAGCTACTAATATTCAAACAATTTCAGAACATTATTATGTTGAAATCCCACCAGTTCTCTGATGGGGCGGAAAAACAGCACAATAAAGTGAATATGGTGGGAATGGCCGACTCACAGAGGTTGCCATGTTTTGAGAGAATGACTTCCCTTGCTTTATCTCTGGTCTAATGCTGGTTGAAAGATGATTGCCAAATAGCAATTGGGCAGAATGATGTAGTAACGTGGTAAAATGGAGATCTGGCTGTCTTAAAACCCAGTGGCTCTATGCCGAGAGAGGCAATTTTGAGAGAGAGAGTTCTCCCACTTTATTGCACCAGCTCCCCCTGGTGAGAGTGGTGGATGGGCCTATTTTAAATTAGGTGTAGTCCTTTTTCAAAACTCCACAAAAGTGCAGTATTTTGAAAGAGTATGAAACCTGTGCTCAAAACCTAAGCAGCTTCCCCACCCCTCTTAATAGCTATACAGCAGTGGCTGAAAATGGTGTCCACCTCTTTCCCATGAAGAGAAAAGAGGACAAGATTGACAGGACAAGAGGACATAGGGGAGGGATCATATTCACCAGACCAGTCTGAAGTGGCCATAGGCACTAGGCTGCTCCTGTTCATTCTTTGTGAAGTATTTTGATGGATCCCAACAATAGGGCCCCACAATTGTTGGCTGTCAGTTTATTCCTCCTACCCTCCATTGATTTATCTGGAAGTTTGCTAAAGTGACACTGCCATCTAGAGTCTACAAAGAAAGAGCAAAAAAGAAAGATAATTTATCCCTCCCTCCCTCCCTCCCTGACATATGTGATATATATGTGATAAAACCGAGCTCCTTTCAATATTTTAATTATATTTGTATAAAACATGTTTATGTTTTCCTCCAGTGTTGATATTCATGAGTTTATCCCTTTTTTTATTCTTACAGCACACCACTTATACAGGCAGGCAGGAACAGCATGAATAGCAGAATAGTCCCTACCACATAGGGGACTATTCTTAAGTTAAAAAGCTTTGCACAGTACTTATGGCTGCTCCTTGGGGCAATGGGGATGAAATTTAGAGAGAGAGAGAGATATGATAGATGGATGGATAGATAGATAGATAGATAGATAGATAGATAGATAGATAGATAGATAGATAGATAGATAGATAGATGATAGATGATAGATGATAGATAGATAGATAGATAGATAGATAGATAGATAGATAGATAGATAGATAGATAGATAGATAGATAGATAGATAGATAGATAGATGATGATAGATAGATATAGAAACATCCTAATCAATATTTAAGCATAATGCATGCTACATTCTTGAAATCAATAATGAGACAGCATATGCATACTCTATAGCAAAGATGATGGACGGCATTAATCCACATCACTCCCCAAGGCCAATCAATCGCTCAGCAAGGATTCAAAATATCTCTCCTTAGGTCTTCCCAATTCCTGAGCAGTCAGAGAGTAGACTAAATATTTCATTCTGGATCATTTCATTACTATATGGTAGTTCTCCAGCTTTATTGGGATGCTAAATATGACTAGAACCTTTATATGATCTCATTAAAATTTATCTTAAATCTCCTAAGAGCTAAAGCCCTTTCTCACTGGGTCAGCTAGCACTGATTCTAATTAACTTACTTGTCAAGAGTAAATTTACATTATTTCACGTTTTTAATGAAAGAACCTATTTAATTTTTTAAAAAACCACAGACCATAAACTACCTGGGATTATCTTTTCTAAAATTGTAGCCATGTATGTTTTCAAACAGACAAGCTGAGGGACAATGGTTCAAAGAAATGCTAATTAAAGTTTTCCTCACAGACTGAAACAAGCCTCTTCAGGAACAGCCAAACAAAGTATAGGGGAAGCTCTGAAATCAGGACAGCTGATGAAAAGTATTCCATTTGATTGAGACTGTCATTTGTTCTTCTATAATTACCTGGTTTGCACAGCAACCAAACAGGACAGGTACAGATTTCAACAGATAGTTAGAAAAACAGAAAAAAACAATTGTAACCAGCCTGCCTGGCATGAGCCAGAAAGAGGGCTGTGAAAATATCTACAGACCTCTCACATCCTGGACATAAACTTCCCCCCTCAGGACTCCACTGCAGGGCATTGCATGTCAAAACAACTAGACACAAAGACAGTTTCCCCCCTCATGCCATCACTCTTCTAAACAACTAACTCCCACAACACTGCCTTATGCCTAAAGATATTTACCCACTTGGTAGGAGAGTATTGCTGTTCTCTTCTCATCTTTCATACTAACTTATCCTATTGGTATCTTATGATTTATCACTTGTTTGTATCTTATGATTTATGAATTACCACACTATTGTTTCTGAGAGCTAATTTACTAGAGACAAATTCCTTGTGTGTCAAATCACACTTGGCCAATAAAAAAATATTCCAATATTCCAATTTGGTAGGCTCAACTGTTGTTTGGTTGCCCACCCCTTTATGGGCCAGTTGCAATTCTAATATTTTTTCCCCAAAGGGAATTAATTAAAAATATGCACAAAAACAAAACAAATATTTGCTACGGTATATAAAATAAAGCTACTGCTTTGAAAAATGGAATCAAATAGACAAATATTTGTTGTTAGGAGAGTTCGACTTTTTGTTTAATGATAGAATAGTACTGTAGATAGACTGTGTCCCCACCAGCACTTAATCAAGATGCTCTGGCAACATCTTTTGGCTACATCACTGTGATGTTGTCTTTCCTCATCTCATCCCCAGCTTGTGAGCACACCAGCCTTAAGATGCCCTTAGCCCAGTCAGTGTTGAAGTATGTTCTTCCATGTACCCATCAGCAACCGCCAGGGGTAATAAACTTTACCACAATTAGGTTGGAAGCAAAGACAGGTCTAATAGTAGTTGGAATCAAAGAGGCGCACTGGTAATTTCAAGCTAACCCCTTCTCTTTCAGTTAATCATATTGATCATAATTTGGCTGTTTTGTGCATAAAGAGCTTAATACAGTATTACTGTGCGAATCTTCTTTTGGCTTTGAATAAAAAAGGTAAAAATGAACAAGGGTTGTTTTTTGCATTCTTCTAGAAACACAACTCTAGCTGCAGGCATATGATTCCTGCTACAAGTTCATGAGTGCTTAGGTAGCACCATAGTGGTTGTCATTTAGTATCCTTTATGGCATTGCAGAAGTAAGTGGCAGCTGGTAATTTAAACGACAGTCTATTAGAGTTACACAGTAATGGTAGGTTGCTCAGCCAGCATTATTGTGTTTTAACTCTGCAGCTCTTACCAGTTTAGGACAAGGCTAAAGTATTGTAAGAATGGAATCATGGGAACAACCCCTTTCCCATTGTTTCCTTAATGGAGCATGGAGGAATATGAAATACTGCTTTTGTTGCAGATATAAAGAAAGGAAAGGAAGAAGAAAGAAAATAAAGGTGCTGCTTGTGACTCATAGACCTGCTGCAGGGCCATGATTGGTGATCCCCCCCCACACACATACACACACCAGCTGGGGATATTCGGAAGAAAGAGGGCAAGAAAGCTGAAGAGGGCAAAAAACCAATCGCTTTGGCATCTATGCATTGTGCATGCATTAACCTGCACCACTTCAAGAGTTGAAACGGGCATATTCAGACAACTGGCAATGATGGAGAATAGAGAAAATAGAAGCAGAATAAAGACCAGCAATGGGAAATAATAAATTTCATGCTGGCACAGTATTCTACTGATTAAAGTATAGGTCA
The DNA here is from genome assembly GCA_023053685.1 of Diadophis punctatus similis. NCBI lineage: Eukaryota > Metazoa > Chordata > Lepidosauria > Squamata > Dipsadidae > Diadophis > Diadophis punctatus. Next base: position 98,136,285 of record JALIGW010000002.1, read on the forward strand.
GGATGAGAGGGGAAAAGCCCATAGTTTGTTCGGAAAGCAGAGAAGTCTTAGGATCAGAGGTGAGTTCCTACCAGTTCGGACCAGTTCACCCGAACTGGTAGCAACCCGCTGGTGACGTCATGGAGCCGGTTCTGTGCTGGTCTGTGGACACCTCCATCTTTTTTTTTTGAATTTTTTTGGGGGGAATTTTTTGCTGATTTTTTTCTTCTGTGCATGAGCAGAAGCCGAGTTTCTGTCACTGTGCATGTGCTGCCATCTTGTTTTTGTTTTTTTGAGTTTTTTTGGAATTTTCGGCACTGCGCATGTGCATGCGCGCAAAGTGCGCCCGCGCCCATGAGGTGTGGCCACATGGCATGGGAGCAAGCGAACCAGTGGCAAGGTAAGTTAGAACCCACCCCTGCTTAGGATGTTCAGTTTCTTAGGTGTCTTCTTTAGGAAGCATTTGTTCAGCAGCTGTTTTCTTTTAGTCCTGAAAATGAAAAGCATTCAAAGTCTTTTACAACAGTATATCCTAGTGGATGCAGCATTCAGTTCCATACTCATATTCTGTTCAGTTCTACACATAGGTGATTTCCGTTGCTTCTAAACACACACACACACACACACACACACACTGACACACTGATTGCATCAACATTTTTAGTTACTGTACCAATATTGCTAAGCAACCATCTTAATGTTAAAATTTTTAGGGCACTTTGCCTTCTATCTGTTCCGCACAAATGCATATGTAGAAGAAATGAGTTAATTCTGGGGAGAATGATACTTGAATAATTTAGTTGCTGCCAAGGACAGCATATTTTTTATCAGATATGACAGTTTTAGTGTGTCTGACACATGGTTACATGGCTGGCAAACATTTCAGTGGTGGATTAAATACTTAAAATAGTTCCGCCTCCCCCACCCCTGCAGTTCTGTAAAGAGTTTTCTAACTAGCATGTTGAAAGTCCTAAACAGTTTAAAGTTACATAAACCAAAATCAAAGCATTTCTTATATTGTATTTTGAGTTCACCTTTTCACTTTAGGAGAAATGGCTGAGTATATCATCATCGTCATCACCACCATCATCTTTTGAATTTAAATGCTTCCAAATCTAATCAGGAAATCAAGAGCATCAAGAGAAATTATAGAGCAACAGTTAAAACATCTATAGCAGTGGTGGCGAACCTTTTTCGGCTCGCGTGCCAAAAAGGGGGGGGCGCGCTCGCACGCGCTCGCGTGCCCACACCCATTCCCTCCCCCCCACGCATGCGCACAACACCCCCCCATGCTGCCCCCTGCGCATGCGCACACACCCCCACCCCCCGCACAAAGGCTTACCGGAGCCTGGAACGACGAAACCGGCAAACCGGAAGTGCGAAAAAACGCACTTCCGGTTTGCCGGTGTGCTGTTTTTTGCACTCCGGAGGGTTCAGGGAAGCTCCCTGAAGCTCCGGAATGCAAAAAACTACAAAACGGACAAACCGGAAGTGCGAAAAAGTGCACTTCTGGTTTGTCCATTTTGTAGTTTTTTGCATTCCGGAGCTTCAGGGAGCTTCCCTGAACCCTCCGGAGTGCAAAAAACAGCACACCGGCAAACCGGAAGTGCGTTTTTTCGCACTTCCGGTTTGCCGGTGGGAACCCTCGCGTGCCAGCTTCTATGGTTCATAGGTTCGCCACCACGGATCTATAGTATACAATAAAAATATAAAACCACAAACCATTCACAGTAATTGCAGTATAATATTAAAAGCCACTATAATAACCAAAACAATAAATACAAACACACTGTTACAATATTTTAAATGAATAATGATTACTAATTGCAAACAATATCATAATAAAAATCTCACAATTGCAGGTAATATGGTACTTTACCATCACAGAGCCTCTGAAGAAGCTTGATCTTTCCTGGTTCCCCAAAAGGTCATCACACATCAACAAGATGGAGGCCTTGCACATCAAACCTACAAACCTTTAAAAAACAATGCACAACAATCTCCTACCAGGAGTATGAAATTTAGAAAGTTAACAAAGGGGCCAACCAATTAGAGATGCATGAGGAGTTTTGGCAAGTGATCCAAAAGTCCCCGTGCCTCACACTCTGCAACTGTGTGAGTTCTTCATCTGTCCCTTCTTTCCGTAGATGGAGAACTTACTCTGTTTTTCAATAAATGATTGCTAAGTCAGAAATGGCTATACCAAACTTCCTTGGATTTGAAGCTCCGTTCTGAGTTCCTGCGGGAGAGGAGCTGTTGATTTCGCTTACACCACTTTCTAGGTCCTGAAATCCTGCAGTGCAGCAGAGTGGCATGACCATATAAGATGTAAACAGTCAGAATTGCTCATATGCCTTCATGACAGTCAGAAATGGGGGTGTGCTAGCAATGTGTTTTCTTGTACTGGCGAGGAGGAGGAAGCAATGAGTGGGAGGCCAGCATGAGTAACTGAGTAACTATTGGTCCGCAAATAAGCACTGATTGCCTTATAGTTCTCTGTGCTCAACTACTGACCAGAAGGACAAGGCACCAACTGTCTGTTTCCTCTGCTTGCTTCCTTTACAAGCAGGCAAACATGTCTATAATCCTATATCTTGCTGCTGCAAATAATCAAAACAGTTCAAGTCAATCTTGGGCACATTCTAAATTAGAATCAGAAGGATTAGGAGATTGAAAGTCTAGTCATCTGGAAAGGCCATAATTGACTAAGCATAGATGTGATTGGCTATCCATCAAGGTTGCTAGAAAATATTTTGCATGGAATACTTTAACCCTTAACCTGCAAGCTTGATCAGATCACCATCATTGATGGTTCAGCATTCCAGCCCTTGCTGCTGCATTTTTATGTCCGGGTATAAATCCCACAAAATACTTTTGAAGTAGTATTGCCTTAGTTAAATATATTATTGTCCAAAAAGGATATGTATTATTAAAGATACTCAAGGTTTCCTCAAGCATCTTCAGTTACTCCAGCCCAAGAATGACAGAACAATTCAGTCAAAGTTCAGTTCTTTATTTGCTTACACCTAATATCAGAATCTTGCCAGTCTAAACCAATACTACTCTTTCCATTACAGATACACCCTGGGAGATTCTAAGGAGTAGCTGTTTTATGTCCTGCGCCTTGAGATATGCTCCCTCCCTCTTTCCTGGAAACTGCTGCTTCACTGCAGTCCATCACAACATCTCCCCCTTCATAAGCACCATCCCTCACAGTTACACTTTTGAAATCAATATCATTTAGTTTACTCAGCAAGAAAATTGAAGAATATCTGTTTTATACGAACAACATAAAAAGAGCATGAAAGTTACTACTCTGTTTCCCCCAAAATAAGACATCCCCTGATAATAAGCCCAATCGGGCTTTTGAGTGCATGGCAATAAGACCAAGCACTTATTTCAGGGTTCAAAAAAATACAAGACAGGGTCTTATTTTCGGGGAAACACGGTAATAACGGTTACTAATATGGTACCTGCTTGGATACATGGCTATTGATCAATTCATTCTATCTGTTAATTTCCATATAAGCAAGTACTTAATTTACATGTGGGGTGCGATGGCTCAATGGTTAGATGCTGAGCTAGCCAACTGGAAAAGTGACAGCCTGGGTTTGAAACCTGGATGCCGTGCAATGGGTGAGCTCCTGTCACTTGTTCCAGCTCCTGCCAACCTAGCAATGCAAATGTGAGTAGATAAATAGATATCACTTCAGTGGGAACATAACAGTGTTCCATGTGCCTCTGCGTATAGTCATGCTTGACACATGACCATGGAAATGTCTTTGGACAAGCTAAGAAATGGAGCTAAGGTCAGCTAAGAAATGGAGATGAGCACCACCCTGTAGAATTGGACATGACTGGACAGTGGAAGCTGACAGTAAGCTGAACACATACCACAGGAACTTGTAACTTTGAGCAATGGGTTTTAAGGCTGATTATTCCAAAAGAGTACAAACAAAAGTCCTTATAAGTAATTGTTTAAAGAATTAAATAAATTCAAAACAGGTATCAAGAGAATCATAGGTCAAACTGAGGATGATATTTTTCTTACTCATTTATCAAAGGAGTAAGGAGTAACCAAAGGAGTTATCCTGACCAGGGCTCTGAAAGTTATGCCCTCCCTTCTCAGAGAGAGTTTGCTTAAATATGACCTTGAGAGAGACAAATGGATTTCATGACATTGAGCAAATTTGTGTTCTTCCCTCTGAGTTAACCTCTGCATTGTGCCAACTGTTATTTCTGATTCACAAGAGTATCTTCTCTCCGTTTCCAAGAAAAAAATGATAGTAGACCTCTCCTGAAAGTCTGTAATTTGTTATTTGACAACAAGACTCACAAAAATGCTTTTATGTGAAAAAGCGTTGAAAGAAAACTGGTCTTCTTAAATCCAATGGTAATTTATCTCCATCATAATAATCAGGGGTGAAATGCTACCGGTTCGGCCTGGTTCGGGCGTACCGGTAGCGGCCGCTGCCAGTGGTTCAGAGAACTGGTAGCGGTGGCAGCACGAGGCTCCGCCCACCCGCCCAGATGTTGCCATTTTCTTGTTTTTAACCCTCTGCACATGTGCAAAGCCTTCTGCGCATGCGCAGAGTGTGAAAAACTGCATGCGATGGTGGGGCCCGCGCATGCGCTTGCTTCCGAACCGGTAGGGAAGGTAAGTAGATTTCACCACTGAATAAGATAGTAACTATTCTCTGATCCCCAAATGTTCAGGGTAAATTTAACATTGCACAATTGTTTTACAAAATTGATTTTAGAATTGCTTTATGTGGACTCTGTTTTCCTATTTTAAAGCTGACCCTTCTATTTTGCAGGATCCATCAGTTTAATCATAGAGTCTGCCTGATCCCAAAGCTGTTCTTATTAGAGAGCTGAGTTAATGGGGTTGATGGAATTGATAAGGTTCTCTGAGCCTCCATTTCACTTTGTTCTGATTTTGATTTTGTTCTTTCTTTTATTCAGTCTTTTCTTGCTGATTTCACTCAAGATTTTACTTTCTACATCACATCTTTTTCTAAACCAGTTTTGATAACTTCAATATTCCTGGGTTGGTTTTTTTTGAATCCTCATTGTTTGAATACTTATGAATAAACCAATCCAAAAGTTATCTCCTCTACTTTGTCATAAACCTTATCTGTTTATAACCTTTCTGACAACCTAGTTGTTCATAAATATAAAGCATAATAAGTTATAAAATCAGTAGCTAGTTTATGCTCCCTTGGAGGTTCTTCTGGTTGGCTCTGAGGCTCATTTATCTGTTCTATAGTTGTTACTGTGATTATTTCCTTTCCCTGGAATCTAAGTTCAACTTGTTCTTCTAATATGGCAACTCCCCATATCTCTTGCTCAATGATAGCAAATTTAAATCATTTTAAGTGCTTACGGAGGCTTTAGATGTCAGCAAGTTGTCAATTTTCAGTTGTTTTGACAGTCAGTCTCATGATTGTCTAGAGCTTATCCTACCTCATTTCTTAGAAACTTTGCAGATCCTTTCTCGAGTTACCCTTTTTTATTAGAGTGCTACAACATTTTTATTTCCCATCTGTGTGACTGTATCTGAGCTGGGTGCAGTAGCAACTGTATCTTTTGGAGAAGGCGAGGAAGGAAGATTTTTTTTAAAAAAAGGGATTTACTCAGTTAAGCACCACGAACTTTACAAGAATCTTTTCTGGGTTGAAAGAATCCTTCAAATCTTCGAATTAATGAAGGATTTTTTTTATTATCTGCTCCTCACCAGACTTACTAATTAGAATAAAAGAAAAGGAATCCATCACTCCTGGATGGCTAGTGGATTTGGGAACACATTTTAATGCGTCAGTCAAAAAGAAAAAAAAGTGAGAAATTGCTTTTCTCCCTTTTTTTATAGAATGAAGAGTGGAGGAGACTCTTCTACTGTATGTCTTGTTTAATGAAAAAAAGGACTAGGAGTGTCATCATAGAGTCCTCCAATACTTAAGGGGCTGCCACAAAGAAGAGGGAATCAGTCAAAGCACCTGAAGGCAGGACAGGAAGCAATGGATGGAAACTAATCAAGGAGAGAAGCAACCTCTTACTAATTAGAAATTCCCTGATGGTGAGAACAATTAATTAGTGGAATGGTTTGCCTTCACTGCTCCATCACTGAAAGTTTTTAAGAAGAGATTGGATAACAATTTGTCTGAAATTTATAGGTTCTTCTGCTTGAGTAGGGGGTTGGACTAGAAGATACACACAGTTTCATAGCTGTTTTAACTATAACTTACTTTGACCAAAAGTCAGCCAATTAAGTTTTCCAATACTGCAAAATATCAAATGATTACAGAAATTTGGACTTTCTTTTGATCTATTGTCTTTTTCTTAGGCGTCTTTCAAACAATATTTTGTGTATCATGGGAGATACACTGTACAGAGAGGTAAAAGTGAAAAAATATCCTCATTTTCTGGCTTATATAAGATTAATATAATTTTGATGGCTACTAGGCTTTGCCTTTAGGCCAGGTCTGCAATTATACAATTACTGAATGGAGAAATTGAAGTATTAAGAGAAAACAGTAGCTCTTAGCAAACATTTGGAAATATGTTTACTGTAAGTGTAGTATTTCTATTTTAAATCAGGCATGTCTAAGAACATTTCCCCATTGCCATTATTTTCATTTCATTTCCCAAAGAAAGACCAACTGCTGAAAGAAGGAATTTTTAAAAAAAAAATGTCAATAGTTTTGCTCCTTCTGGAGTATTGAAAGGGACTTGTAAAGTCCTTAGTGGCCACAGCCACACTGTGGCCAGTATTTTCCTTACAGGTCTTGAAGCTCAAAAGCCAGGAAGAAAGATGAGGCATAAGTTCCCTTCAATGTTTTAACAATCTTAATTGCAGTGGCAAAACTTGTATTTAAGCCAGAGATAAATTAGTACAGATTCCCATTCTCCACAAGACCTATTGTATTTAGTCTCTTTGCCAAGCTAGAATGGAGCCTCTCATTTCAAGCTAAAAGTGGGGGAGGGTTCCACTAATAGCAAAATATTTGAGAGCTTCATGTTTTACTGTACTTATTTTTTTTCACAGATTAACAGAGTTGGAAGGGACCTTACAGGTCATCTAGTCCAACCCCTGCCCAAGCAGGAGTCCCTTACATCTGCCTCTACCTAGGATCCAACTCACAACCTCCTGATTGTGAGGCAAGAGCTCCACCTCTAGGCTGCAGCAGCTGGGTTGGAAGCTAGTTCCCAGTACTGAAGCTAACTAACTGCATACTGAAGATGTTTCTACAGCAGAAAGAAAACCCCTTTAATTATGGCAGAAAGTATGTACCAAGTATGGATGGAATGTAGTTTTGATGCTTAATCCTGCCCTTAAGGTCAGCAACTTTGTTGTTTTGATTGCATTGCTACCTATAGGATCTTCAGTCAGGAAAATAACTGTCTAAATTGAGTTACTAAATGAACCAGACACTATTCTCAGAGTTGGCTGGATCAGGTTTGAACTGTTGTGTTTTACGAACTCCTACTGGGTACAACTGCTTTGTACACCCAGCCATTCACACTCCCATCTTCATGTATAATACCTGACTTCTATCTGATCCCTCAAGAGTTGTTCTAACTCTGTCTTTTTCACTGCAGATCATGTCCCAGCAGAGCCAATCATCTGAAACTCATTTGCAAAGCTTTACATTCTATTTCTAGGCCACACGCAAGTCCCTTGATGCCAGCTGAGGCTCAGTCAACAAACTGCCACAGATGTCAGGTGTTGCAGCTGCAACTGGAGAGTATTTGGCCTTTGAAGCTGGTTACAACGGCAGAAGTGTGCTGACTGGGCAGTTTGGCTTTTCTTGAACTACTCTGAATTACAGCTACATGAATTATTATTAGGGCCAGCTTGAGGTAGCTTTACAGCAGGGGTGTCAAACTGGCGGCCCGAGGGCCAGATGCGTCACATGCAGGCCACGCCCACTCCAGCGCCACAAAGGCAAAAAACGTCGTGATACGTCACGTGACGCAATCGAGTTTCACACCCATGCTTTACAGGATAAAACTCTCGTTATTCTGTAGGAAGTTAGCACCCACCCCTCTCCTAGGAAATGAGATATCCTAGGAGATATTAAAATGTAGGAAATATTCTGTGGAACACATCTGGAAACATGCTTTTAAACAAACAAAAGACTCCTCTTGGAAACCCCCACCCCTGCTAAGCTCACATATTCCTCTCACCTGGACTGGAAGTCTTTTGCATGATAAAACTACAATAGGATTTGCCCAAGGCCCTTTCATTCAGCCAAAGCTGGATTAGACAAAAGCCAAGAGCCACCCCAGCATGCCCCTGGGGGGTCTGAGAGCCAATGGGATACATTTCTATACAGGAAAAGGAAATCTAAGAGGTGGGACCCAACTTAGACTATAAAAACCAGGAACTCAGCATTCCTCTTCCTCTTTTTCTCTTCACCACACCTGGAACCATGTAAGTTACCTTTTCTGTACAGGGGCTCCTGCCATGTGCTCCTGTCCACCATTAAACCTTCTTTCCAAGCAACCTTCATGAATCCAGTGTCTTTTTCCCCACTTGGAACTGAACCTAAAAGGATATTTCCTTATAACAATTGGCGAGCCAGCTGGATTTCCAAGCTAGCCTCTTCAATGATCCTGGCCTAAATAAATTTATTAGGCCTTGGCCATTGGAAATTAGGTTTTAAAGGGGTTTTGATTCAAGGGCTGCTTGGAAAGAAGGTGAGTACCTACCTCTAATTTTTATTTTAAACCATAGAAAACTGGGAAATGTGTGTTTGCATGTGTGTATGTGTGTGTGTGGGTAATTTTTGCTTTTAATTTTACTTTATGGCATATGTAAATTCCAATTTCAATTGAATAGTGTGTTGTCTGGGTACAAATCATTTTAGGGAAAAAATAATCATGCTTTTTGTTTAACCAAGTTAATGTATCTTCCTAAATCCTTTGATATTTCCTTCCCCCCCCTTCTCCCCCCCTTCTTCCCCCCCAGCCCTGTTTTGTCTGCTAGCCATTGCAGGATACTCATTTTATGGTGGTTCTTTTCCACTTCTCCAAATCTGTTTTAATTTGTTGCACCAATTTATAATAGTTATCTATATTTTTGGTTTCCCTTACCTAGGTGTAGGATTTTACTTTTCTTTGCATTAGATAGGGCTCAGGAAATTTTTTTTCTTTCTTTTTGAAGATGGGAACCACATTAGCTTTTTCCCAGTTTCTCAGGTGGTCCCCGTGTCCCAAGATTTTTTTTTTTAAGATGTGCAGTGGTTCTGAGATTTCATTTACCAGCTCCTTTAGGACTCTGGGACCTGGTGTTCTCTTACTGTTTTTGCTTATTTTAACTTTAGTTTACAGTCCGTTTTATTTTTTCCTTTCCAGTTATATTTCTGGTTAGTTGGGTTGCATTTCTTTTTGCAAGAAGACATGCAAAGAATGAGTTAAGCACCTCATGGCTTTCTCTGTGTTGCCTTCTCTCCTTAGTGGTCCAACTGTTTCCTTGATTTTTCTTCTTGTTTTTTTATGTATTGGAAGAATCTTTTATATTATCTTTCACCTTTGTTGCAAGTTTTTGTTCATTCAAGGCTTTTGTTTCCTGATTTTTCTTTACAGATTCTTGCTATCTGCTGATATTCTGCATTAGTTATGTGTCCCTTTTTCCATTTTTTTGTATCTGTCCTTCATTCATTCAATTTGTCAGTGAGGTCTTTGTGCAGCCATGCTGGTTTCTTGGATTTCTGTTTTTTTTTTTCTGATTGGTATTATGTTAATGATGCAGTTTCAAATCCTTCTACAACTTCATCTTGGTTGGTTATTAACATATTTTATTTCTCTCTTGGTGCAAAATTAGTTTTCAAAGTTTCCATGCCTTTAATTTCTGTGTCTGCCATAATATTTATATTTAGCACTTCCAGTATCAAAATCAATAGCATCCTTTTCTTGTGCCCTTTTTTTATGTATTTAAAATCATTCTCATTTTGTTTTTAATCTGTCTCTTAGAAAAAGCTTAAGAGAGCTGAATGTATAAATTCATTTAGGAACCTTTTAGTTTGCTGCCATTATTGAAGTATATATTTTATAGTCAGCATTCAGTGAAGAGATGGGCCTATAGTTTTATCTGCATTAAATCTGAATTTTATTTTGGAATCAAAGTAATATTTGCTCCCATTCAGGAATGTGGTACCTTTACATCAATCAATACCTCAGTATGTAAAATCTTTGTAAAATTCTGCCACTGGCCCACCTGGTCCTGGTGTTTGGTTGTTCTTTTGTCTCTTGATCTGCTTCTGATAATTCCATCATTGATATTCATTCATTTAATAGTTTTTGTCCTTTTCTGGTACTTTAGGCAATTCCATTTTTTTTTCAAATATTCTTTAATTTTATTTTCTGAAACTTCTTGCTCATACAGCTTTTCATAATATTGAATTATTTTTGTTTATCCTCATTTGGTAGTATAGAGTTTCTTTCTCATCTACCAGCCTATGTGTCAATGTCTTCTCTTTCTGTTTTGATTTGTGTAAGTTCTGTTTAGCGTTTACAGAGCACAGGAGCTTCTGTTAGGGAAGGAGGAAGAGTGTGTGTGTGTGTGTGTGTGTGTGTGATTGAAGGGTGGGAAAGCAAATTTTGTTGTTGTTGTTGTTGTTTTTATGTGCACATCCCAAAAGCAAACCCCATAATTTTTTGGTTCTAAAATGTGAAGCTCGTGAATAGAAAGTGGAGGTCTTAGTACTAGTCGTACAGGGGCGACTACGTCCTCGCAGATCCCCTTTTTGGATCTGATAAATCTAAAGGAGATTCCCCAAGGAAGGGGCCCATACTTCTGTGGGGTAGCGGAAGTCCTTCCCAGAGTTTTTTAGCCTCTGAAAACTGCGGACGACTCCCCAAGGAAGGGGCCCATACTTCTGTGGGGTAGCGAAAGTCCTTCCCAGAGTTTTTTAGCCTCTGAAAACTGCGGACGACTCCCCAAGGAAGGGGCCCTTACTTCCATGAGGGAATCGGAAGTCCTTCCCAGAGTTTTTTAGCCTCTGAAAACAGTGAGCGCGTCACTAGCTAAGCCAAAGTGAACCTTACATTTAAAGGATCATGGGAAGCTCTAGTTCGAGGGTGGCGGGTACCCTTGTGAGGGCTTGGAACCTGGGACGCCAGGAATACAGGAATGTGCAAAAGTAGGAAATGGACTTTGCTGAGGGATGACACAGAAAAAACAAAACACAACAAAACAGCCAATTTGGCTAAATAAAGGTACTTAAGAAAACAGAAAAGGAAAAATGTTGAGGTGTTTGTTTGTCTCTCTCTCTCTCTTCTTTTCTCTCTCTTATATGTAACCATGTGGTTTGTTTGTTAAGATTTGTGCCTTCCCTAATTTAACTGAAATTTATGGCAGGAAGGACTTGTGTGTGTGTCCTGTCATCCTCTTTGTCCATGTTTTTGTGTATGTGTACGTCTTTGTCTTGTCTTGTGCGCACTCGAGGTAATTGCAACTGTAAAATATCTCTGTTTCCTAGAGATATGAATTTCAAATTGTTAGAAAATTAAAAGCACTGAAAAGAAAGGAAAATGTCTTTGCCCAGTTAGGACTGGCCAACCTGGTCTGGGACAAGGAACAGAGTTCAATTTTCCTATTCCTCTCTGTGTTTTTAAGAAAAGCCAAAATTTAAGGGACAATGTTTTAAGTTAATTTACAGGAAAATTCCATTCTCACATTTACTGTATGTACATGCAAACAGTTTTAATATTGCTCTTCTGTGATGTTTAATGGATGCCAATTCTCTGCTAAGATGGAAATGTCTGTTCATTTTTTTCCCCGGTGATGTCTCCATTTTGTTATAATTGATTTAACTGCGATACTGATGTGTTGTTTGTTTTCCTCAAACCCTGCCTACAAGCTATCTACCCCCCCCCCAAAATCTCTAATCCTTTTACAATGCCTCTCGTGGTAGAATTACCAGCAAAAGGGGGAAGGGACCCTGTTCTTATGTCTTTCAGCCCTGCACACATGATCCTGAAGCCTATGGAAGCAGACCAAATGGGCTCAGAAACTGCCTCCAGTAAAGACATTCCATCCATTTGAGCCAGAATTGGGTTTGAATCTAGTCCTCTAGTCATCACAGCAACCAGAGTGGAGCAGATCTTTCCAAGCCTGGCTGACCAGCCTTACCACCAACACCTAAGGCCACCCAGCAGACATGAATGAAAGGACCCTGAGATGGACAAATAAAGACCAAACATCTATTTTCAATCCCCAGAAGACAGCTGAAAAGACTAGGGGGGAGGGGGGGACTTCATTGTAAAGTTTTCTTTCTTTGCTTCAGTCACAGAAATTCATTGTAAAGTTTTTCTTTCTTTCTTTGCTTCAGTCACAGAAATTCATTGTAAAGTTTTTCTTTCTTTCTTTGCTTCAGTCACAGAAATTCATTGTAAAGTTTTTCTTTCTTTCTTTGCTTCAGTCACAGAAATTCATTGTAAAGTTTTTCCTTTGTTTTCTTTCTTTCCTTGCTTCATTCACTGAAATTCATTGTAACGTTTCTCTTTCTTGTCTCATCTATATTGTAATCAGTTTAATGTACTCATGTAAGAATTGTATTGGGAGTGGTTGCCACAGTGAGTTCTGTACACTTTAGATTTCTGTCTAGTGGGAGGTAAATTTGTAGCTGCATACACAAACACACAGAGACACGCCATTCAGAATTAGACTGAGGTTATCCCTTTTTTCACCTACCTCCACCCAAAGCTGCTTTTAGCTTGCTGGTTTTTGTGGTTGTTGTTGTTTTGATTCCTGCTTGGTGGCATTAAAGCCCAGGCAGTCATATCTCCCTGCTAATTCCATGGGGGAAGGGGCAGATCCCCTCAGGCAATTTCCCCTCTTGAAGAGCTAGCAGAAAGGATCTTCGAAAACCCAAGGCCTGACTGCTGCCCAGTAAAGCAGGGTATTTTGCACTGGTGGTCTCAGGAGTAAGAGTCCCAGGGCTCATTCTAAAAAAAAAAAAAAAAAAAAAAAAAAGGAAAAGCCTAGATTGCACACTGGCTAACTTCAATTTGGACTCACAAATCCTAGATGCACTAAAGTAAGAGCTAGGGCAGATTTAAGAATCATCCCTTGGAAATGGGCAGCCTGTGATTTCAAGGTAAACCATGGCTGTGGGAATATTGTGGGGCCTGTGCTTGCTTGAAACCTGTCTGGGAGCTCATCGAAAGTGTTATCAAACATCTGAACATAATTGGCATGGAAAATTGGATACTGTAAATTTATTTCCAGAACTTTTGCCCTGGCCATTGACCATCATGGTTGAAAGCTCTCCTTTTGGGAGCCACTGAAGGAATCCTTCTGCTGCCTCTTTCAACTGCCTCTTTCAACGTCTTCCCCTCTGCATCAGAGAAAATTGAAAGCACCCATAAAATCTCCCTGACCTGATCAATTTGAAGCTTGTGTCAAAACATGTGTTGCACTCACATGTTTTGAAAAAAGAAATGAGGGATTGTAGGAAGTTAGCACCCACCCCTCTCCTAGGAAATGAGATATCCTAGGAGATATTAAAATGTAGGAAATATTCTGTGGAACACATCTGGAAACATGCTTTTAAACAAACAAAAGACTCCTCTTGGAAACCCCCACCCCTGCTAAGCTCACATATTCCTCTCACCTGGACTGGAAGTCTTTTGCATGATAAAACCACAATAGGATTTGCCCAAGGCCCTTTCATTCAGCCAAAGCTGGATTAGACAAAAGCCAAGAGCCACCCCAGCATGCCCCTGGGGGGTCTGAGAGCCAATGGGATACATTTCTATACAGGAAAAGGAAATCTAAGAGGTGGGACCCAACTTACACTATAAAAACCAGGAACTCAGCATTCCTCTTCCTCTTTTTCTCTTCACCACACCTGGAACCATGTAAGTTACCTTTTCTGTACAGGGGCTCCTGCCATGTGCTCCTGTCCACCATTAAACCTTCTTTCCAAGCAACCTTCATGAATCCAGTGTCTTTTTCCCCACTTGGAACTGAACCTAAAAGGATATTTCCTTATAACAATTCATAGTAAAATCTAGTAGATGACAAGAGATATGGAAACCTAGAGTTACCACATAACTGGATAGGGAAAGGAGGACATGGAGAATTAAAAAGGAGAACAAATGGGGTGGGGAGAGAGAGAGAAGACACTGTTTAACTTTATCATCCATGACAAAAATTACACTGAAAAATTCTAAAAAATGTACTTAGGCTTATATGTACCGTATATGTAATTACTTTTTCCAACATCAGAAAAACTGTTTTTTAAGTTGCAACATTCTTCCAATAAATCTTCATTTTCAAGAACATAGGCTAGTGACTACTGTACACGCTTTCCAAATTTCACTATAGAAATGTATGACATGAAAGTCATGAAATCTACAGATTCCAGTGATGCTAGATTTGAATGGGCTGGATTGAAACTGATTTCTGGAATCAGGAAATAAACAACAAAAATCTAGGTGTTGAGTCTGTTGACAGATAAGGAAAACAAAGAAGCAGACTATTTACAATAGACAGAAGTTTGAATGATTACTGTTGTGAAAAGAGTCTCCAATTAACAGAAAGCAAGATATTAAAGTCAGACAATATTTGATTTTAAGGCTATGCCTACCAGATAGGGGACATGATAACAAAAAAAGGACATGCTTTGCTGTGTATTTGGTAACTCTAAGGAAGCCAGACCTTCTGGCCTTCATTTATATGGCTTGAACACTTAATTGGATGGGGAAGGAGAGTATCTTTGTGTGGAGTGGCATTAATAATCACTTTGAAGCAACAGAAAGACATGTGTTGGGCTCCAGCTAGTGTGCCATGGTTCATGCTAGTCAGCCTAAAGTAGAGCTGACTCCCCTTTCCCCTCCCAATCACATCCCCCCCATTATGTCAGGAATTTTGTGATTTTTTTTTTTTTTTGAAGGGCCTGGCTGAAATCTTGAATTTAGAGAAGACGGGTTACAATTCAAATGGAACACTTAGCTTTAAAAAGAAACAACTCACACATCTAGAAATGGAGCATGGGATAATGGCCACAAGGAACTTGCTAAGTCATAGATCATAATATGTACAATTAAAGCTACTGCATAATGACTTAGATATCAATTGTGTTGTGTGAATTCCATTTCTGGCTACACTGTTTAACTCTAGGATAGGACCAAATGAGAAAGAGTAATAGGAATAAGGATCAAATGAGAAAGAGTAGCCAAAGAGAGTTACTCTCTCCCTCTTAACTACCATAGGAAATGCCTGGATTTGTGTTTCAAATGACATGTTGGGTTCACAGTTGAAGTTATTAAACATATTTTGTGAATATGGGTATGCTTCTAATACTAGGTGAGGCCTCTTGTGACACGGAATTAAAAATGGTGGAGAAAATCTCACCTATATAAAGTAATTTCTCCACATTGCTATACAATGAAAAGCATAGATTGAAGCAGGGTTAATTGAAAAAGCAGTCTTCCTTAGCACATTTTTATTCTGGAATTCAAGAAGCATTTAAGATTCCAGAGCTGGTCATCTGGAACTGACCCAAACAAATCCTGTTGATTATATTCTCTTCAGAGCTTCCCCTGGAATAATATTGCTTGACCATTAGGTGATTTATCATCAAGAAATGTAAGTCTTTTTTTTTTTACTTTTGTAGACCTTGTACAAAAGATCTTTTGTAACCAGGTTATTAGTTCTAGGAAGAAATATTATCCCCAATACTGCAAACATTATCCAAATGCCAGCTGCTCAACCCAAATGAGTCATAGATATGGGGAGGGGGAGAACTTGAAAAGCCCAGCTTAGTAAATATTCAAGGCTTCAATCTTTCTGGCAGGAATGAAAGGCCAGCTAATCACCTCTTCTGAGTTTAGTGCAAGACTTAGCAGGACAGAAACAGCCATAGCAGCCATAGATGAGTGATCTCTGTGAGAAGAGAAAAGAGACTCTGATTCTTTTTATTGCTCTTGATTTTTCATCAGTTTTGAGGCTAAGAGTAGTCAACGAAATTTGGTTGGGTTGGAGATTGTTCCCCACCTGCCAAGTTAAAGAGCTTATACATTGTTTTTATTTGGTAGAAAACTAGATCACGTGAGATTTGCTGTCCCCATTGATGATCCGTATCTTTCTATTGGCTGTATTCCCAGATACAGATAGTCTTCTGACTTCCCTCCAACTTAATGGTGACAAAGCTTAACAGATTTTAGAAAACTTAAAGGTGTCAGGATAAAGGGGTGATGAACTATGGGCGCATATAGAATAAGGGATTGACCTTGAAAAGGATCAGAGATTTCATGCGGTACAATATTTGATTACTAACAGTTCTAACTAGCTAATTTGTCTGTTCGTCAATCTGTTTCTCCCAACAGTGTCCTTCTGGATTTACCTGAATTCCATTTCCAGTGTACCTCACCATGTCCATTGAGCTCTCTAAATTAATAAACATGAGGAATTTCATATATTAAAGTGCCTATGCATGTACCAGCAAGGGACTGTCTAGGACAGTGGTGTCAAACTCAAGTTGTCGCGGCGGTGTCACGTGACATATCAGGACTTTCCCCCCTTCGCTAAGCCAGGCGTGGGCGTGGCCAGTGCATGACGCATCTGGCCCGCGGGCCAGGAGTTTGACAGCCCTGTTCTAGGATGATACTTCTGCTTTGGAAATCTGCCCAAGTGAAGCATCTATGATGCTAGCCCATACTCTTTTCAAGTAACGACTCAAAGCTTGTTATGATTCCTAAGCATTTCTGATTACTGTATTTACAGTTGAGTTCTCTGAATTGTGCTACATTGTTGAATACACACTCTATTTAATCAAGTTCTATTGAATCAATTTTGGGGGGGAAGATAATCTCAGTTTAATGACGCCATGTCGTGGAGAAAGATGGCTGCTGCTTCACTCTAACTTGTTTTAACATTAATTGAAGGTTTGCTTGTTTACCCAGGCATTTGCAGTTCACTTTCACTCCAAGATACTGCTGCCTTGCAAACGTCCTTTTGAATGAACTCCAATTACAGGTAGTCCTTGACTTACACTCAGTGAGTGTTTGAAGTTACAGCGGCAATGAAAAAAGTGACATGACTATTTTTCACACTTACGACCGTTGCAGTATCCCCGTGGTAATGTAATTTGCATTCGGATGCTTGACAACTGACTCACATTTATGACGATTGTATTGTCCTGGGGTCATGTGATTCCCTTTTGCGACCTTCTGTCAAGCAAAGTCAATGGGGAAACCAGATTCACTTAAGAACCATGTTATTAATTTAACAACTGCAGTGATTCACTTAACAAATGTGGCATAAAATGGGGCAAAACTCACTTAACAAATTTCTCACTTAACATAAATTTTGGGCTCAGTTGCAGTCGTAAGTGGAAGATTACCTGTATTTTATTGTACACCACTCTGTTTATTAGGAAGAGTTATATAAAAATACATTAGTAATCATAATGACAGATTACCTAAGATTTAATTTATAATTTATAATAAATTAATTTCTTATAATTTAATTTAATTTAATAATTTTATAAATTATTTAATATATATATAGTACTTATGTGCTTGTAATTACTCATGTAATTCCTGTTAATTTCCAAGATTGATTTTCTTTCAAACTTATTGACTCTCAAAAATCTATTGCTTTAGCCCATCTTACCGTGTCTCACGTTAAAGCTAGGAGCTAGAGTAAGAAATAAGAATCAAATATATACTGCATGTTGAACATCAGTTCAGACTTGCGGTATTGACTGCCTTCCCCACAGTACATGTCTATTTGACACCTCACCTATAAATCAAAGCTATGCCCCCAACTCCAGAGAGGGTTACAAGCTACAAGGAAAGAGTGGGTGGCAGAGAGAGAGAGATGAAATCTCAGCACTGTATAGGACTTGGTGGGTTTCCTCTGTGTTAACCTATGGCTGGGTCTCATAGAGAGCAACCAACAAAATGTGGGTGAGAAACCACAAAGCCCCTCCTTATTCTTCTAAAGAGGAAGAAAAAAATCATTGAGATTCAACATCATTATGAGATATCTTCATTTGCAGGGGTATATTGAACTACTTGATTGGGCTATGAATTGTGCCACTTAATGCAAGGCAAGCCATAAGAGGTTGGATATCTCCAATAGAGTTACCTTATCAGGGCTGGGAAAAATTCAGAATTCTACTGGATGGCAGCAAAGCATTAAGGGTTTTCTGCATCACTTTACCATTCTCCACCAGTTGTCTGGAGTTTTGTAGCCCCGATAGATTAGCCCTATCTTTTGAAATTCTTTTGTCCTTCATACATAAAATATCCAGAGATCCTAAATGCTCTGAAACACAAAGGAAATCATTTCACAAACACTTCAGAGTTCAATAAACTTCCCAGTTCGGATTTGGGGCCCAAACTGTCAGTTTGTTGAATGAAGATATTTTGATTCAAAGGCAAATTAAGAAGTGAACTCCAGATTGCAATTCTAGGGCAATCCCAGACCTCCATTTTAGTCCACTACAGGTAATCCTTGACTTACAATCATTCATTTAGTGACTATTTGAAGTTATAATAACTACTTTTCATGCTTATGACTGTTGCAGCATCCCTATGGTCACATGATCAAAATTCGGGCACTTGACAACTGGCATGAATTGATGACCGTTGCATTGTTCCTGGATCATATGATCACCTTTTGTAAACTTCCCAGCTGGCTTCTGGCAAGCAAAGTCAATGGGGAAAGCCAGATTTGCTTAACAACCACTGAACAACTGAAGTGATTCATTTAACAACTGTGGGGGAAAAGGTTGTAAAATGGGGCACAGCTCACTTAACAGCTGTCTTGATTAGAAATGAAAATTTTGGGCTCCATTTTGGTTGCAAATTAACGACTATCTGCAGCAGAATGCCTGCCATGGAGCAGTCTGTCTCCATCCCTAACAGGAAGTACGTTGCTCCATCCATCCCTTACCACTTTTTCAATTGCTATTTTTCCTATGTGGAGATGTCTAGCCATGCTTGATGGCCAATGAAAGTCATTTGCTTTAATATGAAAGTCATTACTACCAAATCCCTAGTCTCCTGCTGCTTATTTTATGTCTACTTGAAAAGGATTGGATCCTCAGGGGTAAGAGGACATAGATATTCATAGGGAGCAGTGAACTTTGTAGAAGTATGGTATAAAGGTATTCTTGTGGATTTCAGACCACATGTTCTTCTACTTAAAGAATGGAACGTCAAAATATGTTCTGGTATTTATCTTTTGTTGTTTAAGGAATGTGGAAGGGAAGGAAAGGAGACAAAAAGACGTGTTGAGCAACTCAAACGCGGTTGCAGCATTATTTAGATAGCCTTATAAAATTACATGAATGAAGCATGACAATTGAACAATGGACTCAGCAGAAGTTATAATAATGTTTTATGATCTCCCATGTTCTTTTTACCCTTTTTCCTATCTTTTCGTCGCTTCAGAATATCCAGAAAAGAATTAGACAATTTTTTAAAAATCTGCAGCTAATTTAGATCAGATCTCAATTAGCTTCAGATAAAAAACATGCTCCGTAAGCACAGTGGGAAGGGTCATCACTGGCAAAATGAAAGACATTTTGAGGCTGTCTAGTCCTTAGCTTGTATTTTCATTCTATGTCATAGAGGAATTTACATGCATAGCCTTTTCTGTGTTTTGATTTTTTTTTTCTGCCTGCCAAATCTTCTGTAATGAAAATAGCTAGTGAAATCAATTCATATTTCTGCTTCTTTCTGTAAATTCCCAAGCAGTCCAAGTGGATTTTGTTGTCCTTCTTCCCTAGGATGAATCAATGGCCTTTACCACACCCATGTTCATTAGTTATTTAACAGCAATTTCATTATTGTCATTCTTCCTTTTTATTCCTAATTACACAATTAGGAGAAAATAAGACAAAAGAGGCAGCTTTATGCATTAAAACTGGGAGAAGGATTTTGTAAATTACTAATTTTCAAACTAACAAGGAGAAAAAGCAAGTCAACAAGATTTCTGTTTACAGTTCATGTAGTCTATGTATGCTTGTAAACATTCCTGGAAGTGAGAATCTGCCCTGAGCAATTATTAGTGAAGCTGATGTCACTATAATAGAAATGAGTTTTATTTACCTGAAGTGCATTATACGGATAGGCAAAGCCAAGCACCTAGCTAGCCACATCCTGCCCAGAGAATGTCAAATATAAAGAATATATATGTGCTTTATTTGTACATCTGGGAACACAGGCTGGAGGAAGTGACCTCCTTCCAATCTCTATGACAAAAAGCACCAAAATAATAGACAGACACAGAGGGAATTCTTAATTCTCTATCCACACCCTATTGCACCCCCCCGCCCCACCCTTGTGCTCACTCAATAGGTCATGAATGTTTGAAGGATCAGTGACACTAAATTCAACTTGTAACATAGAATGCATACCTTGAAATTGATAGGATTATGGAACTTCGAAGATCAAGTTATAATAAGTTCTGAGAGAAGCAAAATGAGAAATTGACTGGAGATGGCAGTGCTTTTGAGGGAGATGTCATTAGTTCCTCTTTAAAAGGGGATAATGGCAGTGTTGCAGAGATGACAAATTTTTTATAAAAAGGCTTTATTATTCAAATAAATACAAAATACACGGGAACTCGCAAAAACCTGCAAAAGACCGAGATATCTTACTCAACCTTTAACCATATCCCTTTTCATTTAAAGAATTTGTATTTTTATGTCTTGCTTTAAATTAATTCCTTTTAATAGACTTTGCTTCTTAACCCTGAAACTTTCTCTGGACTAACAACATCCTAGAGAGAAGGCATTAACCACTGGTCATCATTATTGTTGAATAAGAGATAGCGTAATGTAGATTTTTATGATATCAGTATACAAATTATGTAATTTGGTATCATTTGCACCATTATAGATCATTTCTATGATTATATCATGCAAGTGACATAAATTTGATCAGTGGTGAAGACTATGTTGAAACAAAATTTCACTCTAAGGTGAATGGAGTGGGACGGGATTGAAAAATGTGTGTGGTAAAAGAAAACAAGGGGAAAGAATGAATGAGTGCTGGATGAATATGGGTTGAATGCAAAAGTGACAATTAGTATGAAAGAAATACATTGAGTTATTTGTAGGAACGAGGGTTGAATTGCAAAATAAATACACGAAGGAAGAATGAATGGGTTGGGAGTGGAAGAAGACTGAGAAAATCATGGTTGGATGAAATTGATCAGATCCTCAAAAAGAGAGCAGTGAAAACTTTCAAGAATAAAAGATAATGAAGTGGTGTATAGATATGGCAGAAGCAAAGATGATTTGCAAGTATAGAAAGGTTCAGAAAGTACAAGGAGGCTGGTGTAAACTAACCCTAATTTGATTTCCCTCTTTTTCTTCTTACTACCTGCCTTTTGTCTATGGAGATTCTCAGTCACCCAAGTCATGATTGTCCCAAAGGTGCTTTTTCAAGAGGCAACTGGACTTTCTGGTTTTTCTTTGAAGACATTTCACTTCTCATCCAAGAAGCTTCTTCAGCTGAAGAAGAAGAAGAGCTGAAGAAGCTTCTTGGATGAGAAGTGAAACGTCTTCAAAGAAAAACCAGAAAGTCCAGTTGCCTCTTGAAAAAGCACCTTTGGGACTGCCTGCCTTTTCTTTCTTTCTTTCTTTCTTTCTTTCTTTCTTTCTTTCTTTCTTTCTTTCTTTCTTTCTTTCTTTCTTTCTTTCTTTCTTTCTCTTCCTTCCTTCCTTTCTCTTTTCTCTTTTCTCTTTTCTCTCTTTTCTCTTTTCTCTTTTCTTTTCTTTGATTGATATGTGTCTATGTGAGGTAAGGAGGGGGAAAAACAACAAATGTCAAGTTCTCTCCTTGAATACATTATTTTGCTTGTAAGAGGAAGGTGGTTTCTTTGTTTGGTTTTGTTTTCTCTGCTTCTTCCCTCAGTTCTTGTTGTCTGTAGGTTAGATAACATCTGCGAAAGATTCATGCAAAAGGAAAGAACAGAGAAGAAATAGACAGAGCAAGGTAAGGGCAAAGTTTTACTCTTTAGCAACATACACTAATTCATTTACTTGATTTTTGTTTTAAATATATACATTTATGTTGCCACCCCAAACAATTTTTTCGTACGCCTGCTAACAAATATTTTAAACCCATATCTTAAAAATGCCCTAAAAATATGATGTGCTCTCTGACATTTCGTGCAGCTCCATTTTATCCTCAAACTAGTGTGAATCCATCTTCAACCTCCTATTTGCTTATAAAAGATCAGTAATGTTTTTCTCTTTTAAAAGTAAGTTTGTAACAGAAGTTGCTGGACTATGTTATTTTTTATAGTGATTTCTCTTTTTTTACTAGAGTTTGGGGCCCTGTTTTTCACCTTTCTCAGTTCAGACTATTACTGTATACTAATTCTTATTTCTGTGATCCAGTTTCCTCTGGTGCTTGGAAACAGAGGGAGAGAGAAATTGGAATTCTCTTATTTATGTATCGGAAGTGTTTTTTCTTCTTCATCTTTACCTTTACAAAAGCATCCCAGAGTCAGGCATAAAATGTCACTTTCCTAACATTTACTTTCCAAGAGGCACAAAACAGAAGGTTTGGAAACAGAAAAGACATGATAATAGTTGCTTATGGAGTTGTCCAGATCAATAGGAATATTCGTATTACCTCTCAGACTTAGTTCTCTACCTATTCATTGACTGGTATGCCTTTTTTAAAAAAATTACTGATCTCGTTCTCTTTCCCTCCCCTATTATTTGTTTTCTTTTTTGTTTTCATTTTCATTCTCTTAAGCCTTATCTGCTTCTTTACCATTCCCCTCAGGGCACAGTAGCTTTTCCAAAATGGCTTTCAGAATAGAGATTACCATGTGGAGTTGGTAATGGCAGCTCACGGAACCATTTTTTGCTTCTTCTATCTTCCATTCAAGATGGACTTGCCATCTCCCTGCTCTGTCTACAAGCACTCATCTAGAAAGCTAAATAATTTGGACACTTTAAAAAAAAACCTTCCGATAAACAAATGGAGGCTGGGAACATAGAGTTTAGGATGAAATGTGCTTCTCCAACCCCCTTCACCCAAACTCCATGGTATCTAATATAGATAGATATAATATAATAATATATAAAAATAATAATATAGATATAAGTTATTTTGGTCTGTTTTGTCCTTTACTCAATCTCTGAAAAATGAGACTAATATTTATCCAAGTTTACATTGATTTATTGATCAAACGGAGCCATTGTTCTCCCCTACCTCATGCACCCTTCCTTAATTCAGAAGAGAAGATTTCTCCAATGGCATATTTCAAACTCTGGATTATCCTTTTATGCAGAATCTATCTTTGGAGAACCAGAGAGATTCTCTTATTAGAGAATCCTTGAATAACTAGGAAGTTTTTCCATGTAGAGTCTGCTGAAACGAGAAGGAACTGGGCAAGAGCATATAGCTTTTCATTTAGCCCAAAATTTGGAGGGGTTTCAGCAGAAGTATGCATTAATGACTTGTTTATATAAATTACGACAGTCCACTACCCTTAAAGACACCTGCTCAGTTGCCAGAGCCAGCCAATTTTATAAATAAATAATACTAAAAGCATATTAAAGCTGAAAGAAATTCAAAATTATATTTTGATATTTATTTTTTTAATGGGTCCTTGTCCAATAGCAGTTGCAGATCATCAAATTGTCATTCGGGAGCTTTGTTGATAGATTTCCCATCAGATCTCTTCCTGCTAAGATTAGGTGTGTGTGGTGGTGGGGGGGGGGAGAGATCCTACATTCAGCCCATTCAGGAAAATCCCAACTCCCGTACAAATTGGGAGATTACTGGAATACATGTAGAGAAAAATGTAACTTCTGGTTATCAAAATTATTCTGTGGCAGTACAAGGGACCTATAAACTATGTACAAGTAGTCTTTGACTTGCCACAGTTGGTTTAGTGACCGTTCAAAGTTATACAGAAAAAGGTAACTTATGACTGTTTTTCATACTTACGACTGTTGCAGCAGCCATATGGTCACCTGATCAAAATTGAGATGCTTGGAAACTGACTCATATTTATAATGGTTGCAGTGTCCTGGGGTCACCTTTTGCGACCTTCTGACAAGCAAAGTCAATGGGGAAACTAGATTCATTTAAAAATTAACTTAACTGTAGTGATTCACTTAACAACTGTGCAAGAAAGGTTGTAAAATGGGGCAAAATCCATTTAACTACTGTCTCACTTAGTAACAGAAATTTTGGGTTCAATTGTGGTCGTAATTCATAAATTATGCACTCATAAATCCCAAAAGGTGGACAACTAAATTTGCGCTAATAATTAATTGACTTCTACCAATGGTGGATTAGCAGGAAAGGAATGGCCAGTTTGATAGATTATCAGATTTAGAAATTCTTGGATGAAATGAAAGTTGGAAATTTCATTTCAAGTAGAGTTTAGGCATGGCTTTGTCACTGAAGTTGCCTTGCAACCTTTGACGATGCCAGGGGAGCGATGGCAGTACAGTAACGCTATTTTGATTCTCCCGGAAATTCAACTGGTTCATAGCATCCTTCCGAAGAATTTGTAAGAAGGCAATTCCACTCAAAGATCTTATGGCAATTTCAAAGTAGCTCCAGGCTTCTTATTTCCATGATGTCAGTAGTGTTGAAGAACTGAGATTTATTTCCAATTCATCTTTAGTGTAGTTGAAATTGGTGCAGAGCTACATTCTGTGTTGTTTATAATCCTGTGGCTTCCTATTGGAGGAAGAAGCTCTTGCCTTATTGTTCTTTCTGGCTTCTGAGCTTTGGCTTCTGAAGGAGAACTATTACTTCGATTGCTTTCCAGCAGGCTAAATGAAAGGAATGGGGCGGGTTGTTTTTTTTTGAAACTGACAATAATTTTGTCTGTCACTTCTATTTCAGCTATAGATCAACCATCCCTTGAACTGTGTTTCTTTCTTTTCCTTTTCCTATTACTGTAGATGGAGTAAGATTGATGGATTTTTTAATGTTTTTGTTTTGAGGCAATGATTTGTGTTCCTTGTTCTCAGCCATTCAAATCAGCGGAATTCAAACAATAACCGATCATTAACTTCAACCTGCTTCTCAGAGTGCGAGGAGTAAAAATAGCAGTGTGGAAGTACTATGAGTCATGTGTGAGTGATCCCTCTTTGCCATGACCTCATGCTTACATGAATGACTTTGTTCAATAAGAAGATATTATAACATGTTAGGTCTACAGTCAACCTCACCCCATTCCTAAGAGGTCTGTAAGGGGCGTGCATAAGCGCACCACTGTGCCTACCATCCCTGTCTTACTGTCCTATTGTCCTCATTTATCTGTACTTACTTTGCTTATGTTATGTTTATAGAAATACCTGCTATCTTGTACATGTTTGACAAAATAAATAATAATAATAATAATAACATTCTATTT
Source organism: Diadophis punctatus similis (assembly GCA_023053685.1). Taxonomy (NCBI): domain Eukaryota; kingdom Metazoa; phylum Chordata; class Lepidosauria; order Squamata; family Dipsadidae; genus Diadophis; species Diadophis punctatus. Next base: position 98,161,630 of record JALIGW010000002.1, read on the forward strand.
AATGTGAATATTCTAAAGGATTCTACCTTAAGACCCATGCTATTTAATGTGAATATTAGATCACTCCTTGAGGTCACCTTCCCCCCCCCCATAGATCCTGGGGAAAGAGTAGAAATGTTTAGTGGGTATCTTGCTACAGTTAAAGGTTCAGTGAGCTTAGACCCAACAAGACAGAGGGTGAGTGGATAGTCTGAGTAAACAGTTGAACCAATCTTGCGGGGATTGAGAGTTTGTTAAGGGATTACATTTGTAGCTTCAGGAAGCTTTTAAATCCATCTCAATTTTAGAGACGTAGATATCCTTTGTGGCGTAATTACTGTTTCACCAGTTTGACCTGATTTGCCATCTAGAATCCAACCTACATAGAAACCATATGCCCACTCGCACTTAACTACGGTCCTGGCGATGCAAGTTCCTCCTTCATCTGATCCCCGGTTGCTGTGAGACAGGGAAAAATCACCCTTAGTTCTTCCATTGTTTCCCCCCCACCTCCTTTTTCTGACACTATTCAAAAATGAGCTTTAAGGTATATAAAATCCATTAGGCATTCTCACCTTTGCTCCCTTGGAAGGAAGCCAGGAGCCTGACAGTGCCTGGGAATAGAGGCTACAAGGGCAGGTCAAAGGTTAGCAATGGAAATTTAGATTTCTGCTGACTCAAAGATGGGGTAGAGATCCTTTCAACTCAGCAGCTGGGAAAAACCAACGATAGCGCTTGAATAAATAAGAAATTTCCAGTAATCCATATGAAAGGATAGTATACCACAAGCAGAGATAGTGTTTCCTCTTTTGAATAAATTAATGCAGTAAAATGTATTTCATAACTTGAATTATCAAAGAGGAAATATGCAAGAACCCCCCATAACAATTCCAAACACACCTTGGACGATTAGAAGATTTTTTAAAATGGTATATGTCAATCATAAAAATATCACAGAAATTCTGATTATGTCAAAACGTGGCATCTCTATTAAAAATATTTTGACTTTTGTCTATGCCAGGGGTGAGCAATTAATTTTCCCAAGGGGGCACATGAGAAACTGGGATTGTTGTGGAGGGATGAACCAATAGGGCTGTAAAGGTGCACAGCTATGAATGCACGGACACAAACACATTTGTAAATTGAAAAAAAAGAGACAGCCATAAAATGCCCAGGTGTGGTCTATACTGAAGCTCATCCTCTTGTTCCAATTCTGCAACGCTATCATTGTAACCAGGGGTGGGCTTCAAAAATGTCAGCAACAGGTTCTCTGCCTGGTTGCTAGGTGGGCATGGCAATGGTGGGCGTGACCTAGTCAGCCTCCTGTGCCACTGCGGGGGGGGGGGAGTGTTTTCGCCTTCCCCAGGCTCTGGAGGCTTTCCTCGAGCCTCTGTGAGGGCGAAAACTGCCTCCCCCGGGCTCTGGAGGCCCTCCAGAGGCTGGAAATGGGCCCATTTCCGGCTTTCTGGAACTTCTGGGAGGTCCGTTTTCCCCCCTCCCCGAGCCTCCGCGTGGGCCCTGCACTTACCTCACATCCAAAATGGGCCATGTGGAGACTACTGGGAGGGGCAGGGTGGGGTGGGAGGGTAGGGGTGGGAGGGGCGGGGCCAGGCAGGGTTGGGATTTGGAGGTTCTCGGAACTGGCCATAACATTAGCTATGGCTTCTCCCGAACCCGGGCGAACCCGTAGTAGCCCACCCCTGATTGTAACTGGAATTGTTAGAAGCAGATGGAGGCATGATTTGAAGGTAACACAATGATGTAATTCAGCTGAGATAATCACCAATGCCGTAGGCTTTTTCTGTTGAAAGGTCTTACAGCAGGCAAAGTTGGCTCTTCTATGACTCATGGACTTCAACTCCCAGAATTTCTGAGCCAATCATGCTAGCTTAGGAATTCTGGGAGTTGAAGTCCACGAGTCATAGAAGAGCCAACTTTGCCTACCCCTGTCTTACAGTAATTACAATTATCTATACAGTATATGAGAAGTAGCCAGTAGTTCTGACCAATATTTTGTTTTCTTGTTTATCAAGAGATGTTTCTCTTTCAAAACTAAGAAGAAATGGAACAGCAGTTTAATTTTGTTGCTAAATGGGCATGTTAAAGCCATGATTGTAGAACTGTTCTATGGAACTGAATGGGAGATCTTTCCCATGTCTGTAACCACTCCACGTTCCACAGAAAAATAGCAGACCCTAAAGCAGCTCCCTGGTGCAAAACAGATTCCGCTTCCTTCAAAGTAGGAAATGAAAGGATCTGATTCTCGGATCTTTTCTAGTGGTGTAAAGCAGCATTTTTCAACCTTGGCAACTTTAAGATGTATAGATTTCAATTCCCAGGATGCCCCAGTCCATGCTGGCTGGGGAATTCTGGGAGTTGAAGTCCACACTTCTTAAAGTTGCAAAAGTTGAGAAATACTGCTCCAAAGGACCATGAAACTTAAGTACTTGTTTCAATGCTGCCTTCTAACCTGTGAGTTAGAATCACAGCTCTGCTTTTAAAGAAAGAACATGAGGGACATAAGATACTCCTAAAGGCAAGAGGAGACCAGGATTTAGCCTTAGAAAGATTAATAAGAGCCCTTATGTAAGCAAGACTTTTAAGAATGGGAAGAGAGAAGGGGGGGAGACCTGATGGAGAAAGTGTTGCCCTCTCCTTGTCTTTAATTTATAATTTGTTTTTCTGCCTTTATTTATAAACAGAACCAAAAAAATATAGAAAAAGGAAAAATATTTAAAAAGCAAAACAATATAAAACAAAAAAAGAAAGAAAGAAAGAAAGAAAGAAAGAAAGAAAGAAAGAAAGAAAGAAAGAAAGAAAGAAAGACCTCTAGTTTAACTTCTTGGTCAATGAAAAAAGGAAAGTAGGTAGGTAGGTAAGAAGGAAGGAAGGGAGGATCTAGCTGTCCACCATTTCCCTAATTAACTTGTAAAACAAAATTGTAGGGCAGCAACCACTGATGGGAAGTATGCAGTGCTCCTTCCCCAGTAACCAAGTCAAGGGATTGCCTATGATGAAAGGAAGGGCAGCAGGCAAACTGGATGGTTCTACTTGAGTCAGAAGACAGTACTTCTGGCTCATAGCAGAAAAAGCCAGTCACAGATTGCATTCCCAGTGGGCTGTGGATGAGTAGAAGATGATGTCATGCATTTCTGACTTCAAGAAATAGTTAGTGGCCTGCGTTCACACTGAGGCAAGCTGGTCAAATGAGTCAGATCAAGTGCAAGCTGTTCTGACGTTTCAGACTGTTAAACTAGAGGTTAAAAACTATGATTTCACTAAGGAGATAAACCAAGCCAGCAAGGAATTAAGTCCTTTTTGTATCCCAGACCTTATGCTGCGTTTGTTTTGATCCACTTGACAGAGATGCTCAATTGTTTGTTTGTTTGTTTATTTTGTCAAGTACATGTTGGTAATATACATAGATAAAACATTGTTTGTATACATAAGATGGGTACTGATAAGAGGGAACATTAGGACAGGGACGGTAGGCACGCTGGTGCACTTATGCACGCCCCTTACTGACCTCTTAGGAATCGGGTGAGGTCAACAGTGGACAGTCTAAGGGTAAAGTTTTGGGGGTTTGGTGACGAAACCACAGAGTCAGGTAGTGAGTTCCAGGCATTTACCACTCTGTTGCTAAAGTCATATTTTCTACAGTCAAGTTTGGAGCGGTTCACTTTGAGTTTGTATCTGTTATGTGCTCGTGTATTGTTGTGGTTGAAGCGGAAGTAGTCATTGACAGGAAGGATGTTGTAGCAGATAATTTTATGAGTTATGCTTAGGTCGTGCCGAAGGCGACGTAGTTCTAAGCTTTCTAAGCCCAGGATTTCAAGTCTGGTTGCATAAGGTATTCTGTTGCGAGTAGAGGAGTGGAGGACTCTTCTTGTAAAGTATCTCTGGACACTTTCTAATGTATTTATGTCCAATATGCGGTGTGGGTTCCAGACAGATGAGCTGTATTCAAGGATTGGTCTGGCGAATGTTTTGTATGCTCTGGTTAGTAGTGTGATATTACCGGAGAAGAAGCTACGTAAGATTAGGTTAACAACTCTTGAAGCCTTTTTGGCGATGTTGTTGCAGTGGGCTTTGGCACTTAGGTCATTTGATATGAGTATTCCAAGGTCTTTGACAGAGTGAGGGTCGTCTGTAAGGTCTTGACTTTTCAGCTTGTATTTAATTGATGGAATTAAACTATTTAATATTTAATTGATGGAATTAAACCAGGCAATCAGGAAAACTGAACTACCCACCCAATGAGAGCAATGGGTAAATCAATAGTTCCAGATCAATTCCCAGGGAAGACCTATTAAAAGACATACCACAGAAAGAGAACAACAGAATAGTAGTCACCTATAGCTCAGAGCACAAGCCACTCAAATGCTTTATCGGAAAGCCACAACCCATACAACACCACACTTTCTGAGGCCCTGAGTGGCTGGTTCATAGTTGCCTACTGATAGCCATCCAACCTGAAGCAAATTGTTACAAGAAAAGGAAAAAAAAAACAGGACAAAGATGCTAACATGAGAGCCAGACCTTACAACAAACCCAAATGTTTACTTTGTCCCCACATCTACATCAACGGAACCATCACAGGTCCCAACAAATGTACAGGTAAAATTAGAGCTATCTTCACGTGCTGTTTCTCTAATGTGAGGTATTAATGTCCTTTTGGATTCCAAAATCAACAAATGGAACACATTTTGCACAAGAACTGATGGACACAAGTTTGACACGAGGACTCAAAAAAAGAACAAAGTAATATCAGGGCATTTTAACCTCCCAGAACACTCTGTGGCAGACTTCAAAATAACAGCTTAAGGGAAACAGAACTTTAACAGCACCACTGAGCAGGAAATGATTGAATTCATATATATCAAAAGATTTCTGGCAATTTCAAAAGGATTCAACAAAGAAAGTGGTTTTTTAATACATTACAATAGTTAACCGATAAGGTGTTTCTAAACAGTCTCATATGTAATCGGAATAATCAACCTGTCTTCTCCCCTCCCCTCCCTTCCCCCCTCAACCTAATTTAAATCCTATATTAGCCTAGCCACTTTAAAGTTCACAAAAACATATATGTTTGAATAAAACCTGTAGACTGTCAGAAAAGCTGCTATCAGGTTTCTTCTGATTTTCCCTCCTCCACAATAGTCTTGAATACCAATCTTAGCTTATGAGGTTTAGCAGGTCTTTTTGTCTTCCAGCAGGACCCAGTCAGAGGTTCTTCCACAGTTGACCCATTGGAGGTGTTGGGGTGATCTAATCAGACAGCCCGACACAGAGAATCTCCAGTTGTCTTCCTCTATCTCACCATGTCCTCGTGGCTTTTAAACTGCTAGGGCTAGGCAGTGAGACTGCAAATACACATTTCACTTACTTCCACAGAAACTGCAAATTTATGCATTCTGTACTCCTTGTTCTACGATCCTTGCACATAGTAGCGAAAAGGAGCAGGCATTCTCTAACTCTTCTCAAAGATGGGAAGAGATTGAATGGACACATTCAGTTTTCCTGATTTCCTCTATTCTGTAACTCACAAAGATGCATGCCTCTATGGGTTTCTTAAAATGCACTAAAAAATGGATTGTCTTTATCTCTGTTGATCAACTATCTTTTCTTGGTTATTCAGTAGTATGGATTTGATCTAACAAAGCTTCTTTTATGTTTCTCTTTGAACCACCCCTATTGTTTTTCTTGTCTCATATGCAACATGTAACATTACTCCTGCTATAACATTTAGTGCACCTGCATCTATCTGAATTCTGATACAACCAAGATTCAATGTCTCTGGGTGGAAAAATAAACTAGGATTTTGGTGACACTTATTGTGAAAAGCTGCAGACTTCCCACTCACTTCTTCTTGGCTCCTCTCTTAGCATGAGTAATTAAACAAATCAGAAATAATTTATTTAGCATTCATTTCCTCTGAACCTAAAACAGTGGCTTGTTTTTTAAAATACTAAATACATACAGATATTTAGGTAAGCCACTTGATGTACAATCCCAATTGAGCCCAAAATTTCTATTGCTAAGTGAGGCAGTTTTGCCCCATTTTATGAGCTTTCTTGCCACCGTTGTTAAATAAAACACTGCAGTTAAATTAGTAATACAGTTGTAAAGAGAATCTGGCTTACCAGTAGTGGGTTCCTCCCGGTTCGGACCGGATTCCCGAACCAGTAGCGACCTGCTGATGACATCACTGTTGGTGCTGGTCCGTGTGCGCCGCCATCTTTTTTTTGTATTTTTTGCGAATTTTTCCCCTTCCGCGGCTTGAAAAGGGCCCACCCTCCTGCCCGCGGGTGAATTCTGACCTTTATTTCTTTGCCTGAAGCACAGCTGATGAGCTCCTCAGCTGTGTTTTGGGCTCATTCCTGCTTCTGAGCATGCGTGGAAGCCAAATCACGCGAGGGGATGGTGCGCGAATCGTCGCGATGCGAACCAGTGGCGAAGGTAAGTGGAACCCACCCCTGGGCTTATCCATTGACTTTGCTTGTCAGAAGTTCACAAAAGGTGACCACCTGACCCTGGGACTCTGCAGTTGTTATAAATATAAGCCAGTTGCCAAGCATCTGAATTTTGATCATGTCACCATGGAGATGTTGCAACAGTCGTGTGAAAAATGGTCATAGAATAGAATAGAATCTGCAAATGTACAGATATGTTTTAATGCTGTCTCTTTGAAAATGAGATCTATATGATAAACCAGCATATTGGACAAAAGGCTATGCTGACCCATCATTTCAGTTGTGCTAGCTTAGCATGTTTCAGATAGAATTAATTTTGTTTATGTGGAGCAACAGGGTCATCTTAGCAGAAACTTTAACCTCTTTTATTTAGATATCAAAACATATTTCAGTTCTACATTTATGAATTCTAGATGATGTTTATCACATATGGAAATACATAATACATAAAAAATAAGTTTCACTATTACTGTAAATTCCTCACTATATTTTCCTACTTATTCATTAAATTGCTCCATTGATCATCACTTAATCTTTATAAAATCTGTACAAGTGCAGCTTCCTTCACACACAAACAGTTTTTTCGCCTATACAGTTAGTTTTCTTAAGACTCCTATTTCCTGTTGATGTTTTAACAAGTATTTATTCAGTCATTAATGTTGCACTGTTTTGCATCTCACAGCATTCATAAAATGCAATTGTTTTATGGGAAGATAAACAATGAAGATGAATTCAGTTTGGAAGGAAGAGAAAGAAAAACAATAGTGTAGAAATTATGCTCCGCTAACAGTCTCAAACATTTTCATGTAAGACATTGTTCCTTTTGCCACACAAGACTCAACTCTGTAGCCAATATTAGTTTATGCTAATGTTAAGAGATAATTAAAAAGTGAATTTAAGTTAAGTGTAGAAAATTGCACAAAGCCTCCATTTGCCATGAAAAGTTTGGTGCATCTAAAGTTGCTCTGAAAACCACAAGGGCAACTTTTTTCATCTTAATTAACAAAGTTGGCCTTACCTGCGCCTTGCTAACTAGAAATTTAGCAAATAATATATGCAGAAGAACTATGAATTCAGCTCAAGGATGGGGTGGGGTGGGGGGACACTTTCAGAGTTTGCAGATTACAGTTCATTCAATAGCATGACCAGCCCGGTGCACAGTCTAGTTATTGAGGCATGTTATAATTCAATACTGTATGATTAGATATGCAGCTAATTGAACACAGAATAACATTCTGAATAACATTCACCACCTCATATGTATTTTCTTTGGAAAGACATCCAACTGATCTGACCATATAATGACCTTTTATGAAACAATCATACATTGATCTTATGAAATCCATTATATTCATATACTACTATCATATTGTACAAGTATCATTTAAAATGACAAATATCCTTCAAAATTTGAAATAATATGCCCATAAGCCAGCCACATTTAATGCTGTAGAGGTTTATAAAATCAAACCCAAATGCAGAGATAAAATGATATTAGGTTTAAATTCAACAAATATTTATGCAGAACAATAATTTTTATTGTACTAAATCTACCTGTTTAAAGCACCATCCACAAGAAAAGTTCTATTCCAATTTCTTTTTAAATGCTATGACTATCATTATGTATTTCTTGTTTCCCAACCACATTACAAAGTTACAAGCATAGAGTTGTGTAAGAGATGGACTGGCACAGTAGGAAGTCAAATATCCTAGGATCAAAAAAGATCTTTTTGTTAAGACAATACAGTTGTTGTCAATGAGTTGCTAGTGGTCCATCACAGCAAAAGGGTAGAAGAAAGAACTCAGATTCCAAGCTTTTGGCCTTAGGGACTAGAAATGTAGACTCTTCCAAAGGTGATCTTCGTAGTTAGTCTATAACTGCAATTAAAGCATAAGTTGCTGATTTTTCTTAAGAACCATTCAAATCAAGTTCTTAGAGAAATAATTATTGTGCTTGTCTTCCTAGGAGACTCTGCTGGAGAACACAAGCCATGGGGATAGGTTTAAATTGAAAAAAAGAACATACCGTAAAAGAAAGGGTTAGCTATATCCCTGCATTATTATCTGGCCCACAAAGTGAGCTGGCCCCCTATAATTGGTTTTAGGTAAAACTGTAAGTATTAGATGTTTTTTTGAGAGCAGATCCGATCTCATTTGTACTGGTTCTGAATTTGTTCTGATTATTTAATCATTTGAGATTAGGGTAGTGGGAATGGCGGAAAGAATGCAGGCTCATCTTGTCATAAACAGCAATGTGGAAAAGGAGAAATCCACAGAAAAAGACCTAGGCCTTGTCAGCCGAGTGTCCTTGATCATGTTTATCATGTATGTAGATTTTACAATAAAACCTCAGGCTCCAAAAAGAGGAAGAGCAGTGTGTGTGTGTGTGTGTGTAAGGCAGCCCTAAGGCCAAGGAGGAGGGGAGAGTAAAGGAGGAACAAGAAATGCAGAGAGGCGCCCCATAACAAGGTAATTTTATTCAACCCTTCTAAACAAACAATGAGTTTCTAGGAACTCTACATTATATTTTCCACCTCACCAAATACAAAGGCAATTACATCTTCGGGACTGTATAGGTCATGTTTGCCTTCCTTGTTCAGAGGAGGAATTCAATATAAATGTTGTTCCCATTGTATCAATATAAAAATTGCTGCTATAATTTAAGACTATTATTCTGTGTCAGGGGTGGGTTCCTGCCGGTTCGGACCGGATCGCCCAAACCAGTAGCGACCCGCTGGTGACGTCACAATGGCATCACGGATCCGGTTCAGTTGGTGCCGGTCCATGGGTGCTGCCATCTTTTTTTCAGAATTTTTTCCGAATTTTTTACTGTTTTGAAGTTCTTTCCTCTGCTGCTGCTTGAAAAAGGGCCCTCCCGCCAGCCCCCGGGTTTCTCCTTACCTTTATTCCTTTGCCCGAAGCACAGCTGATCAGCTCCTCAGCTGTGTTTCAGACTGATTATAGCTACTGAGCATGCGCGGAAGCAGAATTGCATGCACACGAAATGTCGCGATGCAAACCGGTGGCGAAGGTAAGTGGAACCCACCCCTGTTCTGTGTCCAACATTCTGGGATGAGGTAGAACATGAAATGACTTCTTCAATGGAAATTCTCTTTAAGTATTTGAACAATGCTCTTCTTACCCCCTCCCCAACCTTTCTCATTTTTCCAAGGCTGGCTGTATCCAATTTTCTCAATTTCTCTTCTGCTTCTATGTCTCTGATTGTTGCCATGCTATAAACTTATTCCAGTTTCTCTGAAACTTACTCAAATATGGCTCGAAATTGTAACATTTTTCTGTTTCAGCTACAATACTGAACAATCATGTAATTATCATTAGTTTCTTCACTTAGATTCCTAAGCGATATTAATGGTTCTTTTTTTAAAATTGTAATCTTTACTTCTTTCTGGTTCCCTCTAGTATCCAACCTTGAAAGGTCCATCTTATCATGGTTTCCCCCACTAACCAACAGCGTTTCTCCACAGGAAGATTTCTTATACTTAATTTCAAAATCTTCTGAAGGGCCTTAATATGCAAAAAAAGTAAGGTGACCAGACGTCCCGCTTTTGGCGGGACAGCCACGCTTTTTAATGATTTGTCCCGCATCCCGCCCGTCCTCTAAAAAGTCCCGATTTTTTGAAAGAATGCATGACTAGGGCATTCTTTCCAAAAATCGGCCTGAAAGGGCGGCGTGCGAGATTGTGGGGAGTTAAAACTCGGGGAGTTTTAAGGCAGGCATGTCGGGCTCCGTGGTGACCAAACCGTGGCGCATGCACCAAACGTCGCGCATTGGATGATTGCAAGTGACGCATTGCAATCATCCAATGGCCAGGAAAGGTGACGCTTTTCTGCCCGGCGAGCGGGACTGCAGCGCGCGCGGAAGGAAAGCCGGAAGACGGCGCCGAGCGCCCAAGGCTCTCCAGGCAGTGGCAGGTGACAGCGGAGCAGAGACGCCTGGTGAGCGGGGCGAGAGGCACGGGGATGGCAGCAATGGGGAGAGAGGTGGGTTCGCCAAGCGCCTGGGGAGGAAGAGGCGCTCCACTGGAGGCGGGCGTAGAGGCGGCGGCTGCGGCGGCTTGCACAGGGCGATTCTGCAGCCGGGGAAAGCAGCGAAGGGGGGGGGGCACGGCTGCCCAGAGCAGGTGGCCACAGCGGGAGAGCCGGATCAGGATTCTCCGTCCTACCAGGACCACCGGCTTCAGGCAAGTGGCAGGGATACCGCGCGCCATAATCCCCCCAGCAGGGCTTCCTCTACATCGCTCTCACGTCTTGTGGCCACGCCGGCTGGGAGCGATGTAAGTGCTAGCTAGCAAAGCGGAATTTCAGAGAGCCGGCTGCCTGCTGGGGGGGAGGGAGAAGGGAGGCTGCTCCTCCTCTCCTTCCCCTGCCCCATCCCTAGCCCCGCCCCCGCTGCTGTTGGGATGCGGGTGGAGGGGTGAGGGACGAGGAGCTGTCGCCGCTGCCGTCTCAGAAAAAGGGGTTTGAGCGGCGGTTTGAGCCCTCCGGCGGCGCAAACAGCCCTTCCTCGTCCCCCTCCCCTTCCTTCCCCCCGTCGCCTCGCTGCCGCCGTTGCCCTGGGGCCGGGCGGGCGACCGGGAGACCGCGGCGCTTGGATGCCTGCAGCTCGCGACAGGTAAGCTGCCGGCTGCCTCCTTTCCCCGTCTCCCGCCTCCCGTTCGTTGCTTGCCAGCCCGGCCGAAGGGGAGGCGGGAGGCGAGGAAAGGCCTCCCGAAGGGGAGGCGGGCTCCCGAAGGGCTGCCGGCTCCCAAAGGGGAGGCGGGAGGCGAGGAAAGGAGGCAGCCGGCAGCTTACCTGTCGCGAGCTCCAGGCATCCAAGCGCCCTCCCGCCTCCCCCCCACCTGGACGCCGACATTTGCTGTGTTTTGCCCTCTGCGCATGCGCAGCGTTCTGCGCATGCACAGAGGGCAAAACAAATGGCGGCGCCCAGGCGCCCCCCCCGTCCCGCTTAAAAAAAAAATCTGGTCACTTTGAAAAAAAGGAAAAGTTAACAATTTCCAGAAGTGATTAAGAAAGGTAGTATATGCATTGAGTGACCTTTTGAAGGTGCTGACTGCGGCTTGGGCAAGACTGTGATCTCTTGGTTCCCTGAGTTCTAAACCTGGTGGTTTCCTTGTGAGGACCTGCTGTCTGGAGCAGTGGTGGATTCCTCCCAGTTCGGACCAGTTAGCCCAAGCCAGTAGTGACTCGCTGGTGATGTCACAATGACATCACCGAACTGGACCGGTGGGTGCCGGTCCGTGGGCACCGCCATCTTTTTTTTATTTTTTTTTATTTTTTTAGATTTTTTTTTCCTTCTGAACATGCGCAGAAGCCGAGTTCCGGCACTGTGCATGCGGTCACCATCTTTTTTCAGGCTTTGTTTTTAAATTATTATTATTATTTTCACATTTTTCATTATTGCGCATGCAACACGCGCATGCACCCACGAGGCATGCACACGTGGCGCGGGAGGGAGCGAACCAGCAGCGAGGTAAGTTGGAACCCACCCCTGGTCTGAAGGTTGCGTGAATGACATCTCCTTGTCTGGAGAGGAGTTCTGAGAAGCTGGTGCATTTGCTGGCCCCTTGTTCTGTTGCAATCATTGGTTCCTTTTTAGTGGAGCTGTCTTCAGTTTGCCACTGCATTCCTGGAAGTCCTCTTCTCTTCTGGTTCTGGTTCCCAGCACCCATCTCCTTCTTCTCAAGGGCATATTTGTGCTTCTCTCTCTCTCTCTCAACATCATCAAAGGTTATGTAAATGGAAATTTACCACCTACTCTTTTGTTACAACATATAACTTTTTTTTATAATCTATGTTTTCTAATCATCCAATCCATAAGTCATAAGTTCATTTTTTTTAGCTTCTCACAAAAAGTCTCTAAGGAGCACAGTCTCTATTTCTGATATTACAGAATTTGAAAGATATACTTAACAAATAAAGTTTGCATTTTTAAAAATCTCACTGTTGTCTTGATACTCAGCAGTTCAGCACGTTTCATCTTTGTTTACTTTTGTGATGGCTATATTTTTTCCTATTACTATTTATCTACTGCATTTTTGCTTCCTATTTAGCTATTCAGGACATTTGCTAGCAATACATCTCTCAGTATTATAACCAGAGCTTTTATTGTAAAATATATTTTATTTAGTATAAAATAGCAATAGCTATTTATTATAAAATAAATAGCTTAGACTTATATACCGCTTCACAGTCAGACTTATATACCGCTTCACAGTCTTTACAGCCCTCTCTAAACAGGTTACAGAGTCAGCATATTGACCCCAATGATATGGGCCCTCATTTTACCGACCTCGGAAGGATGGAAGACTGAATTAACCTTGAGTCGGTCAGGATTGAACTCCTGTTAAGGGCAGAGTTAGCCTACAGTACTGCATTCTAACCAATACTGCACCACTCCGGCTCTTAATCCCTACTGTAGTACTTTCTTTCAAAAAGGAACCAAAGAAGCCTGTAGGTTTAATTTCTATATTCTCCAGGTAAAAGAAATAGGTTACATGCAATGTAAAAGAGCTCTGCTGGAGATCTGATAAGGCTGCTGACATTTAGGGTACATGGCACCAGGTTTGATGGATATATAGTCAGAAGTTACCCCACTGGTAGCTTTAATTCTAGAGTTACTCAATCACCATAACAACAGCAATGATGAAAGGCTTTATATAACTTAGACAATGGCTGGCTTATGCTACGAAGATGCAATAGTAGGAATATGATTCATCGGCTGACTTGAAAAAGGACAGGGTCCTTTTGATACAACATTTTGCCCTACCTCAGATTAGGGGTCAGTCAGTAGTGGGTTCTACTTACCTTTGCTACTGGTTCAGGAACAGGAGTGTGCAGGCACGCGCGCTTTTCACGTGCGCAACACTTCTGCACATGTGCAGAGCATTTTTTGATGACGTCCGAGTGGGTGGGTAGAGCCTCCCGCCGCTGCCGCTACCGGTTCGCCGTACCGGGTGGAATTGGTAGCAAACCACCATGGAGGTCAGTGATATTTTTTGACTGATATACACTCTTATCTGTTGAGTTGTGGGAATAACAACAGGAGACAGACTTCAAAAGGAACTTCTTTACTTGGCAACTTCTCTGTACAACTAGCAACTTGCAGTCTGACAGCTAGCCCTTTTATAGGGAACTGTCAGATGTAACAACCAATAGGAATTGAGCATTCTCCCGCTCAAACGCTGGACGTGGGTGAAACCATGTATGCAGACAGAACATAACATTATCTACGTTTGAAAATTCCATATATTCTAGAAATGGTAAGATGCATAGCAATATTTATTTATTTTGATTTGATTTAGAGGCTATCAAACTCCAAAGGTTCTGAGTGGCTTATCCTTTTGAAAGCAAGAAAGTGTAAAATAAATCATTATCCATATGATCTATATTTAATTGTAAATTGAAGGGTTATTTTATATTGATACCAACATTGTTTACTTTTACTCTTTTTTAGTTAGTCTTTTTCTCCCCCCCATTTGTTTATCACTCATTATATTTTGATGACTTTTATTACTTTACAACCATCATATTCTCTCTCTCTCTCTCTCTCTCTCTCTCTCTCTCTCTCTCTCTCTCTCTCATTTTATATATTTCACTGTTAAACCTTTTGATTGACTGATCATCTGCAATCAACTCATTTTTGACTCCCACCTACCCCATAGACAGATTTTTCTCCATGACAATCTATCCATAATTTGGCCTTTCGGGTCTTCAAAGAGTACACTCATTGCAATTGTAACTGAGTCCATCCCTCTTGTCATTGGTGAGCCATTGGTTTGTTTTCTTAGCTGTCCATAGTACCCTGAAGAGTCTTCTCTAACAGCAAAGTTCAAAGGCACCATTATTCTTCCTATCCTGCTTATTTAAAATCCAACTTTCACTTCTATAGAGTGTCATACCCTGTTTCCCCCAAAATAAGACATCCCCTGATAATAAGCCCAATCGGGCTTTTGAGTACATGGCAATAAGGCCAAGCGCTTATTTCAGTGTTCAAAAAAAATATAAGACAGGGTCTTATTTTCAGGGAAACACGGTAGGAAATACCATGGCTTGCCCAATTCTGTTCTTTGCAGGCATAAATACATCATGGCATTTGAATATCTTTTCCAGGGCTTTCATGGCTCTTCTAACCTAGTGTTTATGTACACTGTATATCTTGACTTCTTGCTCCATTACTGTTGATGGCTGATCCTAAAAAGACAGAAGATCTCTACCACTTGGATATTTTCATTATCAGTTCTAAGATTAATAGTTCTACACAGTCATAATTTTTTCTTCGTTATATTTAATTTTAGTCCCATTATTTCACTCTGCTCTTTGACTTTTAGTTCTAGGGTTTGCAAATCCTTTGCATTTTCAGCTATTGGTAGGATCATCAGCACAGCACAAGGTGTGGATGTTTCTTCCTCAGATTTTAAAACAGCCTCATCTTCTTCCAATCCAGCTTCCCATAAAATATATTCAGCATATAGTTTGAATTAAAAGCAGGGAATATATAGCTCTGTGACACTCCTTTCCCAACCTGGTGTTGGTCTGTTTTTTCATGAGGACAATCAGATGTTCTGGGATTCCCATTTTTCTGAGCATATTCTAGAACAGTGTTTCTCAACCTTGGCAGTTTGAAGATGTGTGGACTTCAACTCCCAGAATTCCACAGCCAGCAACGCTGGCTGGGGAATTCTGGGAGTTGAAGTCCACACATCTTCAAACTGCCAAGGTTGAGAAACACTGTTCTAGAACTAGGCATGATTGACACAATCAAAGGCCTTTCTATAATCAATGAAACACATAGTGACTTATTTTTTTTATACTCTCTGGCTTTCTCAATTATCCAGCATGCATTAGCATTAATGTGTTCCTCGGCCTTTACTAAAGCCAGCTTGAACATCTGGCATCTCTTTTTCCATGTAGAGCTCTAATCTGTGTTGGATGATGCTGAGCATTATTTTGCTAGCATGTGAAATTAAGCATATTGTATAATAGCTTGCACACTCTGTTAAATCTCCTCTTTTTTTTCCTTTGTATTAGAGTGTAAATTGACCTCTTCCAATTGGTTGTCCATTATGTCATTCTCCAGATTTGCTGGCATAGCTTGGAGAATTTGGTGGGAGCCACATGTTTTAAAGTTGGTTCATGAATATGTATGACATATAATTTAAGTGAATGAAATATAAATTAAACTAGCCTGCTTGCATATGCCCTGTCATGATAGGACAGGACAGGACAGGACAGGACAGAATAGAATAACAGAGTTGGAAGGGATCTTGGAGGTCTTCTAGTCCAACCCCCTGCTTAGGCAGGAAACTACACCACTTCAGACAAATGGTTATCCAACATCTTAAAAACTTCCGGTGTTGGAGCATTTACAACTTCTGGAGGCAGGCTGTTCCACGGATTAATTGTTCTAACTGTCAGCAAATTTCTCCTTAGTTCTAAGTTGCTTCTCTCCTTGCTTAGTTTCCATCCATTGCTTCTTGTTCTACCCTCAGGTGCTTTGGAGAATAGTTTGACTCCCTCTTCTTTGTGCAACCCCTGAGATATTTATCTTCCTCCAAGTTTGTGATCTATCACAAACTCTGAGGAAGATCTGCATTCTGGACTTAAGGTTGTAGGCTACCCACTCACATGTTCCATTAAGAAAATGCATGGTGTAAATAAATAGGACACTCTGAGCTCTCTGGCAAATCTTTCAGATAAGGAAGAGAGTTAAACATTTTTCGTATCTCTTGACTGCCATCTAGTGGTCACCTGTATTTTTGCAGCACAATTATAGTATGCTTATTGTCTCTCCCTCAGTCCTCCACAAGCAGAAAGGAGGCCTATCTTGGCATCCTGGTGACCATTTGGCGGTCAATAGGTTCTTTGGGATTCGAAGACAGTAAGTTGAAGCCAGTGTGAAATGTCAAAGAGGAATGTATTGAATTAATATTAAGAAAATTAGCAGTTATTACAATCATGGCCCCTTCCATATGCCAGAAACCCCAAGAATGGCAGCCGATGACCACATAATGCTGGCAGTTATGCAACCCTCTCCCAGGACTTTGACTTCTGTCTGGGCACTTTTGCCATTTTTTTCCACTTTGCTTAAGAGACAGGGAGTATAAACAATAAGCGGGGACGGCTTAGTAGCACCTAAGAAGGACACATAACTAGGACAGAATATCAGCAGATCAGGGGCGGGTTGCTTACTTACCTCGCTGCCAGAGCCATGCGTGCACATCTTCACACTTTGGGGGCACGCGCGCTCGCTACGCATGCACGGTCCCTTGCACGATTTTGCTTCTGCACATGTGCGGAAGCAAAATTGTGCTGAAATCTTGCAAGGGGACATGTGCGCGCATGATTTCTGTGCAATTTTGCTTCTGCGCATGTGCGGAGGCAAAATCTCGCTGAAATCTCACGCGCGTGCGCGTCCCCTCATGAGATTTTAGCACGATTTTGCTTCCGCGCATGCACAGAAGCAAAATTGCCCCCAAATCACCAAAAAACACGGGAAAAAAATGGCGACATGCCGGTGGATCAGCAGAGAGGGCTCCGGAGCAGTTGCAAAATCCGCCGCTCCCTACCGGAGCTGCGTACTGGGCAGCTCCGGCAGGAATCCACCTCTGCAGCAGATAGTCAGAATATGCAAAGATGAAGTCAGGAAAGCAAAGGCTCAGAATGAACAAAGACTTGCAACAAAAGTCAAAGATAATTTTAAAAAAGTTTCTTCCAACATATAAATAACAAGAAAAAACATCAAGGAAACAGTCGGTCCACTAAAGAAAGACGGCGGCAAGGAAGTAACAGGCAACAGAGAGAAAGCTGAGCTGCTTAACTCATTCTTTGCATTGGTTTTCACACAAAAAAAAACTTTAGCCCAACCTACCAAAAACATAATTGTAAAAGACAGACTAGAAATAAAAGTTAAAATAAGCAAAAAATATGGTAAGAGAACATCTGTTTGATCTTGATGAATACAAATCACCAGGACCAAATGGATTACATCCCAGAGTTCTAAAGGAACTGGGAGATGTCTTTTCAGAACCACTGTACCACATCTTCCAAAAATCTTGGAGCACCGGGGAACTACCAGAGGACTGGAAAAGAGCTGATGTGGTTCCCATCTTCAAAAAAAGGGGGGGGCGGGAACAGACCCAGGAAACTACACACCGATCAGCCTAACATCAATACCCAGGAAGATACTGGAAAAGATAATTAAAAAACAGATCTGCCAACATCTAGAAACAAGTAAAGTAATAACTAGAAATCAGCTTGAATTTGTTAAAAACAGATCATGCTAAACCAATTTTATTTCATTCTTCAACACAGTGACTAAATTAGTAGACCAGTGAAATACTGTGGACATAATATACTTAGACTTCAGCAAGGCATTCGACAAAGTAGACCACAACCTACTTCTTGGTAAGCTAGAAAAAAGTGGAATAGATAGCATCACCATCAGATGGATTCGTAACTGGCTGGCAAACCATACTCAATGAGTAGTCCTTAATGGTACTACATCTACATGGAGGGAAGTAAGCAGTGGGGTACCACAAGGTTCTGTCCTAGGCTCAGTACTCTTCAATATCTTCATAAATGACTTAGATGAGGGAATAGAAGGGGAACTTACCAAATTTGCAAATGATACTAACACCCTAGATGATAGGTTCAAGATCCAGGTGGATCTTAACAGACTTGAACACTGGGTCCTACCTAACAAAATGATATTCAATGTAGAGAAAAGTAAAGTCTTTCACTTAGGCACGAAAAACCAAAAGTACACATATAGACTGGATGAAACTAGGTTTAATAGCAGTAACTGTGAGAGGGATCTTGGAGTCTTGGTGGACAACCAATTAAATATGAGCCAAGAGTGTGTGGCAGCAGTCAAAAAAGTCAATGCAATCCTAAATTGCATTAACAGAGGCATACAATCAAGACCAAGGGAGGTATTAATGTTGAAACCCTAGAATAGGGGTCTCAAACTCAAGGCCCGCAGGATCCAGCCCATGGGATACTTAAATCCAGCCCATTGGACCAACCTGGAAATATCAAAGGACCAACCAGTGGGGCCTCTGCCGGCCAAAACGGGCCATGTGTGGCCTTCGCATGGCCTGTTTTTGGAGTGCTGCTGGAGGCCAGGGAGTCTGAAAATGGGCCATGTGGGTGCTTCGGGAGGCCTCCACACAGCCTGTTTTTGGCCAGCAGAGTGCTGCTGGAGGCCATGGAGAGTGGCAATGAGGCACAGGGGGGCTGCTTGGGCCCCATTTTGGCCAGTAAAGTGCTGCAGAAGGCCGTTCAGGCTGAAAACAGGGCAGAGGGGGCCATACGCAGCCCCCTGCACCTCATTTTGGCTGGCAGGGTGCTGCAGGAGGCGTCCGTCCCATCTCCCCCCCAAGGCCCCCCCCAGCCAGTGGAGAACTACAATGCTGATTTGGCCCTTGAAGAAATCCAGTTTGACACCCCTGCTCTTGAAAGAGTGCAGAGAAGAGCAACCAAGATGATTAGGGGACTGGAGGCTAAAACATATGATGAATGGTGGCAGGAACTGGGCATGGCTAGTCTAGTGAAGAGAAGGAATAGAGGATACATGATAGCAGTGTTCCAATATTTGAGGGGCTGCAACAGAGAGGAAGGATCAAGCTATTTTCCAAAGCACCTGAAGGCCAGACAAGGAATAATGGATGGAAACTGATCAAGGTGAGATTCAACCTGGAAATAAGGAGAAATTTTCTGACAGTGATAGTCAACCAATGGAACAACTTGCCTTCAGACGTTGTGGGAACTTCATCACTGGAAGCTTTCAAGAAGGGATTGGACTGCCATCTGCCAAAAATAGTGTAAGGTCTGCTGGGCGGGAGGTTGGACTAGATGACCTACAAGGTCCCTTCCAACTCTGTTAATCTGTATCTGTATCACCTGCTTATCAGGGACTTGATCATCACTTTAGGCTGTGGAATCTCTGCCAGGGATATTTTTAGGGAAAGAGTTTTAGCAGATACCACGTGGTGATTGTATGATGACTTACAGAACCGGGTCAATATTTTGAGAAATGACCTTTTGCTTATCTGGTGTGTAATTTTTTTAAAGTATTTTGATTACAGTCTAAATCAAATTACTTTATATTTCCTCATTTTACATCTAACTGTCTTTAGTTCATTCAAATATTCTCATAGGCTTTGATTTCTTTTCAATTCTTTATTCCATTGCCCAGGGTTTAACAAGCCTCTTTTGCAGATCCAATAAGAAAACATTTTCCAGGTCACTCTCTTGATTTGTCATTTGAGTTTCTCCTTTAATTTTTAAAACTTCAACTTCATACTTTATTTTGTATATCCAGTCAAGTATCCTTTTCCAAATCATTCTCTTGTCCTCTATTTGTGCTTTCACTTTTGATACTTTCTTTGTCTTGCCAGACAACATTTGCTCCATACCTGCATTCCCTCATAGACATATTTTGGACATAATCAATAGAGAGCATCACACCTCATTATTGCTGCTATTGATATTGTAGTTACTACTTTCTGGGTCCATTCCTCAAACATCTCCTTTAATATTTCCAAAGTTATGTTTTGTATCATTTTATAAATTCCAATTAACCAACACCAAAAACGGGCTTATATTTTTTCCCTTCTACTTAGAATCTTTAGTCCCTTCTTATATTCAGTTTCTAAAATCATAAAGTTGTTTATCTTTGTTATGAATCAAAGCAGACAAAATAACTCTGGTTTCTACAAGAAGTTATTTATTTCTTAGAGTTAATTCCCAAATCTTTTTTTAACTCACCTCTTAATTCACTTGTAAATTTCATAGATCAAAATCTTCTTTAGCTTTTTGCAGTTTATTTCAAATTCTTTAAGGTTTTAAGCTTGTAATTAATTTTTCTTTTGTTCAGTGTTGAAGATAAACTTCTCCTAGTTGCTTTTGCCCTACATATTGAATGCTACAAGATATTTTTAGAATAAACCATGCTGACTTTTCCGGATGATTTTTATTTTTTCTGCCAGGAACTCATTGCAGCTGTCAGTTGTCCAGGTGAAAAGGTGCATTGGCGAATATGGTTTTAAACAGCATTCTTGCTGCCTTTGTTCTTTACCTGGGTGAGTTTATCACAAGATATATTTGTGGCACAATGGAACTGTCATTTGATCTCTTATTTTCCTTTCTTCAGCCTAACAATTTTCATTTCTTCTCATAACATTTGCTGGCGGGGGGGAAGCCCCAATGGGTGATTCTTAGCAGTTCATCAACATACATACTGAAATGTACTCATGATGGCCAGTATGAATTATCTGTATAGAAGTTCTAAAGCTAAGGTAGGAGACCTGTGGCCATAAGATACAGTGACATATACATCCTTTAATGTAAAGGACTGTCCTTTATGTTTACTTAATTTAATTATTTATTGGTTTTTCTCTTGAATTTTCCTTTGTAAAGTAAAGTTATAAACACTATTTTATCCTTATGAATCTCTTTCAGATTTGTTTCTTTTCCCAGTTTATCCTTTCTGCCCCGCTTCCCCTGAAAGTATCATGAGACCAACATACAACCCTCACTAGAAGCATAACTAAAACAATTACTTCAAAGGCAGAAAGAGAAAGAAAGAAGTGACCAGACAGAGGAATGTGAATCTACTCATTACTGGTTTTGGCCAATGCGGGTGTAGCTTTCTCCTGGAAACGTTCTAAATCTTTGTCTAAAAAGAAGCCTGAATATCAGCTGGTATTCCCCTGATATTCTGGAACAGAAATAAATTCATATTCAAAAGCAGCCCAATGCAGAATGTAGAAACATAAAACAGTTGCAACCCAAACAGTTTTTGACCAAACGCAATGGACTCTAGCCATCAGTTAAAACTCACTTGTTGGTGTCCCCTTAAATTAAACTTCCAATTTTCTTGGGAGTCTCTGTGGATTTTTTTAGTCCACTAATCGCTGCCTACTATGGAGGGGGTGCTCATTTCAAGGCCATTGAGCTAGCATTGTCTGAAGACGTTTCCATAGTCATATGGCCAGCACGACATCACAGAGCGCATTTTCATGCTTTCAAACTGCTAGGTTGGCAGGAGCTGGGATGAGGATGGGAGCTCACCTTATCACGCGATGCTCAGGTCTAAAACCTGGGCTGACGGCTTTCCAGGTGACAAGCCCAATGTCTTAACCACTAAGCCAGGTTCTTAGAGCAGCCATTGACTGATATGATGTGTGGGTTCATATCTACTCTGAACCACCTCTGTGACTTCACATCCAAAATGCAACACAACCCTAATTTTTAATATTTTTCTATGGCCTTGCTCAGTAGTGGGTTCTAAAACCTGTTGCTACTGGTTCGCGCATGCGCAGAAGCATCCTGAGCGGATGGGCGGAGCCTCCCACCGCTGCTACCGGTTCACAGAACCAGGCCGAACTGGGAGCAACCCACTGCTGGCCTTGCTGTGAAAAAGTCCATTGAGAAGTAAAGCTACTCTTTTTTGGTCACTGATATCTATGCTCACAATGAAGAACAGAATTTTTACATTACCAGCAGGTTTGCTACATCACCACTAAATCCAATTATTCTCCTTTGGTTTAAAAATCTAGACATAACCATCTTTTATGATAGCTTATAAAAATAATGTTGTGCACATTTCCTTGTCCGGAGACTGATCAATTTATTCTTCATTTCTCCTTGACCTTGCTTCAAAACAAATGCCTTGTACAGTGACATTTTTTGTGTGTGAATTTCTGTGACTTTCTGAAAACTCCAGAGTAAATCAGCAGACACTTAAAATTTAAATAGATACGTTAAAATGTAATGAGTTACATAAAATAAAAGGCCAATATAGTGACTGAGTACAGTGACTTAGTTTACATACTTTGGGCTCAGAAACATCCATAATTCAGTGTTGATGAAATCTCATTTGTTTCTCATTGTTGATTTTCTTTATTCTCCCGTTATTTTGACTTTCTAGCTCTTCTAGGGGCAACTTTTTCCACAAGGGCTGAAAAGGTAAATGTTGCTGCTGGCGAGTCTGTCTTCCTTCACTGTCCAAGTAAAACTGACACAAAAGATCTCAGAACGATCTGGACATATAATGGAAAACTTCTGGTACATAAAATGAATGACAATGTATTTAAAGGTAAAACTGGTCAAACCCTTCAACATATAGCCAATAAAAAGAGATATGAGTCTTTGTGTTTGAGGTTTAATTTCATCCAGTTTTTTTTTCTTCAAAGGTGAAAAGTCTGTAACATACATATTGAAGGATAAGGGGACTTTTTCTCTAGAACTGCCAAAAGCAGAACCAGGACAATATATCTGTCATGTGGGTGGAAAGCAGATGGCCACTTATGATATTGAAGTGTGGACAGGTGAATGATGGAACAGAGATAATGAAATCTGCCTTTGTCTCTCCTATCTCTTCTTCTCCCTGCTATTGAATGAGTAATTAAAGAAATAAATTATCCTTGGGAAGAGGCATGGGAAGGAAAATTTACCAGTGGGCCTTCTTTCTTTCACAGTTACTGGATCTAAAAGTGGATACCTCCTGCAAGGTGACACTTTAAAGCTGCATCTGTCTCCTGTCAAAGATACCAGAATTGAATGGTTTGATCCCCACAAGACCAAAGTAACAGGGAATGGGCCACGATGGAAAGTGCAAAAGGATAGCTTACAGATACTAAACCTTACAGTTCAGGAGGATAATGGGATATGGGAATGTCACATCTCTCCTTATAAGGTCAACCTCTCCTACAATGTCAAGGTATTAGGTAAGAGAAGTCACTAAATTTGGTTCAAAGAGCTTGAAACTTGGGTTCCCTTGAAGTTTTTCCTCATAAAAAGTTCAACATCAACCATAATTTGCTTTGCTAACTGCTTCCAATATCACTGCATTGTGCCAAGATAAGGTTACTTCATCACTGACTATTTTTCTGGAATTTACATCCTATGTTAACTCACATTTATATTACAGATAGGATAGAATGCTATTGTTCTCTGTTCACTAGAGCCCATTGTCTACAGTGATTTTATCAGATATATTTTTTGTCAAAATGTTGCAGTAAAAACGTCAGAACCTCTTTTTCCAAGCAAAATTATTGTTACGCTTCTCAGTGGTCCTTGTGGTATCCCAAAAACAACGAGGGAGCTTGAACTGGGAATGTGTTGATTTTTTTAACAATTTCCCTGTACCTTATTTTGATGACTTTTCCATCAGTGAGTGTCACATTCACAAAACAAGAAAATCCTTTTCAGCAGTAACCTGAATCAGCCACAGAGTAGGGATTAGCTCGGAGGGAAGCAAATGTTTTCTGCCATCTCAAGGTTAACTCACTACTGTAGAGGGAAAGGGCCATAGTCTTTTTCTACAGTGAAAAAGCAGCAATGCACACAATTCTGATCATATGTTACTTTCTATTTTGGTTGGACATAAAATCAGGTTTTTCCAATCCATTGGATGAGTTCCAGTTTGCCACTATCAACAGCAACATGTCCATTTCCTGTCCTTTGAACATTGACCTGCAAGAAAGAAGAGATCGGGAGATTCCAAAAGTCCAGTCTTGGAAATGGCTTAAGAATAATATTCTCATGAAGGAGCATAACATAAGCAACATCAATCGCTCTTTCTCCATCCAACAAATATCCAATGTCCATTCTGAAGATGCTGGACAGTACCAATGCCATCTTGGATTTAAACATGGAATTTTGAGTAAAACCATCAACCTAATAGTTGTGAAAGGTAGGAATATGTCTTGATCTGTTTGATGGTAACAAAGCATAATGGTAATAAGCAATTTCAGCTTATTATATTAATTATAGATGCTATTGCCTTTGAATACCAACACAGCCATTTTTTTAACATTCTCAAAACTCAACCTTCTTGAAATTAATCATTCCCATTAGCTGGTGTGGAATGAAGTAGGTCACATTAGACAGGGGTTTTAGAAGAGTTGGTTCAGTCAAGTTGCCTGAGTAAGAGGAACAGAGGTGGTTTCCTTCCGGTTTGGACCGGTTCGCCTGAACTGGTAGCAAACAGCTGATGATGTCATGATGACATCACGGAACCAGTTCGGTTGGCGCCGCTGCCATCTTAAAAAAAAATTTTTTTGATTTTTTTTAAAAAATTCTTCTGCGCATGCGCAGAAGCTGAGTTTCTGGCATTGCGCATGCATCGCCATCTTGTTTTCGGCTTTATTTTTTGGGGATTTTTTTGGGCACTGCACACGAAGCATGCGCACACCCATGAGGTGCGACCACGCAGCGTGGGAGGAAGCGAACTGGCAGCGAGGTAAGTTAGAACCCACCCCTGAAGAGGATGTAGGCATGGATGTATTCTGAGTGTGAATTCTGTCAGTTAGACTATTTCAGAAGCACCGTGACCCAAAATAGCCAGTCTGACAGATTGCAGTATAGGTACAGAGGAAGGATGTGAGGTGAAGTAGGAGAGAGCTCTCCTAATGCTCCTGCTTGGTGCACCCTATGACCCAGCTGTCAGGCTATTTCTAAGTACAGGTCCAGCAAAAGAGACCTTTCAAAAGTGTACTGGTAGTAGATCTCAGTTGAGAAGTAGCCTGGTTGACAGATATGCAGGAGGAGATTGGAAGAAAGCAGGAGAGAACAAGTACAGACCAATCAGCCTAACATCAATACCTGGGAAGATACTGGGAAAAATAATTAAAAAGCAGATCTGTGAACATCTAGAAACAAATGAAGTTATAACTAGTGGTCAGCACGGGTTGGTTAAAAACAGATTATGTCAAACCAATCTTATTTCATTCTTTGACATAGTGACTAAATTAGTAGACCAGTCTGAAATGATATAGGGCCATGGTGGCGAACCTATGGCACGCGTGCCACAGGTGGCACGCGGAGCCATAGCGGCCGGCACGCGAGGCTTGCCCACCGGCAAACCAGAAGTGCGGAAAAACGCACTTCCGGTTTGCCGGTGAGCTGTTTTTTGCACTCCGGAGAGTTCAGGGAAGCTCCCTGAAGCTCCGGAATGCAAAAAACTACAAAACGGACAAACCGGAAGTGCATTTTTCCGCACTTCCGGTTTGTCCGTTTTGTAGTTTTTTGCATTCCGGAGCTTCAGGGAGCTTCCCTGAACCCTCAGGAGTGCAAAAAACAGCTCACAGGCAAACCGGAAGTGCGTTTTTCCGCACTTCCAGTTTGCCCGTTTCGTCGTCCCAGGCTCCGGTAAGGACTTTGCGCGGGGGTGGGGGGGTGCGCATGCGCAGGGGGCAGCATGGGGGAGGTGTTGTGCACATGCGTGGGGGGGGAGGGAATGGGTGTGGGCATGTGAGCGAGCGCGCGCGAGCGAGCGCGCCCCCCCCTTTTGGCATGCGAGCCTAAAAAGGTTTGCCACCACTGGTATAGGGTCTCCTGCTTGAGCAGGGGGCTGGACTAGAAGACCTCCAAGGTCCCTTCCAGCTCTATTCTGATTGATTGAAGAACCAGCCAGTTCTAACGTAATGTCACAAAGGGTTGTAATGCTGACAGTAGTTGGTTAAAATAGACTGAATCAGGAGTGAAATGCTACCGGTTCGGGTGTACTGGTAGCAGCAGGCGCTGGTGGTTCGGAGAACCAGTAGCATCGACAGCGCGAGGCCCCACCCACCTGCCCGGACATCACCATTTTTTAAATCCTCTGTGCATGCGCAAAGCATTCTGCGCATGCTCAGAGGGTGAAAAAACTCACGCAAGAGTGGAGTGCAGGTAAAAAAGTGCGAGCGGAGCGAGCATGTGCGTGCGAAGCGCGCACTTCCGAACCGGTAGGGAAGTTAAGTAGATTTCACCACTGGACTGAACGGTGCTCTCACCACAAACACATACTACCACTTGTAAACAAAGCAGTGGAAAACCTCTCATAAACCCAGAATGACAGAACCAACAACTCACAGCTGGTAAAACCTGGCTCTTTCCAGATTTAAATTAACCTTTTGTGCAGACAGGTCTAGCATTTGCTCCAGAAAGCATAAATCCTGTTTTTAAACACAGGTGTAAGAAGTGCTAAATTGGTGCATATAAGGAGCTATAGTTTAAGTTTAAGTTTAAGTTTAATTAAATTTATATACCGCCCTTCTCCAGGGGACTCAGGGTGGTGAACAGCCAAGTAAAAACATTAAAATACATTTAACCCAAGTAAAAAACATTAAAATACATTTAAAATAAAATATTCAATGTGGCCCTAATTTAATACAATTAAAATTTAGTAAAATCTTAAAATTTTAAAAACCCCAAAAACTTTTTCACGCCAGCCCGGCTTGATAAAAATAATACGTCTTGAGGGCACGGCGGAAGGTGGACAGGTCGTGAATTGTTCTTAAGTCTGGAGGGAGCTGATTCCAGAGGGTGGGTGCTCCCACAGAGAAGGCCCTCCCCCTGGGCGTCACCAGCCTACACTGCTTGGCTGATGGCACCCCGAGGAGGCCCTCTCTGTGGGAGCGCACTGGTCGATGGGAGGCAGTTTGTGGCAGCAGGCGGTCTCGGAGATACCTAGGTCCAATGCCATGGAGCGCTTTAAAGGTAGTAACAAGCACCTTGAAGCGCACCCGGTAGACCACCGGAAGCCAGTGCAGCTCGCGCAGGAGGGGTGTTATATGGGAGCGCCAATTAGCCCCCGAAACCACCCGCGCGGCCGCATTCTGGATCAGTTGGAGCCTCCGGGTGCTCTTCATGGGGAGCCCCATGTAGAGAGCATTACAGTAGTCCAGACGCGACGTGACCAGGGCATGGGTGACTGTGCACAGGGAATCCCGATCCAGAAAGGGCCGGAACTGGCGTATCAGGCGGACCTGATAAAAGGCCGCCCTGGTCACAGCTGTCAGATGGTCCTCTAAGGACAGCTGTGGATCCAGGAGGACACCCAGATTGCGAGCCCTTTCGGCGGGGGCTAGAGACTCGCCCCCGATAGTCAGAGATGGAATCATCTGACTATATCGAGACGCTGGGAACCACAGCCACTCCGTCTTGGAAGGGTTGAGCCTGAGTCGGTTTCTCCCCATCCAGAGCCGCACAGCTTCCAGGCACCGGGACATCACTTCAAGGGCATCATTGGGGTGGCCTGGGGTGGAGATGTACAGCTGTGTATCATCGGCGTACTGATGGTACTTCACCCCAAAGCCACGGATGATCTCACCCAGCGGCTTCACATAGATGTTGAACAGAAGGGGTGAAAGAATCGACCCCTGGGGCACTCCATATGTAAGAGGCCTCGAGGACGACCTCT
Source organism: Diadophis punctatus similis (assembly GCA_023053685.1). NCBI lineage: Eukaryota > Metazoa > Chordata > Lepidosauria > Squamata > Dipsadidae > Diadophis > Diadophis punctatus. The sequence goes on from JALIGW010000002.1 coordinate 98,189,290, forward strand.
GCCCCCCTGCCAATACAAACTGCGACCGGTTGGAGAGAAAGGAGGAGAACCAACGAAAAACGGTGCCCCCTATCCCTAACTCTTCCAGCCGGTGCAGCATGATACCATGGTCGATGGTATCAAAAGCCGCTGAGAGGTCTAATAGGACCAGGACAGAGGAACAACCCCTGTCCCGAGCCCTCCAGAGATCATCAACCAATGCGACCAATGGAACATTTCCCTTTCTTATTCATTTGCACTTTCAGGCTAAAGAATTATATATCTTAATTGGTCTGCAACTCATGCTAGATGCCTCAAGACCCCTCTCTCCTGAGGCTATGTAACTCTGCATTACAATGATTATATTCACTACTGATCACTAGGAATCACTTCTCAATCCTTTACCCAGTTTGAACTTGTACCTACAAGGCCTGCATCAGACAAGTGTCTCATTTATTCTGACTCCTGCCACTGTGGCCATGGAGGAGAGTTCCCATGACCAGAGGACAGAAAGCTTGCCTGTCTAAACTGGCCAGCAGGAGTTGAACAGTTTTCAATCCAAGGAGTTGGGGATGGTGTGGGGGAGGATGAAGACACAGGGATGGTAAGGATGGTCCCTATAGCAGAAAAACTCCATTGAAGAACTTTAAGACAAGGCTGCTCACTACAGCTGTCCCAAGCAGCTTAGGATTTTAGAGATAAACAGCAGGGAAATACAATGCTTTTGATAAAATGATATCCCATTACCCCATCCCAAAGCAGACCTTTTAGTTTAATGAAGGAAATGTGACATATTCATAGTTTAATGGAGATATTATTGTTGATGGGAAAACATTTTCTTTTCCATTTGCATAACTTCATAAAATAAAGTTTCCTTTTATGTGGTACATTTACTGTGGGAGCTTTCAGGGAGCTTATTTTGACATGTGATGCTTTACGATACAAGAGATTGCCCTATATTGAACTGACAGATGCTTTTCTTAGTAACGTGGAAGGTGGTTATCTACTTTAGTTAAGTCATGCAACATAGTGAGCTATTATACCATTTAGTAAATTCAAACCAACTGTGAAAAGTAAGGTGTTAGTGTGAAGTTTAAAAAAATATGTTTTATAGATACAGGTAATCCTCAATTTATTACCATAATTGCATCCAAAATTATGGCCATAAGTCATTGCAGTCGAATGTTGAGGCATCATGTGACTGGACCCAATTTTTTTGACATTTTTGCAGTGGTTGTTAAGTGAACACCACGATGGCTAAGTAAATGCTTCAGGTGTGAAGCGAATCAATTTTCCTCAATGGGCATTTTTTGCAGGAACCAATCACAAATCTTGGTCACATGATGCTTTGTACAGCTGTAAATGTGAGCTAGTTGCCAAACACCCAAAATGCAATTGTGTAATCATGTGTGGCCATTGTAACTCTGAAAATAGTCGTAAATAGCTTTTGGGGGGGAGATCTGTCTTAACTTCAAATAGTCACTAAATGACCAGTTGTAAGTGGAGAACTACCTGCATATGTAATGTTTTGTAGATTGTAATTAATCCAACTCTGCTATCTCTGGCATGAAGGCTAAGGACACATTTTGATGAGACCTTGGTTGCTGTGCTTGCAGTCTGTTCTGGAGCTGGGGAAACTTCTAGCTGAGAAATAAAGATCATTCCTCAGCTTTATTAAATACTTTGGACTTTGGATGGGGGCAATGAAATTAGAAGAAGAGTTGATTTGATGGTTCAATCAATATAGTTTGCACAGGATTATGGCTGAAACACCTGAAGGATTTGCTAATCACTCTGAGCTACTTATATTTTTGGAAACTGACTTCTGAAATCATCTTTGCATACTGCTGATTTAAGCTGTGTTTGTATCCTTTGATATCATCGATTCTGTCCTCTTTCCACTGAGAGTGACCCTTTCCAGCACCATGAATAAATAGCCTGGTACTTTAGATCATATAAGAAACTATTCTTCATGGAAAGGAACATTCTCCCCTAGATCTTGTAAAATCTGTTTCCCTAATATATTTTTTCTTGCCTTCCCTGCAGTCTCTGCTATCCCTCCTGTGCTCAGATCCAAAGAAGACAACGTGACCTTGTGTGGTCATATCAGTCCTTCTGCCTATCCACTGACTGAATTGTGCTGGGTTTATGTAAATGACTCTACGAGTGAACCCAAATGTGGCTCTCCCATTTCAGAGAATAAATTCTGTCACGTAGCTACAACTGAAGGACGCTGGAGGTGTGATTTCAAAGTGAACAACGATGTGAAAATCAGTATTAACTATACTCTGGGTAAGTTCCAAGATAAGTAACACTAGCATCTTGTTCCTGGCTCTGTTTCTGTGCACATTCTGTTCTCCTTCACTTCCAATCTTTTTTTTTCCCCCACAGGAAAGTTCTCAAATGAGACTACTTTAGATAATAGTTTCTCACTGATCAAAACAGCCTCAGGAATTTGCGCAATGCTTCTGCTGTTAATTCTTGTTGGTGTCTGTGTACCTATTTGCAAACGTATTAAGCAGAAACAGGTGAGCTTCTTCATATCCATAAACCGAAAGGGAGGTTGGGTTCTACAACAACAAATGGAAGTAGATCTGAAAGAACATGAAAAGAGAAGGATCTTTCTTTCTTTCTTCTTTTTTGGCAGCAACAAGCCAAGAGGATGGCACAAATTAAGCAACATTTGCTTGCCAAGAGGACATGCCAATGTCAGAGGTAAGAGTCCAATTGCCCAGCCAAGAGGAACACATCATGGATATTCTTTTGAAAGCCCTTGGTTAAGCTGCCCTGGGATGAATCAATCCATCTGGACCTGCAATCCAGCTGATCCAAGAAAACCAGTTATTATTCTTTACTAGAAAGAAATATCATATCTAATAGCTTCCTTTCCGCTTGCGGTAACAAACCAGAATCAAAATGCCTTAAAATAATAAACCTATTGTGCCTTTAGCTTTCAGCTCTGCCAATTAAAATTTGTCATCTGCTTGTTATTCAACTAAAATCACACTTGAATTGGCTACCAGTTAAATCAAATAAAGCTTGCAGACCTACAGAAATTCAGAAATAAATCATGTCTAATTTAGACAGCCATGCAATTTCATAAAAGGTCTCATGAGCAATCATTCTTCAACAATTCATTTTTATGCTTTTTTAAAACAGCAAGTATCCCACTGTGCAGTTTATATTGCAAAACCAAGTACATTTATCTACAGGAAATCTTAAAACACTCCCATGTTTTCCATTGAGCTTAAATTTTGGATAACTCTTTTTCAATCCTACAGGGACCTACCTAATGATTACTACCATACCTGAAGGAGAAAAAGCAGGTGTTGAAAAATCACTGGCCTGGCCATTTACAATCATTGACAATGCACAGTTACATGAATTCAAATACTGCTGGTTTGCCTTAACTGTCTATCTGATATTCATTGTGCTGTAATCATTTGGGCAAGTCTGTATTTTGAAACTCTGGAGCTTGCAGAAAATATTGACCAAAAAGGATTCACCCTAATAATTGCTTCTAAGTTGTCTAATAACCGACTGCTCTTTGAACCAATCTGCAGTTTTGTCCACTGCAACTGTAAAATGAACAAAGATGTGTTGTTTGTTTTTAAAATTCCTGACCCAGAAATAAAATACTTATATCTTTTCCCCCAGCTCCAGTGGTTAATTCATGTATATGTCTACAGATATTTGTTTGCATTTATTGTGTAGTTTGCAATCTTTTCTGAGAGAATATTCTATCATTTAAAAAAGCAATATTTTTAAATATATATTAACAGCCATGATATAATTATGATGCTAATAGCTTAATGCGTTTCAAAGGACAAATTCCTTTTTACTTCTTTGGAAAATGCTGGTGGTGGGTGGGGAGGAAGAGGGGCTTCTGCATTCTGAAAGTTGCTTCTAAGTAGAGAATTTTACTGATGAGATACAAAAATTATTGGAAAACTATCTCCAATCTATCTTGGCTCTTTCCACTGTTTTGTTTTATTCCTTAAAGCAGGAGTCTCCAAACTTGGCAACTTTAAGACTTGTGAAGTTTTAAGACTTTGCATCGCTGGCTAAGGAATTCTGGGAGTTGAAGTCCACAAGTCTTAAAGTTGCCAAGTTTGGAGACCCCTGCCTTAAAGGGGAAAAAACCCCTTTTTATCTCTTGATATGCATCACCACCACAGCTCTAAGACGTAAGTACTGAATGTAAACATAGGGAAACATTTCTGTTCCTTGGCTGTTTATTTTAAAGATCTCCAATGCTTATGCACAAAAACAAGAAGTAAAAGTGTCTGTATCCACTGATGCCTGTGAATAATGACATTTGAAATCTCAAGGTATGAAGAGCTATGTACATATCTTAATGTTAATAAACATTCTTCAAAAACCTTAGTGTTCCAGTTTTTCTTTAGTATTTGGCTGCATGAGATGCCATTTCTGAGGCCCTCTGCAATTTCAGAGCAGCTAAATCAGGTAGCCGGACTGTTGTGTTCTGACTGACCTCTAACTGAACCCTAAACTTGTTTTGACTAGACCACCTCTGACTGAACTGTAGTTGTTATGTTTATAGTTGAACTCTACCTGAACTGTTGTTGCCACCCTGGTCATGTGTTTGAATGCTCATATGCTATTGGTTGTTGTGTCTGACAGCTCCCTATAAAAGGGCTAGCTGTCAGACTGCAAGTTGCTGGTTACTTGAGTGAGCTGAGTAAAAGAGCTGTTATGAAGTCTGTCTCCTGTGATCCTTGCCCACAATCTAACAGTGGCGACGAGGGTTTGGGACCAGGAGAATGAAGACTAGCCCTCAAGTGCTGCAACCAGCCAGGCAGCACTAGCCACTTCTGCCTTCTCTCATCGGGATGTCTACCTTCCACCCGCCTACGCCTTTCGATCCTGCCCGGGAAAAATGGGACTCCTACATGCAGTGTTTTGAGTGCTTCCTCGAAGCCAATGATCTGCCGGGGTTGGCTGACAACAGAAAAAGAGCTTTATTTCTGAGTCACTGCGGGCCAGAGGTGTTTGACACCGCAGAATCATTTCTGACCCAACCCCAGTCCACACCGTGACCTGGCAGGTACTCCAGGCAACACTGAAGACACACTACGCACCCACCCCATCCAAGGTTGTCCGGTGCTACAAGTTCTGCCAGCGGATGAGCAGGAGGGCAAGACCATCAACCAATACATCGCCTCTCTCCATAAAGCCTCCGGCCACTACGAGTTCCGCAACCTGGATGACATCCTGCTTGACCAGCTCATCTGTAGCGTGCAGGACATTCGCCTGCAACACCGGCTCCTGTCTCGGCCCAACCTCATGCTGGCCGCTGCCCTGGACAAAGCCAGAGCTACTGAGTCCTCAACCAAAGCAGCCGAATCTCTGCACTGTTTCACCTCCTCTAAAAAGGACACTAAGCCTCCTTCTGCGGTCCACAAGGGCTCTGTCGAGGAGCCTGTAAGCAGTGATGACAAGGTCTGCCGCACCGACTGGAAGCGCCCTCCACCCCCCAAAGAATCCCTGACTGCTTGTGCCAGCTTGGGGGGGGGGCGACACCCGAGAATATCATGCAGATTTAGGCATGTTATCTGCCAACATTGTGAAAGGAGAGGACATTTGGCACAAGTTTGCCACGCCATTCTGCCTCCGAAAGACACGCATACGCAGGACATCCCTAGAGGTGAATTGTCAAATAGATTCTGGTGTGAAAACCAATGACTACGTCAGATCCTTCGCCATGCAGCCGGAAACCAACCAAACACGGGTTGCCAGGGCCAGCTGCCCCTTCAAAAAGAAGATCATGGTCACCATCTCCATCGACTGAGCACCGGTCCAAATGGAGGTTGACACCGGGTCTGCAGTGTCTATCGTCACCTGGGAGATGCTCAAGCTCGCCCTTCCAAGTCTCCGGTCTACCCGCCTGCAGGAATCCTCAATCCGCCTCTCTGACTACCAGGGAAACCGGATCCCTGTCCTTGGAAAAGCCCGGGTCCACATCAGATTCAACAATTTTGACGGACCTCTCCAGCTCACCATAGTCAACGGCAGCCTTCCGAGCCTCCTAGGACTCGATTGGTTCGAATCGCTCAGCCTAGGGGTGACAGACATCAACGCCATCGGAGCCGCGAACCTGGACGACCTTTTTGATGAGTTCCAGGAAGTTTTCAGTGATGGCTTGGGCAAGTATGTGGGGACTCCTATTTCATTTAGCCTTGATCCTAATGTCGCCCCCATTCGCCTTAAGCCTCGACGGGTCCCTCTCCCACTAAGGGACAAAATTGACAAAGAGATGGACAAGCTCATCAAACAAGGCATTTTGGAGCCGGTCGACCATGCTAAATGGGAGACCCCCATAGTGACCCCCATTAAAGTGGACGGCAGTATTAGAATTTGTGCTGACTACAAATGCACAATCAATAAGGTTTTGCAGCAGAGCGCCTATCCGGTGTCGATTGTGCATCATCTACTCCACTCCCTAAGTCCTGGACGCCTGTTTGCTAAACTAGACCTTGCGCAGGTGTACCAGCAGCTGCAGAAGCACAGACCACTGTAACTCACAGGGGAGCTTTTAAATGTCACAGGCTGCAGTTTGGAGTCAGCGTAACCCCGGGGTTGTTCCAGAGTGTAATGGAACGTCTGTTACAGAACATCCCAGGGTCGTACCATATTTTGATGACGTCCTAATCTCTGCCTGTGACCAGGACCAGCTCCGCTGTTGAGTTAGAATGGTCCTATCAAAAATGCGTGCTGCTGGGCTTAAAGCCAAACGCAGCAAATGCTTGTTGGGGGTCCTGAGGTTGTATTTTTAGGGTACCAAGTCAACGGCCAAGGCATCCACCCCACAGAAAATAAGCTAAGGGCAATCCATGAGGCTCCTGCCCCAAAAAACCAAACAGAGCTCCAAGCCTTCCTTGGGCTCCTAAATTTTTACAGCCTTTTCCTAAAAGACAAAGACACCGTAGCCGAGCCTCTCCACAGGCTGCTGGCCAAAAACACTCCTTGGAAATGGGGGTCCAGGGAGGCGTCAGCTTTTGCATCTGTCAAACGACTACTCACCAGTGACAGTTTATTAATTCAATACAACAATACCTTGCCATTGGTCCTGGTGTGCGACGCTTCCCTTGTGGGAGTCGGCGCTGTGCTCAGCCACAAGCTTCCAAATGGGTCAGAGGCCCCTGTGGCCTATTACTCAAGGACTCTGTCCAGTGCAGAGCGGAACTACAGCCAGCTGGACAGAGAGGCCTTGGCTTTAGTTGCTGGTGTCAAAAAATTCCATGAATATTTATTTGGGAGGGATTTTGTTTTGGTTACAGACCAAAAGCCACTTCTGGGGCTTATTGCGGGGGACTGCTCCACTCCGGCTGCCCTATCCCCCCGTTTTGGCCGTTGGGCCATCTTTCTCTCGGCCTACTCCTATCGCCTGTACATCGTCCAGGAAAAGACATGGGCAATGCGGATGCTTTGAGCAGGTGCCCATTGCCCAATCTCCTTACGGACATTGTCCCAGAAGCTCCAGTCCTTTTGATTGACTTGGCTGATTCCGGACTGGTCACTTCTGCTGTGGTGGCTAAACACACAGCCAAGGACCCCTCACTCAGAACTGTGTTGAACTGGGTGTGGAGGGGATGGCCGAAGGGACTGGTCAAGCCTGACCTTAAACCATACAAACAGAGACAGCATGAACTATCAGAACAAGGGGGTTGCCTCCTTTGGGGTGACCGAGTGGTCATACCAACCAACCTGCGAGCTGGAATACTCAGGACTTTACATGAAGGCCATCCAGGGATTGTCTGGATGAAAGCCTTGGCTAGTGGGTATGTTTGGTGGCCAAACATGGATGCAGAAATCCAAAATTGGGTTGGGTTATGCAAACCATGTCAAGAGTCACGGCCTGCTCCGCCCAAAGCACCAGTCCATGACTGGGAACAACCAAAAAGCCCCTGGTCATGGCAACACGCTGATTTCGCAGGCCCCTGCCACGGCCAAATGTTTTTAATAATTGTCGATGCCTACTCAAACTGGTTCGAAATATTTCCAATGGGTTCTACCACCGCTGAGGCGGTTATTAAGGTGCTCAGACACCTTTTTGTCACACACGGCCTCCCAGACATCCTTGTAACGGATAATGGTCCCCAATTTACGGCCACCAATTTCGAGGGGTACCTTGCTGGCCTGGGAATTGGCCATGCCCTGTCCTCACCATTCCATCCGGCGACCAATGGACTGGTTGAACAATTCGTAAGGTCAGCAAAGGAAGCATTAGGTAGACTAGGCCCAGGGGACTGGCAGGCCCTCATCGATAAATTTCTGAGTACACAGCACATAACCCCAAGTGCTACCACTGGCCGCAGCCCGGCCGAGCTCCTTATGGGTCGCAGGTTTAGATCCGTCCTGGACCGTTTACACCCAAACTACGCCACTAAGGAAAAACCAGAGGTCACACAAAAAACCAGGGCCTTCTCCCTGGAAGATTCGGTATTCACCCAAAATTATGCCGAGGGCACCCTGTGGCTACCTGGGATCAAAGAAACAATCTTGGGTCCACTAACATACGAAGTCCGCCTCCAGGACGGACGCCTCTGGAAGAGGCACATAGATCAGCTACGCAACCGAGTAAAAGGGGAATCTAACGAACCACAAAAGGTAACGCCCTGTGTTCTTCCCCTAGCTACCTCAAGCCCGAGTGTCTCGGAAGGCCTACCTGAGGAAGTTGAAGTCCAGTGGCGTCCTCAATTAGGACCGGTTCCACCAGTTGCAGAGGCCACATCCGATACATTCCAGGAGCTTCCATGCTGCAACCCAAGAGCAACAGCAGACCTGTGCGAACAGGCTGCTGCCTCACCTGAGACTGAGCTGCGCAGTTCCCAAACGCCCCGCCTACCTGCACGACTATGTTTGTCAGACTGTTCCATCTAGAAGGGGAGGGGTGTTGTGTTCTACTTGACCTCAAACTGAACCCTAAACGTATTTTGACTAGACGACCTCTGACTGAACTGTGGTTGTTATGTTTATAGTTGAACTCTACCTGAACTGTTGTTGCCACCCTGGTCATGTGGTCATCACGCTATTGATTGTTGTGTCTGACAGCTCCCTATAAAAGGGCTAGCTGTCAGACTGCAAGTTGCTGGTTACTTGAGTGAGCTGAGTAAAAGAGCTGTTATGAAGTTTGTCTTCTATGATCCTTGCACTATGATTGCAGGGCTTCAGCTTGAGATTAGATGAGCCCCAGGAAAATTGCCAGTCATATATAATTATAATCCAAATGCTGTCCCATTGAGGCAAGTATACAAATATACTAATTAAACACTTCAGAAATTAAGCTTTCAGTTCTAATACAAGCATCCATCTTGTAGAAGCAGGAGATGTTAGAATTTTGGTGACTAATAACACCGTAGTTGAAAACTCCTAGAACTACTACTATTGTGGCTTAATTCAATTATTCCTAGTAACACATCCTTCCTGCATTTCTGGATCTTTTTTTAATCCATCCTTTCTTGTCCATATCTCGGTTTGGCTGGAATATTGTGGAAGTTGAAGTCCCACATATCTTAAAGTAGCCAAGGTTCAGAAACATTGCTATACAGAGATCAAAATAAGTACCATACCACTCAGTTCAGTTAGTACAAAAATATAGTTATGTTTATTTATTAAATATTATGAAATATCACAAGCAGGGAGAGAGAAAGCAAGAGATAGAAAATGTAGAGGACTTAGTATCAACAGTCTACATGATTGATATATTTATATCAACTCAAGAGCCGAGTTGGTGCAGTGGTTAAATTCAGCACTGCAGGCTACTGCTAGTTCAGCAGTTCAGCTGTTCAAATCTCACCGGCTCAAGGTTGACTCAGTCTTCCATCCTTCCGAGGTGGGTAAAATGAGGACCCAGATTGTTGGGGGCAATATGCTGAACTCTGTAAACCACTTAGAGAGGGCTGTAAAGCGCTATGAAGCGGTATATAAGTCTAAGTGCTATTGCTATTGCTATATTTCAAAACACAGAGAACTTTCCAAAGTCACTAGAAAAATCACATCTGGATAATTAGCACAAACCATTCCAAAAACAGAGATTTTGGATTATGCCAGTTTTAAACCTCCTTTGTACACAACAACACTGGAATAGAGGTGGAAAGTAGGGTACTAGATCAGTGATGGCGAACCTTTTTTCCCTCGGGTGCCGAAAGTGCATGCGCGCGTGCTATCGTGCATGTGCGAGTGCCCACACCCATAATTCAATGCCTAGGGAGGGCGAAAACGGCCTCCCCCGCTCCCCCGGAGGGCCTCTGGAGGCCGGAAATGGCCTGTTTCCCAACTTCTGGTGGGCCTGGTAGGCCCATTTTTCATCCTCCCCAGGCTCCAGAGGCTTCCTGGAGCCTAGGGAGGGCAAAAACACCCTTCCCAGTCCCCCCGGAGGCCCTCCGGAAGCCGAAAACGCCCTCCCAGAGCCTCCGTGCTGGAGCTGAGCTAGGCAATGGCTCGTGTGCCGGCAGATATGGCTCTGCGTGCCACCTGTGGCACCCGTGCCATAGGTTCGCCATCACTGTACTAGATGATTCCTTCCCTTATTCCGCATCAGAAAAGAAATAATTTGGCGGATGGGGATGATGGATCCGTGTTTTCAACCCCCAAATCCTTAAGAGTGTTACTTTATACCCTGACACACACACGCACACCCAAAGTGCCATCTTCATAGCCACCCTTAAAACAGTGAAAATACCATCTTATCCTTCTTGTTGATCCATCAGCACAAACATCTGTCTCCATCCTAACCCCAATGCAAGGTCTGTTTAGTTTGGCAGGTCCCTTTGCAAACAGTGTCAGCTGAGATCTCGCAAATGGACTCTGCAACCATGGCACCATTCCTCCCCTTGATATTAAAATAATGATACAATGATAATATGACACCTCAGCTTCACTTCTGTAAGGAGGCGGTGAGAGACCAGGAGCCTGGAAATGTGTCAGACAAGAATGCCTGACAATATTGGAAAAGGGCCAACCAAGCATGTAACTACTGCCCTAGAGGTTTAAGGTACTTTTTTACAAAATAAAAACACTCTTCTGATAAAGGAATAAAAATAATAAAAATAAAAAGTCTGGCCTTCCTTCCCTCCCTACGTGTGTGTGTGTGTGTGTGTGTGCGTGAGAGAGAGAGAGAGAGAGAGAGAGAGAGAGAGAGAGGGAGAGAGAGAGAGAGAGAGAGGGAGAGAGGGAGAGGGAGAGGGAAAGATTATTACATCAATGCAACCCCAACAGCCTTAATATAGTCAAGGCAGAAATGGAACCTGCTTTGGGACTTTCAACAAGATGCAGTCCTATCTGGATCTCAAACCTGGTTGTGTTCTGGTATAGCCATAAAGCCACATACCAGAAGCAACTGCCTAGAGTGGCAGAATTTAATTTAATTTAATTATTATTATTTTATTTTATTATGTTTTTCTGCTTTCTAGACTGATGCTGTAACTATTAGACAAACTGGCTCTGTTTTGATTTTTTTATTTATGTATGAAACACATCGAGCTGCTTCAATCTTTAAAAGACTGTAAATAACACAGAAAAGACAATGGCAACTAGCCAATGCAATATCAAGTTATCTTGACTACTATACCAGCGGTGGGTTGCTCCCGGTTCTCCGAACCGGTAGCGGTGGTGGCGGGAGGCTCCGCCCACCCACCCGGGACATTTAGCAATAGCAATAGCACTTAGACTTATATACCGCTTCATAGTGCTTTACAGCCCTCTCTAAGCAGTTTACAGAGTTCAGCATATTGCCCCCAACAATCTGGGTCCTCATTTTACTGACCTCAGAAGGATGGAAGGCTGAGTCAACCTTGAGCCGGTGAGATTTGAACAGCTGAACTGCTGAACTAGTAGTCAGCTGAAATTGCAGTGCTGCTTTTAACCACTGCGCCACCTGAGCATGAGCGTGCTCACGAGCAAACCGGTAGCGATGGGATTTAGAACCCACTACTGTACTGTACCACAATCTACTCGTATAATTATCATATTAAATTAAATCATAATAAATACATTTGGGTTTTGCTAACTCCCACCGCCACCACTTAAGCCCCCAGGATTTCCAGAACATCCAGATCTCCACAACTTTCTGGAAAGCCATGCCAAGGGAGGAGGGTCACCTGAAGACCTGAAGGGAGGGAAGCTACAATAGTCTAGAAGAAGGGAGCTCCCACAGAGAATGCCAGCTATCAGCCCCAACTCCCCTGACACTGCTGCTGCAGCCCTTCTGATCACCACCTTATCCTAGAAACTCAATAGAAAACCAGCTTATGCTCCACAGAGGGTAGAAGGAGAGCAAAAGAACAACAGGCACCTTCACTTTCATTTTCATTTGAAGGATAGCCAAAGTCCCATCCCTGCATAGAAATGGAAACCATGTTTTTGTACCTCCACAGGCTTCAGAACTGAGTCATCGCCAAGAATTGCCATATCCAGCTGGGAAACAAGATAGGTTGTTCTCCCTTTCTGGAGGGTGTATATTTCAGCAGCCCCAGCTGTTACATTTTATTAAACAGATTATGTAAATAATCACTTTCCATGAATTGGAAATCAAACCGGATACAGGTGAGACTGCATCAGTATCAACCATAAGATGGCAGCAAAGAGATACAGAAAAGTGGTCATCTGATTATTATTTTTTTATAACCCAGATCTGGTACCTTGTACTGATGTAACCTGCTCAAGCTACTCCATCCTGGATAATGAGCCCAAAGTCACCATTACTGTTGGGTCTCTGATTTGTATTTGAGTCCAAGACACCAGAACAGGTCTCCTTAGTGGAATGCAGCCACCAACACTTTAACTATACAGATGTTGAGATGAGGGGGAGGATAGGTCCCACTAACAAGTACTTGAGGCCCAGTGAGCTCTACTTACTTCTCTATAGTCCTTGGTTTCTCAGAAAATAAACTACAACCTTAGCCACCAAAAGATTGTCTATAGAGAAATATAAAGATGGCCTTGAAGAAAATATACAGCAGCCATTACAAAATCATTAGGTGAATGAGGGAGAAACTCAAGACTGGCCTGCCTTGACTCTCTTGGGATTGAGAAGGAAGGAAAAAGAACTCTGCCAGGCTTTCAAGATTTTGATATTATAGACCAGAGCTGGGGAATGATAGCCTCTTTATGACTTGTGGACTTCAACTCCCAGAATTCCTGAGCCAGCATGGCAAACTCAAGAATTCTGGGAGTTGAAGTCCACAAGTCATAAAAGGGCCATTGTTATCCACCCATTATAGACTACATCAGTAGAGTTCTATTTCTTTTGGTCTTTGTTTCCTGACCTAGTTTGACATTTTCCATCCTTTTATTTTCTAAAAAAAATTATTTTTTCTTAAACTAGCAGCCTCAACCCTGAAACTAACCATAATGTGCTAAAAGTCTTTTGTTTATTTCTCATTTCTTTAACCTGATATGAATAACAGTTGCAGGAATTGGATATGTCTAGTGAAAAGAAGGACTAGGGGTGACATGATAGCAGTGGTCCAATATCTAAGGGGCTGCCACAAAGAAGAGGGGGGGGTCAACCTATTCTCCAAAGCATCTGGAGGCATGACAAGAAACAATGGATGGAAACTAATTAAGTAGAGAAGCAACCTAGAACTAAGGAGAAATTTCCTGACAGAACAATTAATTGGTGGAATTGTTTGCCTTCAGAATTGTGGGTGCTGCATCACTGGAGGTTTTTAACAATTGGACAACCATTTGTCTGAAATGGTACAGGGTTTCCTGCTTGAACAGGGGTTGGACTAAAAGAACTCCAAGGTCCCTTTCAACTGTGTTATTCTGTTATTCCCTGTTCTTTGCAGCCATTTTCCAAAAAATATCCTTTCATTTTCAAAATATAAAACAAAATAATACAAACAGGCTGCTTCCTCAAATATGTGGTTATTGTTGACCCAGTCATGGATGGCTATCTGCCTGGTTCCTCTTGGCTATTTCAGGGTTCTCTAGGCACCCTGCTTCTTCTCCAACTCCTGGGATTGGTCTCTTTGACCATTTTGGCTTAGGTGCAAGAGAAATTGGGACAGCTGGCTTCCATAGAACAGCTGCCTGCAAAATGCTTGGCTGCTTCTTTTAGAAGCTCCTGTCAAATCCTTCATACACAAGTTTAGACTACTCATAATTTGTCCTGTATCAGACTAGTAGGAATTTCTTTCCACTAAGGCAGAAAGGCCAAAAAAGGGCTTGCCAATAATGCCAGCAGTATTGGATGTCACTCTTTCTTGCTGGCTGAACACCATTCAAAGTCTAAAAATTGAGAATTAAAAAGGTAAATGTTTCCCTTGCCCTGTTGGGTCCGACTCTAGGGGGATGCTTATCTCTGTTTCTTAGCTGAGGGAGCCAGTGTAGACATTTCTGTGGTCATGTGACCAGCATAACTCTACGCCGAGTGTCAGGATGAGAATAACTCTCACTAGAGGCGAAAATAGATCTTTTCCCGGAATTCTGACATTAGAAATGAAACCGCAGTTTAAAGTTCTAAGTAAAAATATTTATTTGGTACAAAAACAATAAATCCTCATTATTCTACATCTCTGATATAAAAAGGCATGCCTTGCTTCGATAGAAGCGAGGAACAGAAGGATAGAATGGAGAAAGGAATGTGCACATGCGTACTAAGAACATATCAATCACGTGCTCAGGAATAAACCATTATATTAGATAGGGATGCTTCTCCCTGCATATACATATAACAGGCAATATAAAAATCACTGCCTGACACCGAGGTACACGGAACACTGCTATCTTCTCACCAATATGGTACCTATTTATCTATTCACATTTGCATGCTTTGGGACTGCTAGGTGGGCAGAATCTGGGGCAAGTGACAAGTGCTCACCCCATCATGTGGTGCCTCTTGCTGACAATCTTCTGGTCGGTAAGCCCAGCATCTGTATAATTTGCCTAACTTAGTTAAAATGTTAACACCCAGAAACAGAAATTAATTGGTCAAAGACACTTTTGGAGTTGATCCCAACATCTTGGCCTCTGGAGGAAGATTCCCGAGGAGCATCTGCAGGGGGTCAGGTACACCCCAGACAATAGCTGGCACCATTGGGAGCTCCCCTGCTGTGCCATGGCCAAGTCAAAAACAGCATCTGCAGGAGAAGCCTTTCATGCCCTTAGCAGCTGCTCTGCGCCAAAGATCAGTGTAGTTCAGCTCAGCAATCTGTCTGTTGGCTGCATATCAACTAATCACAACAGGGAAAAACATAATGGCAGTGTCATCCTCTTTTATGACTGGCTACATAAACCCTCCCGTGTATTTAGCTTGATATCAATCAGTGGTTTGTTTTCCAAGAGGGAGCTTGCACATTAGTTATCCTTAATGCAGTAGTCTCTGTGTGATGGTATTCTTGAAGTATGCCCTTTTTAGTGTATTTTTTTCAATGCTCTAACTCCCCAATTACTTAAGCCTGTCTTCTCAGAAGAAAAATATGCCTCCTGTATCATCAGCCTGGCTCAAACTGGATAACTAAAATCACATTGAGTATTCTTGCTATGGATGCACTTCACTTATATAATGGCATTAGAATGCCCGCTTGAGACATCCAGTCCCATCGGAAAAAATTCTGAGCACACACACAGCATTAAAGCCAATTCGGAATTATCAACATACATTTATGCACTTGGGATTATTGTCTCAAAGGGCATTAATCTGCAGATATCAACACAGATTTTCATCTGTCATGTTGAGGATTAGATGGAGCTCTTCATAACCCCTTTTGGAGTTTACTAACTTGATTCTTTGGATGTACATTTTTCATCCCTTCTACACAGCCTTCCTTCCTTCTTACCATGCCCTTTTACCCGGGTAAATAAATTTAATAATAAATAACTTTTCTTGCAATTTCTGGCTTTAGTATACTTAATTTTGTTCTCTAGGGCTAGTGATTCTCAGGGAAAAATACCAAATCCCCGTGTGCCCAATTTCTACTCTCTCAAAACTTCCAGAAAACAGCCCTATCTCATTTCCCAAATCTTCTCACACTTCTCTGTCCCATCTGCTTCTATATCAGAGATTCTGTGCCAGCATGAGGGTTGTGGAGTAGGAAATAATGATAAGAGAAAAAGTCTCAAAGTAGAAAGAATATGTCTTCCTTTTGTGATTGAAGATGGAACTATTCTAAAATATCTTTTTGGTACCCAACAGTTTACAGAATCACAGTACAATACTAATACTAGCCACTAGGTAGTCCTCAACATATGAGTAGTCGCTTAGCAACTATTCAAAGTTATAATTGATGCCAAAAAGGGAGAATTATGACTGTGATCCAAAGATCCAACAGTTGGGCCCCTTCCATGGACAAGTAATGAAACGTCAGGCGCTCAGCAACATAGCTGTATTTACAGTTGTGTGCAGTGTCCTGAAGTCATGTGACCATATTTAATGCAGTTTTGCCAAAAACCAGCACCTACTTCTGGTTTTCAGCAAAACCATGCCACAGCAAACTATTGGTTCACTTAATAACCATGATAATTGGCTTAACTACCACTGCAAAAAATGCCGTAAAATAACATTAGGCATCCATTATATGACTGCCATGACACACTCACAAAGGGCAGGGTCCATTATGATTGTTATGTCAAGGACTATTAGAATCAATAATATCATTTACTAATTTTTTAAAAAAATTCTGTATCCCCTTTCTAAGGGGGAGCATGGCAGTGTAAACAAAATTTTCTCAAATTCAATGCATATATCATATGCATGTAACTACATATAAGAATATATTAGCTAAATGATGAGGAGATTCTTAACAATCAACACATGATCACAAACTCAAAGAAACCAGGAGTGGGGAGTATGTGAAGAAATTTTTTTCTCATTACTTTGTAGAGTACTATAGAAGCATCAAGTAGAAAATCAATCCTCTGTTATCATTCACTGGTACCCAAACGCCTATTATGCACAGTTCACACTTCTACTTTCATCTCGTCTTATTGTATTTGTGTGTTTCTGCAAACGTTTCCATGATTTTCTATTCAATTGAATTCTACCTTGTATCATTCACCACACCAACCATTTGTACTTCTCTAGTCTTCTAAGACTGGAGCTCACCTAGGCTTTTATTTACAAATGTCATCCATAAAAATGTAATTCCTGATTTCACTCTCACATATGGTGAAAAGAATAGGAAAAGCAATATAAGGACATGTAGAGTAAACCTGTTCAAATTAATAGAACAAGGATGATCTTTTCATGATGATCAACATTTTAGGGAAGAATACAAGAAGCAGATGGCAAGTATCCAGTCCAAACAAATATCAAAATTGAATGCTAGAGTAATCCTTGTGAGGTGTGAGACATCACAGGAAGAGATACTAACAGGATCTTGGTGGGTTGGAACCTGCAGTAGAATTAATCACAGATTTTTTTAAAAAGCTGCATAGCTAATTATTAGGACAGATAGTGAAACTTACCACCAGATTTGATTCATTTGATATCATGGAAGTTGCCATTACAAGTCAAGCAGGGAACAGACTACAACCAAACAGGTCTGATACATTATTCTAGTCCAGCAGAGACAGATTCAAGCTTGCTATAGTCACCTTAAAGCTTCTCAGAAGCCTTGCTCATTATCGTCTTAGCTCAGGGGTCAGCAACCTTAAACACTCAAAGAGCCACAAACCGGAAGACCCCCGTTCAATTCTGCAGCTGACCGGAAGTCCGGTTCCCCCACCAGACAGTGTCCTCCTAGCACGGCGTCCTTTTTCCTCTACCTGTACTAACCGAAAGCTCTATCAGTTGTGGAGCCGACCAGCAACAGGGAGCCGCAGCAGAAGGATGAAAGAGCTACATGCGGCTCCAGAGCCACAGGTTGCTGACCCCTGTCTTAGCTGAATGTCTTTTTTGCTTGAAATAATAAGACTTCTCCGGTTTCTAGAAAAGTGTACTGTATTCCAATACTTCATTGCTAGCTCAAGCTATATACAAGTTTACTTTAGTATTACTGTCAAAGTTCAGTTATATATAATTAATATTATGTCTCAGCACCTTTCAGATTTTGGCTGTCCCCACGCCAAACCCCAAGCAAGTTCAGGTCTGGTAAATATTCAAATGAGAAATCATCAAAGAATGTGCTTGAAGCTGGAAAAAAAAAGGACCCTGGAAGGAAGTGGTCACAAATCACTCCAGCCAAATAAACTTCATGGATGTATCCATGGAGTCATCACAATTTGAGCTCAACTTGAGGACACCTCTAGGTCAATGTGGGATTTACATGCAAAGGGGTGGGTGGGTGTATCAATCTATTTTCCAAAGCAGTAAAAGGAAGACAAGAAACAATGGATGGAAACTAATCAAGGAGAGAAGCAACCTAGGACTAAGTGGGAACAATTAACCAGTGGAACAGCTTGCCTTCAGAAGTTGTCGGCGCTCTATACTAGAGACTTTTAAGAAGAGACTAGGCAGCCACTTGTCTGGAATGGTATATAGGGTCTCCTGGTTGAGTAAGGGATTGGACTAGAACAGTGTTTCCCAACCTTGGCAACTTGAAGATATCTGGACTTCAACTCGCTGGCTGGGGAATTCTGGGAGTTGAAGTCCAGATATCTTCAAGTTGCCAAGGTTGGGAAACACTGGACTAGAAGAACTCCCAAGGTTCCCTCTAACTCTGTTATTCTGTTTCTGTTAAATCTGTTAAATTAGGATGGGGGGTGACCGGAAGGAGCAATATTTCATTTCAAAATCCCTTTGGAAACATATTTCCTAAATCAAATTTTAGAAAGTAAAGTAAAACACAGATATTAGCAGGATATTCATAACCAGTGATAGAAATGTTCATGGATGCTGTACCAAGGGAATGATTTAGTTAACTCCTAATCCTATAGTAAACTTAAGACCCGTTCATATAAGGATAAAAAAACCTCCAGTCCCAAGCCTTGATTCAGCCTAAGAAGCCAATTCATTCTGACCTCAAGCAACCTTCCACCCCCTTGTTTCAATATGTTTACTATTGATGTTAATGCTTGTTTACATTCATTTGATTTTATTATCCTCAGTTTCTTGGGTTTAAATCAAGTAATATGAAAACCGCTCGTGACATGCATTTACCATTTAAATTCAGGAAGAAATCTTGAAGCATAATTAGAACATTATTATTATTCATTTTAATTGCACCTTTTTTGTGAACAGTACTTTGCAGTGCTCCTCTCTTACAAACTCAGAATAATCTTGCAAAATGAGTCATTAAGAACTTATTCAGTGCAGAGTGAATTGAGACTGAGAAAGATTTGCTTAAGGCCAAGCAGCAAGATCAACAAGGAAATAAATTTAAATGTCCCTAGATGAATAGATCCACTGTGCAATGTGTTGGGGATATAAACCCACATTTATTGCAACATTTATTCCGGGAGCTGTTTGGAGTTCCAGCAGTCAGCACAAATACGTTTTACATATGTGATGAGATCGTCTAATTGTCAGCAAAAGAGACATCTGCCCATCTTGCTCCTCCTTTTATACTTGTTTCCCCAATGACTCATAAGTACCGCTATTTATATTTCTCATCTTTCATTTAAGGCTATTTGCTCCTCTTGTTTGCAGTAATGAGTTGTGAACATGAGATGTGACTTCCTTTTCAATCTAACTCATTTCATTCTCATACAAAATGCTTTTCCTGCACTGGTGGAAGGAGAATGAATAGCTTCTTACAGTATTTGTTTATGTTCAGTCAATAGCAAGAAATCAGAATTAGCTAGATTCCCCTCCAAAATTATTTAAGTGGGATTTTTATGCAGAGGCAAACCAATATCCAAAGAATCATGAAATATGCGGAGAGACAGCAGGCTCACTTTCACAGACAATGATCAAGGGAAGATTAGGCTTCCTTCCTAATCTGGAGGCTTCAACAGGAATTCCTGCACTGAACAGTGTTTAGTTTTCCTGGCATGAATGGCTCCTTCCAATCTGATTCCATTACTTTTACTTTTATTTGTTTGGTGGTTTTTTTATTTGGCATCAGTGGTGGGTTCCTACCAGTGCGGTCCACTCTATAGCACCGGTAGTGGCCCGCTGGTGACGTCACAGTACCGGTGTGGTCGGTTGCCGGTGCCTGGGCACCGCCATTTTTAAAAAAATTTTTTTTTACATTTTTAAAAAAATTTCTTCTGCACATGCCCAGAAGCCGAGCTTCCGGCACTGCACATGCGCTGCCTTCCTACCCCACAGTGAGTCCAAGCAGGGGAGGATGGCTGAGGGAGCACGTGAGATGCTGAAAGAACAGGCGGCAGGAGCTATCTCCATTCCCCTCCCTTCAGCAGTCCGAGAAGCCACGAACGCGCGGTGATGATCCTAGGCATTTTTGCACGTTTCAGGCTTCTCGAGCTGCTGAGGGAAGGGGGAATGGGCGGCAGGACCTATCTCAGTTCCCCTCCCTTCAGCAGTCCGAGAAGCCATGCCCACCTAGTCATATGGCCAGCAAGCCACGCCTGCCTGGTCACATGGCTGGCAAGCCACACCCACAAAATAAGCCACACCCACAGAGTGGTAGTAAAAAAATTAGGAATCCGCCTGTTTGGCATATATTTAATAGTGAGGAAAGTTTCAAAGGTGGTTTGGGATAAAACATTAGCATCAGTAGTGGGTTCTAAAACCATTTGCTACCGGTTCGCGCGCACGCTCGTGTGAGCGACGCTTCTGCACATGTGAAGAAGCATCACAGGCAGGTGGGTGGAGCGTCCTGGGTGGGTGGGTGGAGCCTCCCACCACCGGCGCTACCGGTTCACAGAACCAGGCCAAACCGGGAGCAACCCACCACTGATTAGCATCCTTTCTTTAAAGGAAAGGGAAAAGCCAATTCTGTTCAATTGTTACTTGGATCCAAGCCAGTATATTTCCTTAAATAATTTCAGATGCAAAACTTTACTTCTCACAGCAATGGCAACTCCTTGTTACAGCTCAGTTTTAATATAAATCCAGATAGTAGCCGTGGACAACTTCAATGTTCTTGTGGATCAAGTGTTTTCCATGATGCAATAAGGAACCAGAACTGCATTTTGCTGCACAAATATATCTCTGCTTCTAATGGTCAGGTTCCCTAAATTAATTTGGAGTCACTGCCAAAAACGGTTTCCTTGTTACAGAGCATTGCCATTTAGACGTGGCATTGCATGCAAATAGGTGCATTAATATAGGAGACTGGCTTCACAATCCAGAAAGAACATTAACATTAAAATATTGAAAATCTCTGTTTCCCAAAACAACCTGAAGATGTTTTCCTTTTTCTTATACTTGCAGGCACTTCCAAAACTGAAATTTTATTTACTTATTTATTATTTCAAATGGATATAATCGCCCATCTCATATGTATGACTCTAGGAAGCTTACAAACAATTAAGACAAATATAGCATTAGCACTTAGCCTTATATACCTCTGCACAGTGCTTTTACAGCCCTCTCTAAGCGGTTTGCAGAGTCAGCATATTGTTCCCAACAATCTGAGTCCTCATTTTACCCACCTCGGAAGGATGGAAGGCTGAATCACCCTTGAGCCGGTCAGGAGCAAACTCCTGGCAATACAAAATATAAATACGAACAAAAAAAAAGAGGACAATGAAACAATTTAAAAAGAAAAAGAAAATTATATGAAAGCATTATAAAAAGCATGAAACTCCCAGGCCATAATCCCATTAATCAAAACAACCTGTAAAGCTACTTATCAGCTCCATCACAATTCCATGTCTCCAGGCCCCACTGGCAAAACGGTATCTTCAGGGCCTTGCAAAAAGCCAGCAGGATTGGGAGAATCAGATCTCCAGAGGGATAATGTCATGGTAGGAAAGGTTCCTTTCTTGAGTTCCACCAAAAGACAATCCCTGGCTGACAGGATTGGCAAAATGCCCCTCCTGCTGAACCTGATGGGACAAGTACCGGTAGATGTAATTAGGGAGCACCTCTAATTCATCCTCCCAAGTCACCTGTTTTGAGATACCATTAGTACCTAAATCAGAGGTCTTCAAACTTGGCAACTTTAAGACTTGTGGACTTCAACTCCCAGAATTCTCTGGGAGTTGAAGTCCACAAGTCTTAAAGTTGCCAAGTTTGGGGACCCCTGACCTAAATTGTCCCCCTTTGAGCTGACCAGCCCTTTCCTGGCAGGTCAACAGGGAAGCTCAAAAAATGGTAGACAGATAATGCCCCACCTCAAACCAATCCCATCCATTCTCATCCTCAGTCTTTATTTTGGTGGATTTGTAGTCTGGAAGCAGAATGAACAACATGTAAACAAACCTAAAGAGGCTAATAGTGAAGCTGCAGCACAGAGCTGCCCGGAATAGAAAGGGAGAGAGGAGACCAAATCACCTTGGCTGCCAGTGGAAGATAGATGATCAAAAGAATAGCAATGAGGCAAGAATCCTCTGCCAGCCCTGTCACTAGATAAGAAGTGCTGCTAAAATATGGTCATATTTCTTGTGGACCAGGACCTGAGCCAACTGAAATATGAAGATCACCAGAAGTTTCAGTGTTGTGGGAAGGATGAAAGCATGGTCCTCAGACAGATGTGTCTTTTGTCTATGGAAGCAGCTTATATGCTGCTTGTGTACATTCCCAGATGCACATCTGTGCATGTACTTTCATATATCTTTCTATCTCATTTTCTAGTTATAAATTGACATATTGGCCAAATAACTGCATGTTATCAATATAGGTTTAGGTTAAATTTAATTCTGAATTAGACCATACATAGCTATTGTACTGTATTTGCTGAGTTACGTGTGCAAATATTTGTTATGTGTACCACTTCGTTGTAGTAGAAATAAAAATACTGGAATCTGTTCATTGCCTCTGCTTATTACTCAGGGCTAAATTAGGGTTATATAGTTCAAACTGAAATCTGCCTGGCCAGAGTTCAAGTCCTGAAAAAGGGAGGAGTGGCATCGCTCTATCAAATCTTATCTGTAACATGCCAGAATATTCAGAAAAAGCTGTAATAACTGGCTAACAAATCCTTTTAAAAAGTCATCACATTTTCAGAGATTTCCCCATCCAAATGGGCTGGGGGGGCTTTTCACATCCAAGAACCTCAGAAAAAATGAAGATGATAGAATGAGCTAGCTGAAGAAAAAAGGCCATATTTTATCATTGTCTCCACCTCCTCCCTTTAAATAAAATATTATATGAAGCACTTTGGATGCTTCACTCATGTATTATACTGTTTATTTTTGCCTAAACACAATACTACCATCACATAGTAAACTGCATCAGACTCCAGAGTCACAATAAAAGGGCTAGAAGGGTGAGCGACAGGTTATCAATAGGATGCCACAAGTGTCAGCCTGCTCCAGATGCAAATAAATCTTGCAATGATTTGAAAATCATAATTCACCTACAGCTTTTCTCACTGACTACATTTCATTGCAGTCCTAGGATGTATGCATGACATTTTAGATTCCTATAAACACCATCCTGTCGAAGATGCTCACTTCCTCTTGTAGAAACACACTGCATATCTCCTTAAAAAATCTTGCGCTTCAGTCACCATCTCTGCTCACCATAACAAAGCGAAGTCTCTTTCTATCTGTAGATGGCCACAAAGTTAGAACTTCCAAAAAGTCATTTACACACAAATATACACAATGTGCATTACACTTCAAGAAATCCAGTTTTATCAGTTTCCAGTTCTACATCCAGACAAACTGCAGCCAGTCTTGATTGCTTGATAGTACCTATGTCCTACAGGTCTCCTGTTTGCTAATTCCTAGCCTGCTTACTCGGAGGAGACCCATGAACAGTCTCATGAAGAGCTGAAAAACAACTGGGACCGAAGGAGGAGGGTGGGCGACTAAGACTGGAAAGCAGTACCTCTTGGAGCAGCCCTTCCAACCAAAAGTGTTTGTTTTTCCCCAAGCTACTTTTGTCCCCCGTGGATCACAGGGGGTAAGCCTAAACCGAGGTCACGATGCAGAGAGCCCGTGGATTCACACAACTTTACCCCGGCTCTTTACTGCAGACTCCAGCAAGGTGCAGACAGCCCGAGTCTTAACTATGCTCTCTCGCCTGCCCACGAGCCTCCCCGTCTTCCTCTTCCACCTGCAGGCTGCAAACCACCTGTTGGCCCGCCCGCCCGGGCCAGCCCCAGCCCCAGCCCCTCGTCTTTGGGCACGGAATGCTGCCTTCCCCGCTTTCCCCTTCTTTCGTCTCGGAGGGACCAAATCCCCGAGCAGCCCACAACGGCAGGAAAGCTGCCACCTCCTGGGGGAGACGGCGGGGAGGAGGGACGCGAAGGAAGGGGACAGGCGCGCACGCACTGGCAGAGGCGGTGGGGCCGGGCCGCAGCCATTAAAGCCGCCGCCGCTGCCGTCGCCGGTGGATGAGCGCCCTTTTCCGTCTCCGTCGCTGGGGGAGAGTCCCAGCTGCCTTTGCTCGCCCGCTGCTGTCCTCCCGCCGGCTGCCGCGGGCTACCTCTCGCCCGCTCGCTCGCCCTGCCCTGACGTGGCTGCCGTCGCTTCGGGGTGGGAGGCGGTCAGCGGCAGGCGGCGCGGAGAGCGAACGAGAGAGCTGCTCCCGGCGGCGGTAGCAGAAGAAGCAAAGGATGCTCCGGTCGCCATGGCAGCAGCAACGGCAAGAGGTAAGATGGGTCCCTTCGCTCGGCTGCCTGCTTTCTTCCAGCCTCGCCGAGCCAGGCTAAGCGCGGGAAGGGGCGGCTGGTGGCGGCGGTATGATGGCCTTGACCGGCGCGGCGGTCTGTGCATGGCGACCGTCTCCTCCCGCTCGCCTTTGCGTTCTTGGCTGCTCGGGGGTCCTTTTCTTCTGCCCTGCCTGCCCAAGCTGGGGACGGGGCAGCTCTTGACTTGATCCTCTCTAGCCCTACCGAGGAAACCGACTGTCTGCCATAAGGACCCGAATCTCCCCTGTCCCTAACTTAACCTTCCTCCTTGTTGCCCTGGCTGGCTCCCTTCTTTGCTAGACCTCAGAGCTCCTGGTCTGCAGGAAAGGGCAAAAAAAGAAAAGGAGGGGGGAAGGGGGACTCCCAGGATCAACCCCTTCAATTTTCTCTCAGCTCAGACCTCTCGCTGCCCAGGCCTAGTGCCATAGCAACTTCTTGGAGGCCACCGGCAGTTGCACTTTGTTTAAGGGTAAGATCAAAGGCTAAGGCACTGGGGAATGGGAGATTGAAGGAAGGAACCTTTTCATTTTTACTGCCTTCCTTTTCCTAAGACTTGGGGAGGAAGAGGAGCAGCAGGGCCTCAAGTCTAACCTTGTTAAGCTCCCTTGTTCATCTCCACCCTCCCCATTTCTGTGACTTGTTCCCCCTCATTTTCCTGCATCTTCCCCTTCAGTCAGAAGCCTGTGAGCGACTTGTTTCCCTAGTCACAAAAAAGTTCCCATCTGGAAATACGGCTAGGATAGTGGGAGGTGGCATTTAACAGGAAGCATGGGGCGGGTAATCACCGGCAGAAGGCTTGCTGGAAACCAGGCAGCAACCATATCCCATACATGAAGGTGGGAAAGGCAGGAGAACTAGGGCATATAACAATTTTGGCCAAGTTGTAGGAAACATCAGCACGAAATTGTAAATCTGTATTTAATGAAAGCTTTGTCGTTTTGGAAGACTGTGCAAAATAGCCCTAGAACTAAAGATAACCCACATCTTTATTGGCATTACATTTGAATAGCAGATACATGGGCTACCCAAGCTAAATATAGACCTTAATGACACTTGAAAATGATGTGATGCTGGACCATAATAATTGGAAAAGTTATCGATCCCGGTAATACAAGAGGAGAGAAGTTATTGCCTGTATGATACTAATTAGGAACACACAAGTAGCAATGCGAAAGGAGGTTGTCTCCATCTTCTGTTTGCAGGCTCCTGAGATCCATTTGGTGGGCTGTTGTGTGAGACTGAATGCTTCCTAGAGGAACTAGGCCTGATCCAGCAGAGCTCCTGACCAAATATTACTGGTAGCAATAGTAATGAAGACCAGCCAGTAGATTGAAGGCAGCATTTTAAAATTAACCTTTAAGATGTTTGATTATGAGCAGTTCATGTTGTAATTCTCAAATTCATGTCTATTTGCATGATAGATTGTAAATTGATCTATCTATCTATCTATTTTGGGGGAAACAAATTTGGAGAGGGGGGAGGGAGAGAGGGAGAGAGAAGGGAGAGAGAGGAGGGGGAGGGAGGGAGGGAGAGAGAGAGAGAGAGAGAGAGATCTCCAACAAAACTATAGCCCTAGAAAAGTGTCTCTACTCCCTTCTTTCTTATTCCAGTCCATGTCCTGAATCAAAAACATTAAGGTCAGGGAAACAATTCAGTTGAAGGATGTTTTCCATCCAATAAATAAATAGGACAAATACCTAATTGTGGACAATACCTAAGACAGAATGCAGCTTGCAAGAGCTGAGCTGGAATGAGAACAATCAGCAGGCTTGAGAAATAGTAGCACCATCATGGTGGGAGCTTGGGATAGGAACAGCATGTGGGCAGTGAGAATTTATGAAATGAAAGTTTTAATTGAAGTAGCTTCTGCTACTTGGGGAATAAATGACTTGGCAAAACCACGAGCTGCTGGTTGTGTGTGGGTCACAAACATCAATTGGGAGGCAGGTTGCATTAGCTTGAAAAGTAAGGAGGAAGGAAGAGTTGAGGGGTCCTTGGTGCTCTCTGAGCTTGGTTGTTTTATTACAGACTATGTAGTGAAATGTCTTCAAGAAAACAACCAAGCTTAGAGAGCACTTGGGACCCCTCATTTCAACCCTGAGCTACATATATTCTCTTTTATTGAAAGAAAGAGTTGTTCTGCAGTAGTTTAAAGTTCTTCTCCACCAGCAAATGCCATGGGGATAATCTATGACAATGATATTCAGGTGCTTAAGACAAAGCATTCAGATGACCTTAGGAGAGAAGAACACCAGTGGATCTTTCTGGAAGCCTGTCTGTGTATATAGTGCTATTTCATGTATGCATGACTTCTATTTGAACTTCTATTGTTCTTCCTTGCCTTCGTCAGTGCAGTGATGGAGAACACCTATAGCAGCTATGTTTGATTTATTCTCTGTATCAGGGGTCTCCAACCTTGGCAACTTTAAGCCTGGAGGACTTCAACTCCCAGAATTCCCCAGCCATCTTTGCCAAGGTTGGAGACCCCTGCTCTATATCCCTTCCTGATCTCATCTGGTTTCTATCCATTGTCTATTTTCAGTTAGATTATTATAATGTACTCTAGGTGGGAATTTCCTTGAAGGAAATTCAGAAATTGTAGCAGATCCAGAATATGGTGGCCAGACTTTAGTCAGGAGCTTCACAGCATAAGTATACTGTATGAAGTTTGCTCTGGCAAAACCGCATTGATTGTCCATTAATTTCCAGATTAAAATCAGATTGAAAATAACCACAGTCAAGGCCTCCTCAGTGGTGGCGCCATGTTTCTAGAATTTCTTCCCTCTCTAAGTTTGGACAACTCCCTTCCTGGTTTGTAAGAAAGGGTCAAACTTCCCCCTTAGAACTTTGCTTTTCTGATTGTTAATCAGATAGTTATACCTGAAGTTGTCTAAAGTTATATTACCTGCTATTTGTGGATTTTAAATTGTGTTTTGTGGTTTAGCAAACTTTGTAATTGTAATTTTGTTTTTTATTTTTATTGCCAACTGCTCTGCAGGCCAATTTTACTGGCAGTAAGTAGGTTTTAAGATGAAAAATAAAGGTCAACTAGATGCTTCCAGGATGCTCATTAAAAAAGCAGGAAGGTAATAGCTCTCTTTTCATAGTCACTCCCCAGCAGCTAATATTTAAAGCGTTCTGCCTTCGGGACAGAACAGAAACAATATTAAATATTCATTCAATTTGTCTAGCTACTTTTTAAAAAATGTCTAGATTAGTGGCCATCATCACATTCAGATATTAGTTTTTAAAAGAGTTTCCTTCTATTGAGCCTAACGGTCCCAAAGTAATAATATTTAGAAAGATACAGATATTTGTCTATGATCATTTTTATATCATACATGATATTATATACTTTTGTCACATCTCTCTAGAAAACAAAAATCAATGTAATCCTTCTCTGTAGCAGAGATATCCTAGCCCTCTAATTCATTTGGTTGCTTTTTTGTACCATATTCAGTGCTGTACTTGAGACATAGTAATAAAACTATACTAAGCAGACTTTCATTATTTACCTTATTATCTGTTGGCAATTTCCTAATTTGTCTTTTCCTAGTTAGCATGAAATCACTTTTAACATTTCATTGATCTTTTCATTTGACCTACCCACCATGACTTCAAGATTCTCGTTGAAAGTCTATAGGGCAAAGGTGATAGCTGCTATCATCTATGGTGCCCCACTCTGGGTCCAATCCAATATCTCCTCTCTTGAGTCTGTCAATAATAAGTTCCTACGCCGTTTGATGGGAGTTCTTCCTTGTGTAAGTAATGCCGCAATTCATTTGGAACTGGGCATGTCCTCACTTGCTACAATCATGTGGAAACGTGCAATTGGCTATTGGTTGTCCCTTTGGACTAGACTCCCAGGCTATTACCTAGGCCAATGCCTATGGTGGGACCCTTTTCATAGTCCCTGGGCCCATAATATCCATACTAAACTTTTGAAGATCGGGATTTCCCCCAGTGAAGTTTTTATCTTAGGCCCTGATGCTGCCAAATCGTTGATTTTTCAACGGCTGGACGACATTGATAGACAACTCAATCTGGCAAACGGATCAGGAACTTGCTCATCGTTTTCCCTTGGTATTGTTTCTTTGCTTCACCTCCCCGCCTTACCTTTCTGCGTTACACTCTATCAAACATAGGCTTGCATTTATGAAGGCACGATTTAATGTGATCCCCTCGAATGTCCTCGACAGTAGGCTCTCGGGGGGAGTAAAATCCACCTATTGTACATGTGATGGCCGATCCCTGGAATCTCTGCTCCACATTACATTCGTATGCCCCCACTATCGAGACATAAGATCATCTCCCCTATTTTCCCGAGATTCCCTGGTTCACCAGATCTGTTCAGCCTTTATTTCCTACTCCAGGATATAGACCCTAATATAACCTCAAAGGTGGCAAATTTTTTTGCTGCAGTCGTGGCTGGAAAAAAACGGAGGAAAAGACGGGTAACTCCTACGGCAGAGGATCACTAGTATTGATGGTATAGATTGTAGTAGATGGTGTACTGTCACATGATCTATCTATATTTGTAAAATTTACCCCCCTTTTTATGTGTATTTTAAATTGGTCTCCGACCGCAATAAAAGCTATCTATCTTCTCGTTGCAAGATTAGATTCTGTTAATATTTAAGTGAAATTCAGATACTTTGCTTCAGTGTTTATCACTCTGCATTTACAATACACAAAATGCATCTCTCTTCTTAAAAACCCATTCAGTTTAGAAAGAGGCCTTTGAATCTTTTTGCAACCCCAACCTCTCTTTGATTTTAGTACCCTGAGTTATATGGTTAGCAACTTTAATCATTTAAATAACCAGGAGTCAGGGATGAACAGTTAATTCAGGGGCCTCCAAACTTGGCAACTTTAAGACTTGTGGACTTCAATTCCCAGAATTCCTCAGGCAGTTGTGCTGAGGGAAATTCTGGGAGTTGAAGTCCACAAATCTTAAAGTTGCCAAGAGTTGAGACCACTGAGTTAACTGTTCCTCCCTGACTCCTGATTATTTAAAACGTGTTTTTTTTAAATATTGATCACCATATAGATCCTTGCGAAAATGTTTCTCCCTTCAGTTCTATTGTTTGCTCCTGGTTTAACTGGTTAATCCATGGGAGACATTGCTGTCCTCATCCAAGATTGCTAAATTGCTCAATTTCCCCTCTGCATTTATGTGCATTAAAATGGGACACAAGTGACCAAAATGTTCTCCTAGCTGAATCCTGTTAATCTATTATACTCTGGGCATTTTAAAGAGGCTTGCACAGGACTTTCCAGAACACTGCAGTGGATGGACCAAAACTGCATTGCAACTCTTCATGACACATAAAATCATCTAATCAAGGAGAGAAGTAAGCTAGAACTAAGGATAAATTTCTTAACAGTTAGAACAATTAATCACTGCAACAACTTGCCTCCAGAAGTTGTGAATGCTCCAACACTGGACATTTTTAAAAAGAGATTGGACAACCATTTGTTTGAAATGGTATAGGGTTTCCTGCCTGAGCAGGGAGTTGGACTAGAAGACCTCCAAGGTCCCTTCCAACTCTGTTATTCTGCTACTAGCTTGCCTTGCCTTACAGTAGGCAGAATAATAGTTGTGCCTTATCAGACTCTAGGAGAAGATTGGGAGAAGTACTTAAGAAATAGAAGTTAGGATGCTTTTCCTCTTCACTAGAAGCTTTCACAAAACTGTTTTGGTTTGAATTTTCCTGGGGTGCAAAAAGCAGATTACAATAGATCCTTATGCCATGCCATGTGACTGAATTCAGTCTGTAAGCTTCAGTGTTGTATTGATCCAGTGTTGTAACACAATAGTTTTTCTTCTCCATTACCTACTCATTTGTGTGGGTGGATGAATTGGAATGGTTTCCGTGAGGACAGGAGAATAGACAAGAAAAAGATATCTTCTTGTGCTTTTTTTAAACATTTTTCCTTTTTCTTCTTTTTACAGTACAACCGGTTCTATAAACTCTAACTGGCCAAGGAACTTGGGGAAATGAAAACCTTTCCTGCAGTTGTTGATTGCGTATCTATGGATTCCAAGCCAGAGGACAAGGTTTGGTGGATAGCCAGCCCAAGTGCCTGGCAGGAAAGTAAAGGAAGTTGGTCATGTGTGGTCATTCAGGAGCTCTCTGATCAACAGCTCAGTGGTGCCTTGTAAAAGCCAATACTTTCATCCTGCTTCCAAGTGAATTCTTCCAACCCTGTCCCCCAAGAACCCTTTGTTTAATTTTTATTTAACAATTAACAACATTAATTCATCTTGGAGAGCCAACGTCAAATGAGATTACTGACAGAAGTTAATTTTTGAAGAGAGAGAAAGCAAGGCAGCAACAGAAGAAAAGATAGCAACAGGAAAAAAATCTTTATCCTTTATTTACTTAGTTTTCTTAAGATGCACTGATAATTGACACATATTTGGTGGCAGCTTAATTTTTTAAAGGAAATTGCAGCAGTAATCTGAACGATAAAATGAATAGCACAAATATATAACACGCCCAAAATCTATTATCCAAGCCTACAGTAAATCAGCAATTATACAGATCAGCAATTTTATTCATGTAACATCAAGGGATCTTATATTCCCCCCCCCCCCAAAAAAAACCATGTGGGACAGACATAAGTTAATATTCTTATATAGAAGCTGTTCAGCAATAGTGGTCTTTCCTTTTAAGAATATATAGGAATCCTACAACTCACTGAATGCTAACTTTCCTTGAAAACAAAGCAGTGTCTTCACAACAAATTAGAGCAATTCAGCTTTGTGTTGTCATGGCCTAGCTTTTGCTCTATAGAAATCGTTTTTTTCTGGAATAAAAATATTTTTCTTAAAAAAAGAAAGAGAAAATAATCAAAAGAAAAAAGAGATGGATCAGAACCATGTCAGAGAAACATATGGATCAGAAAAATGTACAGTAGTAAAAAAAGGTGTGTGGGATGTAGGTGAAAAGAACAAGGAGTGAAGAAAGACATTGTATGCACCTCATGGCAATAGCTAGACTTTTTTTCTGCATCCCTCTCCTGTTTAGGAGATAGCCACGGAAGTCATCATTGGGTTCTCTCTTCCGTGTGGGTTCATATCCCAGGAAGGAGGCTGCACAATGAATCGTGGAGGCGACAGCAGCTCCATGGAGGAACTATCCAAAGCTACTCTGCACATTAACTCACTTTGGTGGCTGGCTTGTGGGCTTCTTGCGCTGTTAGCCAACTCCTGGATAATCTTGAGCATCACAGCGAAGCAACAGAAGCACAAGCCTCTGGAGCTCCTGCTCTGCTTCCTGGCAGGGACACACATCCTCATGGCTGCTGTGCCACTTACAACTTACGCAGTGGTGCAGCTGCGACGTGAATCTTCTGACTATGACTGGAATGAAAGCATTTGTAAGGTCTTTGTCTCTACCTATTATACATTGGCATTGGCCACATGCTTCACTGTGGCCTCTTTATCTTATCACCGTATGTGGATGGTAAGATGGCCAGTCAACTACCGGCTGAGCAATGCCAAGAAGCAGGCTCTACATGCTGTGATGGGCATCTGGATGGTCTCCTTCATCCTTTCTACCTTGCCATCCATTGGCTGGCATAACAATGGAGAGCGTTATTATGCCACTGGCTGCCAGTTTATTGTCAGTAAGATTGGCCTAGGCTTTGGTGTGTGCTTCAGCTTGCTTCTTCTTGGAGGCATAGTCATGGGCTTGGTGTGTGTGGGTATTACTTTCTACCAGACCTTATGGGCACACCAAAGGCATCATAGATGCCATCACCAAAGAACAGAAGAGGCCTCTTCTTGTCCTTCTTCAGTTCACAACACTTTCAATGTGCCAGCCATTGTAGTAGAGGATGTCAGAGGCAAAAGAAGATCATCACTGGATGGATCTGAATCTGCTAAGACTTCCATGCAGATGACCAATCTCATCAGCGCCATTGTTTTTCTGTATGACACGCTGACTGGTGTACCCATTTTGGTAAGAAATATCCCTTCCTATTTTTGACCTGTTGTTTTGGAGGGTCTCTAGAAGGCATAAATCCAGTTATAAATCCTTAATTTCTGTTAGGACTGACACAACCAAAATCACTTTAACAAAACAGTTTCCCCCACCTTGCATGTACAAAGACATTTCCTGAAATAAAGACATTTGACATTCTGAAATAGAATGATAACAAGAGGCATTGGGAGTATATTTCAAATCTAAGTCATTTTTCATTATCTCTTTAAAATTAGCCATACCTGGCAAAAAGAGTGTGTGTGTGTGTGTGTGTGTGTGTGTGTGTGTGTGTGTGTGTGTGTGTGTGAGAGAGAGAGAGAGAGAGAGAGAGAGAGAGAGAGAGAGAGAGAGAGAGAGAGAGAGAGAGTAGTGGAGAAGGGACAACTATGTAATACATGGATGGCTTTGAGGAGTATGCCAGGAGTAACAATGCAAATTAATAAAATAGTTAATATTACATTTTTGATACATTTTTCTGTCTTGTTAACAATTATAATTGGTGGCCATCTCTGGAGACATCTGGGGATTTTACTCAAGGCTTTTTGGGGACTGGGACCACATGTGGTACCCAGGTGCCTTGTCCATGGAAGACAGGTCATCCGGCATTAAGTATGGATGCTCTAATCAAAATTGTGTTCTGGGTGTAGTAATTTATTTTTCATTATAAAAGTAAATAGATGTCATGGGTGAATAGAAAGGAAATACAGGTATTCTGGGACACTTTGGGTGTGTGTGTTAAATGCTTAATCTGTCTTAATGTCTTTAACACCATTCTGATCTCCTCTCAGCAGTGCTGTAGAGTATATCATAATTCATTAATGGGAAGCACTGATAATCCACTGTATGTATATGTATCCTGTTTCCCCCAAAATAAAACATCCCCTGATAATAAGCCCAATCGGGCTTTTGAGTGCATGGCAATAAGGGCAAGCACTTATTTTTAGAATAGAATAGAATAGAATTCTTTATTGGCCAAGTGTGATTGCACACACAAGGAATTTGTCTTTGGTGCATATGCTCTCAGTGTACATAAAAGAAAAGATACATTTGTCAAGAATCATGAGGTACAACACTTAATGATTGTCATAGGGTACAAATAAGCAATCAGGAAACAACATTGATATAAATCGTAAGGATACAAGCAACAAGTTATAAGTGGGAGGAGATGGGTGATAGGAACAATGAGAAGACTAATAGTAATAGTAATGCAGCCATAGCGAATAGTTAGACAGTGGTGAGGGAATTATTTTCGGAGAAACACGGTATATCCCTTTTGAGATATATAGTCTTATTGCAAGTTTGATAGTTTCATTCATGCTGGACAAAAATGTTCGAATCTTGGGGGCTATTTATTTCTATACATATGTCCAAGAAACCAGGGCTAGATAAAAGTCCATATTTATTGCTAGACCACCTAATTGACATGTGCTAGATCAGCAATTATTTAACAGTAGGAATAATGAAATTCCTCTATTCTAAATCCTAATGCTAATGTGAAACAAATCTGAGCAGGTGGCCGCACTCAGCCAACCTTGACAGATGGTAGAAGATAAATATTTGGCGAGAGGTAGTGCCTGGCGATGCCAGGATTGTTGGTTAGACGGAGAACTAAAAGAAAACCCAGAAGAAAACTATAGAAATCCACTTCTGTTATATTGCTAAGAAGACTGCATGGATGTAGTATCATTTGCTTTAAGATGCTTTAAGGTGTGGCTGAATTCTAAATTAAATGTTTTAATAAGTGCTTTATAATTTTATTTTTTGAACTTTGAATTTTTTTTAAATGCACGGATTGTTTTTTACATGTACATCTCAGTCATAGTAGAAAATCCCTGCATTTATCTCCAAATACTCCTTCTTGTCATTTTTTCAGAAATTCCAGACAGTCAAAAGATAGAGCAAAGATAATCCTTTACAGCTGTGGAGTGTTTCTCACACACACACACACACACACACACACACACACACACACACACACACACAATTTCAAGACAAACCTGAATTGTGTTTTTTATGCCATGGTTTTACAGATCACTTTTAAGAGAACACAGCACAGAATTCCTTTACCACTCAATGTTTCAGTGAAAGGAAATAACTTAAGGTCTTCCTTCTTAAGAGGGTGGTAAGAATAAAAAATATTGCAATTGTCAATTTCAATTTATCTCTTGGATTTTCATTCATAATTCACATTTACTGAATTTTTTTTCTCATCCAGCATAACAGAACTGCCAATAATTAAAGAAAAAGGCCAGCAAACTTTACAGGAAACATTACTAAATGAATGGATGAATTGGAATTTTAGAATAATATAAAATATTTTTTAAAAATATCAATAGCATTTTTTAGGATATAGATATCCATGGAGATTGTTTTTTAGGCATTGATCCGGTGAGGTCACAAGTATTATCTGGTGCTTGTAACATCTGTGCAATCATGTGCCATACATCATTTGAGATAATAACACATAATTGTTTAATTTTCACAACAACCAAACACATCGGTATTTAAATGCTATGGGGGAAACAATATTTTCTCCATAGAGATAATGATTAAATCCAGCAGAACAAATGAAAACTGCAGACTTCTTTCATAAAGAAAGAATGCAGAAAAAGTAACCAGAGTAACTGAGCTATTAGGCTTTTCTGTAAGGCAATTATGCTGGCCCTTTGCTGATGTCACTTGATCAGCTCTTGCTGTTTACTTGATGATAGCAATAATTAGCATTATTTTCTTTAATAATAATAATAATAATAATAATAATAATAATAATAATAATAATAATAATAATAATAATAATAATAATAATAATAATAATGCTGTAATGTGTTGCAAGACAATAGCCAGCGCATACTGAAATTATTTTCCAGACATAGAATTTCAGCTTCTGCATATGGTGAACTAGCCATTAGGAAGCTGTTCGCCAAAAAGTATTTGTGAGCATTTCCCTTCCCTTGTAATGCTGGAGTAGAAAACAGGCAATGATTTTAAAAGTGTGTTGAGGGTGGTTGCATTTGCCACAATACATGTTTATGTTTATGTTTAGCTGTGTTTTCACTGATTCGACTGATTGGTTTTTTGAGAACGTTCCATTTGCAAAGCCTATCAGTTCTCTGAATGTTAAAAGAACACGAGTAGCATTCCTGTTTTAGCTGTCTGAGAAATTTTTTGATAGTCTCTGGAGGGTTCTGTCATGAACAGGGAGCCCAACTGTGGAACTTTAGTCACACCAACTCTTATCTCTCCTTGTTTTAGGTGGTCAGCTTCTTCAGCCTACGCTATGACACTGCTCCCACCTGGATGGTGCTGGCAGTGCTCTGGTGCTCCATGGTGCAGACGCTGCTACTCCCATCATTCATCTGGTCTTGTGAACGTTACCGGGCAGATGTCCGGACTGTCTGGGAACAATGTGTAGCAATAATGTCAGAAGATGATGGGGAAGACGGTGAGCAATCTACCTACTTCAGTCTTTGTATGATATATTGAGGAAGTCTCATACTGTGGAGAGGGGAGAATAATCACAAGCTTCAAAGGTGTGAAGTGTGAGATCAGTAACCATAATTAGGTATCCTGTCGGGAGATTCATCAGAGGAGCAGCTATCTTTTTATCTGTTGCAAATTTGCATATTTTAGATGGTGTTTATGTGTCTCTATTAATTCTCACAGAGTGCCACCTTAAATAATTCCTAAAATTGCAATGTGTTCCACAGAGGAAAATAAAACAGTTCCTTACTTTCCCTTAGTTTTAAGGATGAGGGCTACATTAACATGTTACTAACAGTTTGCAAGAGTTATTGGAATCTTTATACTCCTCCCCTTCAGCATGATATGCACAATCGATTTCCTATCCAACCCTGTCATTTCCATATCCAGGACAGGGAAAGGAAGGCAGTAGAGAGTAAATCCTTATTCCTAGAAGCCTGGAGGCTAGTCCATTTCTGCAATTGAAAACAGTCAGGTACCAAGATGGAATTTAAAAGACAGCATTGCCGTTCGTGGCATTCTCAACGTTAAAATATATGACAAGTTACTGAAATCAAATTGTAGAAAATCAATTGATCAGATGACATCAGCTAATATTCAGGTAAAATATCTGAAAGATCAAATTTACACAGGTGCTTTTTTTCGGTAACTAACATTAGAGTTCCAATCTAGAATGTGATTCTAATCACATTCAAGGCATAACTCTTATTTCATTTTTTCCCCAGCACATACCCTGCAGGTGTATACTGAGTCAACTATCTTAAGAGCAACTGTCTTGCTCTTAACTCCATATATTAGTTACTAGATTACTACAAGTCTGGAAGCAGAAATGCTGTCTCTGCATTTCTGCTGTTCTTAATAGATCAGTACCAGATTAGGACATTGTAGGCCTATGCCTCTGTCTGAAGCTTCATCCCATGATCCTTCCCCAAACTGCTGAGTTGCATGTGCTGATTAAAGGTTGGGAATGATGCTGACCCTAGAGGCATCTTCCACAACCAGCTCTTAGGCTGGATTTGGACATCCAGTAAAATTATAGAATAGATTGCAGCAGTAATCCTAGTAGAAAAATAAATTCACATTTGCACCAAATGAGACAAGAATTGCCTGTAACTGTTCTACCCAAGAATGCCCATTTAAGCAGGAAATCAAAGAACTGAACATAACCCAGCTTGTTTATTGCTTAGGTTTCTCAGCAACCTCTCGTGCATACATAGCATACCTTTTAACAGCACTAAAAAAAGAGATCGGAATATATCATGGGCTATTTATTGCAAACTATTAACAAAAGCAGGTCTGTACTGTAAAGTGCAGGACTAGTACAGCACAATACAGACTTAGAACCCTAGGTGGGTAAAATATTTTTAGAAACCAACAACATATCATCACCTCGACTTTTTTTAAAAAAACATTTTTATTAAGTTATAAAATATTATAAAATACAAAAGTAAATAAGAGAGCATTGAGGGGGGAGGGGAAAGAGAAGTGAGCCGCAATGAGTTTCAAATGATACCCTGCCATGCCAATGTGCAGATGTGCTTTCTCTATGGTGAGGGCTGAGGTGTGAAGGGGAGAGACCTTTGAGCCTGAAAGGGGTTTTTAGCTCTTCTGTTCCCCTATATAGATGGCCCTGGTGATGATTATGGAGATGGGAGGATCTGCAAGGTGCGATTCAATGCCAATGGTGCTACAGCCATGAAGCAGGATCCTAGGGATGCTAAGCTGCTGCCGGTGCACCATATGCTGTTGCCCCATGACAGGGTACATTATTTGCAGGTAAGCTGCCTGCTCTGAGTGATAATTGGTTACAACTACCATATGAATAAAGAGTCAGTGTTGTTAGTAAAAATATTGAACTGCAGATTCTAGTCCACCTGCAACTATGGAAGTCTCTAGGTGACTTTGGAACAGGTGGTCTCTGCCCAGTCTACTTGACGATTGCTATTGTGGGGCAAAGTAGGAAGAGGGATTGCTTTGTACGCCACCATGAGTGTATAAACAAAGAACAGGATAGAATAGCAATAGCAAAAGCACTTATATACTGCTTCACAGTGTTTTACCTCTCTAAGCGGTTTACAGAGTCACCATATTGCCCCCAACAAACTGGGTTCTCATTTTACTGACCTCGGAAGGATGGAAGTCTGAGTCAACTTTGAGCCCCTCAGAATTGAACTCCTGGAGTGAGCAGTGAGTTAGCCTGCAGTACTGCATTCTAATCACTGTGCCACCACAGCTCTATTGTGTATTATGTATCAGAAACCTGATACATAAAAAAATAAATTACACTTCTGAATATATGCACATGGTCTTCTATTAGACTGAGTCAGTCCATGTATAACAGGCCAGTGTCGCCTAACCATGTTCTCTTAGATTCAAAGTACTGTATTGCAACAACTCACTGTCCTTTGTACAGTATTTGGGGACAAGTTTATCTCCCGTTCTTTATAATACGGTAAGCTAATATGGTAAATTGGATTGAGAGACTGGTCCAAAGACACTTAATAGATGTTATGGCTGATTAGATTTGAACTGAAGATCTTCTTTTCTAAGTAGAATTTCAAAATACACCGCATCAATCTTGAACTCTAAAACTGGATTCTGCTTTTGATTCTACAATTTACTGGAGGCTTTTTAGGAAGGCAATGGATAGTCATTTGTATGGAAAGGTATAGGGTCTCCTGCTTGAGCAGGAGGTTGGACTGGATGACCTCAGAGGTTCCTTCCAACTCTTATTCTGTAATCTACTTCATAATTAGAGACATGCTAAAAGCTAAATGGGTCTTTATTATTTCTGAGCATACAGAGGCATTTAAACTTATTAGTTTGATGAATGTACATAGTTGACCTGTTTTCTAAGCTAGTTGTTTTCATAAGGGGGTATTAGTAACTAACCAAAAAAATAAAGAGTATTCCCAGTTTGATGCCAAACTGCCATGTGATCATTATGGGTGTATTTTCACAATCATCTGGAGGGGGACATTTAAATATAGAGCTTTTTTTTATTCGTACTGTGTAATCCACACACCCTCCCATCTGTTTCTACATCTCTTGTAGGAATATGGCACAATTTTCCTCCAAGAAGCTGAGCTATATGCAATAATTCATGTTTGTGTGTTTAGGGAACATCATGGGATAAAAACAATTTGGAGGTTGATGTAGCACTGCAGGGAGATACGATAGAAGCTTTATTCGCTCTACTTAAAAATGTAGAGCTGAGTTGAACTGGGGAGCTGCTCCTCTAATTATTGAACATATTGGAAGATTAACATTCCAGAGTAATGTGGATATGGTGGCTATTCCAGCTTTCCTTTTATAATTGAATGTTATGCTGAGAAAAAGTGTATCTGGGAAAACATTGAAGGACCCCCATCTGGATTTTTCTAAAATTCCTTGAAATGACAAATTGCAAAATGAAGCCCTTGAATAAAAACACTATTAGAGAATGGTGGTACAACAAGGTACTTTCCCCCCATTTCTAAGAAAGAACCAGGAAGGGAATTACATTTTTTTGTAAAACAGCATTATGAGCAGAGGGTGCTATTTGTTACACTCACATAAGCAAAGAACAATTAGGAAATTCAAATAACCGTACATTGCAAAGCAAATACTGTATATCTGACAGGAGCCTTCTCTGATCTTCCCCATCTTGAGATGGCTTTTGCATGCTGAGAAAAGAGATATCCTAGCAGTCTAACTGCACAGGGAAAAGTAAACCTGATCTTTGCATCAGGCATTCTAGCCAATTAGTGGGAAGGCATTGGAGTGATTAACCAATTCTTGAGAATCTTTTAAGTTTCATAGTATTAACATTTGATTAAAGACAATTCAAACTTAATTACTTTAAACACTTTACCATGTATCCCTTATGAC
The DNA here is from genome assembly GCA_023053685.1 of Diadophis punctatus similis. Lineage (NCBI taxonomy): Eukaryota > Metazoa > Chordata > Lepidosauria > Squamata > Dipsadidae > Diadophis > Diadophis punctatus. Next base: position 98,229,227 of record JALIGW010000002.1, read on the forward strand.
ATCTGCCTGTGAACCATCTGGGACTTGTTATATAAAGAGAAGAGAGGAATATGCTAAGTGGTTCAGATTTCTTTCTTTCATTTAGACTCCTAAAATGTTTAAGCTATCGGACGGAGAACAATCAATGGAGTTGATCAATGGAGAACAATCAATATTCTTCAGCTGCTGTTTGTCCACTGACTTTCCTTTCAGGTTCCTATCTCCCGGAGGATGTCTCATGATGAAACCAATATCTTTTCCTCCCATCGTTCGACTCCTTCCTTCCTTCAAAAGTGGTCCTCATCTGATGACATTCGGGTGGCTGCTCCACACAGACATGGAGGACCTTCCAGTTATCTGCCTCCAGAGTACCGTAGCTACCATCCCCGTCGACGTTCCCCTGAGGATGAGTTCACTACGCTTCGGCAGTTTCTAGAAGCTGGATTGGTTCGGGGACCTGGACCTGGCTCCAGTGCTTGCTTCTTTCGTGATGAGATTACGACCTTTATTGATGAAACACCGGTGCCCTCCCCTCACAGCACCCCACGCCACTCACGCCTCCCATTCACAGTACAACGTGAGAGGCACCATTCCCTAAATGGTGCCGAACTAGAAGGCCCTGATAGGAATCAACAGTGTTCATTGACTGATGGCGAAAGTCTATATCTCTGTGCTGGAGAACAGGGACCTGGCAAATGGACCATGGCATTTCTTGGGGCACAATCCTTGCAGGAAGTCAGCCTACACAATGGCACCAAAGGCAATAGCTCTGCTGTGGATTTTTAAGGAAATCCCAGAACTCAAAATTTAGGCTCCCATGTTTTTTCTTGATACTCCAAGAGGACAGGAGTTATGCCATAAGGGAACCTCATATGGAGGGGAGAATAGTAGTGAGAGGGTAGAAAAACGTCACGGCTGGAGATCACTATGGCATCCTGCTCTCAGTGGACAACTTGAGTCCAGACCACCCTAGTTAACTTAGGGAACTCTTTCTCTGCTCTCTATCTTTGGCAGTGTTGTTAGCACAATCCATTTCACACCTTTCTTAGCTCCACTTATTATGAGAGGAAAAAAATTGGGTGTGGTGAGAAGGAATATATATGGTTTTTGTTTTAGTGTTAATCATATTTTTCTGCTATTAAAGTGATTCAGGCTACAAACCAATATGTACTTAGCTGGGAATTAGTGCCCCTAAATACTACAGGACACACCACAAAGGTATATAAGAGAGCGCTGTCATCAAGTGCTTAGTAAGTCTTAGCAGGACAAACTGGGAAGAATCACCCTCAGCTAACCTTACCTACCAATGAAGTGCATTAAATGTGAAAAGAGGAATCTATTGCAGTGATCATGAAAGTGTTTATCATGCATTCCAATGTTGATTGATTGATTATGGGCCATCAAGTCATTGTTGACTTCTAGAGACCAGTAGCTCACACATAATACAACAGGTCTTACAATGGGTCTCTTGGAAAGCATTATCATCCATACATTATAGATGAGGAGGGCTAATGGGAGACATAAAAATGTCCAAGAAAGCAATGGACAGTCGCCATCAACAGAGACTAATGAAAGCAGGATTCCATTAGATCTTTGACAGCTATCTTTTATCATTATTCCATCACAGATGCACACATGAGCAGAGCTGGTGCCAAAAACTGGAAGAAAGATACTATAAACAGCTGAACTTGTCTGGGTTCATATATTCAAAGTTTATTTTTATGCCAGATCTATCCCCAGAGGATAGTAGTTAATTCAGGGGAAAGAGAAGAAGGGATTTGTCTAGTGTTGTATTCATAGTTGAAGTATTTCCAGATGATGCTTTTAGTGTGCAGTTAGAATTTTATGAAGGTGAAGATGTTATTTTCCATCAGTCAGTTTTCCATGTTTCCTACAACTATTTTTTACCAAAGAAAATGCATTAAGGAAAGAAAGATGGAATAGTGGCATGGTGCCTTTTGACTGGTACAGTACTACCGAAGAAACAACCATTTGGGGACATTATGGATATATCATGCCTTGTTCACTCACATTTTGTTGATAATGGGGAAACATATATGTGATCCACCTATGTTGTAGCAGATGGTAGCAACTATCTGATTTTGACTGATATCCCCCAAAAGCTAAACAAAGTTGGATCTAGTCAGTAATTAGATAGAAATTATTTGATTCTTATTCCTTCCTTTTACTTCTAATGATCTTGATCTTTAATCCCTTCGAATAATGTCGTGGAACTTGATTTCATTATTTTTCTTTGTCCTTTCTCACAAAGTTCTTTAAAACTTTAACAAACTTCTTTTGTAAATCCATAGGAAAAATATCCAGGATTTCTCTTAATTAAAATGGATATACAAATAACAAATTAAGACAATCAGTTGTTCTTTAGTATGTCCAATGTAAGATCTTTTTCCATATCATTCTTACAGCCTGTCATTTTTAAATCCACTTTCAAATCAGTCTCAATCTTGACAAGTAAAACCCTCCATAACATCTTATTAAACACAGTCTATAATGACACAATTAAAATTAACTTCTGCGTCCACGGTTCAAAAGTATTTGTCAATGTGTCCAATGTTAATTTTGCTTCATTCTGTAATTGTAAGTTGAGATTTCTCCTTTAATTGTAATTTTAGTTCCCTCTAGTATCCAATTTTTAAAGTCTTACTTATCTCAAAAATTCAGCATTTTCCTATGGGAAGGATTCCTTATAATTAATTCCAAAATCGTATTTCATTTGTGCTTAAGTCTACTTAGTTCATTTGTAACTTTCTAAAATTAAAGTTTTATTCACCTTTTGCTGGTTGTTCCCCCTCCCCATTTTATATAATTCTTGAACTTGTAGTTAAAACTTCTTTTAGTAAGGATTTTAGAAAAACTGATGTGTAAAATCTGTTTGATCCAAAGGTCCCTAATAGCTAAAAAGCAATTAAACAATTCCTGAAAGTGATTAGAAAAGTAGTATGTAATCTTAGTGTCTTTGCAAAGCTGCCAACTATGGCTTGAGCAAGGTGGCTCTTTTCTTGTTTTCCAGAGCTCTCAACCCACCAGACATTGCTGTCTTGGTCTCCTTGAGGGGAGCAGATGTCTGGAGCACTTGTGGGTGGTCTCAAGTTCTCTCTTTGAAGAGGAAATATCAAAGATCCAGTGTATTCACCAGTTCTTCATTCTGCTGTGGTTCTTGGTTCCACTTTTTGCAGAGCCATCTTCAGACTGTCATTTCATCCTCAGAAGTCACAAATAGGCCTTTTTCTGAACAGATGCTAGCCAATCATCTCTCTTGTGTTTTCTTAGGACTCTAAATGACCTAATTACTTCTTCTACACTATTTCATCTCAGCCATCCATTCATATCATCTAGCATCAATACCTTTTCCTCAGGACTGCATTTATTTAGAAAGTTGCTACGTTTTTCCCCAAACTAATCCCTGATTCTACCATTACCAATATTCATTAAAACACACTATCACCAACCTATGAATTCTTATTGTCATATGAACAACAAAGTAAATGATACTGGTTCATTTTTTCTTATACACATTTTATTTGCAATTCACAATGAATTCTGTAATTGTTTTCATTAATTCCCCACAATCAAGCTACCTTCATTCAAATTTATTATATCCTTCCCCTTTCTCTTAGCTTCACGGGCACATCATGTGTCTTTTTTCTTTTATCAGTTTCATTCAACAATGCATGATCTGTATCGTTTACACTACAAATCACAATGTTTCATATACCACAGTTGTCACTAGATTAAACCATAATTACCGATATCTACTATTATTGTGATTTTCACATAATGGCTTGTTACCAATAAAATAATGTGTTCCAGTCAGTTTAGGCTCATTTAGGATAATATGCTGCTAGTATAATCAAAGCCCAATTTTACTCCAACTTACACTACTCCAAAAACCTATTCCGTGGATTTTTAAACAAAAGACTATCTTGCAAGTCAGCAAACTGTTACAATTACATGTCACCAACTAAGAGATACTGACTTAGTTTACCGATGGTCACTCAGAATGTGCTAAATACTGTACAGGGATATCAAAGTTGTGTCCACAGTCTTAATAGTTCTGGAGAGTATTTAATTTGAAACACCTGCAACTGGTCTTAGGAATTAGTGTGATATGTATTAAAAAAAGACGGAACTTCAACCACACTGTTGTAGTCACCATCTTGACTTTTTTTGACCATGTCACTTAGATACCTCCTACTTAATTTCTATTCTTAGTATTTTCCTTGGTAGATCAGGAACAAATTGTTTGCTTTCCTCCACCCACAACATGTAAAAAAATTCAAATCTATTGACCTAGGTGCCTATTTTTCACATGGTAATGAACTGACTTGTATTTTTAACCTCGTTAAAAATGTTAAAAATCTAGATACCATGTTAAAAATCTAGATACCTATGGGTGGTAAGAAAAAAAACCTGTTAATTCCACTGTAACCATGCCTACTAATGAGAAATTCCCATTAAAAAATGACAGCTAATAGATACCAGTCAAACTGAATCTTCTGACATATTCAGGGAAGATTTTAGTCATCCTGCTAGGAGCCTCTCCCGCCCTCCATCTCTAAAGGGCAAAACTTGAAACAAATGCCTGAGATTTTCCTGTCCAAACCCAGAAATGCCAAACTTAGAAAACCTTATGCATACCCTAAAAGCTCTATGGGTAGCTGTACAACCTTCTGCCCAAGGAAGAGTTCAATGAGAATTTTGGAATACACATAAGAAATTTATTTGGGGAAAAGAGGAAGAACACCGGAATGTAATAAGTACACATATAGAATTGCAAATAAAATTCATAAAGTTAGTTTAAATGTGCTAGTTCCAGAATATATATAAAAGGCATTACAGAGAAGATGAATTGAGAGCCACATCTGGGCTTCCTGTTGGATGGCAAGTTGTTAACATTGTTCTCTGTGTAAAGCACATGTCTTGTGGTGTTAAAGCCACCTTCTTAGGAAGAGATCAGTTACTGTCTTGTACAGTCAAGTTATTCTAACTTCAGTGTTCCAGCTGGTGAAACAAAAAATTATCTATTAGTCAAACCCACTTTCCCAATTGTCTTATAGATAAATGATAAAGCAATTACTTTCACTGATTAAAGCATTAGATCGAACAATAATAAACCGGAGGTATATTTTGGGAAATAATAGCTGAGTCCTGCTTTATTTAAACTCCTAGCTGGGTTCAATTTATCTGGGAGCACCTCTGGTTTGGTTGAAACAAGCCAAAAGTTAGGGATTTCTCAGAGAAAACTGACCTCCTGCTATATACAGCTACAGTAAGAGTCACCTTTTTGGTGAGAGGACCAACATCTCTTGGACTTTGGCCAATATGGTATTCTACATCATTATCTGTCATTCCAAAAGGAAAGTAGCTACATCCATTATTCAGAATGGAAATTAAATAAATGGAAGGTGCACAACAGTGAGGAAAAAAGAGAAACAAGGTCACATAAGGAAATACATTTCAAAAATTCCTATAGGAAAGGCATCCTAAAGATGGTGAACATAATGGAAATTTTGCTGTTTTGAATAGTGGTGGTTTTGAATAGTGGTGGTAAAACCTAAAGCAGTTTTTTTTCTGACAACCTCCTCAAAAATAACATTTTAACGATGGGAAAACTGCAGAAAGGCGCAATCAAAATCATTAAAGAATTGAAAGAACGTTCCTATGAAAAAGATTAATGCTTTTTGACAGAGAAAAAATGATGAATAAAGAGGACACACAAGAGAGGTATATAAAATAGAATATACCGATATGTAGCTCAGGACTGAACTGTGGTGTCCTTGGTCTCTCCAAGCTTGACTGTTAGCTTGCAGTTGTTTCATTACCTGACTAGGTAATATCACCAGTGCAGGTGATTGTGGGGTTTGCTCCTTGTTTATATACAGTTCAATTGCCCTCCTTGGTAGGTCCTTGATTATGTAATTGTGTTCTGCTTCATTGTTTGGTGTTAATCCCCGCTTATCTGGGGTATCTGGTTGCTGGAGCGTATGTGTTCTGGTCTTTGTTATTGTTTTTCTGAATAATGTATTAATGTGATGTCTACTGATGCCAAGCTTCCAGGAATTCCCTGGATTGGATTTGTCTTGATCTAGGATGCTCACAGTTTCCCAGTTGAAACCATGGATGAGTCTGTCTGCTAGTTGGTGTCTTTACTAATATTTTTATTAATTTTTCTACAGAACATACATATAAAAACTAACAATCAAAGAAATATAAAGAAATAGACACAGAAGTGCAAAAAGATAAAAGGATATAACAAAAGTCGACTTCCAACTTCTGATATTAAAAAAAACACATTTGTTAGTTTAAACTCCAATATAATGTCCATTTTCTCCCAAAAAGGATTTAAAAAAATAATCAAATCCATATATCATAATAGCTACCCAGTGTCACTTTGCATAGTGAGATGGGCGGAATGTATATTTAATAGATAAATAAATAATTTGATATTTTTCCCATTTTCTCCACAAAAGGCCTTAAAATAGCAGATGAATTTCTACAGTGACTTTTCTCTCATAAGAGCCATTAATTTAGCCATCATTGCCAGTTCTTTAGTAAACATTCTTCTACTTACTTAGATATCACACGGTCTTCCCAGTGTTGAATATATAGAAGTCATGCTGTTATTGCTAGCTGGTGTTCATGGATGCCCTCTGCTAATTTTCAGCCTGCCTGTCCTACATAGTGGCCGTTACAGTCTTTACACTGTATGTTGTAGCAGACTTCTTACTCTTTCAAAATACTAGGTCTTGGGGTCATCCAATGAAGCTAATTGGTGCATGATTCAAAACTGATTAAAAGAAGCATTTCTTCACAAGGTGTGTATTCAAAGAATGACATTCATAGAAAAAATAGATGCAGAGATATTCATCAGAAGATTCTTTTTTTAGAGTAAGTATTATGCAAAATGCAGAAAGAAATAAGAAATTAAAGGCATCAATTCACGGAAAAGGAAATACGGCTACATCTTATTGTATTTACCGGTACTTATATTTCATATTCTAAACTGCCCATCTCCCACAGAGGGCCTCCTTCACACCAAACTGTTCACGTGTCTAACTCTCCAACTCTGTCCAACCATGATTTTCCCTCTTTTTCTTGATCTGTTCACTCTTCATTCAGATAACTATTTTGCAATGTAATCCTCTTCATTTTCTCTGCACAGCTAATGCATATCAACCAGCCTCTTTTCTACAGTCACTCACCACTGTGCTCAGTCCACATTCATTCGGTAGCCACTCATTCTCAATTGTTGTATCTGTGTCTGACAACAGCTGTGTGTACATATTAGGTGGCAGAATAAGGGCAACAATGCACTGGCTTGTAAGATAGCTTCTGTGTAAGAAATCCTAGCTTGCATTGAACAACATGAAGTAAAACTCAGCTTTGATTGAACTTGTGGCAATGTGGCATGATATCAGAAGGAAGACCAAGGTTGTTCCTCTATACAAAGCAGATGAGTGGGAAAACTACAGGTGGATTCATTTGTTACATATACCTGGAATAGTGTTTGGCAGGCTTCTGACTGAAAGAATACAAAAAGAATCAGTGAGCAAACTTCAGGAAGTGCAGGATGATGTTAGGCTGGGCAGGGAGTGAGCAGCATACATAGGTCTGCTCTATTATATAGTATGGAAGTGAGTGGGTTAAGAGAAATGTAAAAGTCGAGCATAGCAGGTCTGAGTTTTTAAGAAGTGTGCAAATGGTAAAACAAAAAAGAAAAGAGGTCAAATGCACAGTACTGCAGTGTAATTTCCTGCAGGTTTTCTCCATGCATCCCTGTTCAGCTTCCAGCCAGGGTCAACTGGGTGCTGCCACCTGCTGTGATACCATCCTTTAAAATAAGTGATGGGCACCTTCCACAGCAGTCTCAGTTGAATCACCTGTTATATGCAAAGATGGGGGGCGGGAATTAAGGCTCAAGCTCTTTTTTTCACCTCTATAGCTGCTCATTAAAGGCCCTTTCAGCTCACACAGGCAACAGCCAAAGCATCTGTAGCAAAATACAAGTAATAAACCATACATACGTTTTATCTGCAAACAAAGGCGAACTTCCGTTTAAACAGAGCATTTATGGATATATATAGTACTTCAAAGGACGGAGCCTCTATTGTGTTCTGAGCTGGGAGACGGCTGCTTAAGCCATCCAATCCTCCCTCCCTTCGGAGAGATTCTCCTCTCTCGCTAAAAGACTGGAACCTCTCTCGCTCCCTCGCCAAGCTCTCCGCTTCAGGAAGACTTTCCAGCCACGGGCGGCTCTGGAGTACCGTACCTTTCTTTCCTCCTCTTTGGGTCTCCGCCTTCTTCTTTCCTTCCAGCAGGCCCCCTTTCCATCCCAGCCAAGCAGAAGAGCGGAAAGCAGCCGAGGCATCTCTCTCTCTCTCTCTCCGCCCGCCCCCTTCCTTTCAGCGACGTTTGCAGCTTTTCTTCTGGCTTTCATTCCCTCGAATCCCGCTTCCCGGCGTCCCCTCTTCGTCTCGGCCATGCTCTCCTTCCCTCTCCTCCTCCTCCTCCTCCTGGCTGGAAGCTGCGGCTGCTTCTCGTCAGGCTCGAGCCACGTAGCCCCTTTCGACTCGCTCTACGCTGACGGGGTGCGGGCGTACTTCGCCCAGGACTGGCCTCGGGCCTCCGAGCTGCTCCAGCGCTCTCTCCACAGCTATTCGCAGCTGCAGGAGGCGCGCCGAAAGTGCCGCGACGGATGCCAGAGGGAAGCCTGTTTTGGGAGTCAGTCGCCTTTCCAGCCGTGGGAGACCAGTTTCTTTGACCGGGTGCTGCAGCGAGCAGAGTGCCTGGAGGAATGTCTGGGGCGGAGGCTGGGCGGGCAGCCGTCCCGCTACCGAGCCAGCCGCGTCATCCAACAGGACTTTGAAGAGAGGGAGCCCTACAATTATTTGCAAATCGCCTTCTTCAAGGTGAGCGGCGGAGAGGGCGGGACCCTCTGGGTGCTGCGGCTGCTGATGTGGCTGCCCGTCCTCGGCCACCCTCCTCCTCGCCCGCGAGAAAAGCAGCGCAACAGTTACCCCCCCAGACCGTCCAACCTTCACCAAAGTATTAGCATACATCGAATACCTTCCTAAACTCCAGGAAGCTCTTAAATTTTCCCGCAGAGGCTCTCGTGGCTTTGAATTTCAACTAGTCCCTTATCCATTCAGTTTTTAATACATCCTCTGCATTAACATTATATTTCTGTTCTTTGAGGCATTCTTAGAGATGGGTTGTGAGGGACAGGTCTAAAGTACTGAAGCCATCTGTTGGTATAAGCTCTGTTGAAGTCTCTTGAGAGATAGGGGGCAGGATATTCATCTTAGCCCTCCCACCCAACTTTATTTTCACTGCATCTGTATTTTTGTTTCTTTTCTTTTTTCTTTTCCATTGAAACCAGTAATCCGGTCATTGAGTTCCTTTGATAAAACTTGAGCAAACTCCTGGCATCACATTTTAATTATTTTGTACTGCTGTCTTGCATGAAGTGGTGATCCATCTATTGATTTCAAATGTTGGGCTTGGGGCCACCTTTTAAAAAACACTGGTTGTGGGCCATTGCAAAACAGAAGAACTAATCTCACAGGATCCTAATTCAGAGTTCGTGAGAAACACAATGTGGAATGAACAATAATTTGATAGCCAATGAATGAGCAATAAAATGGTTTAGCGTTGCTGTTGCTACTGATGTTACATTTATACTGCTTTTTTTGTTTCGTCTGTTTGTGATGACAAAATAGTTGGGTGGTGTAATGATGTTAATTTGTGAGAAAACACTATATTCTTCAATCAGCAAAATGTCTCGGGCTGACCTGCTGTTGGCATTCTCGTTGGGGACCATGTTAGCAAAGCTGATCCTACAGAGTGAAAGGTTGGAAATCTTGAACTTCTTTTCACTTTGGGTTTACACATCATAACTCCATTTATTTATTTATTTTGTCTTGCCCTTGAAGCTTGTTAGACCACTTCCTTCCTTCCAGGGGGTGGGGAGGATCAGTTGGCATCCATCATCCATCACTATCACTCAGAGGGCTTTCAATAGTCAGTGTTGTTTTTCTTGACAAATTAAAAGGAAGAAAAAGAAGAAGAAAAATGACTTAAACACATAGAATGTAAAAATATGATTCTAAATGTAACACTGTTTAGATTTTACCTGTTTCTATTGAAATAACCTGATTTCCAGAATAATAGTCTTCAACTTTGTTTATTTGATTGTGGTGGTTGTTGTTGTTGAGCTTTTTGTAGCTAGTTTATTTTTTTAATCAGGAGCTGAGAAGACTCCTCTCCGTTTTCAAGTTTGAAGTGACTCCTTGTTCCAATCCTCTGTTTCCTTAGAGTTCTCCATCTAGTTTTTTTAAAAAAGCAATTTTTCCACCCTAAGTGGAAGGAGCTATGATGATTAGGCTTTATAAATCTAATAAAATAAATAAAACTGCCTGCTGTACATATCAGTGTTAATCATGTGAACTCAACCCAGATGCCACATAGCTGTCAATGCACATGGGATGAGGTTTCCTGCAGATTGACTACACAGAATAAGGATTTTTAAAATCAAATGAGATGGTATATTATAGGTGTGAGTGTGTGTGTGTGTGTGTGTGTGTGTGTGTCTATGTGTGTGCTAATTACAATTAGCATGTGAATTATGATATAATTATGATACAATAAGCATTATTTCACAGATACTTTAGTCAATAGTACTATCTAGGAGCAAATGGATCCAACCAGAGGGATTGCTGTATTCCTTTTTAATCTCCCTGCTCCCAGACTGAGATGATTCCCTTGTATTCTACATTCAATGAAAAAGGATTTTATTTTCTCTTTTCAACAGTTAAAAAAACTGGATGAAGCTGTCTCTTCAGCTCATACATTCTTCATAGCCAATCCACAGCACCTACAAATGCGTGAGGATATGGAGAAATACCAGCGCATGGCAGGGGTTAAATCTGAAAGCTTTCGGGATCTGGAGGCTCAACCACATTGGGTGAGATATTTTTGGAAAACTGGATGTTATAGAACAGATCAGAAGGGCTGCTGTGTAAAGATTGGAAGTTACGATTCTAAAGACCTAAGAGTATGTTGACTCTCATAGATAATTGTGCTGTTAGTCCTTGCTTTCTAAGGGGTAAGAAAACATTGTCCTCCTGTGTTTTCCTCATATTTCTTCTGCAAGTTCTCAGAACAGAACTGCAGCATAAAACTTCCTCTGTAAACCGCTCCAGCACAAATTTTGTGGTCCTGGTTGTCCCAGCTTTGTGACTGCCAAAAATGGTTGTCATCCCTGCTGCCGTTCAGGAGAGCTTGCTTAGGACCTAATGAGGAAATTGCGGATTCCTCGTGGTCAGCGAAGCGCCTCTCCTTCCTTCACTGCCCCTACAAGGCGGCTGTGACCCCGAAAGGTCTCCTGGCAGCGGTTACCAGCTGGATTTCGCCAGGCTCTGCGGAGCCCGCTATTTTCGAGCAGTTCTCACCACGACATCAAACCTGAACAATTATTTAGCAGAAATCTAACAACTGTTTTTAAAAAAACAAACTGCTTTTTTAGGTTGAATGGTTATTGATCTCTAGAAGTGATGTTTTTCTTTGTATCCAATTTTTCTCTTTTAAAAAACTTTTAAAATGTGTTTTTGAATTATTGTTGTAGAGCAGGATTTAAATTATACAAATGCTTATAAGGCAAATCTAACAATATTTTTAAAAAATGATCTGAATTTTTTTTGGAGATAATACGCTTTGCTGAACCATCACAGCAGTAGGCAGAACATCCCAGCGTGCTCACTTGTCGTGAGTGTGGGGATGCTGCAAAGGTCATAAGTGCAAGGATCAGTTGTAAGTCATTTTTTCAATGCTGTGGTAACTTCAAATGGTCGCTAAAGGATTGGTTGTATGTTGAGGACTGTTTGTACTCTTTACATAATTGTACTATTCTTTGGGTTCAGTAGTCACCTCCTGCACAATCCTTGGACTTTAACAAAGGTGGCTTGGTTCTCTGACTCTGCAGGTAGCTTATGAAGCTGGGATGCATCATTATGGTATGGATGACTACCAGCAGGCAGCAGTAAAACTGGAAGAATCGCTCAGAGAAGGGCTGCTGGCACTGGAGAATTGCAGAGCTCTTTGTGAAGGCCCCCGAGAAGATGAGGACAATAAAGAAGAGACGCAACTAGGCCTCTATGAAAGCATTGCAGGTATCATCAAAGGTTTAGTAAAGTATGGTGAATTGTGTGAGCTGGCAAGTACGTGAAAACCATAAGGCATTGTCTGAAAGAAACATCTTTTTTAAAAAGAGATTTGCAGATCTTCAAAGGAATATGTCACTTGGACAAAAGATTGAGCAAAATATCCTTTTGAAGGTATTTTGCAAAGCAGCATAGCCTTTTGCTTCTGAGGCTTCCTTTTCAGGAATAACCAAAGAGAACTGAGTATTGGAACTACTGAACAAAGCTTCGAGGTGATGCAAAATACTTCACTGAGGAAATCCCGTAGCCTGTTTATCTCAGTGAGGAAAATGATTTACTGCATAGCACAGCATACTTGAGCATGACATGGAAGATCAAAGGAAAAGTTTTTTTTTTCAAATTAGGAGCAGTTAGGTGAGGTATAGCTTTTAATCAGTGAAATTATACAGTTACTTTTTAGAAGAAATTGTTTGAATGGTATGATTAAATATTCAGGGTAAGATAGCAATGGATCTTCACTTATTAAAACTGATTAGAAAAAGTGTCCCTGTAAAGAGAAACAACTGCCATTTTTTCATGTTCTCACAATAGCTATAATAGCTTTTGAAAAAATAAAAAATAAACGGGAAGGGGGAGGAGAATCCTGAAATTTGGAATCAGATATGGGAGAAAATTAAGTTATTGGCTACTTTAAAAAAAAACCATTGAAAAATTGGGAGTCTGTGCTGAAATTTATGGGGATGTCTATGACCATGTTCTCAATATTCAATGTGCCAGTCTCTCCCACCCCCAAAAGTTAGGAAATGTCAGGAAGGATTGATTGCTTGATTGGGTTTGTAAGACTGCCAGAGCATTTCATTACTAGTCTCCTTCATCCTCCAAATGTTGCACTCCTGAACAATCGTACAAATTAGAAATTCTCTCAGTTTTAAAAGGGGCCAATGAGAAGGGACTGGGAGGCATCTCAAATGAATGTATGGCTCCAGGCTGTCAGGATTTTAAAAGGCATTTTGAGATGAGGAAATCAAATAATAGGTCTCAGAGTAAGATGCAGTAAATTTGGAAGATTTTCTAATTTGTACCAATAACAATAATCAAAAAAGGTCTCCACTGTCCTACGGAAAATTAGGAGATGGTTATTAGTCAATTTCAGAGCCCAGCACAAAATCCTTTCATACAAAAATTCTGGTCTGCCTGGATGAAAAACATGGTTGTAAATGCTACCACTGAAAAATGATACCCAGCTAACTGCTAACTACCATATTTTTCGGAGTATAAGACGCACCGGAGTATAAGATTCACCTTAGTTTTGGGGGAGGAAAATAGGGGGGGGGGATTCTGCCTACCTGATATTCATCTGGCTAGTCCTTAGCCTGGTCAGCTTCAGCACATTAGTTCGTTCGCTGGTTTTGAGGTTGGGGCTGGTTGGGTCTCTGCTTTTAAAGCACAGCTGATCGTCGGAGGGAGCAGCAATTAGAAAAGCAGGCAAAGCACGGAAGATCACTTAGCTCGTGTTGGGGCTGAAAAACAGCTTCAAAAGCACAGCTGAGCTCCAGTGACTAAAGCAGGGAAAGCACGGAAGGGGTAAGAGAAGGCAGCAGCTCTTCCGGGTAGCCATTTTGGGCACCGTGCGTCGAGCATTTGGAGGCTGAAAACGCAACACGCGGAGCCCAAAACATAAGCCATTGTCGATGGCAATCTCTGCAGCCAGGAAGAGGATGCGCGGAGGCCGAAGGGTAGGGGCCGGTAGGTGGGCAGGGCTACATTCGGATTTTAAGACACACCCAAATTTTCAGCCTCTTTTTGTGGGGAGGTGCGTCTTATATTCTGAAAAATATGGTAGTTCAGGCACTGGATATGTTTCCTTGGGGATCTTTTCAGTCTCCAATCTCTGATCCATACTCTATTATCTGTTTCTATTTTGCATGATATGGAAGTCTTGATTACTCCCTTGGCCCACTAAAATTGAGACCACTTTTTCCAATCTTTGTTCACCTAAGTCATTTTTTAAAATAATGATAAACAACATAGCATTCTGCACTTAACTTGCATAGGCAATAAGCACTGCACAAGTTGTCATACTGACAAAAGCCAAAACAATGTAGATAGGCCAACAAGAATTAGATTTTGAAATAAAATGTCACATTCAAACTACGTAAATTTAAATTTAACATGCATTACTTGAATGGGGAAATAAGAAACACCGAAAATGTAGGAACCTTAGCAATACTTGTTTCAGTGTTTCTGTAGTTGAGACACCAAAGCCCCTTGTGTTTCTCTCTGCTTTCCAGCTCATTATGTCCAGATCTTGAAATGCAGGCAAGAGTGTGTCCTTGATATTGCCACCAAGCCAGGCAGGGTGTCTTCCACAGAAGATTTCATCCCATCTCATTTTGATTTATTGCAATTTGCCTATGACAGAGGTAAGCAGGAAATGAACACCTGAGAAATTCATGTAAGGGGGGTCAAGCTTTGCCAGAATGTCAGACAGAAAAAACATGATGATGAAGATCATTTTCTTTCTTTTAGTTGGAAATCGGACTGTTGCTGCTGAATGTGCAGCTACCTTCCTGCTGTTCTATCCCTCAGATGAAAAAATGCTGCAGAGGTTGAAAGAGTACCAAGCAGATCTGGGAAAAGAAATAGCTATTCCAGCCAGAGAGGTAGCCAGCAGCATTTCTCTTATCTGAAATCTTTCTCAGTTCTCAGTTTTGACAAATTAATAATGTTTTAGTGATAGAATCATAGAGTTGGAAGGGGCCTTGGAGGTTCCACTAGAACAGGGGTGTCAAACTCAAGGCCTGCAGGCCAGATCAGGCCCGCGGGGTGCTTAGATCTGGCCCGCAGGGCCAGTCTGGAAATAGCAAAGAATCAGCTCACGGTGCCTCTGCTAGCAAAAATGGGGCAACCGCTTTTGACCTCCGGAGTGGCCCAGGAGGCCTTCCAGGCCCAAAACGGGGCCTCCGGAGTACTGCAGGAGGCTGTCCTTGACTCAGAAGGTTATAAAAGGGAGTAAAAGTAAAATAGTTTACCTTTCAGACTTGCAGGATTCGGCTACTAGCCTATGTCAATAATTTATAGTTCTAGTCTTCCTATGGAGTCAGTTTCTTCATCTGATCTCTCTCTCATAAGGTGATCAAGTATATCAAGTAAGTATTAAAAAAACAAAATGACAGAAATGTATGCCTCCCTATTTATATAAGTTTATAAAACCATGTCTGCAGAGGTGCAGTTCCGTGTCCCGCCCACCATGGCCATACCCGCCATGGCCACACACACACCTAACCCTCCAAGGTCAAACCCAATCCTGATGTGGCCCTCAATGAAATTGAGTTTGACACCCCTGCACTAGAAGATCCCTGACTGATGACTATCTAGCCTTTGTTTGAAGATTTTTTTTCAAAGGAGAACTCACCATTCCATGTGGTAACCTGTTCCACTGCTGACAGTCCATCAACTCACAAGTTCCTCCTGATGTCTAGTTAGCACCTTATAATTTTCATTCACTGGTTCTGGCCCAGCCCTCTGGGCAACAGAGAATAGGTCCACACTCTCATCTGTGTGATAACCCTTCAGATGTTTGAAGACTGTTATTGTATCTTCCCTTAAATATTTTTCTATAGATGAAATGTAGTCCAATCCTTTAAACGTTCCTCATAGAGTTTGGTTTCCAGACTATTCACCATCTTGATAGTCATACTCCAAGCTTACTTTGATTTGTCACTATCCTTTTTGAATTGTGGGACGCAGAACTGGATAGAGCTTTCCAAATGGAGACTTACCAAGGCCCCATAGAGTGAAACAATTATCTGAATCCCATCATCTGGACTCTGTGCTACTGTTAATACATCCCAAAATAGCATTTGTCTTATAGCAGCTGCACTATATTTAATGTGTGTTCAACAGGGACATCCAGGTCACTTCTGTTCTATTCTCAGAACGGAGGGCCAATGACTGAGGTGAGCCAGGCTTAAGGCTAACAGTTTATTGTTAACAGGTTGTGGCTAACAGGTTGCAGCTAACAAGCGCGTTCTCTCAGCTAACGGCAACAGCTAAGCTCCTTTTATACTAGCTGTCAAACAGGCGACCAATCAGGAACAAGTATAGCGCCCCCTGTCGTGGTCGGACCTGAGGGAAAACTGAAGACATAGCAACTTCCACATGTACTATTGACAATCAAATTTTCTTCCACTCTGTAGTGCTTTGCATTTTTCTTACCAAGATACAGAATCTGATATGTCTCCCTACTAAGTTCAATCCTATTCATTTCAACCCACTCTTTAAGCCAGGGGTCCCCAACCTTTTGGACCTCAGGGACCACTAAATTCATAATTTTAAATCCCATGGACCACTAATATGATCTGCCTAATGACTGGCTGGCTGGGTGTGGCTAGGTGGTGATGTGACTGGGTGGGCGTGGCCAACTTGATGTCACTCACGTCGAGGGGCGCCTCGCCAGCCGTCTACTCGCCCCTCCTCGCCTGCCCACGGGGGAGACTCTCTGAAGCAACACAAGCGTTCATTGCATGTATCCAGCCCAGGGGCCATAGTTTCAGGACCCCTGATTTAGTGCAATATTAAAAATGCAAATAATTTTTCTGCAGACCACCAAAATTTTCTCACGGACCACCAGTAGCCCATGGACCACCAGTTGGTGACTGCTGTTTTAAGCTGTCTAGATCTATTAACATCTTCACTCTTTCATCTAAAATATTAATCATCCTTTCCATCTCCGCACTTTGTAAGTGTCCCGTAAGTTACTCATCCAAGTCTCTGAATAAAATATTGAACACTACAGGATTGGAAACCTGTGGCACTCCTCTCCATATTTCCTTCTATAAATTGAAGCAAGCCACTAATACGTTCTTACTGGATGCAGTCACTCAACTATGAATCCATCTAGTAATAGTAGTAGAAGAAGTAGTTTTTACTATAAAACATGTATTAATATATAAATTAAACAATAATATGGTTAGAATGTTATCAACCAACTCTTACTCATTGCTCTGTACCCATTCCTCTCTGTGCCAATAATAAAGCTATTCTTTCATAATCCAAGTGGGTTTATGTAGATGCCTTAAAGCATTATCTTCCTATTACCATAGGGAATACCTTGAGACCAATTACTCTAAAAGAAAGGCTTTAATATTCTCCAGTGTTTCAAGCACTCAATTAAGTGGATGATTAATGATAGAAATACAGTATTGAACAAATCATGACTTTTAAATACCTATGCATCCACTTTCAATCATCTACTTGCCTGATCAATCAAGCAAAGGACCTTTTCATATGAGCCCCCAAAGCATCCTTTGCAATTATTAAATATGCATCTCAGCATAGTAACAACTACATTCAAGGCTAAAGTACTGGGCTCAGTATATGACAAATTGACAAATTGCCTATAAGAGCAAAAACGGGTAGATATATCAATATCCTCTATGAAAATCTCACTGGTATGTTTATTGGGAGATATAGAAGTTGAATCTGTATCCATATGCACTGCTACACTTTGAAATAAATGAACAATAGAACTCATTACACCAATCATTAGAAATCTTAATTGCTCCTCTTATAAGTCCTGTTATACAGTCCTGTTATACAGAATATATAATATTTAATGTATTATAATGTATTATAATATAATATTTAATGTATTATAATATTGTCTTCTCTTAAATATTGGTCTGGGGACTGCAATAAGTTCCTCAGAGTGAATGGCAAGAAATTAAGATAGTCCCCAAGGAATGAATTGGTGAAGCAAAAAGAAGGTTAGGCACCAGATTAAAATGTTTCCAGCTCATCCTTAGCCCATCACCCATAATCCCTTTGGCAAGGAATCTGCGTGCCCTTACAGTCTCTTTCTTCTTTTTCTGATGCTCACACGATTTGATGACCATGAATCAACTAAGATTTGTTTAGCTGGCAAGCAGCTGCTTTTGCTTGGGAAGAAAGTGAGCTCTTACTTGTTTCAATCTATTGCAGCCCACCTCTTTGATTCTCGGAGGTGCAAAACCTGGTGTTAGTTTAGGGTACTGCATTTTCAGAAGTCTAAGATGAAAGTTGTGGATATTTTTTTCTCTTTTGTCCTTTAGAAGTTCTATCACTGCTGTTTGCCCCAAGTTGCTGTTGACTAGCAGTTTCCTTTCAGGGGCAAGTAACAACTGCAAGGATGGTTGCAGTATGGGGTGACATTAATCCCTGTCTCTGCCATGACTGGGACCACAAGACAGAAATGTGAAGCTCATATTGAATATAACATCTAGTTTGACCTGAAGGCAGGGTTGACTGCCTGCTACAGAGATGGTTGTGTGTATTTTGTGTCTTGTTTTCTTGAAAAAGAAACACTCAAATCATTTATAATTTCTGAATATTATTTTATATTACCATGTTGTAACATCTGCTTTCAATCCACAGAATATTCGCCATTATGTGCAAAGATCCCGTATGGAAAAGAAACTGATCTATTATGCAGTACAGCACCTTGATGAAACTTTTAAGGATCCAGTAAGTGGTTGTCTTTCTTCAAAGGTGGATTCTTCATGGCCTCCTTGCAACAAAGCTATTCATTGATCTAATCTCTCAAATACTGCTTGATAAAATAGTACATAGGATCCTCTTTCTGTCCTCCTTTTCTGATGCCTGAAATGAACTGAAAGAAGTTGTGCTTTAAGGACATACATTCATTTATTATAAGCCTTTTTCAGCCAATGTCATCTAATGTCATCAGGACAATATGTAAGAAACATAACATCCCAGATAGCCTATCTTAAAGGTAAAGGTAAAGGTTCCCCTTGCACATATGTGCTAGTCCAGTGATGGCGAACCTTTTTTGGCTTGGGTGCCAAAAGGGAGCGCGCGCGCACAATAGCATGCACATGCATGCCCACACCCATAATGCAATTCCCCCTCCCCCTGCATGAGCAAAATCCCCGCGCTGCCCCCCACGCATGCACACAACCCCCCTTGCCCTGTTAGGAGGGGGGGCAATCCCCCATGGAGGTCGATGGATCTTTGCTTCCCTTTTGAAGTCATTCTCATTAGAAAATAAAACCGAGATTCAAATCTAATTAACAAAATATTTATTTCAGTAGAAAAGTAATAAAAAGAATCCTTAGTAAACTACATCTTATCGGCTAATGAAAAAGTCACGTCTGCTTTCAGCAGAAATGGCGGAAGAGAAGGAGGGAGTTAACTTCTGGAATGCTGGCATGTGTAGTAGAACATATCACACGTCTGTTTGACCATAAATACAAGAAACAGTAGAAAATATAGAGATGCACAAACTGACAATAATTCACATCGTGACATCCCCCCCCCCCCCCCCGCATGCGCACAGGCATCACTGAAGCCTCTGGGAGTTAGCCCAGTAGGCCTGTTGGGCTGTTTTTCGCTCTCCCCAGGCTTCAGGAAAGCCTCCTGAAACCTGGGGATGCCGAAAAATGGCCCAATGGGCCAACTGAAAGTTCAGAAACGAAACGAAAGTGGAGTTGCCCTACTACTTATCTTCAGATAGTTGCAACCAGGCCTCGCACACCTCGGCCCATTTCTTCTGCAGCTGGCAAAGCTTTCTTGAAGGCCTCTCTAGCCGATAACAGAGCTCTGGATTGATCTGGAGCTCTGTTATCGGCTGCAGAGGCCTTCAGGAAAGCTTTGCCGGCTGCAGAAGAAATGGGCCGAGGTGTGCGAGGCCTGGTTGCAACTATCTGAAGGTAAGTAGTAGGGCAGCTCCAATTCTGTTTCGTTTCCGAACTTCTGGTTGGCTCATTGGGCCATTTTTCGGCATCCCCAGGCTTCAGGAGGCTTTCCTGAAGCCTGGGGAGAGGGAAAACGGCCAAAAAGAAGGCCGAAAATCAGCTGGCCAGCGCGAGCATGCATGCTGGAGCTGACATAGGGCAATGCCTCATGTGCCCTCAGATATGGCTCTGTGTGCCACCTGTGGCATATGTACCATAGGTTCGCCATCACTGTGCTAGTTGTTCCCGACTCTAGGGGGTTGTGCTCATCTCCGTTTCAAAGCCAAAGAGCCAGCGCTGTCCAAAGACGTCTCCATGGTCATGTGGCCGGCATGACTAAACACTAAAGGCGCACGGAACTCTGTTACCTTCCCACCAAAGGTGTCCCAATTTTTCTACTTGCATTTTTACATGCTTTCAAACTGCTAGGTTGGCAGAAGCTGGGACAAGTAATGGGAGCTCACTCCGTTCCGCGGCTCTAGGGATTTGAACCGCCGAACTGCCGACCTTTCTGATCGACAAGCTCAGCGTCTTAGCCAATGAGCCACCGCGTCTTACAACACAACAAAATTCTAAAACAATACCAGACTAAAATAAATCAGAAGAATGCTAATCATATACAAAAGTAAACATAAAGCAGCATAGAATTTTAAAACATATGTCAAATAGAGGTCTTTAAAATGATAGCATTTTATTGCCGGTCAAGTATGTATAGAAAAAATGTTTCAAAAGTGGTGTGCTACCACAGTAAAAGTGTTAACTATAGATGGAAGTGTTTCTAAAAAGCTGTTACTGATTGTGTGGGAAGGAGCACACTGCTTGTAGAACTACAGGAAACAGGACAGATGATTTTTTTTTCAGTCTGCTGAACTTTCACAAATATTTCTGCTGTGTGGAAGAGCCAGAAAGTAGGACACATGTGCCTGCTGTGGTGAGGAAGTGTCTGCTCTAATGCAGTCCTGTGAAAAAAGAAAATGGGCCAATAAACTTAATTTTGTACTGCTAAGTCCTGGATGTGTTTCTTTAGGATTTATGGACTCCTGAGGAACTGATCCCTGAAAGCATGAAGGAGAAACACAAGTAAGTTTCAGAACAGAAAAGTAATATATGGATGCAATTCTAGGACACCTTAATGAAAGGCAATGATTCAGCTCTATTAGGAAAGATTTTTTAAAGAGTCCTTAAATGTAACGGAATAGAAATTATAACAGATTTGATTTATTGCTGAACTATTGAATTGCTGAGGCAGTCTCATGCCCTGTAGTTATGGCCTTTTCTATATTTGTTTATTAACCCCAAGAGAAGATCAGGAGAAACGAAGCTTGAAGGCCTCACATATGCAACAACGGGATCAAAATGGTGAGTACCAGAAAAAGAATTGAGGAATGGGAAGAAAGATTATCATGTTTCTTCTTCTTATCATAATGAGAGAAGAGGGAGACTCCAGCAGGATGACTCCACAGTTTCTCCTAAAGATGAGTGTTGGAATTAGAGACAAATCATTTCAGGGATGCAAAGATGTCCAAGATGTCTTGCAAAGATGTCTGACTGCCTGCGCAGTGTTTATTGCTTATTGCTTATATACCGTTTTCCAAGCAGCCAAAGGAAGAAATGAGCAACAGCATTTTCATTGGTGAATTCCCCCCCCCCCACAATATTCCCCCACCCACCTTCTCTATGAGCATTGTGTTGTTGCCACCTAGATGAGATCATGGTACCAGCCAGGGAAGGTCTTATCTTTCTGGCCGTGTGAACTGAGTGAGATCATTCAGGAGTCAAGAGGCCCGCTTAGGGCAGGGATGTTTCTACACACACATACACACCCTTTACACAGAGCCCCGATCCCTACAGATGAGATGGAGTAAGTCTCCTTCCCAGTACTGAAGTTCACCTGCTGAAGCCTGGCATTGTTTGGGATTCCAGTTTACTAGTTGCCACAGGGATCCAAGGGATAGTAAAGCTATAGAACTTATCTCAGCACCAAAGATGTATTCAGAGTGCCTATTGGGCATAGAGGCATATGGCCACAGCGTCTTCTCCACAGAAGACTGTCCTCAGTTTGGATGTCAGCCAATGAATCCTAGTTCAAATGAAGTGTAGTCTTTCCCATCTTATTACCCTTCAGATATGTTGATATACAACTTCCATCATGCTGATTAAGGATGGTAGGTGCTTTAATTCACCATATTTGGAAGTATCGGCTTGGGGAGACAGGGAGGAGAAAATAACTTTGAAGGTGGACAACAGCTGGATATCACTGGGTCACAGTCTACCCCACTATGATAAGATGCATTATATTTCTCTTTAAATAAGTACAGTGATTCCTAAATTGTATCTATTCAGAAGATTCATTGGTCAACTCTTTATGTGTTGGTGTGTGCTGTGTGTGTTTTTGTGTGTGTGTGACAGGAAGAAAGGCAGATAGACAAAAAGACAAGGGGGGCGGGCAGACAGACAGACAGAGATGGATTCTCTATTTGGCCACAGGTAGTCCTTGATTTATGACTGTAATGGTGCATGAGTCAAGGACAATGAGTGCTGTAAGGACCTTTACCTCTGTTTTCCCAAGACTTTGGAATTACAGTATATCACTAATGAGACTGTAGCAGCTATGATTTTACAGTGATTTTTAAAATGTAAAATCTAACTATTTTGAAATTTCAATAGTTGCTAAGTGGCCCTGGGTAATAGCTGCTGCTAATTCTATTAAATGGATATCTGTTTTTAATTTAATTCAGATATTACTTTTTATTTCCCATTGGAAATTGTGTTGAGCCTTGAAGAGACAACGTTTTAAATGAATAATACAGTATAATAATAAGACCACACATATCAAGTCAGTAATACAGCTATAAGCTTTGTATCAGACCGTTTCAGTAACCTTGCATATGAATTCTGAAGTTGATGGATAATGACAGCCTAGCAGTAGATTTTTGGTATCAGCTTCCAAAGAATAATCTGCAAGTGAGGATTGTTTAGTGGCATGGAGTCTTTCAAAGTCCCTTATGCAGATACCAATTATAACTTATAAAAAGGACACATATATGTTCAGAGATTGCAAATTAGAGCATACAGGTAGTCCTCAAATTACAACAGTTCGTTTAGTGACAACAGCACTGAAAAAAGTGACGTAACAATTTTTCACACTTTATGACTGTTGCAGCATCCCCATGGTCACGTGATCAAAACTCAGTCGCTTGGCAATTGACTCATATTTATGACGATTGCAGTGTCCCAGGGTCACGTCATTACCTTTTGCGACCTTCTGACAAGCAAAGTTAATGGGGGAGCTAGATTCGCGTAATAACTGTGTTACTAATTTAGCAACTGCAGTGATTCACTTAACAATTGTGGCACAAAAGGTTGTAAAACGGGGCAAAATTCACTTAACAAATGTTTGACTTATCAATAACAATTTTGGGCTTAATTGTTGACAGAAGTGATAATTAATCTCACAAAGGAGAAGTTTGATCTTTTCCCGGACATCAGACATTAGAAAAGAAACTGCAGTTTAAAAGTCTAAGTAAAAATGTTTATTTCGGTACAAAAACAATAAATCCTCATTATCTACATCTCTGATATAAAAGGTAGGTCTTGCTTCAATGGAAGCCAGGAACAGAAGGGAAGAATGGAATGCACACATGCGTACAAGAACATATCAATCA
Organism: Diadophis punctatus similis; assembly: GCA_023053685.1. Lineage (NCBI taxonomy): Eukaryota > Metazoa > Chordata > Lepidosauria > Squamata > Dipsadidae > Diadophis > Diadophis punctatus. The sequence continues at coordinate 98,252,783 of JALIGW010000002.1, forward strand.
CGTGCTCAGGAATAAACCATTATAATGAATAGGGATGCATCTCCCTGCATATACATATAACAGGCAATAAAATCACTGCGTGACAATTGTGGTCATAGGTTGAGGCCTATTTCTTCTTTTGTACTCATGATGAACAGTAATGTTTGATGGCATCTCTCTACACACTTCTGCCTCCTTATTTTTTTCCAGAACCACTGCCTTTTGAGGACATCACCATCACCATGGATTCTCACCAACTCAATGGTACCCAGAGGGTCGTCTTTGATCGAGTCCTGGCTGAATCAGAATGCAAAGACATCCTTCGTCTCTCCATGGTGAGGATAGGAGCCGGCAAATGCTCTGCGTGATCCCGTCTGACAGAAAGAGAAGCTTTTCACTGGTGAAGGACAATACCAGATCTCTCATAAGTTTGTGCGTGTTTCAGGCAGCTGGAGGGACAGGAGATGGCTATCGTGGCAGACGTTCCCCCCACACTCCACATGAGCGATTTGAAGGCTTAACAGTGACAAAAGCTTTGCAGGTAAAAGCCTTAGTGATTTTAGAATGAGCTAAGTTCCTGATCCTGCAGAGAGACTTTCCCCTCTCCCCCCTCTCCAGTTTCACAGACTCTAGACATAAATATACATTACAAAGTTGATATTAAAGACGTGTAGGACACATGCACATCTTCCTCATCCTTTTCCTAAAATTTAAACCGTATGTATTATGCAAATAAATGTGAAAAGATTTCCAGTTGCTGGTTTTTTGGGGGGAAAGGATAGTGCAAGTCTCAACTGAGAAGTGGTAAACAAATACTTAACTTTTCCTTCTTTCTGAAACAAAGCAAAATGACTCTGTGAATCATATTTGGAAACTTTTTATATAAGATTACAAATATGCACATATGATTAATTTGGAGTACCTCATAGAGAAAGCAGAATGGGAGATAGGATTAGAATAAGGTGAAAAAGAGATCAGGAAGGAGCAAATATACAGTGTGTAAAACAATACAAAACTTGTTTCATTTGCTATTTTTACTTCTCTTTTATTGACCAAACGAAATATGGTAAAAACTAAGAAATATAAAATAAGGTAGTAATAAAAAAAGCAAATGAAAAAGTAAATTAAATTAAACCTTGGGAACGTGGTTCTGCTATGTGTATGGCCATATCCATACAGCAAACACACCTTAGCACTTGTTTCCAGAGTCCATATCGTTCATCCTTTACCTAGGATTATCTCAAGATCAGCCTGCAGCCTGAAGAGCCTTTCTGGTCCTTCCCTCCAGATGATGTATTTTCTCTCTAATCCCAGCTGAAGACTTTCCATCTGGACAATGCATGGTGCAGGAAGGAGGAGGAGGGTTGACCGAAACCACCCCTTTCTATCTAGCCTCTGGGTTTTCTGCCTGTTTTGCAGTCCTGGTTTGCCTACAAGAGAAACCTGGAGAGCAATTACTACCTTTGCTCCCATGAGTGAATGATTAGGCATCTCTAAGTCTGTATGCATTTGGAAAAGACTCTGATGTTGGGAAAGGTTGAAGGCAAAAGAAGAAGGGGGACGGGTGAGGATGTGATAGTTCAGTGATGGCGAACCTATGGCACGGGTGCCACAGGTGGCACACAGAGCCATATCTGCCGGCACGCGAGCTGTTGCCCTAACTCCGCTCCAGTGCGCATGTGCGCACCGGCCAGCTGATTTTTGGCTTTTATGGAGGCTCTGGGAGGGCGTTTTCGGCCTCCGGAGGGCCTCCGGGGGGGCGGGGGGAGCCATTTTCTCCCTCCCCACACTACAAGAAAACCTCTGGAGCCTGGGGAGGGCGAAAAATGGGCCTACCGGGCCTACCCGAAGTCGGGAAACGGGGGAGCGGGGGGATCGTGCACGCATGCACAGGGGTGGGGCAGCACAGGGGGATCACACACGCATGCGCAGGGGGCCATTGAATTATGGGTGTGGCACTCGCACGTGCGCAATAGCGTGCACGTGCGTGTTTTTGGCACCCGAGGAAAAAAAGGTTCGCCATCACTGTGATAGTTAGATGGCGTCATTGATGCAATGAATATGAATTTCAGCAAACTTTGGGAGACAGTGGAAAATTGGAGGGGGGGGCTGGTCACAAAGAGGCAGACACAACTTAGTGATAATGAGATAAAAGAATTTAAGGCATTTTATGACCAGTGGTGGAATCTTTGCTCAATTCTCATTTGGCGGGGGAGGGAATGAACATTTGTATTTAATATCAAGGTAAACAAAAAGCAGAAAGTAGAGCCAGGAAAGGAGCTAGATTTTTTTTTGTCTCTCACTTTATAAAATCTCTCACCTTGTAAAATAAATACACAATTAACTGACAGTTTAGGGCATGGGTGTCAAATTCGCGGCATCATGTTGCCGTCACATGATGTTTTGTGACATTTTCCCCCCTTTGTGGAGCTGGGGTAGGCATGGCCTGTGCATGACACATCTGGCTCGTGGGCCGCCAGTTTGACACACCTGGTCTAGGGCCATAAGAAAATTGTCACCATCTGAATTTCTTCTCTGATTTGATATAAGAGAAACCATCTCTTCTACCCTATTTTGTTAAGAATATTCATAACGGGTCTTTATCAATTTTCTTTTTCATAAATATCCCTGGATCTTCCGGAGATTTAATAGAAATTAAATATTGCACTGATTTGTTTTTCTCTTATAGCTGGCTGAGGAGAGTAGTATGAACTGGAAAGATATTAAACTTCTCCTGCAAGCCAGTGAGAAATCCCGGAAAATTGTGGAATCCTATTTTACCCCTGGGAAAAATCTCTATTTTTCTTTCACACATCTTGTGTGTCGCACAGCTACAGACGGTAAGGAACTCTTAAGTACTTTCTTGAGACCATAGCAATGTAAGAGCTTCATGTTTATGATGACAATTTGTAATACATCTCATTCTAACGTGTAACATGGTATTGCTGGTAAATGTATTGCAAAAATTATCAATCAATTGAAGAAATAGGAAAGGAAAATAATGCAGCCTATTCATATTGGAATGCGTAGCGAACATAGGTTTGGTTATATAACTTTGACAAATGCATCTCATGTTTATTAATAAAGCAGTAAATATCAGAACCAAAAACACTTGTAGGGATATTCAAAATATGCCACTTTCTCATTCTTTAGTTTATGAGCAAAATTTCAAATATGAATTCTGTTTTAGAGCTGAAAATTAAAAATCCACTGTTTTTTGATATTAAGATTATGATTTGATTTTAAAACATATAAAGAACCATGGTGACACAGTGGTGTGGTGGTTAGAATGAAGTACTGCAGGCTAACTCACTGCTCACTCTAGGAGTTCGATTCTGAACAGCTCAAGGTTGACTCAGCCTTCCATCCTTCTGAGGTCAGTAAAATGAGGAGCCAGATTGTCGGGGGGGGGGGCAATATGCTGACTCAGTAAATCGCTTAGAGTGGGCTGAAAAGCACTGTGAAGCGGTATATAATTCTAAGTGCTATTGCCAAGTGCTATATAACAAATACAAAGTCCCCATAAACTCATACCCATTAAATATACCTTTTTCAATCTAGGAAGAGAAACTCATACATATGCTGTATAAAATAATATTGCATTGTCAGTGTGGGCTGTGTTCTAGATTGGATCCCGTTTATTTATTTGGCACCACAATGTCTATATATTTTACAACGGGGGTTATTCTTAATAGGCATATTCATTAATTCAGTACAATACAGGCTGTGTTGATGAAAATGTGCCACATATAACTATGTATAACATTGTAATTGCAAGAGAAATTGGTGAAAAGTATATGGTCATATATGTTTTATACTTTGAATTGATAGGCTGGGTGTCTGATAAGGACTATAGTTTAGTTTTGCAATTGGAAGGGAAGTGAAAAGTTACAGTGCTATTTCAAATTTTCATTGTTATAAGTTTAAATTCTGCTAATTGTACATGCACATGTGTACCAGTGAAGGAAGGCAGGTTTAAAAATAAAGATAATGTGGTCAATGAGAGTGATGCTTCCCAGAACATACACAACAAAAAGTAGTCTCCATTAAAACAAAGATAAGAAAACTGTGGATTTTCTGCCATCAAATCCTGAGGTCAAAGGAAAGTGTAGAAGAAAGTATTGCTAAATTAATCCTCCATCTTGAAAACACTAAATCCACCACACTGAAATAATCAAGAGCCCTGGTGGCACAGTGGTTAGAATGCAGTACTGCAGGCCAGCAGTTTGATTCTGAATGGCTCAAGGTTGACTCAGATTTCTATCCTTCCGAGATTGGTAAAATGAGGACCCAGATTGTTGGGGGCAATATGCTGACTCTGTAAACTGCTTAGAGTGGGCTGTAAAAGCACTGTGAAGTGGTATATAAGTCTAAGTGATATTACTATTGCTAATAAAGGATGGCTACTGAGAGAGAGAGAGATGGAGTAGCAGGAGAGAAATAGCTTCAGCAAAACTAGTGGGGGTCTGTGGAACATATTGACTGCTATATGTGTAAGTCAGATAAAGCAGCCCTACGATAAGCTGGGTCTTTGCTTGAAACTGGGATTTTGCTATCTCTCCTGTCATCCCGGCTGATACATTGAGAGGAATTTTGCTGGAGGAGAAATGGATAGCAATATACTTTTTTAAAAAAAGTCTCAAGCCAGTTCCATCCTACTTAGAATTATACCAGGTATGCCCGGGTGTGTTTCTTCAGAAAATAAAGGCAGTCCTTAACTGATCGCCACAGTTGGGACCAGTATTTCCATTCCTAACAAGGCGGTTGTTAACTGAGTCGCACCCAATTTTATGACCTTTATTGCTATGGTTGTTAAGAAAATCACTGCAGTTGATTATGTGAATTACACAGTTGTTGAGTGAATCCAGATTTTCCCACTGACTTCGTCAGAAATCGGCAAATGGTGATAACCCCAGGCAGCTGCATAAACACATGCTGGTTGTCAAGTGCCTGAATTTTGATCACCTGACTGTGAGGATGCTGCAATGGTTATAAGTGTGCAGGCCAGTCATTAGGCACTTTTTTCAGTGCTATAGTAAACTTTGAACAGTCACTAAATGAATGGCTGTAAGTCAAGGACTACCAGTACTATGTACTGTAAATTCTGTAGTTGTAGAAGAAAATGAGGAATCAGCCTTTGGGTTTCTTTTGCCTATTGAGCAATAAAATGCTGGTCAAGGGAACAAAACAGTTACGACTTTTATTCTTCCTTAGGAGAACAGGAAGGCCGCATGGATCTCAGCCATCCAGTCCATGCTGATAATTGCCTCTTGGATCCGGAAGGAAACACTTGCTGGAGAGAACCCCCTGCCTACATACACAGGGACTATAGGTAATAGTTTCAGAGTGAAAACTGATATACTGTATATCTCATGCTGAGCCTGTCGCACTTAAATTATTTAGATAACACATTTCATGTATTTACTTATACCCTGAACCTCTTTCTCCCTCCCCCACCCAGTTCAGGACCACACAGTTTTTTATTTTGGGCCTTTCTCTGGAATGTATTGTCTCCTCCCTGGAAAACCACAATGCTCTTGCCGAGACCCCCCCCCCTTCTTCTCCTCCAAGTACATCTTCCATCACAATTGCCTCTCTCATTGCAGACATTGGTATGATGTCACTTATCATTTAGTCAAGAATTTACTTGCTACTGTTCTACACAGTTTCTTCCACCATGAGAAGATTCTCCTTTTCCTTGTTAGCATCTAGAAGAGCTGGGCAGGAGACATTACAGTGTTGAAAACCTGGCTTGACCATACAAAGGGTTGTGCCTGTCTATTTATAACTCATGTTTTTCACTGCTGTTTCTGTCTTTTTATTTACCATAATAACACTGTTAAAGAAAGATAGAAACATTTCAAAATGTTGTAGGTGCTCCATCACTGGAGGTTTTTAAGAAGAGATTGGACAGCCATTTGTCCAGAATGGTATAGGGCCGTGATGGCGAACCTATGGCACGGGTGCCACAAGTGGCACGCGGAGCCATATTGGTGGGCACGTGAGCTCAGGTCCGGCATACATGTGTGCACCAGCCGGCTGATTTTTGGGCCTTCTGGGCCCACTGGGAGTCGGGAAATAGGCTGTTTCCAGCTTCCAGAGGGGGTGGGGAAGGCTGTTTTCGCCCTCCCCAGGTTCCTAGAAAGGCTCTGGAGCCTGGGGAGAGTGAAAAATGGGCGTACCATTGCATGCTGGGAGCAGGGGGGTCATGCGTGCATGTGTGGGGGTGTATGGAATTATGAGTGTGGGCACGTACACACGTGATCCCCCACATTCCCCCCCCCCTTTTGGCACGCGAACCAAAAAAGGTTCGCCATCACTGGTATAGGGTCTCCTGCTTGAGCAGGGGTTGGATTAGAAGACCTCCAAGGTCCCTTCCAGCTCTGTTATTCTGTCATTCTGCTTTGTGCTATGCTGTGCTAGTGCTTTGGTTCCAACTGCTATTGCCAATTCTTCGTGCTGCCATCTATTGTCCAAAGGCAGTAGAGTACCTTTGTCCTCTTGCTTTGCCTTCTCCTTGCCATTAAATACCGTATTTTTTGGAGTATAAGACGCACCTCCCCCCCCCCCAAAAGAGGGTGAAAATGTTGGTGCGTCTTATACACCGAATACAGCCATTTTTGGCCTCCCGAGACCCTGCCCCCGCGTCCCATTTTTGTGAAAAATGGGCCCATTTTTCACAAAAGCGGGGTGTGCAGAAGGTTTGGGAGGCCTGCAGAGTGCTCCTGGGGGCTGGGAGAAGGCAAAAACGCCCCTGTTTTTATGAAAAACGGGTGAAAATGGCCTGTTTTTTTTTTCAAAACCGGGGGCATTTTTGCCTTCCCCCAGCCCCCAGAAGCACTCTGCAGGCCTCCCAAACCTTCTGCACGCCCCATTTTTTGCAAAAGGGTGAAAAACGGGCCCATTTTGCGAAAAACGTGGCAAGCAGAGGGTTTGGGAAGTGGATAGTGGGGGAAAGTAAGGAAAAAAGAAAAAAAAGGCATTGACTTCCGATTCCTTTGGTGCAGTAAAATAAAGCATTAAGATCTACCCTCAACTTTTTACTTTTTCACAATAATAGTAACTAGCCATTTCTATAACAACAGATCTATCTAATCAGCTTTGCCTTTTCAATAGAGAAAGTTGATCGGTGAATTCTTCATCTGACCATTCCCACACAGCTTTGAAAAGAAGTCACAACCTACTGTTTATTTTATACATGAAGCTAAATATGTAGATTATTTACATTGCTCCTGCTCTTATCAATTAATTAAATAATAAGTACAAATTAATTTATTGCAAATCCAGCAAAAGAAAAGGTTTGACTTTTTTTATATAGAAACTGTTCCATAGAGAGAATAGAATAGAATGGAATGGAATGGAATGGAATGGAATGGAACGGAATGGAATGGAATGGAATGGAATGGAATGGAATAGAATAGAATAGAATTCTTTATTGGCCAAGTCAAGCAATTTGCAGAAAGAAGAGCCCCCTGGAGCAGGATTTACACCCAAATTAAATCTTTTACAGAACGTAGAGGTATACCTTGCCTTGCATAAACTGCTGCCCTCTAACTTTGTAGGAATGGTGGCACATACTGGGACTTATAGTCCTAATACAGTTAGACCGAACACTCAGACCACAATAAAATTGAAAACCAAAAAAACATTTTTCCCTTCAAAGGGTGCACAATTTCACAGATTTTGTGCAATTTTATAAAGCTATAATATAACATGAGAACAACATATTTGAAGCATTTTTTTCTGGCTTATGATATTTAAAGTATCTCTGTGTGCGTGTTTTTAAAAAAGGTAACCATTTTTAGTAAAAATAAATAAATAGGTGTTTTAACAAAAATAATTTTGTGGATGTTTAAAAGGCTTACCAAATTTTTGTTGGATAAATTCATATTATAATAACTTTGTGTCACAAAAATTATGTATTTTAACTACACATTATAATCCAATAGTGAAAAAAATTATCTAATACCCTGTTTCCCCCAAAATAAGACATCCCCTGATAATAAGCCCAATCGGGCTTTTGAGTGCACGGCAATAAGGCCAAGCGCTTATTTCAGGGTTCAAAAAAATATAAGACCGGGTCTTATTTTCGGGGAAACACGGGTAGTATGATTTATCCAAGAAGAGAGATTTTCTATTCCATATCATTTCTGGCTATTAATAGAAAGAATTCAATACCTGCTCTCGCCCTCTTTCTTTCTACCAGAATAGAAAGGGAAGCAGATGCCATAAATTCAACTGAGGTTCATTGACAATTCTTAATTTGGAGCCATGGGATGGAAAGGTGACTACTTCACTATCTAAGGACGATTTCAGTATTTTTAAATTCAATTCTGAGCCAATTACTACAGCTGTACATATTGTTTTGCTCACTTAACAACTGCCTTGCTTAGCAATGGAAATTTTGGTCCCAATTGTGATCGAAATTTGAGGACTACTATATATATATGTATATAGAAATATTTTCAGTAAGTGAACTGGTAGGAGAATTCTGGAGAATTTTACATGGCATCCAAACAGCCATTTTAACGTTTGATGTAATTTCAGGAAGCATCCAGATACTGTATGTTATTCTTTTGTAATCAGTCCAAATATTATTCCCCTTAGTAGGAATAATTCAGTCATAATGACTCTAATTGGCAAAAGTGTGGTTGTTTCCTATTGCTTTGCTCTTACAGGTTTTAGTCATATGGGCCTGGAGTGATAGTCTTCACCCCTCCCTCCAACTTTAGTTATTCTGAGGAGGCATATAGTGGCATTGTTCTCCTCCTCATGAACCTTATATCATTTTTCAAAATAGAATTCTAGAATTTCAAAATACTTTAAGCTTTTCTTCGTGACGTTTGTTTTTATCTTACTCATCCAAGCTAAAAGAAACACTGCTTTGTGCATGTATCAGTTGACTATCTACCTGGCAAACAATTCTTTTATCATGGAATTCATTAAGCTAGCAAAAGAAAAGAACTGAATCGCTGCCACGTATTTTGCTTCTTAGTCTGATACTACAAAGAGACCTCTTGCTTGCCATTCATAGTTTGATGATTAGAGTAGAAGTGTACAAGTGATGCTTTTTCCATGCTCAAGACAGCAACAAGTTTAAGATTGGTGTCACTCTTGTGTATTCTTAATCAAACTGTCTGCTCATTGGAAACTGAGCCGATTAACTCTGCAAGTTAATTTGGCTTCTGTGTAAGAAGGAATGGCTGTGATTATTGTTTTAGTGCTCTTCCTCTAGAGATGCTGGGCAACAGATGCGCCCTGTTGATAGTAACTTCTGCCTAGCCCTGTTATGGGATTCTTATTGACCTGCGGGTTCATTCTTCCTCTTCTTCCTCATCAAATGCAGCTCTGTTCCTCCCATAATAATGGCTGATTTCTTTTTTCCCTCCCTTCTTTTCTCAACGTAAGGAGCTAATATAATACACCAAAGTGAAGAGCACAGCTGGGACTGCCTCTTGTTTCTGGTGCTCTCTAATTGGATAGCTAAAGGAGAAGTTGGGAATCTCTGCCAAATGTCACACAGCAGCATGAAAATATGTGGACGGAAGCCATTGGCTGTGTGGAGGGGGTCTGGGAATGAAAGTGATTTTCATGTCAAGCTGATCCATGCTTTAATTAATGTGTGCTGCTGCTGCTGCTGCTGAGGGAGAGAACAATGTAAGACATGGCAGGAAAATGATCCCTGCAGTCATTGATTGAGGTTGGATCAGTTCCACATTGCTGTTGGCTGTCATCCAGAAGCTCATATGCTTGGAATATTTTGAATTTTGGAATTCTGGTTTTAATTGATTTTTTTAAAGCTGTTTCTGCAAATGGATGAAGAACTTCAGACATGTTAAACATGAACCTATGCTCATTTGCTCACAGTGTTTTGATGGAGAGAATGAGGAAGAGAGAGAGAGATTGGGTAGCTCCCTGTGAAAGCTTAGAAGAGTAAAAGGGAAATCGTTGGAGAAATGAGACATGGTAGGAAGGTAGGGAGAACAGTATATATTTTCTTCTTCCCATGCAAGGTATTTAATTAAGTATGCTGTCTTTTTAGGCATGCAAATTTAAATTAGTCCCCTGTATTAATGCCTGCTGGTACAGGCATTATATCCAAGATATAATGGATTTTTGGGGGGGGGGCAGAGGTGGGTTCCTGCCTCTGATTGCCGGTGCGGTTAATCACTGAGTTCGGCGCAGAGCTGAAGAAGCTGCTCCCGTTCGCGGAACGGGAGCTTTCCCCGGGCGCTTTCCCCGCCCGCATGGATGCCGCCAATTGTGTTCTTTTGCCCTCTGCGCATGCGGAACGCTTTGGGCATGCGCAGAGGGCAAAAGAACGCAATTGGCGGCATCCATGCGGACGGGGAAAGCGCCCGGGGAAAGCTCCCGTTCCGCGAACGGGAGCAGCTTCTTCGGCTCTGCGCCGAACTCAGCGATTAACCGCACCGGCAATCAGAGGCAGGATCCCACCTCGGGGGGGGGGGGGCAATAAAACATGTAACAGGAGTGGGTGGTGTGAAAAATATCCATGCTGCAGTTCTGCAAATAACAAACAAGCAGAATAGTAAACATGGAATGTCAAAGACAGTTCACAGATAGACCAGCTTTGCTTTCAACTAACTGCTGACAATAAATGAAGTGCACACACAGAACGCGCACACAGAACAAAAAGAGAAAGTGGATTTGACAGTTGCCACTGGCTCTGAATATAGATGAACGTTTTTTAATGTGTTGGCATCCAGACAACATTGCTGGTTGTTGTAGCGCAACACCTTTGTAGGGGAACAGTTTGAAGAAGGCTGCTTCAGGTCCCATACATTTGTTTGATCCTTATTAGAAACATAATGTTTTCCCAGGTGAACCTTTGAATCTGCTCTAGCAACATCCTTCGTGGAAACTCTCTCTTAAAAGAATGTAAACCTCTGGCAATTTAAATACGAAGCTTGATTATTTAAGGCAAAGGAAGGTTCATGGAAAACTGCTCAGGTACCCTTAGCTTTCTTTATTTTCTCATTTCTCTACAGTGCAATCCTTTACCTGAATGAAGACTTCCAGGGGGGAAATCTCTTCTTCACTGAGATGGATGCTGTAACCCTTACAGTGAGTCAGCCTCAAACCTTGGATATGGGATTAGGAGAGAAGGAAGGACAACTGGAACTGAATTCGCAGTATTTGTCCCTAACAAACTCAGCAATCAGCCAAATGTTATGTTGGAAGATACATTAACTTCCTCTGTACTGGGCTTGAGCAATTCTCTTCTTGTCTCCAAAACAAGAAAATTGTTTTCCCATCTACAGTATAACTGACAGTCATCGTATGACCTCGAGAGAATTCCATGGCAAGGAAGGGGAGAACTGTTGATTTATCATTTCCCCCTCTCTTTTTGGCAGGCTCAAGTGCGCCCTAAATGCGGGAGGCTGGTGGCCTTCAGCTCTGGTGAAGAGAATCCTCATGGCGTGTGGGCTGTGACCCGTGGGAGGCGCTGCGCTATCGCCCTCTGGTATACCCTTTCTCAGGAGCATGCGGAGCAGGTAACCAAGCAAAGAAGAGGGAGAAGGGGTGGAAACGGACCCAAGTCCATAGGCAAAATAAAAAGTAAGGGCTACAGTGAAGAAACGTAAGAACGGAATCACTGGATAAATTTCCAAGTGTCTTGATTTGAAATTACATTACTTCCCATACAAATATTGGGAATAAGTGATAGTAAGAAGGATACCATCAAATGGTGAAGTGCTTTTCTAACTCCTTCCTTTTTCCACCTCCTATGTTCTTTCTGGTTGTAGGAACGGAGTCAAGCAGAAAAGCTGATGAGACAGAAAGAGGCAGAACAGGAGCAGTCACATGAAGAAGACACAAAGGACAACAATTTTGTACCTAAAAGTGGGGATTCACCAGAGCCTCCTGCTCCAAAGGGAAGAGCTAGATCCACAAGCCGAAAGATTAAATTGGACTCTAAGTCTGGAGTGAAGTCCAGGAGGCCGAGAGTCCGAGATGAATTCTGATCACATTCAGTGCAACCTGGTCGTTTGCAGCTGCTCTTAAGGGACTTCTACAAGTGGGCAGCCTGAGAACTTTTGCAGCTCCTGAGTTAAAGAGTTGCTTCTTTATGACACACAAAGTATAGATCAGAGAGTGATACTCCTGGACTTCATCTACTACTTAAACCCGAATATTGTGATGTCCCAGTAAAGATGCCAAGCATGTAAACTAATGTAACATTATGGCTAAAACAGACTGAGACACAAATCTTCTGTTCAGATTAGCCATATTCACAGAGGGCACTAGTTCCTCTCATTCAGAAGCCTTCATCTACAATATAGACACTGTTAACACAGATCTACCTACATTACAGGGCTCTTCTGAGGGGAACAGGGATAATATAAAATGTACTTGTATTACTTTTAAAGTGCTATATTAATTTTAAATATCTTCCTTCCAGCTTTCCTCCACCTCCACGTTTGAAGGAATCAAAAGTGGGAAAATAATAATAATCATTTGTGTGAGCTTTGGGATGGGATGCATGAAAACAGACAAGCCATACTAGACATCTGGATTACAAAAAGGGGGATGTACAGTTAAAGAACCCAGGGTCATCAGAATTATTATCCAAAAAAAGCACAGAAAAACAGGTGAAATGTTAAGAAGCAGAATTACTATGAGTTCTTTGTTCAAGCAATGCATTCCAAAACAGATTGATAGTCAGGTTCTAGATCAGGGGTGTCAAACTCGATTTCATTGAGGGCTGCATCAGGGTTGCGTTTGACCTCGGGGGCCAGGGTGGCTGTGGCCAGCTTGACGTCACTTGTGTCAGGGGCGACTGTGGTGGCCTGAGTCAGGGGTGAAATGCTCCCGGTTCGCTCGTGCCTGTCGGTTGTCGGAGAACCAATCGCGAAGGTAGTGCGCAGCTCCGCCTACCTGCCTGGACACCGCCATTTGGGTTCTTTTACCCTCTGTGCATGCACAGAACGCTTTGCGCATGCGCCGAGGGTAAAAGAACCCAAATGGTGGCGTCCGGGCGGGTAGGCGGAGCCGCGCACTGCCTTCGCGATCGGCTCTCCAACGACCGACAGGCACGAGCGAACCGGGAGCATTTCACCCCTGGCCCGAGTGCTCTGCCAGCGAAACTGGGCTCCCGAGCTCTATTTTCAGCTGCGACGGCCCACATTTTCACTGGCAGAGGGTGGCAGGAGGCTGTTGCAGCCAAAAACAGAGCCTGGGAGGGTTGCGTGCAGCCCTCCCGAGCTCCATTTTCACTGGGAGAGGCACCGCGGGCCGGTCCTTTGCTGTTTCTAGGGCGGCCCCATGGGCCAGATCTAAGCACCCTGGGGGTTGGATCTGGCCCCTGGGCCTTGAGTTTGACACCCCTGTTCTAGATAGTCTAATAATGTGCTTTTTAAAATATTTTTTCTTAGAAGGTAGTATTCAGCACCCAGTACTATATTCTATACTATATTCTGCAATTGCTTGGGTTAGTAGAAAGTAACAGAAACATAGACTGCAGAAATGTGGATGTATTTGCATTGTTCAGTTTTGATTTCGAAAGTAGAGGGGTTTTTTTCAAAGAATTTTTTTAAGTCAAATAGTAAGTAAGATGCAAATGAAACTAAGGTCAAATTAAATATTTTGAAAAGAGCAGCAGTCTTACTCTGGGAAGTAGTGGTCTGGATCAGAGGTACAGCAGGTTGGAGATGATACATTATCTTTTCCAGCTATTTTTCTTTGCATTTTCCATTGAAACTAATTGATTTCTGTGATGAAAAACATGTGGCTGGCAACACAGCAGAAAGTGAGGAATTGCGAAGATTGGCGGTGGAGGTGAGAGGAAGGTTGAGAAGAAGAGAGTTAAGGACCTCACACCACTCCTGCCATTTTTCTAACCAACCTCATTGCATTCTTCAACACTGTGACCAAATTAGTAGACCAGCGTAATGCAGTAGACATAATATACCTGGACTTTAGCAAAGCATTTGACAAAGTAGACCACAACCTACTCCTTCATAAGCTAGAAAAAAGCGGGATAGACAGCTACACAACCAGATGGATTAACAATTGGCTGACCAACCGTACCCAGCGAGTAGTCCTCAATGGCTCTAAGTCCACATGGAGAGAAGTAAGTAGTGGGGTACCACAAGGTTCCGTCCTAGGCCCAGTACTCTTCAATATCTTTATAAATGACCTAGATGAGGGAATAGCAGGAGAACTAACCAAATTTGCAGATGACACCAAGCTGGCGGGAGTAGCAAACACCCCAGAGGACAGACTCAAAATCCAGAGGGACCTCGACAGACTCAAACACTGGGCCCAAACCAATAAAATGAAATTTAACACAGAGAAAAGTAAAATTCTGCACCTAGGCAAGAAGAATCAAAAATACACATACAAACTGGGCGAAACCACACTCAATAGCAGCGATTGCGAAAGGGATCTCGGAGTCCTGGTAGACAGCCAACTAAATATGAGCCAGCAGTGTGCAGCAGCAGCCAAAAAGGCCAACACAGTCCTGAGCTGCATAAATAGAGGGATACAATCAAGGACCAGAGAGGTACTAGTACCACTCTATAAAGCCTTGGTCAGACCACACCTAGAATACTGCATCCAGTTTTGGTCACCACATTACAAAAAATACATTGAAACTCTAAAGAAAGTGCAGAAGAGAGCAACCAGGATGATAAAGGGTCTGGAAAATAAAACATACGAAGAGCGGTTGCAGGAACTGAGCTTGGCCAGTCTAGCGAAGAGAAGGACCAGGGGTGACATGATAGCAGTGTTTCAATACTTGAGGGGATGCCACAGAGGAGAGGGGGTCAGGCTGTTCTCTATGGCACCAGAAAGCCAAACAAGGAATAACGGATGGAAGCTGACCAAGGAGAGATTCAACCTGGAAGTGAGGAGAAACTTTCTGACAGTGAGAGCGATCAACCAGTGGAACAGCTTGCCAGCAGAGGTCGTGAGAGCCCCAACACTTGCGACCTTCAAGGAGAGACTGGACTGCCATCTGTCTCAAATGGTGTAGAAACTCCTGCTTGAGCAGGGGGTTGGACTAGATGACCTACAAGGTCCCTTCCAACTCTAATAATAAATCTAAAAATCTAAATCTATTCTCTAGCCTGCCATTTCAGGCGGCTGGTGAACCAGTTCCCAGATCCAGGCTTGCTTCTAAACAGCTGATCTTACAAAGTTTTAAAAGGAAAAGATCTGTAGGAATAAGAGTGAGGGGCAGAAAGGAGGGGGAGATGCAAACCCACTGTTTATTTGTTAATTTATTTGCCGCCCATCTTACTGTGTGGTGTTAATAACCATGGAATAGAAACACTGAACAACAATACCTGTAAGGTAGGGACATCAGAGTACTGATCAGCAAAACTGCTTAAGAAAAAAGAGCTTACTTGTTTCAGATATCACTGTAAGGAAGACAGTAGCATGACTGGAAGATCCTGATGGTCTGAATACCATGAGAAGAAAACCTATTTGCCTCTCAAAAAGTATATCGGGATGATTTAGACATTCTAAGTTCTCTAGCCAATCTGATATAACAAGCTTTTAAGAGTGTGTGTATTTTTCCTTCAAGAATTTTGTTTCGCTGATATAGGCAGTCTTTTAAGTCTAGGTTAGGCTGGATATGGACAATAATGATTCATTAAATGGGCATGCTTCCCCCTCAACAGATAATGCTTTGAGCAGTTTACAGAGCAAATGGCAAAATTAATATGAGTAATAATAATCAAATGTAAAATTAATTAAAATGTATTTTAAAAAAGGTCAGGTGACTGCAGGATGCTACAAATAGCTATTAATGTGGGCCTGTTGCCCAGCACCTGAAGTGTGGTCACATGACCATGGGCGTGAAGGGAGGGAACTTTGAATATGGGTTATAAGTACTCCCCAGGGAGGTCCGTTGTAACTTTTAACAGTTGCTAAGCAATTGATCGTAAGTCAAGGACTACCTGTATTGGTCTCTGACAATAGAGATAATAGAATAGAATAGAATAGAATTCTTTATTGGCCAAGTGTGATTGGACACACAAGGAATTTGTCTTTGGTGTGTATGCTCTCAGTGTACATAAAAGAAAAGATACATTTGTCAAGAATGGTTGTCATAGGGTTCAAGTAAGCAATCAGGAAACAATCAATATGAATATAAATCATAAGGATATAAGCAACAAGTTACAGTCATACAGTCATAAGTGGGAGGAGATGGGTGATAGGAACGATGAGAAAAACTAATAGTAGTAGTAATGCAGCCTAGTGAATAGTTTGACAGTGGTGAGGGAATTATTTGTTTAGCAGAGTGATGGCGTTCGGGAAAAAACTGTTCTTGTGTCTAGTTGTCTTGGTGTGCAGTGCTCTATAGCGACGTTTTGAGGGTAGGAGTTGAAGCAATTTATGTCCAGGATGTGAGGGGTCAGTAAATGGCTATGATTCTGTAATTTGCTTAGTTACTGAACTGACCTATTTTTCTAAGTTCAGAAAATATATTGAACACATAACATACAAAGGAATTTTCCCCATTGTTTAATTGAAGTTATCTCCACCCATGCTTGAATGGCAGGAAAACTGGACCATATTGGATTGGCTATCCCTGTAGCCTATCTTGCTTCTATTGCTTCTGTTCCAGATGTTGCCATCCCTCTGACTTAAACACACCCAAGCCTCAAAGATTTAATCCACTTTCAAAGCTGTCCTTGGAATGTGTCAAAATAAGGTGGAAAATACTGTGTCAAACCCAGAAGAGGTAAAGATGACTTAAGACTCACTCAAAGGGTTGGGACAAGAAGGCAACATCAAAGGAATACATTAGAAAAAAGATGTTGCCAGGGCATGTTTGTGCCATTTTTAGATACAAATGGAGAAAGACCCTAAGTCGTATGAAAACCCTGCAAGAGCATTTTTACTTTAAAGAATTTAGGCTCCTGCTGTGGCAATCAAATCCTTATCTTCCTCCTTATGGCAAGTTTTCATACAGTACATAACAATGTCCTGCATTGAATGTATAATTAATAACAGATTAAAAAATGCTTTTCTAGAATAATTCCCCACTAGCACTAGGGATGGGGAGATTAGACTCAATATGAGCTGCAGATGTAGTCGTTCAAATTATTTCTCAAATAAATGGAAATGACTGGTAATGTAGTTGACCTCACACATTATTATTGCTAAGGAAATTTGCATTTTTACTGACAATTTCCTTCCCAAATAAACTCACAGAATTACATACATTCTAGCTTCATATATCGCAACTCAATCTCCTTTATGCATATGGCATTTTTGTGCCTGGGTGAAACCAGCAAACCCAAACTGATGAATGTCTTGCCATTCTGAACAACAGAATACTGTAAAAAAAAGGGGATGAGACACATGCATTGCTGTTGCATCAAAACAACAACAATACCAATCAAAAGCCTGAAGAAGGATAAACCAACAAATAGCCTTTCCCTTCCCTGTAAAATTAGTACAAACTGAGTGAGAATAGAAAGAGAGTTGCAGATAATCACATTTGCTTTTTAGTAAAACAAACAAAAACTGCTGCCAGGAATTATTCAGGCTTTCATAGTCTTGTACCTATATTGGATCAGCCACTTAAACGGAAGGAAAGACAAGAACTTCTGGATTGATTCCAGAGTGGGATAAACAGAATCTACTGTTCCTGCGGGCGGGGTCAGGATTAGCATCTAATGATGGGATTATGTTGTAACCCAATAGAAGCCAAGAGGGACAGAGGAAACTGTATCAAAGAAAGCATTTGACCGGGTCCTTGGAAGACTTAGATCTAGGTGAAGGGAAGGTGATTCCAGTGTCAGTGGTGGGATTCACATTTTTTTACTACCGGTTCTGTGGGCGTGGCTAAATGGGTGTGGCTGGGTGGTCATGTGACTGGGTGGGCGTGGCCAACTCAATGTCACTCACATCGAGGGGCACCTCACCTGGCCTCTCCTCGCCCCTCCCCCTCCCAGCCACTCCTTGCCTCGTCTTGCATGTTACGGTGAGAGAGGAAGCTTTTTCAAAGTCATCTTCCCCTTGATACTAGCCAATAAGATGAGATTTTTGCTATCAGAAGACCTGATGTACATTTCCAAGTATTGTTTATCACCATTCTCTTGGTAAGACTGAGTAGAGAGATTTATAAAGAACAACAGAGTTGGAAGGGACCTTGGAGGTTTTCTAGTCCAACCCCTGCTGAAGCATGAGACCCTATACTGTTATGGACAAATTTCTTCTTAAAAACCTCCAGTGATGGTATACCCACAATTTCTGAAGGCATCCCATTTCTCTGATTAATTGTTCTCACTGTCAGGAAATTTCTTCTTATTTCTAGGTTGGATCTGTTTGATAAGTTTCCATCTCACAGATCCGTCTTACAGTTACTTCCAGTTGAGCCAGGCACCACCTATTTTATACATTTTTTCTTGCCTGTGTAAAATCTTACTTTACTCTCCATTAAATTGCATTTTTGGTGGGAAATTATGTCCTACAGTGGTATTCAGTTTACAACAATGATTTTTGCAAATGTATTAAAGCATGAAGAATACAACTCTGCTTATATTGATAAAGATTATTCTTTTTGAACATTAAAGCATACAGTCAAGCAAATATTTCCAATCCTACAATTGAAAACACATTTGACAGGCATTTTCAAAGCAATCAGTTAGTGGATATCTTACCATTCTTTCTCTTCTCCTTTAATTAAATATTTCTGCTTTATATATTTTTTTTCTTGGGTCTTATTGCAATATTCCAAAATTTTCACAGATCCTTCACAAAGAACCACTTCTAATTTAACTGGAATACATTGTTTTCATTCTCAGTTTTTCTGGTTACAGAACTCACCATTTCTCCCTTTAATGATGTTTGTATGCACTTGCAAGAAAAGGAAGCATTTAACTTTGGAGCCTGGCTACATCCCCTGAGCGATGATCCTAGCACCTGCGGCCACTGCTACCTCACGAGACAGCCGAGCCTGAGCCCGCCAGGCACTCCTCGACAGTCTCCCGGGGACAGCACGCAAAGGGACAATTGCGCCCAACCCCGCATTGCCTGGAAACGCCGGTGGGACAGCAGCGGAACTTCCTCCCCTCCCTCTTTTGGGGAGATTTACAAACAAAGGGATGGGAACTTCCAGCCAGGTTCGCCCTGCAGCCTCGCCCACCCCCACTGGCAGCTCTTGCCTGGGCAGCAGTTTGGCTTTACCTTTATCTTCATCCTGTGGCTGGTGGCAGAGGGGAAGGCCAGCCCCTTCAGCTCCAGCAATGCCCTGTGATACTTCCGATGGCTTCCTGGTGCTTCTTCTCCTTGGTAGCACTGAGCTCTTTGGCTTTTGAAATCCAGCACTCTTGGATTTCAAGTGTGCTCCGGCTCGGTAGCCGGAGAAGTGGCACTGGATTTCAAGAGGCAAGCAGCTCAGTGCTACAAGGAGAAGAAATGCCAGGAAGCCATTGGCAAGACGGAGAGCATTCAGCCGGCATTCAGAGGCAAGCGGGAAGCTCCAGGAAGCACGGGAAGCAGCGCGGACAAGCGGCCTGCCTCTTGGACAGCGCAGAAAATGGCACAGGTGAAGGAAAGTCCATGCAGGTCTGGGCACGCTTGGTGGCAGGAGGGGGTGCGGCGCATTGAGTTTGTTGTGGCCCGCCAGTGGCAAGCAGAGCTGGCAGCAGATTCGGACAGTGAGGAGGTTGGGGAGGAACATGGGCCAGTATTGGAGTCTGGAGAAGGCTCTGACGAGTGCTCTGCGTCGGAGGCAGAGATGGGGCCAGGGCAGTCTGACAGTTATCAGTTGCCTTTGGAGTCAGACATTAGTGAGGCAGACGAACATCTGGAGCCTGTTCCCAGTGTCCGTATGCACAGAGTTGCCAGACGAAGGGAACAGCTAAGGAACAAGGGTCAACTTGGGAATAAGGCCACAGGTGGACGATGAATGCCCCCTCCCATAGGGAATAAAAGAGGAGCGAAAGGGGAGGGGTGTTTGCAGGAGACAATTAGTTCATTGGGCAAAGATCTGTTCCTGCATTCTTGCCAAGTATTGTCTTTTATAGTGTGAAGTCTGAAAGATATCAACTTGGCAGCTCTCCAAGCCTGATAAAAGTCTGTAATTGGGAAATATCTTGGAAAAATGTTGGCCGGGACTTTGCTGGAGAGGAATTCACTGTAAACTAAATAAAAGGGGTTTTATCAGGACATGGAGTCGGCTTTGTGCTTTTGGGGAAGCCTAGGTAGCAATAGCAATAGCACTTAGACTTATATACCACTTCACAGTGCTTTTACAGCCCTCTCTAAGCGGTTTACAGAGTCAGCATATTGCCCCCAACAATCTGGGTCCTCATTTTACCCACCTCGGAAGGATGGAAGGCTGAGTCAACCTTGAGCCTGGTGAGATTTGATCTGCCAAACTGCTGGCAGCCGGTGATCAGCAGAAGTAGCCTGCAGTACTGCACTCTAACCACTGCGCCACCGCGGCTCCCTAGTAAGGGCTGTTCCTCCTTACCTCGCGCTGGCCGCTCCGTTGCCCATTTCGCCATTGCAGCCCAGGGCCGCGCCATGGAGCTTTCCCCACCCACCACCGCCCTGATGCCCTTGCTTTTCCCAAGCATTTCTTTGCCTACCTGATGTCCAGCTCCGTCGCATTTCTTGCCATAATGTGCAGGGAAATGAAACACTGTGTGGGGCTAAAAAAAATCAATCCCAATTTCGCGAGATCTTTTTCTTTTGCTAGAAGTTGGAATTGATTGATTGAACTTTTTTTAGCCCCACACATACTTTCATTTCCCTGAACACGATGGCAAGAAAAGTGATGGAGCTGGAAATCAGGTAGGCAAATAAATACTTGGGGAATTTAGGGAAAGCGAGGGCATCTGGGCAGTGGATGGGGAAAAGTCTTCTGCCTACAAAGAGAAGAAAAGAAGGAGGAAGAGACGAGATGGCAGGAGGAGCTCCATCTCGCGCCCCAATGAAAGGCAGCGGCAGCCCAGCCACTTCCCTTCCCCGCAAAGAAGACAGGCAAGCATGGCGGGATCGTGTGGAAGGGAGCAGAAAAGTCAGGCAATCATGGTGGGACCACAGGACACTTGGAAGGGAGCAGGGAAATCAGGCAAGCATGGCTGGGCCACGTGCCATGTGGAAGGGAGCAGGGAAAGCAGGCAAGCATGGCGGGACAGCATGGAAGGGAGCAGGGAAGGCAGGCAAGCATGGTGGGACCATGTGGAAAGGAGCAGGGAAGGCAGGCAAGCATGGCTGGGCTGCGGGCTGCGTGGAAGGGAGCAGGGAAGACAGGTAAGCATGGCTGGGCTGCGGGCTGCGTGGAAGGGAGCAGGGAAGGCAGGCAAGCATGGCGGGACCACGTGAAAAGGAGCAGGGAAGGCAGGCAAGCATGGCTGGGCTGCGGGCTGCGTGGAAGGGAGCAGGGAAGACAGGTAAGCATGGCGGGACCGTGTGGAAGGGAGCAGGGAAGGCAGGCAAGCATGGGGAGGTAGCTGGGAGAGAAGCGAAGGAAGACTCACCAGGCAGAGATCAGCTGGGCTGCATGGTCGAGGCAAGCGAGGGAACCAGAGAGCAGCAGCAGCAGCTATGCCGCGGGCGTGACTCTAGGCATCGGCCAAGGCAGGCAAGGCATGAAAAGGAGTGAGGGGGAGGGGAGGGGCCAGTCAGTGGTGCAATTTTCCAGTTCTTCGAACTGCGCATAATCGTTACTATCGATTCGGGAGAACCAGTCCGAACCAGCTGAATAACACCTCTGTTCCAGTTACTTCATAAAAGACTTTCCACTCTTTGGAAAATATGCTAGTTTGTAAATATGCATCTTCTTATCTACCCTGAAAAATTAGTAACAGTGATTGGGCAGGTGTGTGTAGGGAACAATGAGGATATTATATTAATCTGAACATCCTATTTTTTAAAAAAGAAGGAAACAATTTTTGGAAATGTGTATGAAACCATTTGATTATATATGCCCAGTTGTGTAACTTTTTAAGTAACTTTAAAAAGCCATGCTTTATAGGAAATTAGAAGTCTGAAGGAGGATCATAATCATATATTCCTGGTGGTTATATATCCTTTAATTCTTAGAAGGAAATATTCTTATTTTAGTCTAAAGAAGTGCAATTCTAAATGGCATGTAAAGCTTAGGGAAACCAAGCAGATTGCTCACTTCAGATTTCCCTTTGAACATGTAAGCTGGTGGTGGAACCAAGCCAGAGAGAACATGTGTCAGATCCGTGAATCTGCTATTCTTCAGGGGAAGGCGGGACCCCTTTGTTTACTTTATTGCTTTCTTCCTTATGTATCCTATATCCTATTGATTTATAACCTTTAGCTTGGTGCCTAGGCACCCTGGGATTTTTGCAACTTTTGTGGAATGTGAGGGGAGGGAGGGCCATGTGGGTTGTATCGCTCGAAAGCCAGCAGAAGATGACCCTGAGAAAGTTCCCTTATCGCATTCTCAGAGCGGCCGGTACAATAACATCTTCACACATGTGGATTGGCTGAATCCACATTGGACTGTTGCAGGGGTGGGTTCCTCCCAGTTCAAACCGGTTCGCCTGAACCGCTGGTGACGTCATGATGCCATCTTTTTTTTTTTTTGAAATTTGTTTTGAATTTGTTTTAATTTTTTGTAACTTTTTTTTTAAAAAAATTATTTTTTCTTCTTCTGCGCATGTACAGAAGCCGAGTTTCTGGCATTGTGCATGGAGTCACCATTTTGTTTTCAGCAGTTTTTTTTTTATTTTTTTTCGGGGTTTTTTTGTACTGTGCATGGCGTGCATGCACCCACGAGGCACAGCCACGTGGCACAGGAGGAAGTGAACCGGCAGCGAGGTAAGTTGGAACCCACCCCTGGACTATTGGGAGGGGTTTCTAATTCTTTTATCCTAACTGTATGGCCTGAGAGACCTCAGAGCCTGCTTTTCTTTCATCTTGCTATCACTCCAGTTCAATAAAAGGTTCCTTTTGAAATGACAAGTTTCAAGAGTTTTTACTTTCTTGAATGAGGCGAGGCCAGACCTTACAGCATGATAGAGTAGGGTGCATGAGAATAAGCCTATCTTCCCATAGATGAGGGGTTTAAAATTTATATTAAATTATAATCTAAAATATTTTATATAAAATGATGTACCATTGGTATTTAACACCTGATAAATTGTCAGACATATACAAAGGTATTTCAAATGTATGTTGGAAAAGTAAATATAAAGAAGGAAATTTTTGCCATCTTTGATGGACATGATAGCAATAGCATTTAGACTTATATACCACTTCACAGTGCTTTACAGCCCTCTCTAAGCAGTTTACAGAGTCAGCCTATTGTCCCCAACAATCTGGGTCCTCATTTTACCAACCTCAGACGGATTGAAGGCTGAGTCAGCCTTGAGCCTGGTGAGATTTGAACTGCCAAATTGCAGGCAGCCAGCAGTCAGCAAAAGTAACCTGCAGTACTGCGTTGTAACCACTGCGCCACCGAAAGAAATACTGAGATAGGATTCATATTTTAATATAGAAGATTCTTAAAGTAAATATAAAAACTAAAGCAGAGACTTTTCTTTTAGGCTTAATGGACAAAGAACTTGGAAAAAAAGTCTGGAACCTTGCCTTTATATACAGTACATTGACAGTAGCAAGAATGCTTTACGTACAAAAAACTGAAAGATATTTTAATTCCCATGATGGATGAATGGCTGGAAAAATTGATGGAATTAGCAGAGATAAATTAATTGCTCTTATCAAGAAAAGAATTCATCTAACTTTTTTCTGTTGAGAAACTGCTTCTGGATTTTGTGCTTGAGATGGAAAAAAATGAAACATTGACATTGGGTTTTGCTAATTAGATAAATTTCTTGTTATAGAAATGGCTAGTGCATATTATGTAAAAGTAAAAGGTCGAAGCTCTAGTGTTATTATTCTACTGTGCTAAAAAGAGTTGGAAGTCAAGTTTTTTTCTTTCTTTTTTCCCCTTTACCTTACACTTCTTTCTTTCCTTTTTCTCCTCCCCCATTTTCCTACTATTTTCATTTTCATTTTATATTTTAATAAGCTTAATTAAATTAAAATTAAACATGATGGCAAAGCATGAGCAGGCCCTGCACATGATGAAAATGCGAGCGCTCCGATGGTGTCTTGGACTAAGGCGATT
Source organism: Diadophis punctatus similis (assembly GCA_023053685.1). Taxonomy (NCBI): domain Eukaryota; kingdom Metazoa; phylum Chordata; class Lepidosauria; order Squamata; family Dipsadidae; genus Diadophis; species Diadophis punctatus. Next base: position 98,276,862 of record JALIGW010000002.1, read on the forward strand.
TGACCATACCATGAACGACATCCAATGTTGACTGGGAGTCGCACCAACCATAGCAAAGCCATGGAAAGGAAGACTGAGATGGTATGGACACGTCATAGATGGGAAGGCTCAGTGGTGAAGGCAGCCATGCGTCTGGACCCTGATGGCCGGTGATCCCATGGCAGACCCAAAAAACGGTAGATGGATTGCATCAAGGAGCACAAGAAATGCGTCGGCATCACCCCTGAAGATGCCCTGGACCGAGCCAAATGGAGATGGCTTTGCCGACAAGCAGACCCTGTCATAGTGTGGGAATAACACTAGGAAGAAGAAGTTGTTTAATAAAATTATTTAAAAAGAGGGAATAAGTCTGGTTTTCCCCTCATACAATTCTGTTTGTTGCATCAGAGGAGTGCTATTATTTTTGCTGTCATCACATAAAGTCTCTGAAAGAGGATAATTTGATAAATAAACCAGATAAATCGACACATAAATAGAGCCTGGTCATTTGTGGCTTGAGTGAGAGTTCTGGGTTGATTGGTTCAGTGCAGTGGTGGGATTCAAATAATTTAACAACCGGTTCTCTGCCCTAATGACCAACTGGGTGGGTGTGGCCATGGTGGGCATGGCCAGAGGGTGTGAAAGGCAGCACTTGGCCTCCTGCACCCTGAGAGCAAAAATGGGCTGCGGGGGGGACGTGCTTCCCCCCTGCGCCGTTTTGGGCCTAGTAGGCCTCCCTGCATCCTCCTGGGAGCGAAAATGGGTTGTGGGGGGGCGCCGCACCCCCCCCCCACGCCCTATTTTGGGTTTAGGAGGCCTTCCTGCACTTACCTGGGAGCCAAAATGGGGTACGGGGGACTCCTGGAAGGGGAGGGGAGGGGCCAGACAGCAATTTAGCTACCGGTTCACCCAAACCTGCCCAAACTGGTTGAATCCCTCCACTGGTTCAGTGATCCTTTAGTTTGCTTTCTTAGCTGTCCATGATATTCTCAGGAGTCTTTTTCCAAACCCTCCCCCCCAAGTTCAAAACCATCAATACTCTTCCTATCTTGTTTCTTCAAAGCCCAACTTTCACTTCCATAAAGTATCACAGGGAATACTGTGGCTTACACAATTTTGATCTTTGTAGATACAAACATATCATGACGTTTGAATATCTTTTCCAAGTGCTTCATGACTGGTCTACCAAGTGTTAGGCAGCAACATATTTCTTGAATGGAAATGTTAAACAGATGCTTTTTATGTAATAGGCTTTAGCTCTTTTCCCAAGATGGACTTACTGGGAATGTACGACTTTTCTTACATACAGTTGCTGCTGGGAGTGATAGCACTGATGATGTTACCTAGTTTGGGTAACGAAACATCTGCAAGAAAGCAACCAAGCTCAGAGAACACCAAGGCCCCCTCATGTTGCGAGTGAGTCAAGAAGAAGATTCATTCCAGTCTGAATTTTCTAAAGGACTTGACATTGCTGAAATGAAGGTGATGAGATTCTGGAATACTTGAAATGAGCTCTATAAATCCTTGATGTTATTGTGATCCTATCTTGGGAGAAGGACAGAGAAGGAAGGACAACAACATGAGATTTCCATTCCCTTTGCAGCACTATCTTCTGTAATTCTCCCCACACATTCCCGTCCTTTCAGGGCCACTTTTAGAACCAGATGTGGATACTCTTTCTAACTAAGGTGACCAACTTTTTTACAATGAAAAGGAGGACAAATAAATTGAAAAAAAAATATCGTAAATAAAAGAAACATTTTATTCATTGCAACAATAATACACTATAATATGATATATACATAATAAAAACATTTGTAACATTTTATATTGTAATTATGCTTACATGCCTGTTAATTATTATTTAAATGAGTACTTTTCCATTGAATTAATATTTTTTGTCAATGTATCATCTTCTAACAATATATTGGAAATATTTGAACAAGAAATATCCTTCATATTGAATTTTACGGCAAGTGCTGCAGCTAGAGTATCAACATAACATAAGAAGTAAACAAAGCCACTTGCACGTGGCGCTCTCTCTCAAGGTCTCCTGTGCGGAGCGCATGCGTCTTATAATCGCGTCTTATACCGCACTGTACCAAGCCTTGACGAATCATCATGTCAAATACAAATACGTCACATAACGCGCAACAGATTAGTCTTCAAATATCGAAAAGGAGGACATGTAGGAGGACACTTTTTGGGGGAGGACAGAACTTACAAAAGAAGGACTGTCCTCCCTAAAGGAGGACGATTGGTCACCTTATTCTAACAGGAAGGCAAATGGCCAGTTTCTCTGTCAGGGTATAGGTACATGTGAGAGAACCTGGCCTTGTAGCATTGTGGTGGCTACCTCTGGCCCAAAAGTGGCCCAGCTGATTAGATTGATGGCTTCCTGACGTCAGATGCAATCCGTTAAAAGGTATTTATCTCAGGCTTGGGCCAAAGCTGTGGGTGAGATTAAAAGAGATTGAGGCCAAGATAATCCTACAGCAGCATCCCAGAGCATACCACTGCCAAAATGTTTTTTCCAGCCCACCTTCTTCTTCTGGTAACAAACAAAAAAAAAATTGTCAGAATCGCTACCTAAGAAATTGAGATCCCACTTTTACCCCTACCCAGGTGCATGAGAGGAAGCCTCGCAGCTGCCTGCCTTTGCTTTATCAATCCTCTTCTAGACCCATTCAAAACGGCATCTATGTTCTACTCTCTGGATTATCTTAGCTGTATCAGTGCAATATTAATGCAACAGAAATCAATTATATCAGCCTCCCTTGTTTTCTTTCTCCTTTTAAACAAAGCACATTATCATCTATCCTCTCCCTATCCACCTGCTTTGCATTAAGTCTCAATCCGATTTGCCCAACTGACTGGTGTCCGATTTAATTTGCCTGATGCTGCTCATGGAGTTGTTCCCACCCCTTGCCCTACAGCGTCCCAGCTCCCCCAGGGAGATCTATCCAGGATGAGGATGAGACACTGAGAGTGAGCGAGAGACATCAAGTGGGTAGACTGACGGCTAGTGCAGGAACAGCTGAAGGGAACTAGCGGTGTAGCCTGGGTCTCCTGCCCAGTGGGATCTGCTTTCCCCCTCTTGCAAGAAACCACCCCTTAGATTACGGTAAGACTGCTGTGATGCTCTCTTTTCTCTATGTTCTTGAGAATTGGTGCTGTTGCACTCTTTGGCTTCTCTTTCTGATTTGGAGTGCAAATAAAGTTCCTGAGTATCTGCCTTGGAATGTGTAAAAAAAAAGGGCTACTTGATATCTGCCTGAAAAGAAAGACTTAACTTGAGAAGATTAACGATAGGCCATTTTGTTAGAATCATGGTCTTTCTCATGGCCACCTTCACATGCTAATTTCAAAACTATAGAGATTGTGGATGGGGAAATGTGCCTTTTTAAAGGTGACGCTTCAATTTTCAATCATGAGCCAATTTCCTGAGCCATTAAGGCTGTAAATTAAAGACTCTAGTAAAGTGATTATAGATGTTTTTCCATCCTTATGTACTAGTATGCAGGAAATACACTTCAAGCATAAAGCAGGATCTCAGAGGCAGATAGATCAGTGTTCTTCAGGGCAGAAATGACCACAACTCAGATATATAGGAACTTGGTTCCCATCACAAAATCTTTAGTACATGTGACTTGTACAGCGTATCCATCAAATAAGAAATTATAGACACACCTGCACAGTATGTTTTGTGTTCTCATTCTTTTGGAGGGAAGGGGTTTTGAAAGAAGAGCTGCAGGACAGAAAATAGATACGGGTAATTTTTTTCATCCTTTCTGGCAAGAGGTGGTTAATCTATCCAGTTTTATAGGAAGTCACCACGGTGATCAATTACTACCTGCCCAAAGATTATATGGACTTCCAAGCCTTCTATTAATCTCCCATTTTTCCATGCTTTTCCTTTTCTGTTTTCAGTTGTTTAGCATGGACCTCACAAAAAAGGCCTCCCTCGAGAGGGGGAAAAATGGGTTGTTGAATGACTTAATAGTGGAGGAGTTTAGGTTATCTATTATGTATCCCCCTGATATTGCTCATTTTTTTTCAGCTCAGAAGGCAGTCGTTTCAATTAGTGAGTATCCTTTGCATCTGTCCAAAAGTCCTTCTACCATACATGAGGTTAAGAATCACACACCCAAAATAATTTCTTAATGTCTCTACTCTTACTTGTCTTTATCTGTTATCAGATCCAATAAAGGAAAGTGTAAAGGAGGATAATGTGATATCAAATAAATTCCCAGTTTACGAATAAGGATATTCTACATTACAGGTAGAATAAGAAGGATCTAACCCTGTTTTTCTTACCACTCTTCAATGAAAGCCTGAGGAGTATTTGCATTTAGAAAAAGCTATTCAAGTCCCTTGGAAGTTCACTGATAAACAGCGAAATACACTGCAGCAGCTGGTAGACAATTGCTTTTTCAGACAGAACAGGCCATAAAGATCAGTCAAGGGTCTTATTGCTTTGTTTTCAATGTGTTTCTCCTAAATAAATGGGTAATTATTCTGTGGACACCTGCATTCCTATCACCGTTCAGCCAGGAAGTGCTCTAAGAGAATTTCAACCAGAAATCTTTCAGCCAAACAGATGCAAGGGACTTACATATGTTGTACCTAGTGGTGTAGAGGAAGGATTCAATGCAAAAAGGATAAGCTCTTTTTTGATTAAAGAGAGAGGCATGTGAAACTCTGAAATATTTCCATGACTAAAGTCCAACTATTATATCTTGTCCAATGTAATAGCCCAAAAAGTGCAGGCAGCTTTGTTACTCTGGAAGAAAACATCCATCCCAAACGATCTAAGCCTATTAAAGTTTTAATATGATAAGTAAGTTTTGACTTGCTTAAAATTACCATTCAGATTTAAGCAACAAAAAAGGGATATATTAGAAGATGCTACAATAAAGTAAATTTAGAAAGTGTTGTCATAAAACTGTTTGCAGGTATTGCAGATTGCGTTATTGTTGTTTTATTCTCCCTCCCTTTCTCTTTTCAAGTTTTGCCTCTTTGAATAAGAATTGTGTGATACACACCATAAAGCTTTAGCTGCTTTAGGATTTATGATTAGTCCCAACATAGGCATTATAATACTGTTCAGATTTTATCAAATGTGGATGTCCACTAAACTTGGATAAGTGTAAGGCATTTTATTTTACCGTTATTATAAATGGTCCTAGGCATCAGTCTATGTACTATTACAGATACTTGACCAATTATTGTCTCTCTCTCTCCCTGAAACCTGCTTGATGAGCAATTTTTCTTCTTGTATGTTCTCCCAGCTATTCTCAAAAGGCATCTCTACATTTAAAGGCCAGCATTCATTTTGTGTAGCTGTGGGTTAGAAAAGAGACAAAGCTGGTAGAGAAATGGAAAGTTATTTTTATCCCTCACTGTGGCTTCGTGTCCTAAGGTGGAAAAAAATGGTCCCTTGGAGAGATTTAAAGGTTCTCCTGGAGACCTGAGCTTAAGCTCTTCCGTACTCTTCTGCTATATTTAGCTCTTCCTATCCCTTCTCAGAAGTGACCCTGTGTCCCAGCCTAGGATTCTCCTGGCAGTTTAGTAACTCTTCCACCAGGTGAAAATGGCTCCTTCTTCAAAGGAATATCCAGGCTTAAAAAACAGAAGAGGAAGGAAAAAGAGAGAGAAAGAGAATCTAAGAAACATCAAGTTAGGAAAACATAAAGCTACATTCATCTGAAAAGAAGTAGCTATTGGCCAATTAAACTATTGCTCCGCTACATTTTGGTTGCAAATAAGCTCTATTACTGTAGAGACCTCATTTCTGAGTAGGTTCATTTAGGATAGCAGCCTTAATATTGATTGCAAAACATACCTCTAACATTTTTCCGCTTTTAACCTGTGTTACTCACAAGACGTGCAAAAGAAATTTACCAACGGTAAAACAATACTGCTTAGTACCTGCATTATTATTCCAGTAACCCTCACTAAAATTGGAAGTCTGTGGCTAGGAAAGAGCAGCATACTAAAGTTCATCTTCCACGATTATGGTAATATCTGGAACAAGGGCTTTTCAGTTCACAACTTACACATTTGGACACAGTGCAATGTTGCACTGACAATGGAGAAACATGAAATCTCTTCCCACATCCTCCCGCTCCCCTAAAAAACACTCCACTTTTCTAAGCTGTTTATGTATTCATTTGTTTGTTTGTTATACTTGTGTATCCCTTATTTCCTCCAGAATCTCAAGACAGCATTTGTAGCTATGGAGCTGGAATATTTTCATAGTATTTATGTAACATGTATGATGGAGGGAACCTCTATATTGAGCACTCTCCTATATTCTGGTCTTGTAAATGGCTAAACATATCCAAGGGAAGGGAAGGACCAGCAGGTAGATTGTGCTAGTTGGAGTACAGCAAAATCTCAAGCCAGATCTCAAGCCAGATAAGTTGGGTCATGATTCAGACCAGGTCTTAAAAGCAAAGCAGAGCAGGAGCAGGAGGAAAGCAAAGCCACACTTGAAATACTGCATACAGTTCTGGTCAGCACAATACAAAAAAGATACAAAAAAATAAGTGATGGGTGAAAGCTTGTTAATGAGAGGTCCAACCTAGAAATAAGGATAAATTTTCTGATAGTGAGAACAATTACTCAATGGAATAGCTTGCCTCAAAGAGTTGTGGGTGCTCCATCACTGGAAGTTTTCAAAAATAGACTGGACCACCATGTGACCAGGAGAGTATAAGATCTCCTGCCTTCAGCAGGAGGTTAGACTAGAAGACCTCCAAGGTCCCTACCAGCCCTCTGATTCTATGTTCTCAAAGGTGGTATAGAAAAGAGCTAAGGACAAGTCAAACTGTGGTTTTGCCCAGTCAGAGAAATATTCAGCCATTCTGTTGCATTAGATGTACAGCAGAAGAGACCATCTCTACTTTTTTACAACTTTGCTTACGATATATTTTCGACATACACAGCCACTTTTTTAAATTACTTCCTTTCACACTGCTTCTCCCACTATTAAAAAGTGCAAGAGGCATTTTGTGCTCCCCAATATACTTGAACCAGTTTCCAAGAACAGAACATCTTGAATTATTTTCCTCCAGAACAGTATGAGAATTCAGATGAGTCCCTATGAGCAAAACCTTGCCAAATGTTGCAGATTCAGATGAAAATGGATCGCCAAGCCTTTCTACTGCAAGAGGATTAACTCTGTCAGGCAGAAGAGCTAAGGCCCGAAGAAGGCAAGAAAATGGGAAATGGCAAGACATGAAGACTTTCTATTGTTGACATTAATCTTTATTGTTATGAGGATGGTGGAGAACAGTAAGGCCTGGAGGAACGTTGTCCAGGGGGTTGTGATGGGTCGGACACGACTTCGCAACTAACAACAACAATCTTTATGTTACTGAAGTCAGTCATAACGCATATACTCCCTTTCTAAAGGCAACAAAGGATACATAAAGAAATAATATAAAAAGAGAATTTTCATAAAACACAAAGATTAACAGAAACCAAGATCTAAAAGATAAAAACTATCTGTAACGTTAAATCTAAATCTTGGATATTTAAAATAAAACTTCGTCCTGCGGATTTTTTTCAGAAGAGAGTCTCCTAACTGGCTGGTGTGCCACCACTGAGAAAGGTCTTTTCAGGGCAACACACACACACACACACACACACACACACACACACACACACACACATTCTGCCTCAGGTAGAGGAACCTGACAAAGAAGGCCCTCTTCTGATTTATTCATGTGGTTACACTCTCCAAATATTCTCTCAACAAAATGTCAATCCCTTTTGAAACAGGGCCAGTGTACAGCACATATCATTCCTATTGTGATGGTTGAGATATACTGTAACTCCATATCTGCACCTCCATCACATAAACATATTCATTTGCCAGTTTGTCAAATTATTGCAAACACCCACATCTACCAGCTGCTGACTGCTGGAAATCAGGTTCTCTTCCTTCTGCAGTGGGAGGAGGAAAGTTCTTTCTGCCGTATTGCTCTATCTATTGCATCTCCGCTTGAGAAGCTGACTGCATTCCTTAATTTCCAGCAAGTTCCTCAAAACTGCAGAAAACAGCTGGCAAACCACTTTGAGCGAGATTGATGTGCATCATGTTAACCTTCCATTGGCAATGATCCACCAATCCCACAAAGGATCTTGCTGCAGGACTCATTCTCACTGGGCTCATTGATTTTGCTAATGAGCTAATGAGTAGTCAACACATATGAGAGCATTAGCTTGCAAAAAGCTATCTATGGGTTTTTTGTTTTTTGTTTAATATAAAGTTCTCTATAGCAGGGGTCCCCAACACCCGTTCCATGTACTGGGACCGGTCCGTGGGTGGCATGATAGTAACTGGGCTACGCAAACAAGCGAAGCTCCATCCGTGGGATGCAGGCAGCATGAGAAACCATGCCCCCTTTGGTCCGTGGAAAAATCTCTCTCCATAGAACTGGTCCCTGGTGCCTGAAAGATGGGAGGCCACTCCTCTATAGGCATCTAGTCAGGTTGGAGGACCTGAACAAAAACAGGAATATTTTTTTATACTGTAGATTTTTTTTAAATCTTTCTTTCAAAACGTTAACTTGCCTTGTGGGACAAAACCTGTATCTATAACACTGCATTCAGATTCAATCTCCTCCACAGAAAAATGAACCACTCTGATTCTGTAACTGCTCGCACTCAGGGAAAAGCTCAGTGCCAACAAGAAATACAGTCTTCCAATGCAAGACTGGAGTTCTCCAAATGATCAGATGACCATGACTTGTCTTCTCTTACTTACCTTCTTGCTGAATCATTTAGATAGCATGAGTCCAACTTCCTTCCCTGTAATCATCAAGTTATATGCAAATCATTCAGAGACCACCTTGAAATCTAACTTATCCATGGGACCAGGGGTGGGCTTCAAAGTTTTTAGCAAGGGGTTCTCTGCCCGGTTGCTGGGTGGGCATGGCCATGGTGGGCGTGACCTAGTCGGCCTCCTGCACCACGGCGGTGGGGGCATTTTTGCCCTCCCCGGGCTCCAGAGGTTTTCCTCGAGCCTCCGGGAGGGCGAAAATGGCCTCCTCAGGCTCCAGAGGCCCCCTGGAGGCTGGAAATGGGCCTGCTTCCGGCCTTCCCGAACTTCCAGCTGGCCCGTTTTTTGCCCTCCAGGGGGCATAGCCGAAATTAGACAACTTGGTCTTCTTTGGTCAACCTGTGGGCAAAATAGTGGATGAGGTCATGAGGACAACAGGACAAGAGTAAACTGAAATCTTCAAATTCAATTTGGATATAAATGAGGTAGCTGATTGGCATTTGAAAATGATTTAATTGGGTGAGATAGAAGCTTGACTGAAAGGATTTAATAATTATATTTATACTGAGGAGAGTCAATAATTAGGAATAAGCCTCATCAGAATAGAGGAGCCAATATTATTTCAGAAAATGGTCTTACCAGTTTAGAATTATAGTATTATTAATTAATCTCTGAGAATATGGCTGTTCCTTCTTTTACCAGCAACCCCCCCCCCAAAAAAAAACTATTGCCTTCCAGTGAATTTAATGAACCAACCAATTATCAATTACTACCAATACTGAATGTAAGGCTGAAATGTTGGATACTTGAAATGGGGTAGCATTTGACACTGTGAATGGAGGGTTTTGGCAGATTGGATATGGCCTTTTTGCTGCTCAATTACTTTCCTTCCCGTCATGTAGAAGCTCTGCCTGAACTCCTGGACACTGTGTAACTGAATTGGTAGTGGAATTTCCCTGGTTGATGATCTTGGGAGATTTCCATCTGCCTTCTTTGTGGCCAGAGTCAGAGCTAGGAGTTCATGAACACCATAGCAACCATAGACTTTATCCAACTTTATAAGAGAACAATAAAAGAGCAGGGGGTCACACATTAGATCTGGCTTTAGTCTTGAGACAGTGGCATTGTGATCTAGAGTTGGAGCATGTTAATATCCCTCTTGGCACAAGTTCACTGAAATGACCTCCCACTGGAGGGAGGGGCCTCTGTTCAGTCAGCCTATCCAAGCAACTAATGGAATCAATAGGGTTTGGGGTTATTCCTAAGATTCTGGTGCGTGGTTTGTCTCTAGTACTTGGAATTTGACAACCGGACAATCTAAATGGATTCTCCTTACTTTTTTCCCCCTTATTTTTTCTATTTTATTGATTTTTATTTTTTTATTTTTCCCCCAAAAGTTTTTTATTATTTCCACACAGACAATACACATATTTATAGATTCATTCTCATTTCATTTTTCTATTCATTCCATTCTTATTTTATATATACATTTCTCATATTTTCCTTAATGCTTTATTTAATTCAGGGTTGTTTCTTCCCCATTTCAATGCCCCACCCTTCCAACAGGTCCTTACTATGTAGAACACTGATATTGCAGCATTGGAATACTATGTAGTATTCCAATGCTGCATTACTATATTACTATGTAGAACACTGATATTGCAGCATTGGAAAGAGAAATGTATGGTTCCATTTATTCAGTGGATTGAAACCTGATTGCACTTGCCATCTATGAGTGGATTGCCTGTAGACATAGAATTTGTACAGACAAATATAATGAAATACTCGACACAATTAATCAAAATACAGTAGATTAAAAACATGAAAGTTATATAAATGTTTTAGAAATGTATATATAATTGAATAACAATTTCATTAGATTTTATAGAATTGTAATACTGTTAAAATGATAAATATTTTTCCTTTATTGTATTTTTCCATTAAGAAACACCTTCTATGTATTTTTTTTCTTTTCTTTGACAATGTATGTATTTTTATCACAATTACCTTGATATTTTATGTTTCTTTCCTTTTTGTCATTTTAAAAGCAATAAAAATAAATAATATTTTTAAAAAGACTATGGCGCAGGGTCTGGCTGAGATCTTGGCTGCAGCTGGGGATAAGCATGTGATAAGGGCCTTGGACCAGACTGTGCCTATGTAGACTCTGGGACTGCAGATCCTGTAGAGCTCCCTGATTTACAGAGCAGCTCTGGGAAATGAAACAATGCAAGAGATGCCTAGGCCCGAGAGTGTAGCTGGGGGAAGGCCAGGAGCGAAGCTAATCAAACACAGGTTAAGATTTATCTTGGGGTGATCTATTCATCCTAGCCCTTCTGGATGTCTCAGCAGCTATTGAAAACATTAGATATGGTATCCTTCTGTACCTGTAAAAGACATTGAGAGTAAAGATACTTCTATTTTCTCTTTGTTGTTTCCATTATGGCCAATCTTCACATGGCATTTGTTATGGTTTCTTAAGGTCACTGTCCTTAAGCTGCCAAGTCAATTTTTTCTGGAATTCCACTGGACTTGGGATTGGCCATTTTCCCTGTTGTTAGAACTTCTTCCAGTCTCCTGCTGTTGAAACCCCTCTAGTAGATTTCGTAGGCAAGCATGATCTTAATCCCACTAGCCAGACCCACTCCACATGGGGCTGCTGGGCCAGTTTAAGATCAGAGCTGTACCCCTGTGTCACTACCTGTCTCTGGGCCTGAAAAGTTTTGTAGTGTCTCCTTTGGAGCTGCATTTTAGGAAGTTTCCTATTGGTGGAAACAGCTGTCCCATCCTACTTCCCAGCCTCTGCACTCAAGCAGCTGTCAGGGTTCCAAATAGCATCCAAAACTAAATCAGAGTCCGAGGCAAAGTATTCCTCAAAGTTCCAATTTATTAGCAGAGCCATGTTGGCACATCTGGGAGAAACCCGAATCTGAAGTCCCAGAGGTTTCTCCACCCAGTTGAAAGTTCAAGCCCTTGTCCCCACACCCCCAAGTCCATCACGTTAACCAATCTTCATCTACCAACTTGGCAGAAACTCCCATCTTTTTCCGTGCAGGTGCAGGAGTGCAAAGACAAAGGATGAACTTGACACTCTAGAACAGTGATGGCGAACCTATGGCACGGGTGCCACAGGTGGCACGCGGAGCCATATCTGCTGGCACGCGAGCCGTTGCCCTAGCTCAGCTCCAGCGTGCATGTGCGTGCACGCCAGCTGATCTTTGGCTCACGCGGAGGCTCTGGGAGGATGATTTTGGCCTCTGGAGGGCCTCTGGGGTGGCGGGGGGAGCGTTTTTGCCCTCCCCAAGCTCCAAGAAAGCCTCTGGAGCCTGGGAAGGGCAGAAAAAGGGCCTACTGGGCCCACTGGAAATCGGGAAATGGGGGAGTAGGGGGGGTCATGCACGCATGCACAGGGGGGTGGGGCAAGTGGGGGGCTTTGAATTGTGGGTGTGGGCACGCACGAGCGTGTGATAGCTCGTGTGCGCACTATTTCGGCACCCGAGGGAAAAAAGGTTCGCCATCACTGCTCTAGAAGGAATTTGTTATGGCTACATGCAGACATCCCTCATGCAATTATCCCTCCCAAATTTCCACAGCAAAGAATACATTTTAAAATAGCATAAAGTGTGGCAGGCCAACGACCCCAACTAAAATGGCTTCGGCCTGACAGGCGGCCTCCCCTCAGGCTAAGATTGCGTCCTACAAGAAAAGAAAGAGAATAACATAGAGGGTTAATACAACCTCCTTAACCACCCCTCCCCCCCGGGGAGACCCTTTGGTTTGTCTGGGTATTTGTCGTGGAATTGTTTAACTAGCTTGTCGGCTTTTACATTCCAACTTTTCACCCAAGTAGCTTCTGACAAAGGGTACCCCTTCCAATGGATCAGATATTATAATTGACCCCTAAACATTTTGGAGTCTAGAATTTTCTTCACCTCATAGTGTGTCTCTCCTTCTATTACTACAGCGGGAGATGGTGGTTGGGTTTGTGGTCTTATATTTGACCCAATCACCAGTTTTAATAAGCTGCAATGAAATACAGAGTGAATTTTCCCCAATATTCTAGACAATGCAAGCTGCACAGTGACTGTGTTGATAATTTTAACTATTGGGAAAGAACCCAAAATTTTTGGCCCTAGCTTTTTGCTGGGCATTCTCAATCGGATGTATTTGGTGGACAGGAAAACTTTACCCCTCACTCAGAAGGGGGGCTGGAGCGATCGGTGCTTGTCTGCTTGCTTCTTATAGGCTTCTGCAGCTTCAGCGAGTGCTTTCTTGGTATTCTCTCATCCCTTCTTCAGCGTCTCCATCCACTCAGTCAGGGACATTGAAGTGGGAGCCTCTGTAGGTAGCTCAGGCATGGGAACAAATTCCATGCCGCTGGTGACCTGGAAGGGAGTTAGTCCAGTGCTGCTATGGACTGCGTTGTTATACACTACTTCTGCAAAAGGCAGCAGCTCTGCCCAATTGTCCTGCTAGTAATCTACATATCAACGGATGTATTGTTCCACCATTGCGTTTTTACGTTCTACTTCCCCATTTGTACTCGGATGAAATGCCAAGCTAAGTCCTTGTGTGGATCCAATCGCTCTCAGGAACTCTCTCCAAAACTTGGTGGTGAACTGTACACCCTGGTCGGAGATGACTCATTTTGGGACGCCATGTAGGCGGTAAATGTGCTTGAGAAATAGTTTTGCTAGTTTCCTGGCCGACGGTAGATCTGAGCAAGCGATGAAATGGGCTTGCTTGGAAAACAAGTCGATGACTGTCCAAATCACCGTGTTTCCATTGCTGTCTGGGAGTTCCACAATGAAGTCCATGGCGATCTCCTCCCAGGGCTTGCTGGGGTTGGCCACTTGCTGCAGCAGTCCAGGCAGTTTTCCTGGCCGATGCTTCCTCGCCGCGCATGTGGCACAACTCTTTACATAGTCCTCCACCTCAGATTTCATTTTTGGCCACCAAAACTGCTGCCAGGTTAGGTGGAGGGTTTTTAGAAATCCAAAATGCCCTCCCAGTTTGGAGTCGTGGCTTCATTGGAGCACTTCCAGTCTTAAGCTGGTGGGTACGTATAGTTTGGACCCCTTCCAGGCCAAGCCTTCTCTCATTGTCATGATCTCCTTGTTGTCTTTGAGCCAGGGATCGCCAGGCAGGGCTGCTTTCAGCTTTGTGGCCCACTTGTCCTGGTGAGGAGCACTTGGTCGTCTGGCTTGGCCTCAGGTGAGGACTTGTGCTGCTGTCTCCCCCTGTGGAGGGGGAATGATGGAATGGACTTCTTGCTCCTTCTGGCTGTCGTATTGTGGCTTTCTAGACAAAGCATCAGCCAACAAATTCTTCCCAGCGGGGATGTGCTTCAGTTCGAATTTGAATATCTTGAAGTACTGCGCCCAGTGTACTTGTTTTGGTGAGAGCTTCCTGGGGTTTTTCAAGGCTTTGAGGTTTTTATTATCTGTCCATACCTTGAATGGTACCTTGCCCCCCTCTAGGAATTGTCTCCAAGTGAGAAGCGCCCAACAAACTACATAGGTGTTGTGCCTTGGCCGCGTCCGGCGCCGAGGATGGAGGATCCGAAGGACGTGGAGCCGCTCATGGTGCAGCAGTACCAGCCCATGTGCCTGGCACCGGAGACAGCTGGTGATGAGGACTCGGTGCCAGAGCAGGACGATCCCCCAGGACCTTCTGCACCTGCGCAGCAGAGTGAATCATCAGGAGATGAAGAACCTCTGCTGGACGCCAGAGCTCGCAGAGCAGCCAGAAGACAGGACTAGCTGAGTAAGCATAGGTCTACTCGGAGGTAGCACTGAGGGCTAATTGGGCCACGCCCTTCAGTGCCTATATTAGGCCGGCGCAATCAGCACTCAGTGCTGAGAACAACGCGTCAATGATCTGCAGCACATCCATAGTCTTGTTTGCATCTGCATTTGTTCGGAAATCTGGTATTTGGAGAAAGCAGCTTCTGAAAGGCTTATTCCGGGAAGCCAGCCAACTTGTAAGATAAGAGGAGAATTACTGAGTATTGTTTTGAACATTTGACCGTTTGATATTTAACCCTCAAGGAACCAAAGGAACATTATTCCCCGAGACTTTACTATTGTGTTGTTTATGGACTTTTAAAACCCCTGAGCTTTTGCTAAGAAACCTTATTAGTAAAAGGACCCTTTTTGTTTGAATCACAAACGGTTGTGTGTGTGTGTTTCTGGGGGTTGCGGTGCTGGGTCACAACAATAGGCTTCTTTCTCCCAAATGGCCCATCTCCTCTCAGTGGCCGTGAGCTTCTTCGAAATGTAAGCGCACGGCAGGAGTTGGCCTTTTTTGTCTCTCTGCAACAGCACTGCCGCTACCGCCACATCGCTGGCATCCGACTGGATTAGGAACTGTCGTTATGGGTCTGGGTGCTGCAGGATTGGTTCTTGGGCAAAGAGTCACTTCAGCCTTTCGAACGCCTTTTGGCATGCCATCGTCCATCCAATTGGCTGGTTGGGCTTTGGCATGGTGGGCGACAGACCGGTCTTTAGTAGCTCAGTCAGTGGCAGCGCCACCTCTGCAAATGCAGGGATGAATTGCTGATAGAAGTTTGTGAAGCCCAAGAAGCTCTGTAGCTGCATACGAGTGCGTGGGGGATGCCAGCCTAGCACTGCTTTCACTTTCTCGGGATCCATCTCTATCCCCTCACTGGAGATGCGATATCCCAGGTAGTCTAGTGAGGTTTTGTGGAATTTGCATTTTGAGAGTTTTGCGTACAGTTTGGCGGCCAGAAGTTTTTCTAGGACTTGCCGTACTAGTTTCACGTGCTCCTCCAGGGTCTTGCTAAAGATGAGAATGTCATCCAAATGAACGAGTTCCCCCTTGTACATGTGTGGGTGGAGCACTTTGTTAATGAATTGCATGAAGACCACGGGGGGCCCTTGCAGTCCAAAGGGCATAACTCTGAATTGGAAGCTTCCCAATGGGCAGTTAAAGGCGGTCTTCCATTCATCCCCCTCCCTAATGCGAATGCGATAGTATGCTTCCCTCAAATCTAGCTTGGTGAACATCTTGCCTTTGGACAAGTGGTTCAGCAAGTCTTTTATGAGAGGGAGGGGGTATGTGTTTTGCACGCACACAGCGTTGATTCCACAGAAGTCAATGCACAATCGGACCCCCCATCCTTCTTCTCTTTGAACAGCACGGGGGCTGCAATCCTCGATTTTGCCGGCTGGATGAACCCTCATTCTAAATTGACATTGATGTTTCTCCTTAGTTCCTCCAATTCTTTTGGGGTCATCGAGTACATCTTTGGTTTTGGGAGTGTAACCCCTGGCTCGAATTCTATCGCACAGTCCGTAGGCCGGTGAGGGGGGAGACAGTTGCAGTCTTCCTCGCTAAACACCCCTTTCAGGCCTCAGTATTCTACCGGCACCTGCTGGGAGCCTGGGGTTTGGCTTCGAGCACTGTGGCTGCTGGCTGGGGATGGTCTGGCCCTAGAGGCTTTGGCTCCTTCAGGCTGCTCTGCTTTTTTTTGGGGGGGGGGGTAAAGGCACGATGCTCATGGTTAGCTTTCTGTATCTGTCCTCCCATTTGATGGTGGGGATCCACTTGTCTAGCCACACAAGCCCCAAAATGATTGCCTCTGACATCTTGGAGGCAACTATGAACTGGATGAGCTCATGGTGCTGTCCTATTTGCAAGTCCACCAATTCGGTGAGGAGTGTGGCAGGGCCCCCGCAATTAGCGATCCGTCCACTTGTTGGAAATGGATGGGGCTGGACAAGGGCCCAGTGCGGATCCCTAGCTTCTCTACCACGGATTTGCTTATTAAGCATCGTGAGCAGCCATTGTCTATCATCGCCTCCACCTCTCCTTCCTCCCCCATCTCTGGCACCGTGATTTTTGCCTTAAGATGGAAAGGGCGGACGGCTTCACTCACCATTGGGTCGTCTTTGCCACTGCCCCCCTCGTCCAACCGCGGAGATACTTCCTCTCCCAGCGACGTCTCAGCCTCATCAGATGGGGGAGGAGATTCTTCCACTTGTTGGGCCAGACGGCTCCGCTCTGGTGGCTTTGGGGGCTTTCTCCGCGTTCCAGGGTTTGGCCTGGCTCTCGGCTGTGGAATTGGGGCCAGCGCTAAGCATTCCGAAGACTGATGGCCGGTTTGGCTGCATCTATAGCACTTTACGCCTCTCGTTGCTTCAGGGCCCGGGGTCGCAGCTTACTTCATTTGGGATCGGCAGCCCAGAGGCCTTCTGGCCAGTCTTTCAGCCAGGGTTTTCTTGGGGTCTTGGGTCGCATAATCCAGGACAATGGCCATGTTGTACCAGTCCTGGATCTGGTCCGGGACTCCCCGGATGTTACATGACTTTCTCAGTTCTGGGTCGAGGGCATCCCTTAACGTGTGCACCAAGAGTTGCTCGAGCCAGTCTCGCACCTTCCCTGCCACCCATCAGAATTCCCACACCAATTCCTTCACTGGGAAACCCGCTTGCTTCAGCCCCTTAATCTGCGCTTCAGCTTCCACTTGTTGGGCCGTGTCATTAAAATGGACCCACATCAGCCGGACGAACTCATCAGCATCTTGAGTTCTGGGGCCATTTCGTCGTGGAGCTCGGCCACCCACTCTGCTGCTTCCCCCTCGTTCACCTCCTCAGTTATCGCATCGATCAGTTCTCGGTCCGACTGATATTGGGCTCCGAACTGATCAACGTACACCCAGACTCAGTGTAGGAACTAAGCCAGCTTCTTGGGGTTCCCATCAAAAGTGGCACGGAATCGAGGGGGCTGAGCGGGGGCTGGCTGGGCTGCAGCTTGCACTTGTGCGGCCAGCTGGAATATCGCTTGCAATTGGGGCCCTCCCAGTTTCCCCCCTATCAGTTGCAGTGGCTGGGCTAGTCCCAGTGCGGCTCCGTCAGCGGAGGGGTGCCCCTGCGGGTGCGGCAGAACTTGCGCGGCAGGACCGGACATCACTGGAGGCTGCGCTGCTCCGAACATTGGTGTGGGATCAGGTGGCTGCTGGGTCCCCAGAGCCCATTGGCACTGTGCCCATCCCATGCCTGGGAAGAAAGCCCACATGGCTGGGGCTGGCCCCAGAGGCACGAGGCCGATATTTGGTGGCTGGCCTGGGGTCAGCAATCCCCATGTGCCCTGCTGCCAGGCCAGTGGGCTCCCGAGCCCGGACTGTTTGGTTGTCTGCGCTTTGGGGCAGAGGGTTTCTCACGTAGGCTTCGCCCCGGTGAAAAGATTCGCAGAAGGCTCACTCATTGCAGTGTGCAATGAGGCTGAGTCTCCAATCAGTTGGGCCATTGGGTCCTGCCTTGGGAAAGAGAACTTTGGCTGGGCCAAGTTCCACCTCATGACCTTGGGTCCTGAAAGGGAGTTGATCCAACTTACGCTTAGTCGCCCAAATTGGTCGGGGAGCTCCATCAGCAATTGGCTATGTGACAGTGGCTGGGATCCCTCACCTTCGGAGCATCCGGTCAGCGTAAGTTTTGGCTGTCTCCACTCGTGAGCTGAGGCTGATCCCGCGCCCAGGTGGCACCCCCACAGCTGTTCTGTGCGAGAGCTCAACCCTCCAGCTACGTCTTGAGAGGTCCGCTCTTGCTGAGAGGGGCGCTCGGGGTTCGGCTGTTTGCGCCGAGCCCTCAGCTGGCGTTCCCTCTCCGCGGCCTCAGCGGCTTCCACCACAGCTTTGGAAGAAACTTAGAGGGTCTCGATGTGGATACGAGATCCGTCCTCTACTGCCTTCCACGTGGCATGCTTCTCTTCCTCCATCTTCCCTGAGTCTTTACATCGCCCATTGCCGGGTTGGCGTTGAGGCTCAGGACCCCGAACAGCGCCCCAAGGATTCGGAGTAGCTGGGTGAATTTTAAGAGTCGGGTTAGTGTCAGGGTTCCAAATAGCATCCAAAACTAAATCAGCGTCCGAGGCAAAGTATTCCTCAAAGTTCCAATTTATTAGCAGAGCCATGTTGGCACATCTGGGAGAAACCCGAATCTGAAGTCCCAGGGGTTTCTCCACCCAGCTGAAAGTTCAAGCCCTTGTCCCCACACCCCCAAGTCCATCACGTTAACCAATCTTCATCTGCCAACTTGGCAGAAACTCCTATCTCCTTTAGTGCAGGTGCAGGAGTGCAAAGACAAAGGATGACCTTGACAATCTAGAAGGAATTTGTTATGGCTACATGCAGACATCCCTCATGCAATTACCCCTCCCAAATTTCCACAGCAAAGAATACATTTTTAAATAGCATAAAGTGTGGCAGGCCAAAGACCCCAACTAAAATGGCTTTGGCCTGACAGGAGCTTCTCTTCCCACCACCCAGCATACTTATACGAACAGACTCTGCACTGCAACCTGCAATCACGGTTCCTGCTGCAAAAGTTGCCTGGCTACAAAACTATTATGCCATGCCATCATCACAGCTTTCAGTGGAAATTGTAAAAGCAGGATATATTTACATTTTGGCAGCTTGGCGGGGTTACCATTATATCAATAGTTCAGATTTTTTTTTGCAAAATGGTGTGCGCAATAGGAGGAAAGCAGGGTTGGGGTAACGATTTGAGCAAACAATTTATTCATTTTCACTTTCCGTAAGGAACAGACGCAAGGAGACTTTTGTCATGATTATATTTGCATTGTTCTTCTGTCTCTTTTGAAGAGTATGATTTTTACTTGGACGATTTCCCAGTCAGCTGAATTTTTCAACATTAGCAAGGATCCAAAAACCTTTTGTGGTGAACGCCATTCTTCTTGAGCTATATATTTTCTATAAATTATAAACCCTCTTCAATTAAAACATGATTAAAATACTGTCCTTATGTCTTGTAGAGAAGTCATTTATTTCTTTTTTTTTCTTTTCTCGCATCTTTTTTTTCCTTTTCTTTCCTTTTCTTTAGATTTGTCTTTTAAGTCATGTAAAATTCTTAACAAATATCCATATATTTATTGGGATAGTGTTATCTATGTCCTAAATTAATTTTACAATGTAAAACTTATTGTATGTTGATATTTTTATATTAAATCAACTAGAACTCGTCATTTTCCAACCTAAAAGATAAATACCATTTGTCAATTGCCACCTAGTGACACAATTTACAAGTAAATATTATTGAAATTTGAAATTGAACCAGCTGAATTTTAAACCTTAGAGGCATCTAGGGGTTATCATTAAATCCTACAACATCCCAAATTTTAGCATATTTTTCCTGTTATCAATAAATCAATTTGATATGCAGATTTTATATAAAAAGTATTTTGGACTGCAGCATCTGTGGGTTTGGTACAGAAAAAGAATTTAAATCATTATATTGTGGAATAACCAAAATTAATATTTCCTTAAAAAACAGGCTTTTTGTAAGAAATAATATAATAATTTGACTTGGAAATGAAATTTAATATTTTACTAAATGGAAACTGGTTGAACAATGAAATTGGATTAACACAGAGAATTGCCAAGATATGAAGTCTTTATTATTAGAAAGATAAACCTATTGCTTCGGTGGATTGAAGACCTGATCTGACTTGCAACTTATAAAGTTACCTACAGATATTGATTATGTAGGGACAATTGTAATGAGATATGATAATGTTTCATTATGTTATGTAGAATATATACGTATACATACATACACATACACACATATATATATATATATATATATATATATATATATATATATATATATATGCACGAGAAACTCATGCATGCATTCACACATAAACAATGTGTTATTATATATTAAAGTATATGCACCATGTATGCACCATGAAACTGATGGTGCATCTATGGCATAAAGCTTTAAATCCCCAAGCTTTATGCCATAGATGCACCATAAATCAGGCTAAGCATAACATGAAAAAAAAATAAAGAACAGTTTATAGAACTTAATAAAAAATACAGGACAAGAAGACAAATAAGGACAAGAAGACACTTGTATGCCGCCCAGAGTCTCTGTGGAGTGGGCGGCATACAAGTGCGAATAATAAATAAATAAATAAATAAAATAAGAGCTTTATTCAAAAAAATTTAAAAGGATTAAGAGACCAGAATTTGGAATATTGAAACTTTTGCTAAGATTTTTGAAATGATTTTTGCTAAGGTTTTCAAAATAGTAAGATATTTTGGAAACTCAAATTGTTTAGTCTATCAGGAAAGAAAAGATTGGTTGAAATTTTAATATTAACTTTTTTTGGAAACGTTATAGAAATTAGACACTGGGAAGACTAAAGCAAAAAAAAAAAGAGATCTATTTTTTATTTTGGATTCAAAAGAAAAACCTGAAAACTTAAAAAGTAACAGATGAAGATCTGGCACTTGAGACATTTCAAAGGATCTTTGAAGAACTGTGAGAGAAATGTATAGCTAAACAGCAATAATTACTGTACCTGCTAGAGTGCAGTATTAGCATTTGTTTACTGATCCTAAAAAGCAAACAAAAGATTTTTAAAAAGTGGAAGATTTTGCACACTGATCAAATGAAGAGATGAAAGAAATTCCAGCTGATCAACATTGGGAAATAAAGAAATTGTGGATTATATATCAGAGATGACAGTTATGGTAGAAATACAAATAATAAGCCAAGAGATGAAAAATGACCTGGACAAAGACTTATGAATGCATTTATAAAAGAGTGTTTTTAAACTTTTGGGGGGGAAATTGAGACAGGAGGAAAAATTTTGAACAGAAATTCAATCCCATGACAGCAACTTGATGAATTAAAGATCAAGACTGATATAATTTATTTGATCTAAGTAGAATAAAAATACTGTTATGAAATGCTGGAAAATCTTCATGGACTTTTTGCCATGGACAGAAATGACAATGATTTTTGGATTTATGAATGTAAAGGCAGGATTATGGGAAGAAATGGATTATGTAATTTTATAGGAGGTGGGGGATATATTAAATTTGCCTGTACTTGTTGCAAAGTCAGTCACTTCTTTTAACTATTCCATTTTCAATTCATTTTCTTCTTCCTTTCTTTTTAAAATTTCATTTTCTTATTGCAATTTGCATTTGTTTTCTTTCTACTTTTTTTCTTTTTGATAGTTTGTATTTTAGCATTTTTAAAATCCTTAATAAAAGTATTTTTAAAGCAAGCTGTTTTATGGCAGTAGCTATAAAGCTTTTTTTTCTAAAATAAGCAGTTATTTAAACTTTTAGCATTCTATAATTTATCCTTTAATAAGTCTCTGTGGAGTGGGCGGCATATAAATGCAACTAATAAATAAATAAATAAATAAATTATAATCCTATTTTTTAAAAATTATTAACCAGAAGCATCCTGATTGTTATTAAGCAATTTCCTAATTCCCCAAACGTTGCACTTCCGTCTCGATGCCAACCGGTGGGGAAGGTACCGTAAGTAGAACCCATCCCTGCTGAAGGCTAACGTTATGCAAACATGAAGAAATATTAACTGGACTGACTAAAATATTGCAGAAAAAAACATTTGGCTTTGCAACTATAAATATCAGTTTGTTGAGTTGGTTTCATGTTTAAATGAAAAAACAAACAAACCCAGACCAGATACATAGAATATTTTATGGCTTTCCATATGAAGCCCCCTTTTTGTTCCCAGAAATGCATGACTCACTTACAATCCTATTATGTGTGCAAGGACCCATCCTGTTTTCTTACATACCCAAGTATGCATAATAAGAAGTGGTGGCAAAATAACATTTATTGGAGTCAAATTTGACTAAGTGAATTTCTTCCACTGATTTGCGGCAGAGAGTTTGCTGACTTGCTTTGACCCAGAACTATAGCAAGGCTTGGTATGACTTTCCATTTTTTTATGCGTTCTGTTATATCAGGGAGCTCTGTTGATTCACAAGATTTAAATTATTGGAGATTTTGTAAACATTAAAAAAAAAAAGCCTGGTGGTGCAGTGGTTAAAACGAGTCTTGCAGGCTAATTCACTGCTCACAACCTGGAGTTCGATCCTGACAGGCTCAAGGTTGACTCAGCCTTCCATCCTTCTAAGGTCATTTAAATGAGAACCCAGATTGTTGGAGGCAATATGCTGACTCTGTAAATTACTTAGAGTGTGCTGTAAACAGTGGTGGGTTCCTACCAGTGCGGTCCACTCTATAGCACCGGTAGCGGCCCGCTGGTGACATCACAGTACCGGTGCGGTCGGTTGCCGGTGCCTGGGCACCGCCATTTTTTTTAAAAAATATATTTTACTTTTTTAAAAAAATTATCTTCTGCACATGCCCAGAAGTTGAGCTTCCGGCACTGCGCATGCGCTGCCTTCCTACCCCACAGTGAGTCCAAGCAGGGGAGGATGGCTGAGGGAGCTCGTGAGACGCTGAAAGAACGGGCGGCAGGAGCTATCTCCATTCCCCTCCCTTCAGCAGTCCGAGAAGCCATGAACGTGCGGTGATGATCCTAGGCATTTTCGCACGTTTGAGGGTTCTCGAGCTGCTGAGGGGAGGGGGAATGGGCGGCAGGACCTATCTCAGTTCCCCTCCCTTCAGCAGTCTGAGAAGCCATGCCCACCCGGTCACATGGCTGGCAAGCCACACCCACAAAATAAGCCACGCCCACAGAGTGGTAGTAAAAAAATTAGGAACCCGCCCCTGGCTGTAAAGCACTATGGAGTGATATATAAGTCTAAGTATGATTGCTATTAAAAAAAAAACCTCCAAGATTTCAGTCTTAGGGTTTTTCCTCTTTCTCCTTTGATCTCCACAGGACCCAGGGGACTCCAAGTGAAAGCTGAAAATTAGTCTGTCACGATGGGTGAAATAGAGCAGATGAAGCAGGAAGCTGAGCAGCTGAAGAAGCAGATTGAGGTAATGCTGAGAACAAGATGGAAATGGCTGAGATGAGGCCGTTTTCCTCCACTTTAAGTGAGGATAAAGGCTGACCTGTGAAACCCTCATTCACATTTCATCTATAAAATCATGAGCAATCTCCTCAGCCTCAGCTCCCTATCTGCAACACTGAGAATGGTATCTCACGCAATTATTTTAAAGATTACAACTCAGATAATGCACATTAGTCAGTGGTGGATGAGATTAAACCTGTAAGCACCATAATCCTGAAGATGCCCTTGGGGCCTCCCAGCCTCCCTGCTGGGGCTCATCAGGTTGTTCTTATTTTTATTTATTTTTTATTTTTAGCCAGTTTGCTCAAGTCGTGAAGGTGCTGACCTAGAAAACAGGAGACTGTGAGTTCTAGCCCCACTTTAGACATGAAAGCCTATTGCATGACTCTCTCTCAGCCCACTCAACCTCACAGGGTTATTGTGGGGGAAACAGAAAAAGGAAGGAGTATTAAGTATGTTCAGTGCCTTGGGTTATTTATAAATTAATAAAAGCAGGTTAAAAATCTAATAACTAACTAAATGTAATAATCTTAAGGTAAACCACTCCAAACTCGATTGCAGAAAATACGATTTTAGCAACAGAGTGGTCAATGCCTGGAATACACTACCTGACTCTGTAGGTTCTTCCCCAAATCCCCAAAACTTTAACCTTAGACTGTCTACTGTAGACCTCACCTCATTCCTAAGAGGTCTGTAAGGGGCGTGCATAAGCGCACCAACGTGCTACCCGGCAGGGGTGAAGTGCTCCCGGTTCTCTCCTGCCTGTCGTTCGTCGCAGAGCCGGTCACGAAGGCAGTGCGATGCTCCGCCCACCCGCCTGGGCACCACCATTTGGGTTCTTTTACCCTCTGTGCATGCGCAAAGCGTTCTGTGCATGCGCAGAGGGTAAAAGAACTCAAATGGGAGTAGGGCAGTATATAAGAATTGCAAAATTAAAAAAATTAAAAAATAAATGGTGGCATCTAGGCGTCCGGGCGGAGCCTCGCGCTGCCTTCGCGACTGGCTCTCTGATGACCGACAGGCACAAGCAAACTGGGAACATTTCACCCCTGGCCTACCGTCCCTGTCCTAATGTTCCCATGTACTCATAACCATCTCATGTATACATGTTTATACTTTTACAGTAATCTTATATATGCTTGACAAAAATAAATAAACAAATAATATAAAACTTGCACATTACAAAGCAAAATGCTATTGTGTTTCCACTGTATCGTAGACTTTCTCTGGGCCCAAATGGGCTCCTTAGAAAACAAAAGTGGGGCTTGTTGCAAACTAGTGATTTATTGTGCCAATATACTCTTACACACACACACACACACACACACACACACACACACACACACAGAGTGAGTGAGAGAGAGAGAGAGAGACAGACAGAAAAATGAAACTAGAGAAAGAAAGACTGAATGATCTGAGAAAATAAAGAGCATACACACTGCGCCAGATACTTTGTGATGCTTTACGGTCAAGGGTCAAATGTGCTCACTAGCCTGAAAGGTTTTCTAGCCCAGTGGGTATTTCCCATTTTGAATATTTACAACTATCCAGAATTAATATCATTTTGGACTTCCCTTCATACAGTATCTTTATTGTATTTGAGTTGTATTTTTTCTTTTTCTTCCTCAGTTCTTTGATGGATCATTAATGAATCACTTAAAGGACATATATACTATATGTCCCCCAAAGTTTCTGGAGTTGTAATTTTCTCAGCATGAAGAGGAATCTAGCTAGGATAAAAAATATTGCCAGAGAGTACCTGAGAATGGGCTTATTTTTTCACTGCAAGGAAATGAGCTGCTCCAAAGACCTATCTGCCTTTGGATTAAGAATCAGTTAAGCATTTTCTGAAATTTCAACTTAGAGTATATCTTAGAGAAAAAGTAAAAAATCTTTTATAATTAGAGGTATTTTAAAAAGCATAGCATGTACATTTGTAAGAAGTAAATCTGCTCATATGTGGCCTACAATGAGTGTATGGGCCCCACCTCTCTGCTGAAAATAATTTAATAAAAATGTTTACTAACTATAGGTAGTCCTTGACTTACGAGTACAATTGACCCCACAATTTCTGTTGCTAAGTGAGATGGTTGTTAAGTGAGTTTTGCCCCACTTTACGACCTTTCTTGCCACAGTTGTGAATCACTGAAGTTATTAAGTTAATAACATGGTTGTTAAGCGAACCTGGCTCCCTCATTGACTTTGCTTGTCAGAAGGTCACGGAGCGGGGTCACACAATGCAGAGACACTGCCATAATGGTCATAAATATGAGTCAGTTACCAAGCATCTGAATTTTGATCGCATGAATATGGGGAGGCTGCAACAGTTGTGTGAAAAACGGTCATGAGTCACCTGTTTCAGTGCCTTCGTCACTTCAAACGGTCACTAAACGAACTGTTGTAAGTCGAAGACAGCCTGTATACTGTTTCGATTTACATTTGATGCTATCTGCACACACCTAAGATGTCTGCCGTTTTACATTGCTTAAGTGCTTTGCAACTACAAAAAGAGAGAAACTGACAGAATCCTGTATTTGTAAAACCCAAGTGGATTCTAATCTTCAACCAGTCCAGAAGTTAATTCAAGACTTTGCTCCAATTAAGTTTTCTTTGCCTGATCTTCATCACAGGGCTGTTGTGAAAATAACTCATTTTACCTACTTAGGAAGAAAAGTGGTGAAGAAATACAATACATGGATTGTTTGGCAATAAATCTATTGTTTTTCAAAGAAAATTGAAATGTTGGTTATTGAAGGGCAATTTCATTATACAGGAGTCACAATTTGGAAAGTGTTCTTTGTTATACTTTTCATTCCAAAAATCCAGTCAATGCTCCCCCCGCCCTATTTGGGATTGATTATCATCTTTGATCTCATGATGTTATTTCTTTTTTTGGGACTTGAGATTTTTGATTTTGTTGCAGCTTATTTAAAATCACAGCAAAATGATAGGTTTTTTAAAAATTACTATAGACAGACCATGTTCTCAGTCTCAGAAATATTGTTTCATCCCACTGTTTAGCTCTCTGGCCAAGTCATTATTCTCTCCTTGTACCCAGGACACCATTCCTGCTGTTGGCCTATTCCTACAATATGTAGTTTAGAACTTATCCTCTTCCAGCCAAGGTAGCCATATGCAACTATTGTCATGATTACTGGGACATGTGCACAGCAATACAATTGCCATACGCTCTCATTTAACTTTAACAATTTGCATGGACTTTTAAAAGGCAAAGGAATGGTGGCCAAGCAGCTAGGAAGCTATGGGAGCATTTCAGTGCTTCTCAAGTCTTATTTGCAAACCACCAGATAAATGCACGTCAGTATATGTATACAATACTGAAAAATATGGGCAGGGGGCAGGGAAGAGAAAATAATTGCTTGTATTTTGTTTTTGTAGGGATTTGAGTCGGGGTGGGTTCTAACTTACCTCGCTGCTGGTTCACTTCCTCCCGCGCCATGTGGCCACGCCACATGGGCGAGCACGTGCTTTGCGCGGCCACACATGCGCAATGGCAAAAAATCCAAAAAAATCCCCCCAAAAAAGCTGAAAACAAGATGGTGACACATGCACAGTGCCAGAAACTCGGCTTCTGCAAATGTGCAGAAGAAAAAAACTCCGGAAAAAAATTCAAAAAAAAATTTTTTTAAGAGATGGCGGCGCTCACGGACTGGCACCAACCGAACTGGTTCTGTGACATCATCATGACATCACCAGCAGTTTGCTACCAGTTTGGGCGAACCGGTCTGAACCGGAAGGAACCCACCTCTGATTTGGGTTGAGAGAATTTTGTTACTCCAAGTCACCAGTTGCATGACATTCTTTCCACTCTCCTATTGGTCAGCTGGAAGGGGGGGGGGGGGGAAACTGAATTCTGACTGAGTGAAGGGTGTTCTCTGCTCTTAAAGGCTGAGATAAATGAAGATGGTCACAGATTAGTTTGAAACTGCTTCATAAAGAATAGAGCAGGGGTGTCAAACTCGATTTCATTAAGGACTGCATCAGGGTTGTGTTTGACCTCGGAGGGCTGGGGGGAGGGCATGGCTGGGGGGCATGACCAGGTGGGCATGACAGCACTCTGCCTCCTGCAGCCCTGTGCCAGCCAAAACAGGTGCCGGGCGTAATTACAAAATGTGGGCTTTGCTTTGTGACATCCAAATCTAGAGAGCAAGGGGTGTGAACTGCACAGAAAATATACTTTTGTTCGGTTATGAAGAAATATCCCCAAAGTCAGATGTAGACTAAATGTGGACTGACTTTTAGGGTTAGGGTTAGGGTTAGGGTAAGTGCAAAATCCTCACTCCCACTCCACCCCGGAGCAATCAAAATGCAAAATCCTCACTCCACCTCAGAGCAACCACAATTCCCTCACTAACCTGCTTTCCACATTCTCCTGCATGCAGGACTACCAGTTTTTTTAAAAAAGTGCAATCAGACCTTCCAACTTCTCGGAGGAAAAAAGATCTTGTAAAGTTAGAAGGTCTGATTGAACTTTTTTTTTTACTGTTAGTCCCATGGTCTTCTTTTGTTGCCCTGCATGCCGGAGAACGGAGCAGGAAAGCAGGTTAGTGAGGGAATTGTGGTTGCTGCAAGATTTTGCAGGAGGCCGTCCAGGCCAAAAACAGGGCATGGGGAGGGCTGCGCACCACTCCCCATGCCCCATTTTCACTAGCAGAGGCACCACAGGCCAGTCCTTTGGTATTTCCTGGCCGGCCCCACAGGCCAGATCTAAGCACCCCGTAGGCCGGATCCGGCCCGCTGATCTTGAGTTTGACACCCCTGGGAAAGAGGGTAGAAATGCTGGAGGTATCAAAATGTCATCTCTTGCCTTTTCTCTTTCAGGAAGCTCGAAAAGCTTGTGCCGATACTACACTTGCTCAGGTAGGAAATGCTAACAGTATATTACTCTGTTTAAAACAAGTTTGCCTGAATGGGTAAGTCTAACACAAATTCAAGAGAACTTCAGGTTCAGCAACTGACTTGATACAGCCCATTAGTGAAAACCTTTTGGAATAGGAGCTAAATTTCTTCTTCCCTGTATAGCTTGTTGCTGACATGGAAGTGGTTGGGCGCATACAGCTGCGGACACGGAGAACTCTGCGTGGACATCTGGCCAAGATCTATGCTTGTCACTGGTCCACAGATTCCAAGTAAGTAATGGTATATAGCAGTGTTTCTCAGCCTTGACAAATTTAAGGTGTATGAAGCTGAAGTCCACACATCTTAAAGTTGCCAAGGTTGAAAAACACTAGTATATAAGAAAAAGACAGGTGGTATTTTTCCTTGCTATCTTATTCCATTGAGTCCCTTCCCAGTGACCCAGCCCAGTTACTCAAACAAATTAGCTGACCAAAGCAGGGGTGAAATCCTCCTGGTTCGCTCTTACCTGTCAGTCGTCGCAGAGCTGATGGAGCCGGTGGCAGTCACGGCGCAGGGCTGCCCCCACCCGCTTCCCCCGCCCACCTGGACGCCACCATTTGAGTTCTTTTGCCCTCTGCGCCTGCCTTTTGCGCGCATTGGGATTGCCTGCCTTCCACTCTATGCCTTCTGCTCTGTGCAGCCCCAGAGTGCACTGACCAAGGGACCAGTAGGCTGCAGCTCCCGTCGGATACCGTCGGTCTCCGAACACTTGCCAGCTCTTGTGTGCGTGCCAGGGGGCGAGGCACCCAGCCAGGCTAATCAGCCTGAAATCGTGTTTCCCTGATAATAAGCCCTAGTGCTTATTTTGGGGCCCAAAAGAAAATAAGACCGGGTCTTATTTTTGGGAAAACACAGTAAGTAATATAATGTTACTTAGTTGGGTAATGAAACATCTGCAAACAAACAACTACCGGTAGTTTAGAAAGTACCAATGACTCTATAATAAGTCCCTTTCCAACTGTGAATAAAATATACATGGTACATTTCATGAAATCTATACTGATAATGTAAATTGGTTATCATACAATAGAAATAGCAGCAAAATGAATAATTCTGTACTCTGAACCATACATGTAATCCCCCCCCACACACACACACTTCTACCTTCCCATCCCTTGGCTATGAATACTTTGCTATAAGATGGAGAACAAAATCACCTTGAAGGTGCATCGTATGAGAAGGTTGGGTGGTGGAAAGGTGGACCTGATGCAGTTTAACCTTCTGATCCCAATTGAACCCAATGATAACACCTTTCTTCTCTTATAGACTTCTGGTCAGTGCTTCACAAGATGGAAAACTCATTGTATGGGATACTTATTCAACCAACAAGGTAGGAGATACTTAAGCAAATACCGTAGATGATATGGCCACAATCTGTTAGCAAGCAATGCTAGGAATGAAAAGTGACTGCTAGCATTTTGCCTCTGAGTCTACTTTCTAGACCAGGGGTTTCAAACTCAAGGCCCGTGGGCTGTCCTGGAAATGGTAAGGGGCCAGCCCGCATCACTTCGGCCCATCCCATCCCATTCTAATGGGGGTGCATGCGCACAGGAGGCAGCTGGCGCACGCGTACACAAGCCTGGCCCACACCATCCTGGCAGGTGTGAGTGCACACAGGAGGCAGGCTGCCGGGATGGGATGGGCCAGGCCAAAGCGATACGGGCCGGCCCCTTACTGTTTCCAGGATGGCCACTTTTACCAGTCTTTCAGGTATGTTTGCACGGGGGGGGAGGTGTCCAGCAGCAGGAGCTCCATAGCTGGCCCTCCCAAAAGCAGGTGCGGCAGCGGCACCAGCAGCAGGCAGAGTTGGGGGGAGGCATGTGATGCAGACTACCAGACACACCTGCTCCATCCCATGTAGCTGGGACACGGCAGGTGGCTGCCCGGCACATCCAGCAGGCTGAACCCATGTGCCTCTCCCCTGAGCCTCTGCCTCTGGCTTCTGCTGCCATTGGCCTGCCTACGCCGTCCCATCTGTTTTGGCTTGCGGTTGGAGAGCAGGTCGCCACTGGTCATCTCTGCCCCCTCGCAGGTCTTGCCCTTGGCCCGTACATGGAGCACATTCCCCTTATGCACCCAACGCACCTTGGCACTGCTGTGGGCTGCTGCCACCACCAAGGCTGCCAGCAGCTTGCGCAGATCCATTAGGCTGCTGCTGTCACTGCCTGGACCACCAGGCCGCCCAGCCCGAATGAGGTGAAGCAGCCAGCTAGAAAAGCCGAGAAGAGGTGGTAGAGCACGTCCAGGCCCAGCAGGCAAAAGATGGCCACCGTGAGAGAGTTAAGCTGGATCTCCATTGGCGCCCTGGCTGCCCAGGCTCAGCCAGGATTGCATGCCTCCCCCCACATCTCTGCTGGGTCTAGGCAGCCATGGTGCCAATGGGGATCCAGCTTTCCCCACTCGCGGTGGCCATCTTTTGCCTGTTGTGCCTAGGCATACTCTACCACCTCTACTCAGCCTTTCTAGCTGGCCGCTTCACCTTCTTCGGGCTGGGCGGGTCTGCTGAGCAGCAGCAGCAGCCCGCAGTAGCGCCATAGTGCATCAGGTGCGTCAGGGCAAGGGCAAGGGCAAGGGCAAGGGCAAGGGCAAGACCCATGAGGGGGCCAAGAAGATGACCAGTGGCGACCTGCTCTCCAACCGCAAGCCAAAACAGACAGTGGGATGGAGTAACTGTATCCAGCGGTCTGCATAGACAGCCAGCCTGGTGATGGCAGTGGGCTCCAGAGCCACAGCATGCACCAGCTAAGGGGTTGGCAGGCTGTGGCTACAGCTGGAAACCATCTACTCCACACACAAAGGGTGGTAAGCGTCTGATGGCCGACAGTTTCCAGATGTAGCTGCTCCGTCCACTGCCTCACCTCATTTCATCCCACGGAATGAGCCTCCCACCCCCTTCCCCCCCACCAGAGACCCCTGGATTCCCTCCCCAATCCCACCCGGTCCCCATAGGCACCATCCACTTGAGTGATGTCAAATTGGCCACGCCCCTGGGCCATGCCCAGTCAGCCGCCCCGACCACGTCCCTCCTCCCCCCTGGACCCTGGAGGAAAACTATAATGCTGATCCAGCCCTCAATGAAATCGAGTTTGACACCCCTGTTCTAGACAATTCCTACTATAGCTGTTGCTTTTCTCACCTCTGACCAAGAAGCTAATAGTGGATTTCTGTCCTACTCTTTAATTTCAGGTTCATGCTATCCCTCTCAAGTCTTCTTGGGTCATGACTTGTGCCTATGCTCCATCAGGGAATTTTGTGGCCTGTGGAGGTCTTGACAATATGTGCTCCATCTATAACCTCAAGAGTCGTGAAGGAAGCGTGAAAGTGAACAGGGAGCTCGCAGCTCATTCAGGTGATCTTTTGCTCTAAGTCTGGTGAAGCTGTAGCTAACAATCCATGAAAAAAAAAGCAAAGCAAAATATAATATTGCAACAGAAATGGTTGAGAAACTCTACAACTTCCATTTAAAACAAACATGTTTTTGTAGCTCTCCAGGTGAGGAATAAACTTTTTTTGGGGGGAGAATTTACACATTGTTGCTCCAACAATGAAAAGTTGGTTGCAAGCTTATGGATATTGACTTACATCTGAATTAACATCTCAGGAGCCAGAGACTGCTGGATAGGGTGTCTGATGGTTCTATGTGACTAGCAGAAGCAGGTTAAAAGATAATTATTTAAATACAAATGGTTTAATTTCATAGAATGAAAAATTCTCATTTTTTGAGCCACATAATTACTATGTGCTGCAAAATTCAGCTTGTGTTGACAAAAAAACAAAATATCTCTGGAAGCAGCAGTGGGTTGCTCCTGGTTCTGCAAACCGATAGCAGCGGCAGGAGGCTCCGCCCACCCACCCGGGACACTATGCCCACCCACCTGGGACGCTCTGCCCACCCGCCCGGAACGTTTCTGCGCATACGCAGAAGCATCGCGCGCGCACAAGCGCTCACAAGTGAATCAGTAGCAACAGGGTTTAGAACCCACTACTGTCTGGAAGAGATAATAAAATGTGTTCTGTATAAGTCTTAGCCTCTTTCTTCCCTTCAACAATAATCCTCTTCTCTTACTCCTGCTCTGCAGGCTACCTCTCCTGCTGCCGATTCCTGGACGACAATAATATTGTAACTAGCTCTGGGGACACCACTTGGTGAGTACTTCTGTCTACGATGTATGAACTGGCCAACAAGCAACCATATGGGTATCCTTATTTATTTAGCAATAGCAATGTCATTTAGTGGCAACCCTGGAGCCATTTTCCCCTGAGTTTCTACAACTACTGAGATTTAGACTTATATACTGTCCCACAGTGCTATACAGCACTTTTTGTACAGTTTACAATGTCAGCATATTGCCCTCAACTATCTGGATCCTCATTTTACCGATCTCAGACGGAAGGTTGAATCAACCTTGAGCCCTGTCAGGATTGAACTCCAGGCAGTTGGCACAGTTTGCTTACAATACTGCACTCTAACCACTGTGCCACTAGAGCTCCTACCTATTTTTATTTTTATTGCTTAACTCAGTTAACTGCAATTGTACCTTAAATCTAGGTTTAATACTCTAACCCACGGGTATCAAATTCACCGTGTTATGTTGCCGTCACATGACATTTTGCGGTTTTTCCCATTCGTGGAACTGGGATGGGCATGGCCTGCGTGTGATGCATCCGGCCCGCGGGCCGCCAGTTTGACACCTCTGCCTCATCTATCCCTCCCTTGGGATCTTGGAGGTCCCTATCCCTCCCTTGGGATTGGAGATCTTCAGATGTGCTCTGCTCCCATAATTCTCAACCAGGATGAGGTGGCCAGTCTGGATTGGAGAATGTTAAGACTCTGCTGGTGGCACTTCCTTGCCTCACCCATATTCTTCCTTCTAACTGCTGCTTCCCTCTTATTTTTAAGTGTTGTTTGCATACTCATTGCATGATGTCATCTCTATTTGATTCTAAGGGATCAATGGGAATAGCTGTTTTAATCAAACTCTGACCACAAACTCTGCCACTGCTACTTCCTTTTATATCATCCCCTTCTAGGGGATCTGCCAAGCATAGACACTCAACCTAGGCCCCATTTGTGAAAAAAGTCTGCTGAATTTTGCTGCATGAAGAGGAAAAACTGGTGAAGAATGTTTAACTCGGCTAGCTTCCACAATCTAGTTAGTTATTCTGCCTCTCAGTCACTCACTCCCATTTGACACTGTCTGTGGCGTCCAAGAGGTCAGCTCTGGTTGCTCTTCCAATGGGGAAGAAGTGATTAAGAGATCTTTGGTTGAATCTAACTTTAGATCAAAATAACCAAACTGCATAACGAGAGGACCGCAATTAGGAGGCTGTTCACATATTTAAATGTGGGAAAAATAGAAGGGGGAAGATATGCTGGATATGTTTGCCGTCTTGAGTTATTTGTAAAAATAATAAAAGTAGGATACAAATGAATGAATGAATGAATGAATGAATGAATGAATGAATGAATGAATGAATGAATATCCTACTTTATGTATTATTCCCCCTGAGTTTATACAAATTTTATTGTTAGATTACTTTTGAATACAGCTGCCTAGATCAGTAAGTATTCCAAGCCTGTACCAAATAGGAAGGTGATCAAAATAGCTACTCGGTGCAGCCTAAGCAACTTCTTCTTCCTCTTACAGCATGCTGTGGGATGTTGAGACAGGGCAGGAGAAGTCCACATTCATAGGACACACTGGGGACTGCATGAGCCTAGCAGTCTCTCCGGACTTCAAGCTTTTCATTTCAGGAGCCTGTGATGCCAGTGCCAAGCTGTGGGACATCCGAGAAGTAGCTTGCCGCCAGACATTTATAGGACATGAATCAGATATCAATGCCATTTCAGTAAGTTTCTGAAGCCCTTCCTGGAACTGAGGGTGGAAGTCAGCTGGAACCTGAAACAATGTCAAAGATTAGGGCAGAAATAACCTGCAGAAGCCAACAGAAGCAAATAATTCTCTCTCTCTCTCTCTCTCTCTCTCTCTCTCTCTCTCTCCCTCCCCCCCTCCCTCCCTCCCCCCTCTCTCCCTAGTTCTTCCCCAGTGGGGAAGCCATTTGCACTGGTTCAGATGATGCCTCCTGTCGCCTCTTTGACCTTCGGGCAGACCAAGAGCTCATCAACTTTGCTCACGAGACCATTATGTGTGGAATTACTTCAGTCGCTTTCTCCCGTAGTGGGCGCCTCCTCCTGGCCGGATATGATGATTTTAATTGCAATATTTGGGATAGTCTGAAAGCAGAGCGTGTGGGTGAGTCACGGCTACAGTTCTGAGGGTTTTTCTCTGGCTTTTTTCACATTCACAGAAAAATGTGCATGGAGTAATGCATATCCATTTGGGAACAGGCATTTTCAAAAAAAAATCATGACTGAATATAATCTAAAATTAGAAGAATGGGAGACTGAGCAAAATCAAATGTCAGTTTCCCTTATTCCAACATGAAAGTGTTCCTTTTTCTTGATCACTCTTTAACCTTCAAGCTGTGAATAGCACCGCTCAGTTCAAGCTGTGAATAGCACAGCTCAGTTCTACCCAATCTGTTGGTTGTTGGAGGGTGCTGGCATATACCGTATTTTTCCGAGTATAAGACGCACCGGAGTATAAGACACACATTAGTTTTTGGGGAGGAATATAGGGGGGAAAATCTACCTTCTAGATCAGTGGTTCCCAACCTGGGGGTCGGGACCCCTTTGGGGGTCGAACGACCATTTCCCAGGGGTCACCCCGGCATCCTCAGCTCCCCCCCCCGCCACAAGCCTGGCCATATCGCCTTAACTCCCCCGAGCCCTCCGATTGGTCAGGAGAGGTGCCATTCGGTGAGAGGCGTTTGTTGTGGAAGATGATATTCCTTGTGCTCTTGCAAAGACTGGCCCGAGAATTTCTGATCTGGCATAATTACAGAGTTTTTGTGATTAATCGCTATGCTTTAATTATGTTCAATTTGTAACAATGAAAATACATCCTGCATATTAGATATTTACATTACGATTCATAACAGTAGCAAAATTACAGTTATGAAGTAGCAACGAAAATAATTTTATGGTTGGGGGTCACCACAACATGAGGAACTATATTAAGGGGTCGGGGCATTAGAAAGGTTGGGAACCACTGTTCTAGATATTCATCTGGCTAGCGTCCTTAGTCTGGTCAGCTTCAGCACATTATTTTATCCCCTGCTTAGGGCTGGAAAAAAATCTTCTTCGGAGGGAGTAGCAATGAAAACAAGCCTGTAAGCCGGGAAGAGCCGGGAAGATCGTTAGCACCTGGTTAGGGCTGGGGGAAAAAAGCTTTGAAAAAGCTACATTCGGAGTATAAGACGCACCCAAATTTTCAGCCTCTTTTAGGGAGGGAAAAGGTGCGTCTTATACTCCGAAAAATACGGTAGGTTGCATATTGTTCCTCTCTCACTTATCAAGAATGAAAGATGAGTTATACTCCACTGTAGATGGATTCTCTCTTCATACATTCCTTGTCTGTATGGAATCTTTCCTCTAGATCAGTGTTTCTCAACCTTGGCAGTTTGAAGATGTGTGGACTTCAACTCCCAGAATTCCCCAGCCAGCGTTGCTGGCTGTGGAATTCTGGGAGTTGAAGTCCACACATCTTCAAACTGCCAAGGTTGAGAAACACTGCTCTAGATAAATGTGCCATCAGAGGGGAGGTGAATGACAAGTGAGGGCAACCTATGCTACCCAAAATTTGGAACTCTGCTCAGAGATCTGCTGAGTTCAGGCAAAGTAATTTTCCTCCAAACTAATTCACTGCCTCTCCAAAAACTGTGGGTCTTGTCTTTTTGTCTCGTTAATATTGTGGTTCTTAGGGTGTTTTAATATTGTATTTTAAACATTAAATTATCCACCTTAATCATCATAGTAGATCATGAACCATTATTATTTAAACCCACAGGCCTTCTGTCTGGACACGATAATAGGGTGAGCTGTTTGGGAGTAACTGCAGATGGCATGGCTGCAGCAACTGGCTCTTGGGACAGTTTCTTGAAAATTTGGAACTGAAGATGCTGTGTGAAAAGAAGAGTGAATTTGGAGAGGCTTTTTCAGATGTACCTTTGAGTACCACAGTTGACATTTTTATTCTATGCAGATATTGGTTCATACTACACTTACCTCCCTAAGGAGAAGCTCAGGGAAAGAATCCACACAGGTCATTCTTCTGATACTCTTTGAAACCTTCCCCAAACTCAGGGGTCCATTTCTGTGACTGCCTCCAGGTGTGACATCAGCAAGGTAGCAGTTCCTACTCACTCTACCCAAATTAGAGACCCTCAAGAAACTTCTAAACCAGTGGTTCCCAACCTTTTTTTCTCCATGCCCCACCTAAGCATCTCTAAAATCCTAATCCCCCCCAACATATAATTCTTACTATTCAAAAAGCGAACTCCTATTCATGCGGAGGAAGCCTAAAATGCCATTAACTTGGTTTAAACAAGGTTCCAATTGCCCCCATTAAAAATCAAATTGCCCCCGTGGGGCATGGGGCCCACGTTGGGAACCACTGTTCTAAACGAATCCCTTATTTCCCATTCCTCAACTTCTGATTTTCCATGTTATGACTGCCACAAAGACTTCAGACACATCCAATTATAGTTTGTCCTTGGACGTGTCTTCAAGCGGTTTATCACAGCAAGTATTCTGCAATGAACTTTATTCACTTTTCTCTTGGAGAAATATATTAGCTCATTGTTTTACTCTACACATTGCCTGGGAAGGAGTTTGTTGCCCCTGTTTTGAGCTCCGGAGCCAGGAATGTTTAATGTAATCTTATTGATTATCTGCATATAGTTATTTTTCTCATCACACTTAATTCCATATCTTGTGCATTTAGCATTCCGGCATCCTTTAGGCTCTTCCAAGTCACTGCTTTATGATGTAATTATTATAAAGTTGTTTTATAGCCCAGGCAAAATAAAACTGAAACATTGGATAGACTGGCTCAAGTTGCATTATTTGAGGCCATGTTCTGGAACTCAGGCTCAGACAGAATTGTTCAGAAGATTCAGAATTCAAAACAGTTATACCATTAAGCTCTGTATTGTATTGCATTATTAACACTATATTGTAATTAAGGATAAAATACAGAACCTTAGAAACTGCAATGGAAACCTCCTGCTGT
Source organism: Diadophis punctatus similis (assembly GCA_023053685.1). Classification (NCBI taxonomy): domain Eukaryota; kingdom Metazoa; phylum Chordata; class Lepidosauria; order Squamata; family Dipsadidae; genus Diadophis; species Diadophis punctatus. Next base: position 98,314,488 of record JALIGW010000002.1, read on the forward strand.
CATTTATAAGTAAATCCATTGAGATGAATTTCTTTGAACATTTTGACTTTTCTTCCTCAGCTTTTTGCAGCCTGGACCAAACTGCTGTTTATAAGATAAGATTCTAACATCTGTTGGATCTTATCTCCTTCTGTTGGCTCTTATGTTTTTCTTACTGTTACTTCTCACAATCCTGCCTTCTCACAATCTCTCTCATATATTACCATGGCATGGCATTAGACAATCAGATCATTTTAAGAGCAAATGAAGATATATTTTAAGGTACTTGCTTTTCTCTGGGCAGTAAGAAGTTCTACAGACACCAGTTTAGTTTCCTTTGAAACAGAACTATTAATCTTTGATGGTTATAGCCTGAAACCAATAGAATGGATTCACAGAACACCCTATGATATGATCAACAACATTTCCAAGTAATCTTTCACAGTAGCCTCTGAAACAAAACTATTTCTTAATGTTTAAAAATATGGCCAAATTTTATGAGACTGATACTTACACCTGATAAGATGAAAAACATTGAAATCTCATGATCGATAAATCTGTAAGAATGTGGCCATTCTTTTTTTTTTAATTTAGAAATAGAAATAACAGAGTTGGAAGGGACCTTGGAGGTCTTCTAGTCCAACCCCCTGCTTAGGCAGGAAACCCTACACCACTTCAGACAAATGGTTATCCAACATCCAAAACTTCCAGTGTTGAAGCATTCACAACTTCTGGATGCAAGTTGTTCCACTGATTAATTGTTCTGTCAGGAAATTTCTCCTTAGTTCTAATTTGCTTCTCTCCTTGTTTAGTTTCCACCCATTGCTTCTTGTCCTACCCTCAGGTGCTTTGGAGAATTTATGGGCTTCATTTATAGATTCCCACAAAGGGGTATCAAACTGGCAGCCCATGGGCCGGATGTGTCACGCGCAGGCCATGCCCACCCCAGCTTCACGAAGGGAAAACCCCGTTGTGATATGTCACGTGACAGCAATACACTAGCATCACATTTCTAGTCTGGGTGTTATGTCATATTATTATTACTGTTTTAGTTTGTGTTAACCCAGTAGTTGTGTTCTGTAAATCAGTGTGACTTAAAATCATGGCCTAATATATGTGAATATCTCACAGATCTTACCCTATTTCTCTTCATCAGAGAACCATCAATCCCCACCAAATCAGCAATTAAGTTTTCACATGATTTATCAGTAGCCTTAATGACTCCAGTAAGTCATTCAACACCATCTAAATTGAGAAATTGAAACAAAAATCCACATCCATATATTTTACCAGGAAAATTGCATTTATGTATGTCTATAAAGTTACTAAATTAAGCTTGATTTTGGGTAGAATTTATTTGTATTTTACATCAAAACTGTTTATATATGTGAAATCTTAGCTTTCAGTTACCTTAAGATATGCTTCTCTAATTCTCTATTCCTGCTTGCATGTTATCTCAACCAAAACAATATTGCAAGACAGCTCAATTACATCACTGCTTTTGCAATGGGCTAAGAAAGTGATTTGCCTAAAATCACCAATGTTTTGTGCCTTTATGTAAGAATTGAAGAACTGTTTCCTGGTTCTCTTAAGCATGAATCAAAAGCTTATGAACTACTAACAACATTCCATTCTAATTATTTATCTATCGAATGTATAGGTGCTCCCATCTCACCAGGAGCAACTCTGGACAGCTTAGAACAATCAAATAAAACAATATAGAAAATCATGCAATATAAAACTATAGAACAATCATTCTTGAACTATTACGTTAAAATATATTTGACTTATTTTGATCATTGTCCCCCATTCACAAGTTTGCAGGAGGATACCTTTTGATAAGACAGAAAGGACATAACAGTGTCTCCCAATATTCACCCCACACACTCTGCAATATTTGTAACTCCAGGCAGCCAAGGATATGAAGAGAACCACAAAGCATATCCCTTAGTCTAAATGAAAATACAGCATTTGTTCAGAGAACTTGAGATGATTGGGCAGTGTCTTTGGTATTCAAAAGTTACTGACATCTCAGCTTTTTATACATTGCAGGATGCAAGATCATGTCATTGTCTCGGAAATCAATAAATACACAAACCTGACCCCAAAGATCTAGGCTTTAGTTTGGAAAAGGTTAAAGGAAACATGAAAAATACATTCACTTCTTCAAGATGCTTGAAAGATATATATCCTGTCTTTGCTTTATCATACAGGTAGTCCTCAATTTATGACCACAATTGAGACTGGAATTTCGGTCATTAAGCAATGTAATTGCTAAGCAAATCATGTGACCAGACTGATATTACAATCATTTTTAGCATGGTTAACTGAATCAAGGCCCCATTAAGTGAACATGGCTTCCCCAATTGACTCTGCATGTCAGGGGCTGGTTGGGAAGGCAAACTCTGATCACTGACTGCAAGACGCTACAACCATCACAAATGAGAGCTAAGTGCCCAAATTGCAATCATGTGACCACAGGGGTGGCGCAATGGTGGTAACTTTGAGAACTGGATGCAAGTCACTCTTTCTGAGGGTGTCGTAACTTTGAACGGTCATTAAACAAAAGATAGTAAACCGAGGACTGCTTGAATTACATTAATTTATGTTACAACTTAAACACAAGCTCTGCCCCCACTCATATGATTGCCCTGTATATTGCTATCACGGGAGCCAGAGCATATTCCATATTGCTCTGGCTCCCATAACCCCAAGTAACAAAAGCGTACTATTTATTCTACTACCCAGACATTGAAGGCAAATAGGATACTTGTCCACTAATTCCTCACTTCAGTAAGGTCAGTGAGGCACGTCAGCTAGCAGTTTCCACATTTTCTCACACCCCACATTCTGTTCTTCTACCAGGGCTCTCCAAATTTGGCAATTTTAAGACTTGTGGACTTCAACTCCCAGAATTCCTCAGCCAGCCATATTGAAGTCTGTGGAGTCCAGGTCCAACATTAGCTTCTGCGAGGAACAGTTTTAGCCCCAACTCTAACAGATGTACCCAAGAGGTAGTTTTTACCAACTGTGGCAAAGGTTTTAAAATAATGCAGCCGGGAACCACAATCTCATTTTAAACTGAGGTTTATTTTCCAAACACAGACATTTCAGACGTTTTTTAAAAATAGTAGTTACACAGAAGAATCTATACATTATATGGAATCTAAATATGAAAACGAAAGAGAGAGAAAAGTAGCAAGAGGGAAATGGGCAAGAAGCAAAAAATAAAAAATAAAATAAAAATCATGCTACTTCATCGTCTTCATACTTGAGCCATCAAACCTTCATATTAAAGGGCGGTAATCCACAGAGCATCTGAAGCTAATTTTCCACCCAACGACATTGTCGATTCTCCTTATTCATGGTATCCCAACCACAGCTATCTGCTGGAAAGTTTGGCCCAGAGCTTAAGTTTCCATCTTTTGGCTCTCTTTGATTATCTGTCACTGATGAAGTCCTTTTACTCTGGAAAAAAAAAGTATCCTGTTGGGTTGAAGAAATGCTAATATATTTGACTGTTCTATTTGATGGCAGCCAGGTTTTGTATTCACACAGTATGATTAACTTGATTTACTCAAACCTGAATTTGCACAATGCAGGGAGGAAAGTCATGGGTTGGCTTCACTGAATACATGAAACTCGATTTTGGGCTGCCACCCATTGGAAGAGGCAATTGTTCCAAGTTTTAAATTACAGCCATGCAACATAAATGCTTCTCAGGGTACAAATAAATAATACATGTGTACAAACATGTACATATACATATTTTATCAACAAACTGACATGTTTATCGACATGAGAGATTTTATTGTACACTAAAGATGTGGTTTACTTTTGTTTAAAACGTATGAAGATTGATCGGAAAAAGTAAAGAACTTCACTCTGACAAAGTCAATGACATAGTTCAAGAAATTTATGAACAGAACAATATATTTTCATTGATTGCCATTTATTTTAAAGGGAAGATAAGGTAAGTTTTGAAAGGCTAGTAAATTTCCTACGAAGTTAGGAGATAAATTAACTCTAAATGAAAAAAAACCACCCTAATTTATTCTGAGCAAGTCTACTATTTTGCCCGCTGTTGCTTTAATATTCTACAAATCTCAATGTAGCTCTTGATTTGAAAAGTTTGTTCACAACACCTGAAGAAAACCAGTGTTGAAAATAATTCTCTTAAAAGGTGGTAGCAATAAAAGCAAAGAGAAAAACAACAAGAAAAATACAAAGCACCCCATCCTGCTTATATTGGATTTGAGTCTACCACTTTTCCAAATGTTTTGTTTTTCAGGAAAAAATGGTAACTAGCTAAAAGCACTTTAAACAAAGCAGAGATTTGGGTTAGTGGAATAACATCAACCCTCTGCCCATATATTGTTACCTGATGAGAAGCAAGGGAAATTGGAGAATTGTCACCGTGAAGGATACTAAGTGGGGAACGTCCAGTACCAGTTGGCATTGCCAGCGTTTTGTTACTGATTCTGCGTTTTACTGTCTTGCTCCCTGGGCAATAGGAAGGAAGAGAAGAGTGTGAAAATTCATCACGTTTCTTATTTTTCAGAACAGAAGCTCAAGTACCATGATACCCAGGGGTGGGCTGCTGGGGGTTCGCAGGGGTTCGGGAGAACCTCTAGCTAAGATTCTGTGCAGTTTGGAGAACCCCCAAATCCCACTTCTGGCTGGCCCTGCCCACCCCACCCCTCCCAGGAGTCCCCACGTGGCCCATTTTGGATGCAGGTAAGTACAGGGCGCGTGCGGAGGCTCGGGGAGGGCCTCCAGAGCCTGGGGAGGCCGTTTTTGCCCTCCCAGAGGCTCAATGAAAGCCTCCAGAGACTGGGGAGGGCAAAAACGCCCACCCACCATGGTGCAGGAGGCCAACCAGGCCACACCCACCATGGCCACGTCCACCCAGCAACCGGGCAGAGACCCCCTTGCTAAAAATTTTGAAGCCCATCCCTGATGATACCTCCCACCTTTACTTCCTAAGCAGGCAGAGGATGTTATCCTTATGTAGTAAAATAATTAGTTTATGTGAATTTTGCTAACATAGTTAACAATATAACTACACTACATTCCTTTTTCTTCCTTAGTTGCGGCAGAGTCTCAGTTTAAGTTCATATTCTCACAGTGGCTGCTGAGACAGACTACCATAAAGCTAGCCAACGTAGGTTCTAGTTTCTTGGAGACCGAAGGTGTCTTGCATAATGCAGCTGGGTACCAGATTCATGAGAATTAGCAGCTTAGATTGGCAAGACAATAACACAAGTAAACATTTATGTAGACAGAAATGATACTGATCAAATTGACTTCCATCACTCAGAAGATCACTGTTAGAGGAGTGATGGAGCTGCTGAACAGCTTTGGACAATTAATCTCACCTGTAGGGTGAATGATGCGGGCAGACTGTACTGGTTTTGTTGCAGCTGCAACAGAAACCATGGAAAGCAACTGCTCATTTCCCTCTTCTTCTGCTTGCTGAGAATCCTCTAGGAAAATTTCCCCAGAAGAAACTGTGCTCCTTGCAGTCCTCTCCTCCATTCCAAAGGTGAATTCAGATTTTTGATCTTGATGCCGAGATTCCTCTTGAGGTTGCTCTTCCTCTCTATTTTCTCCCATAGAGTGTTCACAAAACAACTTCATTGGGTAGTTTATGGTATCTGGACAGAAATCAAATTCCAGAATTGAAATTTTACACAACAGTACATACCAAAAGGAAATGTCAAAGATTAGAATATTACCCTCTGCCCGCCAAGACCTTCTATAAGCACTGCCTTAAATGGTGCATAATTCACCCCTAAGATGTCAGGGCACATGTATAAGATAGTAGTGGCTGTTAAAATTGTGCACATGATCTTCTCCTTCACCCATCCTTCTTGCTTTGTGATGTCAAGATCATATAGAAGGCTGATCTTAGTCATAATTAACCAACCAAGATGACATTGATTACACTCTTGGAAGCAAGATGGAAATGAAGCAGCCATCCTTGCTCTTCTTGATCTGTCAGACTTTCAATTTCATTGATCATAGTATCCTTTTGGACCAGATCCAGGAGTTGGATATGGGTGAGCGCAGTGTTGTCTCCTCCCTCCAGAGTCAATTCCAATCAGTGTTGATGTACAAGTCATGGGTGAAATCCCACTAACAGTCTCTCAATTGCAAAATGACATAGGGCTCAATACACTCTCTTATCCGGTTTAACATCTCCCCTCTAAAATTTTGGGGTTGGTATCATCAGTATGCTGTCTGCCATATGTCTCCATACTAGGCCACCTGAGGGTCTGTCTCTACATCTGGAGACTATGGGGGCTTGGGTGGGGTACAACAAGCTTCCGCTCAACCCAAGCAAGACTGAATGGCTTTGGGATTTTGGACCTCTTGGTTCTGGATAAGGAGGTCTTGCCTAGTGTGCAGTTTGGAGATCTTCCTGGATCCACAGCTCCTGCTCAAAGAGCAGGTAGCATTTGTGCCTAGGTAGGAAGGCCTTTGCACAACTTTGTGGCTAGGAAGGCCTTTGCACAACTATGTCAGTTGTGCCAGTTCCTGGAAAGGGCAGCCTTGCTCATGGTGACTCATGCCTTCATGACTGGATTACTGCAATGCACTTTACAGAGTGCTACCCTTGAAGAGTATTGGAAGCTCCAACTGGTGCAGAAAGCAGCAGCGTGGGCAACTACTGGTGCCAGTTATACAGCACATGTGACACCATTACTTCATGAGCATTGGCTTTCAGGTACAATTCAACCTTTAAAGCCCTTCATGGCTTAGGACGGGGTTACTTATCTCTCCCCAATTGTTTCTACCTGTCCTACCCGAAGATGGGAAATACATGTTCTGAGCACTATTGGTTACAAACTGTCAAGGCCCAGGAAATTTTTTTCTGTTATGGCACCATCCCTTTAGAACAGAGGTCTTCAAACTTGGCAACTTTAAGACTTGTGGACTTCAATTCCCAGAATTCTCCAGCCAGCAAAGCTGGCTGAGGAACTCTACAAGTTGAAGTCCACAAGTCTTAAAGTTGCCAAGTTTGGGGACCCCTGCTTTAGAACATCACCCACCCTGAGATTAGATTTGCCCTATCCCTTGTTCACCTTTTGTAAGTATTTAACTGTGATTCCCAGGAAGGAGGGAGTATATTCCAAAGGAGCAAAAGACAGCGAAGTCTAGGTAGTTTGTGTGGGAGAAAATGTTAAAACTGTTTCTTCCCTAGTAGTTTTTAAGAGTATATATTTAATGGTGCAAATACTTTGCTTTAGTTTGGGCAAGATTTTTGTCTTGTCTGGTGAAGGACAATAAGAAACTGCTTAGAAGAACCTCAATCTGCCATTCTTGGTTTTTGAACTCTGATATTAGTCTACAAAAGGGCCTTGAAAACTTGTTTTGGGGCCCTAGGTGTGGGTTAAAGCTTGTCTCCAAGCTGTGCAGATGATTAGTTAGGTAATGCCGGCTGCTTTGGTTTTATTGTAAGCCATCTAGAGCCACATAGACTTGAGTGGGTGACTTCAATTGAATAAATAAACCGGAGGGATTATTTAGGGTGAATAGTAACAAATGTGTCCATGCAAAATGCTTCATCATTAGTTAATGTAACTAAATATTCATAGTTTGCCCGACTCATTTATCCACAAACTAACCATACCAGTGGATTCATGCATCATGCTAGACTAAAATCGTTAGATTTTTATTCTTTCCCTTTATTTTGGTCAACTCAATGCACCATAAATACCTAATACTCCCATAACAATAACCCTATTCAGCTGATAAGAGTGACTGCCCCAAAGTCACATAGCCAACCTTCATACCTGAGGGATGTCTAGAACTTATCTTTTGGTTTTTAGTCCAGTTTATAGTTTTGTAAGTTACATTAAGATAGCTGAGATATAGGATCAACTATCAACTGAAAAGTAGACTCATCAGCACATGTATGGGAACAGCAGAGAATCAACAGCTTCAAGTATAAGAAAAGGATAGTCCTGTCCAGGGGTGAAATGCTACCGGTTCGGCCCGGTATGGGTGTACTGGTAGCGACGGCTGCCGGTGGTTCGGCGAACCGGTGGCAAAGGCAGCGTGAGGCAACCCACCCACCCGTCCCCATTTTCTTTTCTTTTTTTTAATTCAAACTTTTATTAGTGCAAAGTACAAACATTTTTCTCTTTTCTCCCCCCCTTCCCCCCAAACCCCTCCCCACCCCATTTTCTTTTTTTAAAACCCTGTGTGCATGTGCAGAGGGTGAAAAAGCGCAAGCGCGAGCGGAGCGCAAATGAAAAAGTACGCACCCATGCGAGCGCACAAGAAGCGGGCACTTCCGAACCAGTAGGGAAGGTAAGTAGATTTCACCACTGCTCCTGTCTCATTTGTAATGAACCATTAGCACGCCCACAGTCCTTTTGGCATATAAATTAAATCAAGCCAGCCAGCGTAGGAAAATGCAAGACTTTCCACATAGCAGTTCTGATTTAAAAGATTAGGCCAGAAAATATATCCCTACTTACCAGCCAACACATCTTTTAGAGGAGTGCGTGAAATTCCTGGCGTTGGGGAACGAGGATCCCAGTTCTCATGCTGGCTTTTGGCTACCAACTCCCCTTGTTTTGGAAATTGCCTGTTGTCTTTGGGGGAACTTTGTACCTAAAAGCAGAGAAAAGCAAACAAAGTTAAAACAGCAGATATACAGGGAACGGAAGATGGAAAAGCAAATCCTTTGTTCTGAAAGACAGGCTTCCAAGTACCTCAATGGGTGTTCTCAGGATCCCAGCAGTAGGTGACCTTGGGTCATTGACATGTTTCAGGTGCTTATTCAGCAAAGGTGTGCAGGTGGGCGTAGCTGGGAAACTCTCAGAAGCCCCCATGACAACTGTTTGGGAACGCAGGAATCCTGCAAAACAACAGTCAACCTTACAATCCAAGGAAAAAGACAAGACGCAGCTGAAGCCCCTATTGCAGCAACCCAAACACTCTTCTACCTCCGAGAGAAGGAGCGGCCATAAATTCGTCTGACCAACCAGCCCTCCGTCTTCTCAATCAGCGCAAGCTCACATTGCCCCCCCCCCCCCCCGCCAAAGCACCCTCTTCGCTTTTGTTGGACTCGGTCGCCCAAGCTCAGGCTCGCTTGGGCCCACTAGACTAGTATTCGAATCTCCCGCCTTCCTCCACCAGCCTCTCTACGACAGCTCTGATTGGAACGAATGGCTGCCAATCGCTCAGACGACTCTTTTCCCCCTGCTCATTTGAAAACGCGACAGCCCCTTTCCTACCTTTCTACCTCCCTGTCCTCTTGCAATTGGCTGGAAAATAATTTTGACTCTTCTATCTGTTGTTTTATTGGACTAGAATGCTGTCAATCTATTGAAAGGCTAAACCCACCGGCGTTACCTTATTGGCTAGTTTAGACAAATACCCATCTCCCAACTTCTCATTTTGAAGACTAATAACATCGGGGCGGAGCTAAGAACATAACCAACGTTTCCATTTGTAGAACGTTTACCTGCAATCCTGATTGGCTATAATGGGTGTCCGTTTAAAAAATATGCATTTGAAGGACAAATCAAACAAAAATATCTTGCGTCCCTGAGAGTTTACGAAGTACACGCCCACTTCTCTTTGTGCCCCCATTCATTGGCTGGAGAAGCTTAGCGTATGTTGTCTTCTGATTGGTAGGTGTTCGCTGTGGGCGGTGTTGGAGAAAGCAGCTGTCATGGCGGAGCTGAGTGAGGCACTACTTTCGGTGCTACCGTCTATCCGGGTGCCCAAGGCCGGGGACCGCGTCCATAAGGATGAGTGCGCCTTCTCTTTCGACACTCCGGTAAGCTCTCATGTGAAAAAGACGGAATCTGGTAGGGATTCTGTTGTCTTCACAGTCTCCGACATACCGGGCGGGGAAGGTAATATGACCCGCGCAAGGCCTCACGGGACTTGTATTTTCCCAGGGAACGGCATTCACTTCAAATCCCCCATAAGGAACTAAGCGAATACTACAAATCCCAAGAGTTTCAGCGGCCAAATCGTTCTTTCGGAAAATACTTGGCTTTCTGGGGATTGTAGTTTCTGGAGATCACATCTTAGAGGTGGGGCGTTGCTGTCATGGTCATCTTATTCACCGGACCTTATGGCCAGCCGTGGGGTCTGTTGGATACTGAGCTGCTTTACTATCCCACGATAGAGCAGCTTAAGCAGAACAAGACGAGAGCCTCGTATGGCATGCTGGGCACTGTAGTCTTAGTGCCTGGCTGCCACTAAGAGTGAAAGATTGAGCCCCGCCGCACTACTGAAGTCTCTGGAACTATCTAGGCATGCCTCGCGGGGCATGATGGGAAACGAAGTCCCTTTCCCATTAGTTTTAGTGCCAGACCTTGCGCTCAGGAACTGCTAATCCCACAGACCTTTGGTGGAAGGGACGTGTCAGCCCTTTTGATTTTTGAATCAGACACATGGGCTCTGTATCATCTAGGTAGCTCTCCATCACCCGATTGCTCTGGTCTCTTTCTAATTTCGCACTGTGGAATGAGTTCCTCATCCAGATTCTTCTAATGCATATGTGGGAATCGCTCCCATTGTTATGGGTGATGCTAATGTCTGTAGCTGGTGTCCCCCCTGGCTGGGAGAGAAACCTCCTGGGCAGCCACGCCTTTTTCCCAGAGTGAATCAAGCAAGCCTGGTTAGGCTACATGCGAATTTTAACGGAGGTTCACAGAAAGATTCATAAATGTTTGCTTGATTTACTGATTCATTTATCCTACTTTGTTGTTCCCCTAAATCGTCTGTCATCTTTGAAGACAGTTGCCTTTTTCTTCTGGATATGAAGAGTGCAAAAACATCCTATTTTGTTGGGGGGGGAGTTACCCTTCCCAGAGTTCAGTATAAATTAGACCCCTGCTATCAGGATCTGTTGAATTTCCTTTCCAAATAATAATTTTTAAGCGTATCATTGTTTATTTCCTATTTTTTCTTTTCTTTTGAAGCAGACTGATCATTTTTCTCTTGTGGGCTCAATCATATCAGAGAGAAAGGCAGCATTTTGTGAACATTCACAATTTATATGGGACACTTGCAAATTCCTCCTAATGATATATATACAACAAGGCTAATGAGATGCTAGTTAGGAAAAGAAGAATATTGTTCTGCAAGAGTGTGTTTTGACATCCCTGTAATAGAAGCGCTCCTTTTATTAGACATATCTGCAACCTTCAAAACTTCAATGAACAATATTTGTTAACATTTAAGAATTATCTGGGATAATTGTGTAAGAAAGAATTATTTCATATAATTTCTTACAAATGATAGGATGCTGCTTATCATTTGGAGTGCTTTTAGTATAACTATCTTATAATCCTATTAAACAGTTAATCATCTCTTGAGGGACTAAAGTCTGTGCTCTTACAGAAACAACTATATTTTTAACTGACATTGTGTACTGTAGCTCTGTTTAGCACTCATAGGTAGTGTGATGCCTGTGGACATTTTCCTTGCTGTCTATCAGGCTCACTTTTGTCTTGTCATTCCCCTCCTCCCATATGTGTTTTAATAAAAATGTATGGCAGTGCCTCATTCTGTTTATTTTTAAAAAATTCTTTTGGATTCCACATGGATTTTATAAGAGGAATGGTTGAAGATCAATGTCTAATTTGGAAGGGTGTCCAATTGCTGAGGAAAAAAAACAGAAAATGTTCAGAATTTTCTGAACTATTCTGTTCAGAATTGTATTCCTTTCCCCTGCTGTTAACTCTTGAACAGTCATATTGTTGCTCCATAGACTGTAAAAGCCAATAGCCATATAAAATATTTATTCAGTTGAGGTGGAAGAAATAATCCACATGTTTTGTATTCTGGACATATTTTACACAAACCAAATTGAAATATGTCAGACATTTTGCGTTCAGGTTCAGGTGTTTTCTTTACATTGGAATAGGGGACGTGCCCTTCAGATACTAGTACTAAAACAACCACACTAACATCACAGTCGGTAGGGATATATTCTGGGAGTTTTAGTTCAGCAATGTTTGAAAGACCATAGTTTCCCCATATTTTCTCTAGATGGCAAAATGGTGCAGAAATGTGAATATAAACGCTTGAGGCTTTCTTCTGCTAAAATAGGCACTACTGTTGTATGAATATGTCATGGGTATCTAGAATAATCAAACAAGATCTGTGAACTGAATTACTGTAGTCATTTAGTTCCTGGAGATAGAACTTTAAGAGCAGTTTATCTGGTGTGACTGCAATAGCATTGATGCATAATTATAATCTGGGAGCCACATAAAGAGGTTAATAAATGGATGATAATTTTCAATGAATCTATCTTCATATGAAATAATTTTATAGTGTCCTATTGATAAGGAACAACTAAGGATCATCGCAACAAGCTGCTTCATCCCCATTGCTGAGAACAGGTTTGGTCAGTTGTGGGTGACAGCACCAAGGAATTCTTCCTGCTATTCTGAACATCCAAATAAATCCAAATGTGGCCATAGCCAAAAAGAACTAGGAAAAATTTAAATGCAAGTTTCTAGACTTCATGACTGCAAACGTATATTTGTGTATTTTTTATCTTAACCTACTAGCTCTTAGAAGGAATAGATCTCATTAAAACAAGATTCTCTGAGGGAAATTTCAGTGCCTGACAGAATTCGGAAAAGTATTTATAAAGAGGGATTTTTGTAAATTGCATTCATGAAATTATGTATTTGAGTAATTTATTTGGTCTACAACATTTTTATACACAGCCTTGAAAATTTGGTATTCTGGGATTGGCTGAGCTCCCTTCCTATTGAAGTCATGTCTGTCTTTATTCTGTAGGAGTCAGATGGAGGAATATATATCTGTATGAACACATTCCTAGGCTTTGGAAAGCAATATGTGACAAAACATTATGAAAAAACAGGCCAGCGGGTCTATTTACATCTTAAGAAAACACGCAGATTGGTAAGGGCAACTTTTTTTGCCTTGTGCAGAACTCGCTTTTTTAACTTTCAGAGCAGAGGAAGAAAGATGGTTGAAATTGATGCTGCTGCTGTGTGCTTTCTTGCTGCCCAAGAGTCTGGTCATTTGGAATGGCTGGCTTGCTAATTAACTCTCTTCTGGTTCTTCTTTAGAAAGAAGAAAATAATTCCAGTGCTGGTGATCCTCCCCGGAAGAAACCAACCCGTCTAGCTATTGGTAAAAAAACTAAACTTGCTCTTCTATTATACTATGGGAGAAAAACCCTGAACATGGATAGACTTTAGTTTTAAGACTCTCAGAAGATTTGAGTTCATGTTCCCTCTTATGTTTTATCTGTAAGCTTGCTCAGAGCTTGCATCATTTGGCATCTTCTTTAATTAATATGTCATGGTTCCGAGTAATGGGCACAATCAATTCAGGACTCTTGAGGCCGTGGTTTTTCTCAAAGATCCATTTTATTGGGTACATCATATCGTCACATTCAAATGTGAAACCAACTCTGAATAATTCCCGTGCTTTGGTACAATTAAAGAATAGATATTGTCCACCCCCCTTGTGTCACAGATCACGTTAACCAACCAAGCAGGCGATGAACTTCTCATTACTCCCTCCTGCCGTTGCTGGAGCACGTTGAGCTGACCTTGGTTCTCATGAGCCTTATCGCTGTTATGTCTGGCACTGTAGAGGAAAACATTCTACATTCTTCAAAGCCCACTCCCCCCCCCCATATGCATGGCAACTTAGAAACGAAGCAAAGTAAAAGTATGGCTTGGGCTAGAGAGTTGACATAAGATTTCACAGCACCCAGAGTTTATGATGTTGCTTCTTACACTTCTCAACTGCTACTGTTGCATATCTGTTTTGATAGGTGTAGAAGGGGGATTTGACCTCCCAGAAGAGAAATATGAATATGATGAACATGTCAAAATAGTTATTTTACCAGAGCATTTGGATATCCCTCAGGATGGACTAGATGGTCTGCCAGATATGGTGAAGGACAGGGTAAGCACTGTGATTCATCCAGGAGGGGGGGGAAAATCAAATGGTCTGATTGGCTTTGCACTGGAGGTAGAATTGACGTGATGCATCAGCCTTGGATGTATCGGGAATTTTTTTTTTAGTTAACATTTATTTTATTTATTTATTTTGTCAACATGTGTACAAGATAACAGGTATGATATAAACATAAACAAAAGCAAAGTTTGTATAGGTAAATTTAGACAATAGGACAGAAGGACAGGGACAGTAGCCACGATGGTGCACTTATGCACGCCATACATACATACATACATACATACATACATACATACATACATACATACATACCATATGTATGTATGTAAGCCATATGTATGTATGTAATGGTATGTAAGACTCTACTATCTCTGTTGATAGTAGATATTTTAGGAGGGCTTGGAAGTCTGACTCTCCTTTTCTCTTTTGGCATTCCAGATTTCTAGTGCAATTGAAGCTATTCTGACAGCAGATTCTGCTTCCCGTAAACAGGAGGTACAGGCTTGGGATGGGGAGGTTCGGCGTGTGTCCAGGCATGCCTTTTCTCTTCAGCAGCTCCAGAATGGTATCCGTATCCCTCCTTGGTGAGTTGATGGTGTTCCTTAGTTCTTTTTTTTCTTTTCCAAACGTGGAGCTCCTCCTTCATAACTTACTACACTTTCCTTCCAGATTTTCATAGAAGCAGGTAAGCTGAAATCTTATGTCCACTCAACAGAAGATGTAGAATGAGATCTGGGAAGTTTAACAAAATGGAGTCAGGCTTGAGAATTGTTCAGTGCAGGATTGAGAGAATTATACTGATTGAGGCAATTATACTGCCTAATTGCTTGTATTGACAGTGGCTGGAAATGCAGCAAGTGTGACATGCGGGAGAACCTGTGGCTCAACATGACAGATGGCTCCATCTTGTGTGGACGGCGTTACTTTGATGGCAGTGGAGGCAACAACCATGCTGTAGAACGTTATAGAGAAACGGGTTACCCTTTGGCTGTAAAGTTGGGAACCATCACTCCTGATGGAGCTGGTAAGACAGAATCTACTTGCAGATGCTGCTGTTGAATAGTTTAAGATTCCCAATCAGAGAATTGCTGAATTTCTGTTCCTATCTTACACTCTGTGGACACTGAGGGATTCATTCCTTTCTATTCAGCTAGCACTGTGGTCATAGGGTCTGGAATAAGGAGGGAGAATAGTACAACCTGTCTACTAGGCTCAAGTTCAGTCTTATCCAATTCATATTACCCATCCCTCCCTCTAATTTCGATCTCCTGTTAGCTTGTCAGGGAAGAACAGTAAATCTACATAGTTGTATTTTCTTGGGAGTGGTAGGCTTGCTGGGCAGCTGCTTTGCTAAATGTGACAAACCCAGGTTCTTGGCAACAGGAAAGCGATAAATGAATTTTGCAAGTTAGTTGATCCACTTCTGAAGATGCTAGTAAAAGCACATGTATAAAATGCATGTAATATATGATGTGCTCCAAAAATTTTATAATTTATATCTGTATATATGTATGTATGTGTGCATATATACAGTGTGTGTATATATACAGTGTGTGTACATATGTATGTATTAATTGTGTGTGTGTGTGTGTGTGTGTGTGTGTGTGTGTGTGTGTAAATAAAAATACAAAACCTAACTTTCAATATGAATGCTGTTACTAACGGTTAAGTCAGTTCATTTAAAAATAAAATAAAAAATTAAGCATGTAATTTATCATGTGGTTGTTTTTTAAAATATCTTCAGATCAAGACTCTCAACAGTAGAAAGAGTGGTGAGATTTTCAGACATTTGTATAATTGAAAGAATGAGCAGAGATACATGAGAGATAATATCAGACACCTTCTGAATGTTATCAATAAGATAAATTTTAGAAAATTTTAAATAACCATCATTTCTTTCTTGATGCAGAAAAGGCTTTTCACAGGTTGGAGTAGCCTATCATGCTTGCAGTTTTGAAAAACCCAAATGTGCCTTTTTTATTTCAATACAGCATATTTATAAAGATCTAGGGCCAGCATAATAGTGAATTGATTTTTATTACAACAATTTCTATACTGAAGGGGTGAAGAAAAGAGTGCCTTCTTTCTCCTTCTCTATTTTTATTGGCACTAGAACCATCAGCAATAAAAGTATGTCAAGAAAAATACATTGAGAAAAAAACATCAGGAGTTAAAATGTCAAGGACATTTGAAGCTCTTACTTTACAATAGTCAAGATTACCCGTTTGGTGTAGCGTAGTATTAAAATAATTGCAAAAATCAGGAAGGACACTGAGAGACCTGACTGAATTTGAAAAACTTACAATATATCTATGAACTGGGTCTTAGTTATAGATTGTTGATGTGAAGTTTGATTCTGAAGCTGACAAGTCAAATGTTTTATGATTAAATGAACATAAAATTTGAATGCAATAATTGAATTAATTTCAGTGGAAGAACTTTATATTTACTCCAAATATTATACTCAAGAAAAAAATTGTATACTTTTTTTATCTTACTATTCAAACGGTATAAATGCCAGCAATTAGCTAAATCCACCAGTATCTTCCTTAAAAAGTACACACAATTAAAATAATATTTTTGCATTATTTGTAATTTTAAATCTATAGCTATTGGAAATCTAGGTACCCAAATAATACTCTGTTTGGTATTTGTGTACCAGACAATCCAATTTTTTATTCCATACCCAATGTTCCCTCTAAGTTGCGCGGCCGCACGGCCGTGCACATAATGAGAGAACGGCATGCAGCAGTTTCCAACTGCAGCGCACTGTTTTCTAATATCAGAGGCTACGTGACTGCGCGCCCGCCCACATGACTAGAGAACAGCGCGCAGCAGTTTCCAATTGTCGCGCGTCGTTTTCTAACGTTAGAGGGACCATTGTCCATACCTCCTTATATTTTGGAACATCTACTTTTATATTATCTGACAACTGCGCCGAGGTGGCGCAGTGGTTAGAGTGCAGCACTGCAGTTTACTTCAGCTGACTGCTAGCTGCAGTTCAGCTGTTCAAATCTCACCGGCTCAAGGTTGACTCAGCCTTCCATCCTTCTGAGGTCGGTAAAATGAGGACCCAGATTGTTGGGGGCAATATGCTGAACTCTGTAAACCACTTAGAGAGGGCTGTAAAGCACTTTGAAGCGGTATATAAGTCTAAGTGCTATTGCTATTTATAAACAACTATTGTCAACTTATTTTTTGTAAACTATATGTTAAAGCTTATAATGGTGGACAGGATAAGATAGTTAAATCTGTCAGCATGTACGTAAACATCAAAAGTTGTTTAAACTGAAGATACTTCCATTCGACTTTTATCAATTAACATTTAACGTTATAGTTTTTCAAACAGCAAAAAGTAATCCCTAAGATTAAATGTGGGAAGGCTGCAGGAATAGATTCTTGGCACTTCTGTCTTTTTCCTGGAAAATGCCATTTTGGTTCCAGGGTAAATGATGGGGAATTTAGGAAAAGTGAAATTGCTAGTGATGTAAAGAGTCTGAAACGCTGGTTGTGAGATGTTTGGTTGATTTCTGCCATTGTTCCCTTCATCTGTAGATGTCTACTCTTATGATGAGGATGACATGGTTCTAGACCCCAATCTGGCTGAGCACCTGGCACATTTTGGGATTGATATGCTTAAAATGCAAAAGGTGAGAAGAGATGATAGAATGAGTGCTAGCTGTGGTAGATGCTGAAAGAACCTCATGGTAACTTATGAAACTGGAATGGTTATCTGTTATCTACAAGCAATATTATGAATGGAGGTGATTTCATCAGCTTCTATTAACTCTTTCCTTCTGTATCGTAAATTCTAGATTATTTATCAATGTGAATCTCCAAGTAGGACGTAATGGAGAAAGCATTTAGATTCATAATTGTCGTTTATTGCCCTTTTTGAATCTTTCTGCTAAGAAATTACTTCAAAATTCTGGCACAGTTTCAGATTATTTTCTATATCTCTATGCAGACAGACAAGACAATGACAGAGCTTGAGATTGATATGAACCAGCGGATTGGAGAGTGGGAGTTGATTCAGGAGTCGGGGGTGCAGCTGAAACCACTGTATGGCTCTGGCTATACGGGTATCCGTAACCTTGGAAACAGTTGCTATCTCAACTCAGTAGTGCAGGTGTTGTTCAGCATACCAGACTTCCAACGAAAGTAAGTAGGTCTCTATTGTTCCTATCTGCAGAAGAAATACTCAGTTTCTTTTTAGTAGTCTAAATAGATGCCACTTGTACATACCAATTGATAACAGTGAGTGTCTTTTGTGCTTCAGAATGTCAAGATAAACCATTTGTTTGCCGAGATCAGATATTCCCAATTTAAGTAGAATTGTATAATAGTAATTAAGTACAAATTTGAAGGTATTTTTTGTATCAAACTTGAGGCCTGTTTCACTTCCTTGGTTTTTAAAATAGCATCTCCATGCAGCTTAAAACTTCTAGTGCTTTTATTGTGTCCCACATTGCTCTAAGACAGATATGCCAAAACCAAAAAAATAAATAAATGATATTGATGAAGTGATTCCTTGATTTGGTGCATAAATACAGCAAACGTAAGAAAGCCTTCATTAATGTGAAAGACAAGCCAAGAGAGAGATTTTGTTATACTCTTCTGGGTCCTCAGTATATGTTTCTGTAAACTGCAACTGATGTTATTTGGATCCCAGACTCTGAATTCTGACCTTTCCAACAATTTTGTTGCCAAATTGTTGTTGTTGTTTTTGTTTCTTCATAGGTATGTAGACAAACTAGAGAAAATATTCCAAGGTGCTCCTACAGATCCTACACAAGACTTCAGCACCCAGGTGTAAGTAATGTCCTAAAGGGGTTGAGATTCCATTTCTATATTAATGATGTTCTCTAACAGATGGGACTGTAGAAGGACCCATCTGTCAATTGGATTTTGCTCAGTTCTCATTTTTTCCAGCCCATGTTGTTTCCTCTGTCAATTTGAATTTTTTTTAAAAAGCACACAGAAAGACATATTTTCTTATCACAGGTTTTTATGTAATATATCCATTTTTGCAAATAATATTTCCTCAATATAATTTTGGTGGGCATGTGTTCCTTTGAAAGTTCTTTTTGTGAACTGCAGTGTAAGGTTTAGAAAAGAGGATTATGGTATATTTCTACCGTGTTTCCCTGAAAATAAGACCCTGTCTTATATTCTTTTGAACCCCGAAATAAGCGCCTGGCCTTATTTTGGAGGAGATCTTATTATTTTGGGGCACTTGGACCTCTTGCCGTCTTACCTGATTTCCAGCTCTGTCTGCCTAACCCCAACCAGAGGAAATGGCGGGGATCGGCTGCGGATGCATTTAAATATTTTCAGGGAGGGCTTATTTTTGGGGAAACACGGTAGTTCAAAATGGGTTTGACAAACCAGAACCAAACCAGTTTCTTACCATCCCAACTCATACGTGAACCAATCCTGAACTTAAACAATCATGGTTTTTTTTGTTTTGCATTAATATGTTGTATAAAGAAAGTCATTATGATTTGTAAATGGTAGTCTTTCTTATGCATTAGCCATTGGAGTTTATTCAGCAAACCCCAAGTAAAAGAAGGCATGATTTAGCATAGTGCCATTATTTTAATGTTAAACTATTCAAATTGTACAACAATCCGAATCCAGAAATGTGTGTAGAGGAAAGTTGATTGTGCTGAAAATAAAATATTCTGTAAATTATAAATCAGAATGAAATATTGTTATGCATTTTTCTTTAAAAAAATTAACATGCCTTAACTTAAGCATATTTATTAAGCTTATTTATCTTAAGCATATTTTTCTGCATGTATGTAACTCTACAAAATTCACTCCAGTAGGACTGATTATATAAAACTCTTAATCTATGTTTTGACTTCTCTGTAAGCAAAATGGAAAACATTACTTAACAATAACATACTTGTTAGATGTTCCACATGTTCCTTAGAGTCATGAAATTTTAGAAATTTGGCTGGCCAAAATGAAACCTGGATTTTGTTGATAATCTGTGTTTCTTTAAAATAAAACGAACTGAGTGAGGTAATCAACTTATATAGTTCCTTAGAGGGAAAACTAGCAAATCTAATGCAATAGAAAGGTGGGGAACTTTTAAAAATTGTTTTCAAAATTGTACTGATTACCATATTGCTTAAGATTCTTTGGAAATTGTTTGAGGCATGGAAAATACTTGTTTGGGTAAACAGGGGAGGTCCCTGCAACTTCAGTGGACTGCAGTGTTCTTCGTCCCATCTTGTTCTTCTTAGGATTAATTTACATTTCCCTGCTTTTCCAGAGCTAAGCTTGGCCATGGGCTTCTCTCTGGGGAATATTCCAAACCTGCTCTTTCAAGTGGAGAACAACAGTTGGACCAGAAGGTAGGGCTGAGAGGTTAATTGTCCTTGAGAATGGAAAGTGGTGTTAGCTGTGGCTAACACTTACCCAGGGAAGGGGAAATTTCATTTTACAGGCTCTGTTTTTGAACTCTTCTGTCTTTGCAGGGTATACAAGATGGCATTGCCCCGCGTATGTTCAAATCTCTTGTTGGCAAAGGTCATCCAGAATTTTCTACTAATCGGCAGCAAGATGCTCAAGAATTCTTCCTGCACTTCATTAACATGGTGGAGGTAGCAACTTTGAGGGGCAAGGGTTTCATTGCTGGGTATTGTCTTCAAAATGGGAATAGGACATTACTTCTGCTGATGACTTGGAAGCATGAGGAAATATACACAAGACAAATATTCTAGCACATAATTGACATGAAAGCTGTTACCAGTGTTGCTAATTAAATAAAATGTGGCTTGTTTAACTACAGGAAAGCCTGCTTTAGCATCCCCTCGGGAGCTCAGGAAAAATAATGGTGAATGGTGAAATATCCCAAAAAAGCACAGCCATTCCAGAGTGTATTTTATTCTGGAATGCATCCCTAAATTGTGTGTTGTATTGTGGGTCTTAGGACAAGGTAGTGTGTAGATCGGTAAGGTTCCTTAGTGAAAAGCTTGATGTTCACAGACAACCTACCTTGGAAAGCAGTTTGCATTTTACTGCTTCTTTTCCCTTGAGATATGCAGCAGTGGAGAAATGTTGGCTCCATACCAAGCTTGGATATTTTCCAAGGTTAGAATGGCTGTATCAGATGTTCCACTTTGTTCATGATCCTTCCAGTATTCCAATGTTTGTAATTATTTTTTTTAAAAATCTCCCAAGTACTGGCAACTTGGAAAGCACCTTAGCCAATACAGGAGTTGCCTCCTACTGTTGATTGAAAGTAGTTGAGAGTAGATTAAGAGAAAATGCTGCAAAAAAATTAGAATTCATGAGCATGTTGCTATCCCTGTATGTTTCCTGTGCATTGTATTTTGTTCAGGAAAATCACCAGGTAAATGCTCAAAATGTGTAATCATACAAACAGTACAGTGTATTCTACATAATGCTGTTAGACTTGGAAATTGCCAGCATACACTCTTAACGTAAAACCGTTTATTTTGATTTTTTCAGCTACATCATCAAGTGCCCCAAATGTGGCCTGTTAATCTGTATTAAGTCTTAAACCAATAGCCCAAAAATATTATCTATTTTTGTTGTGTTCCTGGACAATGTTGAAGTTTGTCTTTTGTCATTTTTTTCTTTGTTGAGATACATTTTGTTGTTGTTTGTGCCAATAACCTATATAGAAATCATTCTTCATTTTGTTTCTATTTTTTTAAACGACTTAGCCATTTTTTTATGTAGGTTAGTGATGGATAGTAATAGGATTTAGTATGAAATTAAAGAAGGAAGTACATTGTATATCACTTGAACTCGTGGAGAAGGTGGAATATAACCAAAATAAATGAAAGATAGAAGGTATATTTTTTCTAATTTTGAAATAGCCTCGTTTATACAGTATATTTTAACCTCCCCTGAATCATACGTGTGTGGGTTGTTACATTTTTGCTTCTCCTCCTGTTTTCATTCCTTGTTAAATATTTTTCTTCCCCAGAGGAACTGCCGTAGTTCTGAAAACCCAAATGAGGTCTTTCGCTTCTTGGTGGAAGAAAAACTCAAGTGCTTGGCCACAGAGAAAGTGAAATACACCCAGCGTGTGGATTACATTATGCAGCTGCCAGTACCTATGGAAGCAGCCCTGAACAAAGGTGGGAACACCTTTATAAACCATTGATAAACCATCCTTTATAAACTATTTCTTAAAATTATTTTGTTTAGTGAAGCGTTGAGACCTTGTAGAAAGAAGGTCTAAATGTATTGATCCTCTTTTCCATGCACTACAAAATGTGGTGGACAACCATAGCAGCCATTCCTTTTCTCTTGCTCTATACTAAAGCTGGAATTGATTTTATTAGTAGGTTAAATTATTAGATTAATTTATAATGTGGTCTATTTCTTTATGACTTAACTTGTTACGGGAACCCAACCATTGTGATTTAATCAATAAATGATAATTAACCAGTCATATTTTGGTGCAATATGTGAACTAGACAGTTGTCCCATGATTACATCTTCTGATTGGGTAGCACATCCCTTTACTTTATAATGTTTTAATTGAACATTTTAATTACAAGAGCAAAAGCAAACAAAACTAAATTCCAAGAGAGAAATGGAAAGAACAAATAAAAAGTGCAAGAAATTTAAAAGAAGAAAAAAGATAAAAAGCAAAGAAATATTTAAATAAATGACTTCTTACCTTCATCACAAGCATAAACACACTTAATATCTCTTCACCTGCATAAATTTACAAATACTGTATCTCTTCTTCCCCATAACAGATCCCTTATCTATATGCAAATCATCAACTTTTCAATCATATTGTCAGCAAAAAGTCTAAAGGATTACCAAAGCTTTATCAATATGTCTCATTTTAACCCTGATCAAACAAACTAACTTTATATTTCTTCCTTTTGCTTCTACACTTCATCCCTGAGTCATCTCTTGGTTCCTCGTTTTTGCATAGTTTTAAATTTTAACTGCTTTTCTATTTATCTTTTTATGGTCTATAAGGTTATAAAGAGTCACTTTACCGGAAAGATAGGCAGTGTATAAATTTAATACAAGATAATAATTTTAAAAAACACTCTTGAAAGATTTGATCTGTCTTTATATAATTATTCCAAAACTTGTAATAAAAGTCTTAATATTCCAAATTCATCTGAACCCTTAATTTGTTTATAACTTTCTTGGTCAAAATATTTTGTCTTTTTTCACTTCTTTACATTCTTAAGCTTGTATTTAATTTTTATTTTATTCAAATATGAAAGTAAATTCATCAGGTGTCTTTTTCAGGCTTGTCTCCAAAAGCCTTACTGTAGTAAATAGACAATTTCCGAAAGTGATTAGAAAATGAGTTCAGGTAATCCAGTGTCCTTTCAAAGGCTCTAGTGCAATTGTGAGCATGATGGACGTTCCCTTCATCTCCTAGTGCTCAAATCCACAGGAGACTGTTCACAAAGAACAGCCATCCAGAACACCTACGGATAATCTCCCATCCTCTCCTTATCCAGAGAGTCTCTGTAGAACTGGTATTCTCGGTTCTTCAATCTTTGCCATGGTCATCATCTCTGCTCATTGTCAGGCTCCAAGTAATGTACCCATTACAAATCGAACTCCGAGGCATTGCTTTTCCTCAAAGAACAAATTTATTTAGATACACCATCTTGGCGCTACTGGTGAAATGCCAGTACTAAAGTTCCCAGGCTTTTCACCCCAATATAAGTTTCAGTTTCTCAAGTTTCCAAAACAACTGTCACATTGTCCAACCAAGATGGGAGCTGGTTGCTCAGCGACATCTCTCCTCCTCCTCTCCTCCGGTCAGCCAGACATTGGAATGTGGCTGACTCATCAGTTAGGAATTCTGTTTTGACTGAAGACTCCATCCCCCCTTTAGCTCCAAACTGTGTCAAGCTGAATGTATGTCAGAATGCCCAAGAATACAAACAATCCCACATCCCAATCAAATTCAGGCTTGACACTCATGAGGAGACAGTTCATCATGCTTCCCCTCGAAAACTCCCTACCATGTAGCTCATTTCAAGAATATATTTGAACTATAGCTTGCTGCAGCATTGTTAACATGTCCTTGCACATGCAAGCCTCATCAATTCCACAGGAAGGGCAGCTAACACATACCGTATTTTTCGGAGTATAAGACGCATCGGAGTATAAGACACACCTAGATTTTAGAGGAGGAAAACAAGGAAAAAAGTATTCTGAACCAAATGGTATAGTAATATATTATTTAATAAAATACCAGTATAGCAGAATACTGGTATACTTTTTACAGCCATGTACACTTTTTACACTTTTTGGCTTTGACATTTTTCTGCAAGAAAGAACAATAATGTTTCCTTTATAACAATGCAGAGCACTTTAGCTGAATCCATGTTCATACATTCATACGCACATGCCCCCGCCCTAAACTTTAAACTTGACAGCTTTAAGACTAGTGGACTTCAACTCCCAGAATTCCTCCTCCTGTCATGCTAGCTCAGGAATGGGAGTTGAAGTCCTCAAGTCTTAAACTTGCCAAGTTTGAAGACCCTTGCACCCCTAACCCCTAAACCAGGGGTCTTCAAACTTGACATCTTTAAGACTAGTGGATTTCAACTCCCAGAATTCCTCCTCCAGTCATGCTAGATGGAGTAATTAGACGGCAAAAACACCTCAGTTTTTGCAGAAAATGGCCCTTTTCACCCGTTTTTTTGCAAAAATGGGGTGCGCAGAGGGTTTAGGAGGCCTGCAGAGTGCTCCTAGGGTCTGGGGGAAGGCAAAAATTCCCCCATTTTTGCGAAAAACGGCTCATTTTTCACCCGTTTTTTGCGAAAAAAGGGGCGCACAAAGGGTTTGAGAAGCCTGCATAGTGCTCCTAGGGGCTGGGAGAAGGCAAAAACGCCCCTGTTTTTGCAAAAAATGGCCCATTTTTGCCCGTTTTTCCACAAAAATGGGGGTGTTTTTGCCTTCCCCCAGCCCCCAGCAGCACTCTGCAGGAGTCCCAAACCCTCTGCGCGCCCCATTTTTGTGAAAAACGGGCCCATTTTTCACAAAAATTGGACGGGGGGCAGGGCTTCAGGAGGCCAAAAATGGCTGTATTCGGTGTATAAGATGCACCCAAATTTTCAGCCTCTTTTAGGGGGGGAAAGGTGTGTCTTATACTCTGAAAAATACGGTAAGTAGCATTTGTCAGCAATGGACTTTTCGGGAGAATGGCCTGCCGTACTTTTCATGATGTACAACCCAACACACAGCTACATGATATTGTATATCAACATTCTTTCTGCAAGTGACTTCTGAAGGAGTAGACCATGTTCCCCCTTGCTTTCCTTTGCAGATGAGTTGCTAGAATATGAAGAAAAGAAGCGACAGGCAGAAGAAGAAAAGCAGCCACTGCCTGAACTGGTTCGTGCCAAAGTACCTTTCACCTCCTGTCTTGAGGCCTATGGAGCCCCAGAACAAGTGGACGACTTCTGGAGCACAGCCTTGCAGGCCAAGTCTGTGGCACTCAAGTGAGTGGAAAGAGGCAGGAGATGGGCTCACTAGGAGGCACGAATGGGTGTACAAGGAAAAAAAGTCTGTTTTAAAATCAGATTGGGTAGAATTGATCCAGTCACTTTTAATTTATTGGTTTGATTATTTGTTTTATTCAATTTACATGGCTACCCCCCTTGCTATGTGGATAACAACTGATAAACATGCCATACAAAATGAAAGCTAATATATAAAGCATATAGCAACCACAGAGGTAAAAACCCGTGCAGTAAACTAAAACTACCTCACGGTAGTTTACTTTACATTGGACTCCTACATCATTCTGATACTCCCAATACGTTTCACTTACTCCATCCCTTTAATTTTCACTGTAATGCCACAAAAATAATAAGGGTGGTAGTCCATGCTGAATATGCAGTCACACAATCTATAAAAAAGTTGGTCAAAGGAATATAAAATTATAGCAAACAGTGGAAGCAAGAGGCAGCATACTTTTTGCATATTGGGTTGAAATAGCCACAGAAAACTGAACTCGACAAAATGTTAACAAAATCAGTTCAGCAAAGCTTTAGAAACAGCTTAAGTTCTTGACTCCTGTTTGAAGCATTCACACTCCAGAAATGTACACTTGGCAAGCTGGTTACACAGCTCAACAAGAAGCAAAGTAATGTTTATATAGTTGGCACCCTTTAAACTCTACAGCAGCCGTTCTCAACCTGGGGGTCGTGACCCCTTTGGGGGTCGAACGACCCTTTCACAGGGGTCGGGAGACATCGCCTGGATGCCGCCATTTGGGTTCTTTTACCCTCTGCGCATGCGCAGAACGCTTTGCACATGCGCAGAGGGTAAAATAACCCAAATGGTGGCAGGGGTCGCAGCGGCGGGCGCGGCGGCAGGGTGGGTTGTGGCGGGTCGCGGGTCGTGGCATTAGGAAGGTTGAGAACCACTGCTGTACAGGATAGCCATCACATTTGTAATATGCATTCACAGTGCAGAATTTTATATCTGCAAGGCTGCCTGGAAAAAAAAATGGACAAAATGTTTGTAAATCTATTTAAAATGGTAACAAAGTTTGGTTACCAGGGAGACATCAGTTATGCTCAAAATGGTTCTGCTTAATCTGAATATAAGTTTATATTCCATTTTTACTGTTTCTTTCGCCAGGCTGTATCTGGTGGCATCAAGGATGGAACCCATGTCTACTTTTTATTGACCAATGCACTTTTCAGGACTTCTTGAATAAGATAATATTTTAAAATCTGAACGAGTGAATCCAAAATAATATTTTAAAAATGTGTTTTGTTTAGATCCAAACTTTAGACAAAAGTTTTTGTTCCATGCTTCAGAATGTATGAAGCAGCCATATAGAGCCTAGACCAGAGGTCTTCAAACTTGGCAACTTTAAGACTTGTGGACTTCAACTCCCAGAATTCTCCAGCCAGCATAGCTGGCTGAAAAATTCTAGGAGTTGAAGTCCACAAGTCTTAAAGTTGCCAAGTTTGGGGACCCCTGGCCTAGACTATTGTAAGTGCAGAATGCTTTGTGCAACCATCCTGTAAGAATTGGCCTTTTCCAACCAATTGAAAATATACTCCACAAAAGCAAAACATCTCAGGTGGCATTCAAAATCGATGGGACCCCTTAAGCTGCATATTCTAAAGGGCGTTTTCAAATGAGATCCAACTTCATTGTGTCAGTAATTATTCTGGTGTAGAGGTAGTCCTTGACTTATAACCACTTACAACTGTTCAAAGTTATAACAGCACTGAATTTTTTTTTATGATTTATGATGGTTTTTCACACTTAGGATTGTTGCAGCACTTCTATGGTCACATGATCAGAATTTGGACACTTGGCAACTGGCATGTATTTATGACGGTTGCAGTGTCCCAGGCAGAGGTGGGTTCCTCCTGGTTCGCACCGGTTCTATAGAACCAGTAGCAAACCGCTGGTGATGTCATGATGATGTCACGGAACCGGTTCTGTGGATGCCGCCATCTTTTTTGGGGGGATTTTTTGAGGGGATTTTTTTTTCTTCTGCGCATGCGCAGAAGCCAAGTTTTCAGCACTGCACTTGCGCCACCATCTTGTTTTTGGCTCTTTTTTATGAATTTTTTGAAAAATTTTGGTAGTGCGCATGCGTGCGCGCAGCCACGCAGTGCAGGAGGAAGCGAACCAGCAGCGAGGTAAGTTAGAACCCACCCCTGGTCCCAGGGTTATGTAATTTACCTTTTACAACCTTCTGACAAACAAAGTCAATGGGGATGCCAGATTCACTTAACAACTGCGTTATTAGCTGCCGTGATTCCCTTAACAACTGTTGCAAGAAAGGTCATAGATGGGAGACAGCTGACTTAACTGTCTTACTTACCAATAAAAATTTTGGGCTCAGTTGTGATCGTAAGTCAAGAACTACCTGTATTCATTACAAGTGTTTTATATTTATAACCTCTTTTATCAGTATATGATTGCAAGCTTAGTATTATTGCAAGCTTACTTAATGTTTTAAGATTTGGAGCAATTAATGTAACTTTACACCTTGGATCCTACTTGGACAAACTCCTGTCCTTGTATATTGCTTTTGGCTTTGTTGTATGCCACCCAGAGCCGTTTTTGGTGAGATGGACAGCTATATAAATTAGATAAAGCTTGAACTGTGGTATTGATCTGTAGTTCAGTAAAAATGAAACACTCAACAATACCCTAGTTCTCATTCAAGAACTTGGTCGATAGAGTGTGATCATTTATGCCTTTAGTCACAAAGATGAGAAATTCTCATCTCTAGTTTAATCAGTGCACCTTTTATTTTTTGGGGATATCTCAGTCATCCATGTTCATTTACATTGCTCTTGCAGTTTGCTACACGTGCAGCTTAACTGTTCTTATCTGTTTGGTACAGAGATGTATATACAGTATTCCATGAATTATAGCAAACAAAGAGTGGAATGTTTACAAGCAGTTACTAGCTATGTCTTGGAACATTTCTTGAGGAAGATCCATTTTCTATTGGGCTTTTTCCTGAACCGTTGAGAAAAAGTGCCTCAATACTATATTGTTTTCTCTTTTCAGAACAACCAGGTTTGCCTCCTTTCCAGATTATTTAGTGATCCAGATCAAGAAATTCACTTTTGGCCTAGATTGGGTACCCAAAAAACTTGGTAAGAGTATTACTGAGAAATCATTTATGTTTTAGATTCTGGTGTAATTGCTGCTAATTCAAGCTTTTGGCGTCCAGTGCTATACTGGATATAAAGTGCTTGTGAGGGTTATCTTCAAAATTACCTTGTCTGATTGCAGGAGTGGGTTCCTGATTCTTCTACTGCTAGTTCGCTCAGGGACGCGACGCACGGGCGGGTGCGCTTCACACGCATGCACAGTACTAAAAAAAAGTGCATGCGCAGAAGCAAAAAAACAAGATGGCGCCGCCTACGGCGCCGCTGAGAGAACCAACTCGAGGCATGGCAGGCCTGGGTCGCTGCTAGTTCCAGTGACCCAGGCCACCAAGTTACTAACGGTTCTATAGAACCAGTACGAACCCACCTCTGTCTGATTGGCAATATTATCTGCAGAAGCAAATAGGGACTGTTGAGGCTATGAGATAAATATAAGACACTTGCCTAAGGTAGCTGAAAGGTTGATTGTTTACAGCATTTGTTAGAATATGTCCTGACTTCGTTCTGCTCATGTCCATAGATCATGATCTTTAACAGACACAGTTCTTGCTACCAGTTCCTCTTGGATTGGATGCAGTTCCAGATGTGCTTCCAGTGTTTCTTTTTGTATTGCTTGTATTATCAGATGTTTCCATTGAAATGCCTGACGAACTGGACATCTCTGCACTTCATGGGACAGGACTGCAGCCTGAGGAGGAGGAGATGCCTGACATAGCCCCCCCACTGGTGACACCAGATGAGCCCAAAGGTAGCCTGGGTTTCTATGGCAACGAGGACGACGACTCCTTCTGCTCCCCTCACTTCTCCTCTCCAACATGTTAGTGACTCTTCTCTGTTCTCCTCTCTTCTCTCCCTTGAGCATCACTCACTCACCCATCTTTTTCTTTTCTCCCCCCCCCCCCTTGGTGCCTTTCCTCCTCCTGGCTTAGCCTGTCATTCTCTCATCTTACTACAGAATAACCTTCATGTTCTGTGCCTGTGAATATTTTCACCACAACAGCTGTGGAATCAAGATTATTTTAGTGATGAGAGGATAAAAATGAAAACTCATCAATTGTGTCCCTTGAGTATCTGCTGATGATGTCTCTCTATTTATATCGTTTAAAATTTAATTAAGACAGAGGCTCCCAAATCGTGTCTGTGAAATGTTCATACCATGAGCCATATTTCTATTGCATTTTCTCTGATTGGTGCTATTATATGAGAGTAATAGAATTTAGAAGGTTCCAGAACATCTCATTAAGCTGAAACCTTGTGACCTGAGGGGGCACATATGAGCCCTACTAGTGTGTTATTTATTCATATGTTTGTTTCCATTTGTCTACTCGATTCAAGTCATATTGACATCTGTTTTCATAGTACTACATTATAAATAAGAAGGAAGATTGATTTGTATGGTAAGTTCATCTAGAACTGAGGGCATGGTTGCACCTTTCGTAACTGATTTGCTTCATCCAGAGTCGTGACCATCTCCATGATTAGAAAACCAAGGATACAGCATTGGTATTAAATTTGGAAAATGTGTAATAAGAACATGCAGAATCAGGATCACATAAGGGATTAATCAAAAGTGTTGTTGTCTGAGGATATTTTGAATGTTTTTTTTTCCTATTGCAGCTCCCATGTTGGATGAGTCTGTGATTACTCAATTAGTGGAGATGGGTTTTCCAATGGACGCCTGCCGCAAGGCTGTATATTATACAGGAAACAGTGGGGCTGAGGCAGCAATGAACTGGGTCATGTCCCACATGGATGATCCAGGTATGTTAACAAAATGGAAGCCAATGTTCAAACCCCTTGATCTAATTCCTATCAAAGTGGTAGTATCTTAGGGCACAATTTATAATCTATGAGAGAAGTACAATTCAGAACCCAAACATGTCACAGATTGGGATTAAATGGACCCAGAATTTGAATAGAGTTAAGAGATAGAACAGTAGGAGTTTGAATGAAAAAAATGTTAAATTTATCTTGAAGAATAGGTAGAACTGATGTATTTTATTGTTGGTACATTAGTCCAGTCATGATTGCTAAAATGAGTAATTCCTTTTCCCTGAAAAGCTTGACTTGCAATGAACAGATTGCATCTTTCTTCCACAAGCAGTAGTGATGTTGCAGAGCACAGCAGTACTGGTAATTAATTCATTACAGAATGGGACATATTTTGAAAGCTGTAATCCCATTTCTGTATTAAATTTCACTAAATTATATATTCCTCAAAATACACTGGAACTGTATTAGATATGATAAAAACTGCAAGAATCTTTAATGCAGAAGATCTGATCCTATGGGTCAGAATGGTTAATTAAACTGGGAATATTCTTCAATGTCTAAAAAAAATAAATTTAATGTACAATTTTATTTGGAATTGGGCCACGAAAAGTCCATATTTGAATTTGACATATCAGTAGTCTGTACATTATTTATAATATTTTTCAATATATTTATTATTTGTAGGTTTTTTCCCCTCTTGATTTAATTGTGCTAATCAAATACTTTTAGAGCTTAATATGAATTGACTAGAAACTGGATATAAAATGTCTATAGCACTATTAAATGGTTAATTATGTATTAGAATATATTAGCTAGATATTTTAGATTTGATGATTATTCAAGGTGTATTTGTTACCTATCTGCATTTTATTGATTATATTTTTTCTTCCTTTTTTACTATATTTTCTATATATAATCCTTATTTGTATCACTATAATTTCTTTTCCTTCTTTGAAATTGTAATAGAAATA
This sequence comes from Diadophis punctatus similis, assembly GCA_023053685.1. Lineage (NCBI taxonomy): Eukaryota > Metazoa > Chordata > Lepidosauria > Squamata > Dipsadidae > Diadophis > Diadophis punctatus. Next base: position 98,345,797 of record JALIGW010000002.1, read on the forward strand.
AATCACTAAGAAAAGAAGAAAAAGGATGGCAATATCTTGAGAAAGAAAAAAATGGAGAGGAGACAGTATGCATATTTTTAAAAGTATTGTTCTTTTTTTTCTCTCTCCTTTAGATTTTGCAAACCCTCTAGTTCTTCCGGGATCCAGTGGGCCTGGTCCCAACATCACCTGCCCAGATCCCCCATCTGAAGATAGTGTGGCAACCATTGTCTCTATGGGCTTTTCCCGGGATCAAGCTATGAAAGCACTAAAAGCGACGGTGCGTCAAGAGAGAATGATTAGGCTTTAGAAAAATGGCAGTGGGGCTCCTGGCTTGATTTTTTTCCTACCGTCTCATCTTTAGAGTAACAGCCTTGAGCGAGCTGTGGACTGGATCTTCAGCCATATTGATGATCTAGATGCAGAAGCTGCCATGGACATCTCAGAGGGGCGTTCAGCTGCAGAATCTATCTCTGAATCCATCCCCGTGGGACCGAAAGTTCGGGATGGACATGGAAGTAAGCTTGGAATGGGGAAATAAAAGCTTGGTAGTTGAATAGCTTTCATTTAATTTTCTAGCTCTTTATCAGAACTCTTGTGTAATATTTCAGATGTCTGAGTGTTCCATTTAGTGTTTTTTTCGGCTCACCAAAGATAACTCCTTCAGTGTTTGGGTTCAATGATACATTGTAGGATAAGCTAAAAAGTCAAGGATTATTGCCTTCTTGCTACCCGTTCTTGGAAAGAAGACATTATAATGATATCGTTCTCTGATATCTTTCTGTTGGTTGGGCATGTGTTTTTATGCAACCATTTCTTGGGGAGCGAATATTCTTTTTCTGTAATTCTCACGTACATTTTTTTACATTATCAATGTATTCATAACTCTGCCTTTTATTCCTTCAGAGTACCAGCTTTTTGCTTTCATCAGTCACATGGGCACATCCACTATGTGTGGTCATTATGTCTGTCATATCAAGAAGGAAAACAGGTAAGAAAAGAATGAGGATGAGGGGATCCAGGAAGGTGTGTTATTTAGCAGTGTTGCCATTCCATCTTTTGCAGTAGAATAGATGGTTGAAGGCAGAGAAGTACCTCCATCTGTCACTAAGAGAAACAAATGGGCTTCTGAGATTTCCCATAAGGGCTGTTTCTGTGGCTTGCTTTTAAAACAGAATTTTGCAACAAGAGAGCATAAATTGGGTGAAGGGCAGGATACAACTTTATTTTAGTATTTTTGTTTCTTTGTTTCAAATAGGTGAAAAGTTTTTAATATATATTTTTGATATAATTTTTTCCACATTTGTTTGAAAGAGACTGGATGCTAGGCATGTTTTTAGCTCATCTCTTTAGGATTTTAGCAAATTTTACTTATGAAAAAGGATAATTCTGCAACCTTAATTGATTAAGGTCTTTTTTTAATTACAATTGAGATTAAAGAATTGTATATACACTATTCTCACCCTCTAGCAGAATTCACAATATAGGGTTCTTGCCTTTTTTTCTCTTCCTCTTCCCCTCTCTCCCAGGTGGGTGATCTATAATGACCAGAAAGTTTGTGCCTCAGAGAAGCCCCCCAAAGATCTTGGGTACATCTACTTTTACCAGAGGATCCCCAGCTAGGATATTCTACTTCAGGGTTTGCAGCAAGAATCAACTGACGATGGGAGGATGGGAAATTCTAGAGATGAATATGAAGAAGAGGGACAACTCTCCATCCTTAGGTGTTCATATACCACTGCTGCAGCCCCAGAGATGGGATTCCTTCACATGAAAGCTGGAGTCTGCTGCCCCTGTGGACACTGATGGAGGGTTGGGGGGCTTGGGTGGATTTGAACCTCTGTGTAAAAACAAGAAGAAAAATATCATCTTACTGAACCAGTCATCCAAGGCTCATCCATGCACATGGTTTCTTCTTGGTGTAGCTATAACACTCTAGGACAGTTTAGAGAATGGTGGGCATGAGAGGAAGCAGTTTACATGTGGCTTTACATACTAGATGGGATGGGTTTCCTCACCTGCCTGAAAACCATTCAGGAATAATCTGGACATAAAGTAGTTCCTGTTACTCATGTGCCTCTGAAATGCCAAAAACACACAGGATCAAATAAAAACCTTTTACCCTCCTTCAAAAGTGGACTGTTCATATTGCTTCCAGTCTCTTCTGTTCTTTGTTATAAATGATTTAGCTATATCTATCCCAGACCATTGTTTTGCTGGGAAGAATGTGTGTAAGGACCTGCCTCAGCTCTCTTCCCAGGAAAGCATGACTCTTGAAACAACTGGCATTTAAAAAGGAACTTTTACTGAAAGAAAGTGATTGCAGAGAAGCCAGGCAGAGTGTGAAGGTTCCTGTGCAAAGCGTTAAGCTAATTTCCCTGTTCAACCCTCACCCAGTGTCCCATATCTACCAGTATAGCCAGTGCGAGCAAAGGTGCTATGACAACTCAGAGGCAGGATGGTGATAACAGGTCATCCTTGGGACGCCGTGGCCTTGGGCAACAGGCTGGAACTGGCTGAGAGGGAGAGTCTCTCCAGATGGCCCATTCCCCCTCCCTAATTCCCAAACAGTTACAGCAAAAGCGAAAGTATGCAAAGCCTTCAACCCACGAGCCTCCGCCCTCTCCTTCAGAACGGTAGCATTCCGACAGGGACCTGACAATGTGTTTGTTAGCAAGAATATAATGCATGATGGGTTTTAGTAGATCATCATTCGGTAACTCCAAGTTGTCATACTAACATTTTTAGTCATATCCCCTTCTTGCTCTTTCTAGTTTCCTTCTCCAACAGAAATAAGAATCTATCCCTTGGAAGGTCCCATTGTTGCCTGAAAATGTTATATTAGACCTACGTATTACTAAACAGCCTACCTTTTGCTTTTAAGGTTTTATACAAACTACAAGTGGATCAATGTAAATGCAAAAATTCTTTTCACTGCAGGGGTTTTAAACAAACTCCTTTAAACAAAGTGCAAAAACCAAGGTCCCAGGGTTATATTCAGAAGTCTTAAATGCGGCCTTCAGGGGGAAAAAAATCCAAATTGTTAATACAATTGTAATTCTTAAAGTGAGACAAAGGAAAAATAGGAACTATGTGACAATGATCTAAGTAACTGTCCCTGTTCCCAGCATTTTAGTAAATGTTACAAATATGCCATTGAAAGTCCAAATTTGGTGGTCTGCATGAAAGCGGTTGAGCATCTCTGCCTAAATAATAAGGATTAAATGCACTAAGTTGGTCTAGTCCACTTGACAGCCCTGTCCTGAAGATACACAACCAATTTGGCAAAAAAATTAAAAGTAAAAAGCCATTAGAATATTTGCTGCATTGGCTTGGGAAGCAGAGGTTGTTCTTTATAAACAGATAAAGGTCCCCAGATTAGGAAATATATTAAGTTGAACCTTTGTACTTTGTTGAAGTGGAACTACACAGAGGTGGTACTTTTGTTTTAGCAAAATGGGATAAAATTGGCATGTACAGTATTTTGGAGCTTTATGATAGAACAAAACATATGGGCTTTACTGATGATGACACGTGTTTAAATCACACATCTTATACCTCATTCTCCTATAGCTTAGCATAAAAAATCCCACACTTTACTAAATTTGTTTTTCCTTCAGAATGGGATGAAATGTAAGCTAAAGCATTATGAAAGCAACCATGTTGCCCAATTTTCATTACAGTTGTTGCAGGGGCATAGAACTATGTATCTTAATAATTTTTTTGTTTAAAAATTGGGAAATTTCCAAATGTTTCCTGTAACCAGCTACCCCAGCTTTTTGATCTTGATTTCCTTGCAGACATTTAAAACATACTTTCAAATCAACAACAGAATGGTTACAGAAAAGAGAGATGAGGTTTTGGAATGTTCTTTATAGGAAAACCTTGAAGATCTGGCTTTCCCCCCCTCTACATGAGGTTAGGAAAGAAATTGAGCCCTCATTGTTGATATATATTGCCTTCAGCAGCCACTTCTTGCTCAGCTGGTTTTGATAAATAAAGAAATCCCTTCTCACCCCTATGGGTGGTATGTGTCTTCCTCAATCTTGAGTTCTCTGTTAGATGCCTGGGAGTTTGAGGGTTGTGCACAATATCTTAGCTGTTCCCAGCAATGCGCTCTTCTAGACAGAGAACTCTGATGTTTCCTGGGATCTTTTGGAACCACTCTCCCAGCTTAGAAGTTGCAGCCCCAAGTGCTCCTACCACCATTAAGATCACTTTGGCCTTTACTTTCCACATCCTCTCTAGTTCCTCCTCCAGGCCCTGGTACTTCTCCAGCTTCTCATACTCCTCCTTCCTGAAGTTGCTGTTGCTTGGTACCACTACATTTATCACGACCATTGGTCATGATAAATGTAGTAGTCTATTACCACGATATCTGGTTGACTGGACAGTACCTCCTGTCCATCTGGATCTGGAAATCCCACAGGATCTTAGCCCTCTTATTCTCCATAATCTTCTGTGGAATCTTCCATCTGGACATGGGAGACTCTTAACTCATGCACTGCGCAGATGGTATTTATTTTTTTTATTTATTTATTTAGTGTTCTTATATGCTGCCCTACTCCCTGAGGACTCAGGGCGGCGTACAACATTTAGAGAACAACTAAACAATATAAAATTTAAAAACAGTATTAAAAAGAATTTTAAAAAACATATAAAACCATACAAACATGGGGGAAACCTAGGATGTAAAATTGTCTCAGTACCCCGCCTGCAGGAAAAGCCATGTCTTGATGGCTTTTCGGAAGGCCAGCAAGGGGGGATAATTCGGGTCTCTGGGGGTAGTTGGTTCCAGAGAGCGGGCCCCCCCCCCAGTGAAGGCCCTCCCCCTAGGCCCCGCCAGCCGGCATTGTTTGGTTGATGGGACCTGGAGGAGACCCATTCTTTGGGACCTGACCGGTGAAGGGAAGTAAGAGGTAGGATGCGGTCCTGGAGGTAACCTGGACCCAAACCATGTAGGGCTTTAAAGATGATAATCAACACCTTGAATTGCATCCGGAGACCAATGGGCAACCAGTGCAGCTGGTGGAGTATGGGTGTTACGTGGGTGTATCTTGAGACTTGTACACAATGCCAGCCATTTAGTTGTGCTGTTTATAATATGGGGTTCCTGCCTGCACCTTGCATCCTGCCGCTTTGTGTTGGACTGTTTCTGAGGCCTTTCTGCACAGTCTGCACCTTGGGTCCTATCTAGTGTGATAGTTCTCTGTTTTTATGGATCTGGTGCTTCGTGCCTGTTCCTATGCTGCTATAATCAGTGCCCCAGTCCTGTCTATCAGTCCAGCCCTTCCTAAGCTCTGGTCTGGTAGGATTTCACAATGTCACCCACCTCAGCTATCTGTCAATGGTTTGGTACATCCCATGCAGGGTTTGGTCTTGCCATGGCACTTCCTCTGCTTGATCTTTCTGCCATGTTTGCTGTTGCCTTGTGCATTTTCTCTGCAGCTCATAATTGGGTGCCATCTTATTACTTCTATTTAAAAAAAAAAGATACCAAATTTATCGGGCCTGGAAGAGAGAGGAAGTTAAAAGTACTGAGTGTCTCAAATTTTGCATCCATCATATTCACTGCTTATTTTGAATCTGTAAATAACTGCACATAAATAAGTATACATTTGCAGAAAGTTTTTTAGTTGAAAAGTGTCCTATTTGGAGGTGGTATCAATTACTTAGGGAGCCAGTTGAAACATACTATTTGATTTGGCATGCAACTACATACATGAAGAGCCTATTCTACTCCTTACCCAATAATTAAAGAACCATTTATATGTGCAAAAAAGAGGAAGCGATGCTGTGAAAAATCTGAATCCGGCTTTTCCTACCATATTTTGCATGTGGCTATGTAATCCCAGAAATATAACGTTTCCAAAGAGAGAGCGCATCTGTAAATGGTCAAATGGACAAGTCAAGTGCAACTGCATCCCTCCTCAACTTCTATTTTTTTCCTATATGAAGTATGAACTCAGCAAATTTTATTCTGGTCATTGTCCCATCAGAGAAGAATGAAATTCCTGCTTCCTCAACAGCTTTTCTCCACCAAGTATCCAATATGTGAGATGAGAATTTTTCTCCCTCTGAAAGTTCCAAAAGTGTCTGTTAGAAGTATTGCATACACATATGCTGAATGCCTGGAATAAGAAGTGCAGGTGTGCGTCATGCAGAGGAAGCAGTAGTTGGGATGCTTCACAATGGTATATGCATGCACGTGTGGGACGCAGGGCACAAGTAATGAATACTGATTTAGAAGTGCATCTCTCCTAAGTAGCTTGCTATACAATAATGGTAGCTAGTGATAGGTCAAACCCATATAAATGAAATCTGTTTCTATGTTATCTCGTTGTATAATATCTATGAAATTCAGCAAACTTTGTCCAGAACAGCTGAACTATATATGTCAGATTCAGGGGGGCGGGGGAATATCTGAATTTGGTTGGGGTTGGGTGAACCAATCTCTGCATCTTTTATCCCTAACAGGCAGGGATTTGAGCTGCGCGTGCTCTTGATTCCGGGCGATTTCTACCTCAGGGCCGGATGATAAAATATGTAATACTGTTGCTCAGAGTTTAAACGGTACAACAAACAGGCATTAGTTCCAACTCTTCCCGCCTCTCCGCAAGGGAAGCCCTCGCTTTCAGCCTCGCTTCCTCAGCCACAAACCAGAACTCTCGCGATTACGCCGCAACCGGAAAACACGGTCTCCGCCTCCCATTTTGACTGGCCAAGCGAGAATCCAATCGTGGGAGCGCGCTCTTGCGCAATGTCTCCGGTTGGGGGCGGGCTTTCCCGGGTTTCTTATAAAGGGGCCTGGAGAGGGCGCCCTCGCTGCCGCTGCGCTCTTTTGACCTTCTCCTCTCCTTCGAAGCTCCCGAGCGGACGGCCCAGGCACCCCCATCATGGCACCCAGGAAATTCTTCGTGGGCGGGAATTGGAAGATGAATGGCGATAAGAAAAGCCTTTCGGAACTCATCCACACTCTCAATGAGGTTAAGGTCCCTGCAGAGACCGGTAAGGAGGATTTACTGCCGGCTGAAGGGGAAAAGAAGGAGCTGCTGTCTTTGTCTCTGCGGGGAGAGGACCGTGAGCTCTGCCTGAAGGAGACGCCTTGCAAGAGCAGCCCCGTTTCCTTCGCTTGCATCCCGTCGCTGTCCCCCAATTTCAGGCGTATCGGCAGCGGGCCTCGGGTGGGTTTCCTGGGCGTGGGAAAGGGGCCGCGCCTAACCTCAAGAGCTCCTGCCTGTCTTCCCCCCCCCCCCCCGTCTCGCCAATCAGCCGGGGAAGCGGCGTTTTCTTTCCGGCGGGCTATTGCAGAGCATCCTTCGCCTCGCGGAGGAGGTGCCCGCCGTGGCCGCGCCTAAATATAGCGCCCCTCCTCCTCCTGCTTGTGTGGCCGCCTGCACGTACCTCCGAGGCTGGCTGGCTGTGGAGCTTTATAAAAATGAATTGAGGACAACCGGCAGTTGAAGAAAGCAGATCCTGGCTTGGGGTGGGGCTATATAAAGCTATTCGATTTATATTCCTGTCAATCTCACAAAACTATGAAAACACTATGTAAATCCTACTATAAGTTACATTGCTAGCTTTTGTTCCTTGTTGCGCAAAATCGGGCTCTGCAGATCCTGGTGAGCCATGGGTCTGTGCTGTTCATATATTTTTACCTGCACATGCAGCTGGGTTATAAGATTCAAGACAAAATATGAGAGATGATAAATTTAGCTAAGCTAATAAAGCTCTGTAATTTAGACCTTTAAGTAAAATACATGAATAACATGATAACATTTCAAGGAACCAGTTTAGAATATTATCTTCCTTACTACTTGCTTCCTGTATTGGCAGTCCTATGATGACTAGGCCTATTTGCAGCCACAGCTTTGCCCAAATCACAGTAATCTCATGTTTAAAGACTCCATCTGGTCTCTTTGAGAATGAAGCAATAAGATAGGGATTGCCAAATTAGTCTGCTTATGAACCTTCAGTTCTTCCTTGTAAGTGAATCTTAACAGTCTTTTAAGTGATACTAAGTGAAACAGGTTGGCCAGCTTAAGAGTTGTGCAGAGCAGCCAAAGAGGATAATACATCTGGTGCCTTTTAATACCAGAGCTCATTCTTTATAGGAAGATAGCATCCTAGCATGTTGCTCTGAACAGTAAAGAAATGCCTTTTAATGCTATTTGCATAACCCAGTAAGAATTCCTCTGGTAGCAATGACTTGAGAGAAAGTATCAGACAGAACCAGACCCTTCTGGCAAGTTCTCTGCTAGGTCTATCAAAATCAGAAAGGGCAAGGTGGATTGAGAAAGGAGTGCAGTTCCTGAAGTGATATTTGAAGGAAATGTCAAAGGCGCTGGAGGAGAAAGATTCCTAAATATAGGTGTTAGAGTAGTGCCTAAAAATACCAGCTACTGTACTTGGAACTGGAAACTTTATCCCTATAGCCTGCTAAAGGTCAAGAGAAGGGATGAAGTATAAGAGATACAATTTATTGACCCAGATACTCATTCTATTAATACCCCTTCTATATTGTGCTGCTTGCTTGATTAGTTGGGTAAACTACATTTGAATGGTTCTGCATTTCCTGGTCTACATTACTAATCTGTATTGAATAGAATACCACAATAATGGTTTGTCTCTTTCCTATGATTTTTCAGCCTGGTGTAAAAAAAAACTCAGTTATGGAGTACACATAGAAAAAATTCACTGAAACACAAGTTTCTTAGCCCTCAAAATATTTTTCCTAAAATATAAGACAGACAGGCCTATGAGGTTATAGTTATAGAGGTTATAGTTCACTATTGTAAGAAGCTACTGGGGCTAGGCATATCTCATGGGCTTAGCATTTTTTTTTTACCTTCTCTCTCTCACTAAGTTTTCTTCCAGCTTTATAACTGCATGGGACATACAAAGGTATGCAGCTGCAGACTATTTGCTCATTCACCTAAGTGGTAACTGTTTTAATTGATGGTTATCCCTCAGGATCTTAAATGGAATGAAATGTTTTCCCATCCCTAGTGCAACAATTCATTTAACTTCCTGCTGTCTTTCACTTGGCTTTTTTCTACAAAAAATGACAAATAAATGAAGCTTATGAACCTATGGTAGAATAGAGCTGGCAAGCAGAACCATACAGAACAAAAGAGTTACTATAATTCTTCACTATTAAACACTTGATTCTGTCTGCCTAAAATAGTTAATGTTGAAATTTTTAAGGAGACAGAAACAAAGGTACTTAGTAGTGACTTCTTGCATAGTAGAGTGAATGCAACGTTTTATTTGCTCATACTGAACTGTATATTGTAATAGCAGATTATAAGCAGGTATTAGCAGATGGTATTTGTTTTTATGTTCTGATGAATATCACCTCTTAACTTCTTCAAACCAAACCACTACAACAATAGACCAGGCTGGTTTGAAACGTACATGAAAGCGCCTCTGCTGTTTCTGGACTGTAACAGTGGGCTGGTAAGAGAAATGTGTAGAATATTTGAACAGCAGGTATGCACAAGATATAGATATAACACTTCCAAGGTGCGCCTGGTGGGGGTGCCTGTGCTGGATCCAATCCAATCTCTTGATAGTTGTCAGACCCAAAAATAAAGAAAGACATATAATGAATCTTCCAAGAAAATTTCTTTATTGTTCCATACCTGTAGACAGAATAATGCCCAACTAAAGGAAACTATTACCCATATGAAGCCTATACTTAGGGAACCATTAGGGAGGGTCTGTCTTTACCCTCTTTCTCAGAAATTATCTGAACTAAGTTGTTGTTTCTCTGGAATGCATTCTCCTGAGAATCTACCTCCTTACTACATTTCATCACAACTGATTATCTTTAGGCAAATATATTCAATTAAAAATTCGTTGAGTTTACCCATCCTTGATTTGAATAGTAAGAATGTAGCATTAAGTGCAGATGCTTTATACATCAGTTATAAAGGCCAAGGGTTAATAAGGGATGGGATTTTGGGCTCACATGTGTCCTATGAATGTCATAATTGAATAGAGGATTTGAATGCAAATGAATGAATGGTAAGTCTGCAATTGAAAGGGCATTTTAAGTTTCTGCTTTATCCCACATGATGTTCTTTTTCTTGCTCTAGAGGTGGTTTGTGGTGCCCCTTCCATCTACCTTGATTTTGCCCGTCAGAAACTTGATGCCAAGATTGGGGTGGCTGCACAGAATTGTTACAAGTTGCCTAAAGGAGCTTTTACAGGAGAAATCAGGTATGTTGCCAGAATTCTCAGGCTGAGCAAAGCCACATGTTTTAGCTAGCAGTGTGCTAAAAGCTCATTTTCTACAATCTGTTTCCTCTGTTTCCAGCCCAGCTATGATAAAAGATGTTGGTGTCACCTGGGTGATCTTAGGACACTCTGAGAGAAGGCATGTCTTTGGCGAGTCAAGTGAGGTGAGTGATTTGCCTCTTTGAGTTTCTTTTCCCTCTTCACTGCCATCTATGACAGGCACTGGGTTTCATATACCCAGGATATGTACCAGGATATGCACCAAGCTTGTATAAGTTTTTTTACATTGTTTCTGTCTCTTTTCAGCTCATTGGACAGAAGGTGGCCCATGCCTTGTCTGAAGGGCTTGGGGTCATTGCTTGCATTGGAGAGAAACTTGATGAGCGAGAGGCTGGTATCACAGAGAAGGTTGTATTCGAGCAGACCAAGGCCATTGCTGGTAAGAGACCATGAGGGAAGTAGGGAAGGAGTTTCTCATCTCCTCCATCCTTCCTGACATCTTCAAAAGAGCAAAAGTCTCTTGTTTTTTTAAAAAAAGAATTAAGTTCCCATTAACTAGGGAGATTGTAGTAGTAAAACACCATTTATTGCTGTTAAAGTAATCAGACAATAATTCTAGATTAGACATAAAACGCCATAATTCATGCTCAGAAAGTCTTACATCATAGTTAACAGATCTTTTAGGCAAATCCCGAGTGTGTCGCTTGTTGTGTTAGCTGCTGGATATACTAATGCCCATTGTCAAAAACAAGGGCTCCAGAGTTAAAGGGTCATTGCTATGACTGATTTGTCATTAGGCAACTGTCCTTGAGTGTTTTCATTTGCATCACTTGTTTTCAGCCTTTGTTGGCTGAAATGCATAGAAATGCATGGAGGGAGCTGCAAGACACCACCAGATGACTATTCTTCCCCTCTCTGCCATGTGGGATTTTTCCTAGTCTTTAAATAACATTTATTTGCTTTGTTTTTTCCCCAGACAATGTGAAGGACTGGAGTAAAGTGGTTCTTGCCTATGAGCCAGTTTGGGCCATTGGAACTGGTAAAACTGCAACTCCCCAGCAGGTATGAATGTGACTGGGGACATCCTGTTTTCAAACCTTGGGACTCTCTTTAGAGTGAATAGCATTTCTTATCTTCACTTCAAGATGTCTCCTACATGACAATACAACTTCTTAAATGTCCACTTTTTTTTAATCTACTTCCTCTTGCAGGCCCAGGAAGTTCATGACAAGTTGAGGAACTGGCTGAAGACCCATGTTTCTGAAGCTGTTGCACAGTCAACTAGAATCATCTATGGAGGTAAGTAGAATCTGTTACCATCATTGCATAAAACTGCTGTGGTAACAATTTGCCAGTTTGTCTCCTGAATGCATAGCAAGCTCCCAGTTTCTAGTTTCTGCGTAATAGAACATTGATATTTGACTTTCATCTTTGTAAACCACAAACCCATGCTTTTAGAATATACTTAATGATATCCTGGCCAGATGGATGATAACCCCATCCACCCTCAGCTACACACAATTGGGGTGTGAAAAAAGTTTTTTTTTTAAAGAAGATAATCACTTGATGATATTTTATGGGGAAACAAGCAGCTGAGAAGTGGTATACAGTAAGACTTATAGATGCCTCAAAAAATGATTTGGAAGAAATGCTTCTCATTCAGACAAGAACAGCATCTCTGGTATTTGTTAAAACAATTTTGTTTCAGATTAATGTGGCTCTCCCCAAACTTTGGGGTGGGGGGAATCAGGGTGTTCAGTCCTCTTAAGTAAATTACAAAGCCTGCCAATTATACTGAATAGGTTTCTGATAAGGATTTATTTATTTAAAAGATTGGTTTGACTGCCTAGGCCAGTGATGGCGAACCTTTTTTTCCTCGGGTGCCGAAAGTGCATGCACGTTTGCTATCACACATGCGCGAGTGCCCACACCCATAATTCAATGCCTGGGGAGGGCAAAAACGGCCTCCCCCACCTCCCTGGAGGCCCTCTGGAGGCCGGAAATGGCCTGTTTCCCAACTTCTGGTGGTCCCTTTAGGCCCATTTTTCGCTCTCCCCAGCTCAGAGGCTTCCCTGGAGCCTGGGGAGGGAAAAAACATCCTCCCTCATCCCCCTGGAGGCCCTTCGGAAGCCGAAAATGCCCTCCCAGAGCCTCCGTGCAAGCCAAAAATCAGCTGGCCAGCACGCACATGCATGCTGGAGGTGAGCTAGGCAACGGCTCACGTGCCGGCAGATATGGCTCCACGTGCCACCTGTGGCACGCGTGCCATAGGTTCGCCATCACTGGCCTAGGCTATACAATGTAATGCTGTGTGACTAACAACAACTAAACCCATAAAATATATTAAGAAATACCCTTCCTCCTCCATTAAAAGTCATCAAGCTCTAACCAAACACCATAATAATTTGATTGTTATATGCCATTCAGAGTTGCTTTTTGTGGAATGGATGGCTATTTAAATGAGCCGAGGTGGTGCAGCGGTTAGAGGCAGGTACTGCAGGCCACTTTAGCTGACACTGATCCGCAGGTCAGCGGTTCAAATCTCACCGGCTCAAGGTTGACTCAGCCTTCCATCCTTCCGAGGTAGGTAAAATGAGGACCCAGATTGTTGGGGGCAATGTAAATATACATTGCTTACTGATGTAAACCGCTTAGAGAGCGCTTGCACTGTGAGGCGGTATATAAATCTCACAAAATAAATAAATAAATAAATAAATAAATGTGATAAATAACAGCCTTACACCAACTGTGCTTGCGCTGGGTTCAATTCATGTCTTGGCCCAATGCTAGTGGAAAACTAGACCTGCCTCCTAGGCAGAATAGGTCCTACCAGATGACATCATTTGGTAGAGGGGACCTGAAACATGCCCATCCTGTTGGATCTGGTGGGATGGGCAGATTTCCTTAAGAGAGAGACAAGCTGGCCCTGTGCCATTCAGGACTTTAAAGGTGATAATCAGCACCTTGAATTGCACTAAGAATGAGAACCAGTGGGGTTTATAGTACAGGTGAATTTTGGAGCTGCATGTGCCATTGCATTGTGGATCAAATGAAGCTTCTGGGTGGTCTTCAAGGGCCACCTCTAAACTGCATTGCAGTACAAGTAGTCCTCACTTACCAACAACCACTTGTTCAGCAACCATTCAAAGTTGGGACAGTGCTGAATGAATGAAACTTATTACTTGTTCTCCAAAGATCTGGCTATTGCACTGCCTCTGTGCTCACATGATTGCAATTCAGGTGCTTGGCAACCATTTTGCACTTAGGACGGTTTTGATATTCTGCAGCAATATGCTTACCTTTTGTGACCTTACCTGCTAGCTTCCCACAAGCAAAGTCAATGGGGAAGCCAGGAGGGAAGGTTGCAAGTCACTCTGGTAAGTCCCCTTCCCTGCCTTCCTCTGAACTGTGCCACACACTACATTCCTTGGCCTCTCTACACTCACATCAACCCACACCTTCTTTCCCCTGGCTTCCCTGAACTTGTATGGACCCACATCATCTTCTCAGTATCTCTTGTGCTTTCAACCTCCTTCCCTTGGACTCTCCACACTCACATGGACTTGTGCCCTCAGCTTCCGTACATTCACGCCACACCACAACACCCTCCTTCCCTAACTCTCATACAGCCTGCACCAAGCCTCCAGGTCTCCCCCAGCCGCTCCCCCCTCACGCCCCCAGTGGCATCCCATCATTTCCCACTTAATGACTTGCATATCTTGGGGTTATGACAGCAGCTGTAATGGGCTTTTTTATTACATTGTTTAGCTATGGCAATCTTAGTCCCAATTGCCATTGTAACTTGAGGATTGTCTATATATCTCTTTTAGATTGTACTCCACCACATGCCTATTGCCTAAGCCCATCTGATTAAACTATACATTCCATCTTTCCCAAAGCTTTGCATGGGGATCGTTAGCATTATCTTTAAAAAATAATAATGATGATGAAACACCTTGCATTTTCTATTTTTACTTGCTGTATTCTACTTTCTGGATTTTTTTTCTTTTTCTAAATGAAATTTTATTCTTTCCAGGTTCAGTTACTGGTGCCAACTGCAAAGAATTGGCTTCCCAACATGATGTGGATGGCTTCCTTGTTGGGGGGGCTTCCCTGAAGCCTGAATTTGTAAGCATCATCAATGCAAAACAGTGAAACCTTCTCTATAGAATCTGAAATATAAAAAAAAAAAAAGCTGGAGGGAGAACCAACCTAGTTGGAAGAGAAATACTGTAAAGATACACTTGCACTCAAGTGAAATGGCCTCACCTTCAATCCCTTTTCCCACTTTATCATTCATCTCTGCTGCTAAACGTGGATGCCAATATATGAACATTGTGTTACTTCATAAAAGGAATACTTCATTTGCTTCCTCTGTACTCGTGAGAGGGGCTTCCTGCCTTGGTCTTTAGGCCCTGTAAACTAGTCGGAGGCCTGTTTTCTTTCCACTCCAAACTTCTGCTCTAGAGGGTCATCTGCCTTGTTAAGGAAGGCATTCACCTCATGGTTCACCTAATTTGGACTCAGTGCCTAGTGGCTTGTACTTGCCTGTAAGTTGTATATTCCTTCCGTGTCTCCTAGGTCATTGGTAACTAGAAATAAACAAATGGAAAGTAGTGTGTAGGAATTATTTTTGTTGTTTGAGGGGAAAACATCTCAAAAGGTTTTGGCATACCTAAGACATTTTTAGAGAAAACATTGCTGAATTCTCATTCCTTACCACTGCTGGTTCTCTTCCAGCGAGCTAGGAATTGGAACTGAATATAAGAAACTATATGCATATGCTTAAGGGAAAATGCCTGTAAAATACTGTGTGGGCTTGGATTTCTCAAGATCTATAGCAAGAATCAAGGCTCAATTCTTCCCTATGTCTGACATATAACTGGTTGCTAGTCAGTTCCTCACCAGTGTTATGAAATGTCTTCCAAGCTCCATCAAACACTACCAGTTCCATTTATTTGTCTTTCAAACGGCACCTAACCTCAGATGGCTAGGGGCAAAACTGTTCTCCCTGTGTTAAGAATGGGATTCTGCTTAAAAAGTGCCTCACATCTCCTCAAAGTTACACTTGGGCATCATCATAGAATCGTCATTAGGATTATATAGAAATCAAAAGGAATTCACAGTTCTAAATGTTTGTTGACCTATTCTAAAATGGAGAAGACCCAATATTGAGTAGGATGAGAATATTTGACATAGGTCTGTCCCTTTTGAGCCTCTTGGTTGTCATAAATGGTGCTGTAATGGTAAAGCTATTTTAAGAAAACGGGTTATACTGAGAACATATCCAAAGTACCGGTAAGTAATTTGTTGTGGATATACATACAGGTTTACATGTATATATCATTAGGCCATATTCAGTTGGTTGGAAGTAGGGATACATCAACACAACAAGATTCAACCAGTTATGACCACAGATAGAATGAGCTATTTTTTTATTATTAAAAGCAGGCATGGCAAATAAATAACCCATTTTAATTATTCCAAGATTTAAGAGTTAAAAGAGGCAAAAAGTATAGCTTGGAGAAGTCTACTGCGGACCTTCATTTATTCTGTCCCTGGTGAGAGAACTTTTGTTAGAGGTAAAATGTGGATTGATGAAGGAAATGTGAGGTTGGAGGTTTTGTTTTGTTTTTGCTTTTACTGAGATATAGTCACGTTCCAAATTATGAGTCTAATTTCCAAATAATTGTATATGACACTCAAAACTAATCCGTATTTTAGGCAGAATTGTAGTAGGCAACGTGAGAGTGTTGCCCTTTGAGGTAGTCTGGAAAGAAGCACAAACCATGAGTACTAACATACATTTATTGTAGGGTTACAGTAACAAAATCTTGCAAGTCTTAAAACACTTTTCAACTCCTTTCCAGAAAAGTAGGGAGGATCCCTTTTGAGGTGCTTCCTACCCCTTTTCCTTCTGTGGACTGAGGTAGCTTTTGCATAGCAGATATCCAGGCTGTGGCTCTTCCTCCCAATTCCCAGGGTCATTCTCACGTACCATCACATACCCCTTGCTCCCTCCCCACATACATTTGAAAACTTGTAGGATAGCTTAAGATGCAGATGACAGGAACCGTATTCTGTACTATTTTTTTGTGACCCCTCCCTCAACAAGACAATATTTGCTTTTTCTGGAGCATTGCCCCCTTTTTTCCTAAGGGCAGAATCACTTGCAAAAAGCCTACAGTGAATTACCAGTACATGTTTCACTTTAGGATAGCAACATGAGTAACATCTTTTATATTGTTAAAATTTGAGATTAACCATTCCAGCAATCCAAGACTATAGTTTTATTTTTATTTTTAATTAGCCAGAGTTCTTGGGAGCCCATTTTTTTTATTGTTTCTAAGAAAGCTATCAACTAACTTTAGATTACGGTTAAGTAGGAATTTCAGACTGTATTTTCTATCAACATCTTCAAGTAGTTCCTTGTCTTTGCAAAAATAATTTGAGCATCAGAGAGACAAATTAAAAACATCCTCAATTGCTGGAAGTCCCATTGATTTCTGAACCAACTTTGTCTCATTTCTTTAATTTTTATTAAATAGTTTTTCAAACAAAATGCAATTTATGAAGTAAGAATAAAGATTAAAAAGAAGAGAACAAAAATAAACATGACTTCTGATTTTGCAACAAAAATTAACGTGTTATCCAATCTCCCTCATTAATATTACAAAAATCCCTTTGGCCCCTGGTTTAGTCCTTATTCGCTTATCAAATCTATAAACCACCTCACTTTTCTCTATTTTCAACAAAAAGTCCTTAAAAGGTTTCCATGACAAACTGAGTTTCATCTCAGATCTTTACAACCCATTTCTCTATGGTGCATATGCTTGTCTCATTTTTCATGCACATTGCCAAAAGCAGAAATGTAACCAAGAATATAGTTAAAGATATTTACTGAATTAAGGGCGAAATTGAAATGGATAACATTCAGGAACTACTGCAATTTGCAGAATTGGTGAAAAAAAAATACTGGTAGAGATAGCATCTATTATAGCAACTGCACTTTGAAATCAATTTGCCTTGTACAAATTTTATCAAGGTGAAAATACATTAAATTCAGTCACTGAATTTGGATAAAGCTGTTTTTGATGCTCTTCTGTTTAGATCAGTGTTTTCCTTGCCACATTTGAAAAATACTGATCTAGATGTGTGCATTTGTTCCATGTCCAGATCAAGGATATGGTAATATTAGAAACTCCTGGTGCCACTTCTCAGGCTGGGCTGTAATTCTATCACATTCTTTGGACATACTTTGGCTCCTGCCTCAGATCTGTTGAATAGACTACAATGTGGTTTGCATCTCACTGGTTTAATTAATCAGAGAACAGCCTGTTGTGATGCTGGATTTGTTTGAGGCGGCTGTCAGTTAAAGCATCTGTCAGTTCAATTTGTTGGATTCAAATGACTCCATTAATATAACGCCAAAAGGATTAAACCTCCATGTTTTGTTTTTTAAGTTGACATAATCAAGGGGTTAAACTTAAATCTGTACACCCAGTAATTAAGCCCCACCAAGATCAATAGGACTTGTATATATAGGATTCCAATATACAGTATATATAAAGGGCTAAATTGAAGAAATCAGATTATCTAACATCTGTAACAAATTATCTCTTATTTTTAACCATAGCACTTACTAGATCAAAAATCATACATGAATCAGGCAGGTGTTTGAACTAAACTTTTTATCTACACACTGCATAGAATTTAACAAGATGAACGTGACTATAAATATTTAAATTCTGGAACTATAAATCAGGTAAATAGCATTTTGGGGGGCCAAGGATCTTCTCTATTAACAGTCACATCACAGAAAGAAACAGAACAAAAGCCTTGTGGCCTTTGCTACAACATATCAAAAATCGTTGTAGCCTGATTTCTTAATATGTTCATGCATAAGGGAAATTGTGTGGTTTCTAGAAACCCCGAAGTCAAATATTAAACTGATAAGTTATTTCATAAATACCACTTTATTCAGCAGATTGCATAACTTTTAATCCAATTACAGGGAAGAAATTATTGAATTGTTATATGTCAGCAAACTTTTAGTTTGATCAATCCTATGTCTTATAATGGTAGCATGTGCAGATAAGGACATGTGACCTTGGACTTCAGACAATATTACATAGTGGCCATCAAGAATAAGGACAAAGTTCATAAAAGAATTGGAGTTGACAGTTTCCCAACTGAAGACATGCTCACAGCAAGGGGGGACAAAGAACATACTGAGATGGGATATGAAAGTCTTGACAAAAGAGATTGTTCAGGATCCTAACTTCTTCCAGGAAGAAGGAGATAATTCTCAATTTTTTAATTTACTGGAATAAAGAATGAAATAAAGCTAGTGCCTCGTGTACAGTAACTGGTAAGAACAAAAACTTTTACAAACATTTTTAAAAGTATGAAATTATTCTCCAAAGAAGAAGAAACCCATCTTACACAAGATACTAAATCATAAAATATATAGTATATGTAGTATATGTAGTATATAAGCTACCACCATAAGATAAACCAGAAACAAGCCAACTACATTCTGATGTAATAAGTGAGCTCAGACTTATTCTTAGAATCCAATGCAATCCTAATCACAGTGGACCTGTCCAGAATACTTCTCAGTGTTAACAATCTTCATGCATAACTGAACTGATTCAATTTCGATAATCCCTCATGACTAAATGCGGTCACAACCTGCATAATAGGTCGCAAGTGGTCTCAAAACATTCTATGTGACTTTATAGAACAGGCTTTTTATTTCCCACTTTCTTTTGATGTTTCTGTTTTACCATAACTAAGGTATATCTTGGGAATAGTCCAACAGAATCCTTAACAAATCTCGTTTAATTTCTACACTGTCTGTAGCCAGCCTTTAGATCCCGAGCACTGGATAAAATGCCTGATCAGCCCTCTGGAGTTAGCCTGATAGTGCCCAGCATTTTATCTTTTTCAGCTATACGTACTTAGCTTTTAGGAAGGATTTTTGCGCATGTTGCAAATGTATCTGCTACATACGGTAAGTATTGTATTTCTCAAGAGTGCAGTTACTTGTGTAGATGTAACCCTACTACCGCTACATGTTTTATGTCTTCTGTCACTTCATTGACATGCCCTTTGGGGCACAGAGCAAAATCTATTTTCATGTTAAAAGAGCAGGGGAGAGACACCCTATGACAGGGGTGTCAAACTCGATTTCATTGAGTACCGCATTGGGGTTGTGTTTGACCTCAGGAGGGGGCATGGCCAGCTCGATGTCACTCGTCGAGGCTCTGTTTTTGGCCGCAACAGCCTCCTGCAGTCCTCTGCCAGCAAAAACAGAGCTCCCTGAGCTCTGTTTTCACTGGTAGAGGGCTGCAGGAGGCCGTCACGGTCGAAAACGGAGCCTGGGAGGGTCGCACGCAGCCCTCCCAAGCTCCATTTTCACTGGTAGGGGCACCACGGGCCGGTCCTTTGCTGTTTCCAGGACTGCCATGCAGGCCAGATCTAAGCACCCCACAGGGTGGATCCGGCCTGCGGGCCTTGAGTTTGACACCCCTGCCCTATGATATTCAAGTGGAGGAGTCCCCAAAATATAGAAGTGGACACCACAGTCTTTGGTGCCATCTGCCATCACCAGACTAGTGTTTTCAGTCTATCCACTCCCCCCAGAAATCTTACTTCCCATTTTTGATGGTAGATAACCAAGAAATAGCAATATTTTTTGCCAGAAAAGCATGTTTCTATTAGGAAGGTCGACCCTGCCTGGTCCAAATGAATGTAATTAAGTCACAATTCTTCACTTGCCCATTTCAATGACTTCACCATGTCAGTGTTCACTAACTGTGACCCTTGACTGCTGTAGCAGGAGCAAAGCAAATGTTTGGTTCATGCTGGGAAGATAGTTCCCCAACTACTTGCAATTTAATTAGCAATTTTAGAGATTGACCAAGAAGGGCTGCTTCATTCAACTGATGGCACTATGCTCTTCTGCACCAAATCCTCTGCAAGCTGAAATCAAGAACCAATAACTGATTATTTGTAGCCCAACATGTGTATTATACATTCATAGGACACAGCCTCCTTCCTCACCCAACCTTCTGTATCTAAGTGCTCTTTATTTAATTTACTCCTAATACAGGACACTTTTGCCAAGTGACCTGCATGTTAGATTAGTCTAATGAGATTATTTACTTGATTCATCTAAGTGTTCCAGGTAGTATTCTGCATTAAAATAAATGCAGAATAAAAAGTTCAGCAGAATTCATTAAAAGCAATACTAAAATGAGTTAAAAGCCTGACAAAAGTCCATGCTGCGGTAAAAGCAACTTGGAATGCTATGGTTCTTTGACTTGTTCAATTGATTTGCTATGCTGGTTCAGCCTGTAGTGTAAACCCGTGGCAGTGTGGATGAATCGGTCACTACAGCTTAGTATATTCTCTCAACAGCACCCCAATTTATTATCACATAAGCCTCCACTGATGAGGGAGATGTAATGGATCCTCATGAACCCTATTTGTCATGCATCTATAAGCTAGTTAGCCAGGCAGCCAAAAAGTTATAGAAGCCAGAGGGAAATAAAATAGGGAAGGCGCAGGGGATTGAAAGACCGGCAGAATAAATACAGTGACAGCATTCATATGAGATAACATGTTAGCATAACTGAAAAAAATTGACAAAAGGTGGTACAGAACAGTGATACAGAAATAAGCACTGTATGTGTGAAAAAGATAACTGTACTGTGCCCTGAATGAAGAACATAGAACACAGAATGATAGAGCTGGAAGGGGACCTTGGAGGTTTTCTAGCCCAACCCCTTGCTCGAGCAGGGGACTCTATACCAATTCAGACAAATGGTTATCCAGTCTCTTATGTCCAAAGTGACAGCGTGGACATCCTGTTATTTCTTGTTTTTTGCATCCCATTCTTTATTGTTGACCCGGCTCTGCTTCGCTTCTTCTGACTCCTTGGAGGAGGGTTTCTCAAGCTTAGCAACTTTTGTGGATTTAAATTCTCAGAATTCCCCAAACGCCAAGCTTGAACATAGCTTCAGAGGCTCCCCTAGGACGCTTTATGCAAATCTCGCAGCTTTCATCCAATCCCCTTCTCCCGCGCTTTCTTCCAGCCAGCCTTTCCCTGCGGCCGCCTTCGCGGGGTGGAAAAACCTGGCAGTCGTTCGGCGGCTGTCGGAGAAGTAAAGGCGTCCGCTGGTGACAGGGCCCGCCTCCTCCGGAGTTGCCCTAGCAACCATGTAATCCACATTTAGCGGCTAAATTTTGCACCGGGTCAGCAACTCGGAATGGATAGTACGGTAGTAACTGTTTAGGTACTGCTGCTTGGAGAGTTGAAGGGACGCGAATTGGGCAGAAGGTGGAGCTAAAGGGCCAGGGGTGGTTGCCTTGGTTTTCACGAGAATAGGGACGCTAAAGGCACACAAGGTGGGCAACAGCAATAGAGAGAATTTCAACCGGTGCAGCTTCTGCCCAGGGTACGTAATAAAATGCATCTGACGGTTTTCTCCTTTTTAGGGGGAGCAGGTGGGTGCAAGGGCTTCAGCTTCTCTTTTGCTGTCGGACTATTTGAAACATGCCGGTGAAGTCCTTGTTTAATTTTTTATGTATCTGCCTTCCTATGTCCTAGTTGGCCTCAAAATTGTCAGTTCAGCCCTCTTGTTGGGCTCCCATAGATTTTTCTGAGGCTTCTGACCAAGATAAGATTCTAGTCCACATGACAGCTACCTGGAAGATGTTTTAAAAGGTCTTCAAAAGGACACTATGCTAAAATACCAGCTGAAATATAGGACGTTTCCTAAAAGCATTTCCCTCCCACCTCCTGTAATGGTATCCTCAAATGAGAACATTTTGCCCTTCTCACCAATACCAAGTTTGTTCATATTCAACTGAAATAAGATTCTGGCCAGTTGTTAGAAATCACTTACAATCTTTGTTATTTATAGCCTGAAAGCATTAACTCTGGAAAATGTCAGATGAGGAACCTGATGATGAAAATGATACTGAAGAAGAAGTTGAAGAAAAGAAAGAAGAAAGGGAAGGGGAGGGGGAAGGGGAAGAGGATGAAGAAGAGGAAGAGGTAATGCATGTTAATATTTATTGTATTTTTTTCAAAAAAATATAAAACACAATTCCTTTATTCATTCATGGAATTTATACAGTACCTCAATCCAGACAGTAAACAATTTATTGAAATTACATTAAAACTGGAAAATGTTTTCTCTGCCCATCAAAGTCAATGCAATTTAAAAGAACTTAATGTAGCTCTTAACATAGCCTATGTAGGATGCTTTTTGCAAAAGATACCACAAGTTCCCTTTCTAAAGCATATAAAACAAGAAATTCCTGACAGAAAAGAAGAAACAGTGAGCAGGTTAACCTTTTTAGAAATAAAGTAAATGTATGTACATCTCTGAGATAATGGATGCTGATTTTAAATAAAACTGTCAGCTTACAACCCATAGTTTAGTTCACTCATCTCTACCCTGAATTTTTTAATCTCTCCCCCATTCCCCAGCTTGTCTGCTGTAGTGAAGAAGACATCAACCACATGCACACAAAGGAAGGCATGCAAAGTGTAGAAGGAAATGTGTGAGAAAAATAACTATTGCCTCATCATTCACTCTTCAGATACAAAAGGATTGCTGTGACTTGATGTTTTCTTGTATCTTTTCTTGACTGTGCTTTCCCCCCCACAGCCCCAAGTTTCAACCTCTCTCAATCAGGAGATGGTGAAGGAAGGCCTCTCACTTTTATGTAAAACTGGCAATGGCCTTGCGCACGCCTTTGTGAAATTAGAAGTCAGGGAAAAGTAAGTGCACAGATATATATCTTAGTTTTCTAAGAATTTTGTCTCCTTTCAATGGGCTTTTATTCCATTTCCTGATGGAATAGAAATGTTTAGGGAAGGCACTGGAAAACTGATAATTGGGGAATAATGTAATTTTCCTCATTTTGTGACAGGGAACTGACAGATATCACATTTATCCATAATTTCATCCATCTACGGTATGTAGACTTGTCAGACAACTTGCTCCGTGACCTCTCTCCATTAGCATTTCTCAGACATTTGCTGTGGCTGAAAGTGGATAATAATCGGTTAATCAGTGCCGGCATAGAAGAGTTGCCTTACTTGCAGATTGCAAGCTTTGCCAACAACCACATCAAGGACTCTAATGGCATTATCCACCCACGTTTGGTCAGCCTTAACCTGAGAGGTGAGTGGGTATACACTTAAGGATTCCCCTGAATCTAGAGGGAAACATCTCCCTTTATGTTTTGCAGAAAAGGAATCCTGGACAAATTAATTATCACTGCTTATTATTCTCCTATCCAGGCAATGCGATTGAGGCACTATCAGAACTGAATCCAGATATCCTATCAAATCTGCACACAGTGGAGTTGCGAGGAAACAGTCTAAAGTCTACAGTTGGAATCTACTTGCCCAAGCTCAAAAACCTGTACCTGGTAAGGGAACTTGTCCTCAAGCACCCTTTTCACTATATATCAAACTAGACATGGTAATTGCATACACAAATATACTACAGAGTAATATAGTTATAGAGGCTACAGAGAAGCCCGAGAAACTCTGATGATGTGAAAGGTAGAGCGTGCAAATGAAAATCTTCCCTTTTTTGCCTTGTTAAAATAATTTTTTCCAAGTTTTCCTTGCAGTACATATAGCAGCTTCAAAGACACAGTTTATGCCTGATTGTGGCAGGGTAATATAGTTAAACAGAAGATGTGTTAAATTGCATAGTCTGATCTTTTGTATTTCAAAATGGATATGATTTCAATCATTAACATGTAGAATTACAGTCCAATGTTAGTGCACAATTTCCCAAGCTTGACTCCAATTTTTGTTGATGCACTGTAATGATTTTACAAAGAACTCCACAGTTTTGGGTTCAGATTCCCATTCTAGTTCCCATAAAGCCCACTGAATGAAGCAGCCACATTCTCAGCAGACTAACAGTGTTATAGTAAGGATAAAAAAAAGAGTGGGAGGACAGAAATCATGCTGGGCTCCTTGACGAAAGAAACAGCATAATCTTGAAATTAAATTAACAATAAAAACAAAATGCCATTGTTAAAATTGATCACTGGGGAATATAGAGGGGAGGGAACATTAGTGATGACTCAAATTTGTCACACATCATGTGCCAAGAATGTGATAGTTCTCTTTCATATTTATTCATCTTAGGGCAATTTCTTTATTACACTTGAGATCACAATAGTATGCAAACTGTCAAGATATTCTTGTCTCTTAATCAGGCAAAATGTAACAAAAAGATTTATAGGAGACAGAGGCAAGTGCTGACTTGATTCTGAAGCCATAGAGTCTATAGAGTTTAAATTGAATGCAGGAAATCCACCTATCCCTCAATTTTCTCCTTTTTTCCAAGTAAGACTTGGAAAATGATATCCCTAAAATTAATTGCAAACACATGACTGGTTTATATGGTCTCTTATTCCTCATTATTGGGTGAATGTACTTTCAATTCAACTCTGATATTCTGTTCTCTACAGCATACCCTACAATATCCTCTTTTTTTTAGGCTCAGAATATTATTAGTCGTCTAGAGGACTTGGAAAATCTGGAGCAACTCACAACTTTACACCTGCGTGACAATCAAATTGAAGTGTTGGATGGCTTCTCAAGCAACATGAAATCTCTTCAGTACATCAACCTACGGTGTGTGGGCTTCTGTATTGAATATCAAAGTCATCTTGGAAATAAAGAGAATAATATGAGAAGTTATGTTTAAACCATGTCTTCCTAATAAATATCAATCTTTAATTTTTTTAAAAAATGCACTAGAACAGTGATGGCGAACCTTTTTTTCCTCGGGTGCCGAAAGTGCATGCGCGCGTGCTATCGCACATGCACGAATGCCCACAACCATAATTCAATGCCTGGGAAGGGCGAAAACGGCCTCCCCTGCCCCCCGGAGGCCCTCTGGAGGCTGGAAATGGCCCGTTTCCCAACTTCTGGTGGGCCCGGTGGGCCCATTTTTCACCCTCCCCAGGCTCCAGAGGCTTCCCTGGAGCCTGGGGAGGGCAAAAACGTCCTCCCCCGTCCCCCCGGAGGCCCTCCGGAAGCCGAAAACGCCCTCCCAGAGCCTCCGTGCGAGCCAAAAACCAGATGGCCAGCGCGCACATGCGTGCTGTTGCTGAGCTAGGCAATTGCTCGCGTGCCGGCAGATATGGCTCCGCGTGCCACCTGTGGCACGCATGCCATAAGTTCGCCATCACTGCACTAGAACATTACTCCTATTGACTGTATTAGATCACAGCAACAGGGACAATCTTACATGGTTGTGGTTAAATTATTGGATACGAAATGGGGACAATGGATTCTAGTTTACCAGTAAGTCACATTCATTCCCACAGGATTTTGCATAAAAAAATAAAAGGGAACTTTATATATGCCCCACCCTCATCCCCCAAATGAGGTAGGAAATAAGGCAAGGGCACAGAGGAGGCATTTGAATTATATAGCAATTATAAAAATAATAATAAATGACATTTGTTGTTCAAAATGAAATGTTAAGGTCCATAGAAATCAAGAGATGTAGTTGCAACTACAGTAACTCCCATTTTGCATCATATAGTATAATCACACCATGTTCCCATTAATGACTTCTAAAATCTTCCTAGCATCACTCAAACATCATTGAGGCAATATAAAGCTTGCTCTCAATATAATTACATTAGTACAATGATTATTCAGTGATTGTAGACCAATACTACACTCACTTATATCAGATCAGTAGGATCTGATATAAGATACCCTGATATAAAGATGTTAGATTTGTAGAAAATAAATAGTCACTGTAGCAGCCAAGACTTTTAAAGCTTCTAAGACATTTACTCTATCTGAATAGTGTGATTTGTAATTTAAACAGTTGCAGTTCACAATCATTATTAATTCCTACTGATCCCAATTGGTCCTAGGTGGTGATTGTTTTTTTACCGTTGTTATTATTAATAATTTAAATTTAAATGTCCTGTGCCATGAATAGCTTATTATGACCTTAGCTTAATGGGAAGATTCTGACACCAGATGTCTTATAAAAGTAAATGATTGTACAAGTAAAGTAGGCCGACAAAGGAAACACTTTAAATTCAGAAAAACTCTTACTTCTTTTTTTAAAATAGGCCATTTATTCTTCCCATTTCCTTCTGAAATTATTGCTTTCTTTAAATTATTATTTTCATAATAGGGATATTTTCTAAGGCAGATAATCTCTTTCTCATTTCTGCAGGGGAAATGCAATTGCACAAGTACAGGAGTTGGAAAAACTGCAAGTGCTGCCCATGTTACGAGCCCTGGTCTTGTTAGAAAATCCTTGTTCTGATGAGGCGGAATACCGTGTAGAAATCCTGGTCCTGCTCCCAAACCTGGAGCGCCTTGATAAAGATTTCTTTGAGGAAGAAGAACGCAATGAGGCTGCAGAAATACGTCAAAGGCGAAAGGAAGAAGAGCTGGAGTTACAGAAAGAAAGAGAGAGAGAGAAGGAGCTTGAAGTGAGACAAGGAAAAATATTTTTTTTTCTAATTAGAGCAATGCGAAATATAAAAGATCCAGCCCTTTTGTCTTTTGTTACAATTGCCTTAGATGTTTTTCTTTTAAGTCTACAGTGGTGTCACATATGGATCATAATTGAGAGTGGGCACAGGGAGAATATGTTATGAGCACTGGAGGGAGATGGATAATAAATTTCCTTGCCAAGGTTGTTCAACTATTTTGTGTAGTTGTTTAGTCTTGAATGGTGCATCTGGATAGTTCTCATGAACTATATTACATTTTATATTACCTTAATCCTTAACAGTATTCCATTATGGCATAAATTTGTTGCAATACAAATCTATTTTAATTGAAAGCCTACGTTTGATGAAGGGGATCTAGCCCACAAAAGCTTAATTTCATAATAAATTATTTACAGTGGTCTTTAAAATTTTACAGCAAATGTTATATTTTTATGCAGCATATTGTTATGACTTTCCTTTGGAAATTTGTAAACAAATGCAAAGTTGGCAGAGGCACAGGAAGAGAAAAATAACATCTAATTTAAGGAAATACAAATATACTGGAATCAAAAGATTCTGTTGTTGCATGGATAAAATTCTGGATTCTGCAATGTCACTAGCTCTAAAGGGACTTTTGGAAACAGAATAAATCATTCCATAACAGAGTTTATGGAACTGAAAGGAAGTAGCAGATGGTGCTATCTATACTATATAGCGGAAGATTTACAGGTGCAATTTATAAAAAAAAGCACAGGAAGCAAATTGATATTGGGAAACCACTGGAAAAAAACCCAATAACTGATAATGTCATTTTATAAAACTATAGTGCAGCCACACTGAGCAGAGGATATAATATCTATAAAGAAGGTATTGATAGTCTTACTAGGTAAAGATACTACAAAAGTATACAAGGATGTGGGTTGAGTACAAAGAATCAATAAAGGTGATAACCAGTAACTCAAAATAAAACATGTGCAAGGAGATTCTTCAGCACAGACTACATAATTGAATATCAAATACAGTAATATATGGACACTGTCCCTATCTTACAAAACTTTGAAATTGTACTAAGAGAAATGTGTAGGAAACAGTTTGATTATTCCATTATTCCAACAGTATGTTCACCCCTGAGGTATAGATGAGTAAAATCATACCTGCTTAAAATAAAGGTACTTCATTGTTTATTGTTTGTAAAATCCACAATATGCCCTAGAATTGTACAAAAATAAAAGGCAAATAGTTCACTGGGGATGCCTCACTGAAGTGGAATATCCAGATTAATAGCAGCTGATACTCTTGCTACTTCCAACAGAATTTGCCAAGGAGAGTGTCTCTGAAGATTATGTTGTTCCTGTCTACTATCTGGGCTATTATGATGATAGTCGTGGAAAATAACTCGCTTCTGATGCAGCCTGTATACTTAGAGTATGCCTGATGCTTTGCCATTTTAAGATCCTCATTTGGAAATACTCTGAGCCTGTTCTTTTTCCCCATATTTTTCAGGAAGCAGAAGACAATACTCAAGAAGACTTAACGACTGAGTGACAAGTATATGTAAGTCCCCGGAAAGGAGTAAGAGCTATAAGCTGCCTTCCAGAGTCTTCTTCCATGTGTTGTACAGCTCTGACCCGGTTAGCACTAATCTTGGCATGTCACAACAGAAGAGTATTGCATAGTTCCTGGATGGAACCATAGTGGATAGCATTCTGTTCTTTCAAATAAGTTGTGATTGAAGCATTTCAATAAAAAAAGAGTCTGGTGAAGCAAGGCAAAGCAGGTTGCTTTTGGCATCCCATTTCTGCAGCACTATCTCCCCCTCCCTTCCCGAGTCACTCCATCCTCTACGTGCTGTTTGCAAAGCTCCCTAGAAATCCTGACTCATTGTCGGCTCTAGGTCACATGCTGCCATCCTGGCCCTATCAGGAGCGGCACTATCCCACCACTGCTGCTGTTGCTGCTCATCCAGCTACTGGCTCAGAGGATACAGAAGCTTCCCTTCAAGTCCTGCATCTTTCAGCTCACCATCTAACTCCTCTTAGCAGCACTGCACTAGGAGGGTAAGTGCCATCCCCCTATCTCCCTTGTCCCCCCACTCCCAGTGACTTAACCCTGGTTCTCAGCAATTACCTCTTTAAGATTACTCCCTTAAGTACTACAAATATTGTCTTTGCCATTCTGAATTTTTTTTTCATGTGAGCTTTCTAACACATGACCTTCTGAGCTTTCTGTCTCACCTTTGGTGGCTGCAAATTCCTCTCTCTGGATGTTGTGTTTGTGATACCCGATCAGAACTGTGGAGTTGAGAGTTGGGGACAAAAAAAATGATGCGTCCTTAACAGAGATGTGCAGGGAACCTGACAAGTCTTTTTCACCCTAGGGATGAAGCTGAGTTTTCCCATTATCACCAGCTATAGGCAAGTAGATGGTGCCACTGCAGACTGTACCACAAGTATGATTGACACAGAGTGATACATTGGACACCTGTGTTCCACTTTGGGATCCTGAAAGGAAAGCAATGGCAGCCTGATAATCTCTTATTGCACCATCTTAAGATGATGGTGTGCTTTCCATCTTTTTGCTGGCATCTGGGAAAATGAAGATGTGGATGGGTTTCGTGCGACCAGTGCCTTATCTGAAAGCCTGGAGCTGCAGTCCATGCAGACATAACAACATTCAAACAGCTTCCCGTGGCTTTCTTGGGCTCCTCAACTGTGTCTCCTTCTCCCCCTCCCTGGCCAATCCTTATCCCTGCTTATCTGAGCCTGACCTCCTTTCAGAACCAAACTGCTCCTGGTGCCTCTGATTTTTCTTACTGCTGGTTTGGAAAGTACTTGTGTGGGAGAATGGGAAAGAGAGAGCTGGTGGAAGGAACTGAAGAATGAGGACCAATGTGACTGGGGGGTCAGGAAAGCAGCTTGAATAAACCCAGCTTTTCTGAACCTAAGAGTCTTTGAAGGACGGGGTCAAAGCAGAAGATACAAACCAATAAAATGTTCTAACCTCGATCAGTACTGGAATGACTCAAGTGTATCAATAGGACTGAGGAACAGAGAATTCTAGATTGCTTACAGTTTGGACTCTGCCAAAGAAATGCTGAGACTAATGGAATCCTCAATATGGATGCCAATCAATACATGACAGAATGTAGAGAAGAAATAAATAATCTCCTGATACTTGAACAGAGAAATTTCTGAGCTAGTTGAATCTTGCCATCTCAGAGTGATAGTCTGGGATAACAGGTCAGAATGGTGGATGGGAGGGAAATATATACTTTCAGGGGCCAGAAAACCCCAGCCTTAATGACTGACACTTAAAGACCCTGAGGGCTTTTCTTGCAAAGTGACTGCTATTTTTATGGATTAAAATGGATAGGAGAGAAGAAAACTTAATTCTGCCACAGTTTATACTATATGCTTAGTCTTTTCATTTGCCCGTTCCGGGTCAGCCGTCATCCCCAGTCTCATAGGTCTCTCTCTCCTAGACCTATTGTGGCTTTCATTCCGCTCTGTAGCCTGGCATCTGCATCACTGTGGTGCAGATAGAGGAATGTCCATAAATATCTTCCTGATGACACTAAAGGGCAATATGGTTTCATCATTCTTATTTTCCTTTCAGATTATAGTCATTGCTAAAAAAAATTACAGTTTAGCACCAGGCAAGAAGGGGATGGTTGAGCAAGGAGGCAAGTCAACTAACTATTGGAAGGAGATTTCACTGGGAAGGAAGAAAGCTGAATTCTGCATTCTTTTCGGGATCTGCCCACTTCCGCGGCTTTTGATAAGAATGGGTAGACCCCCTACTTTCATGCTAATGAAACAATTGACTGTTTTTTCCTCTGAACACTTCATTTGTATCCTTGACATCTTTATTTTCAGAATATTAGAGATGGTCAGAAGACACAGAACACAATCTTATAGGGATGTAAGAGTAGGCCTAGCTCTCTGTGAGACCTGGACTGGAGCCGAGGAAGAATTATGTGGGAAGTGCTCTGAGATTCATGAAGGAATTGTAGTTTTTACAATAAATGCGTGCCTGTTTTAGGCATGAGAGCTCCTCTATTTGATTACTGGTATCTCTGGTCAAACACCTATCTTGCATCTATAACATGTAAGTTGTTCAGATAAAATGTAAATAGCATGATTGGTAAACAGCCTTTTTAATTAAAAATAAGAACACATCCAGAAGGAAAAATTAAAATTTTCTTTATAGTAAGGCACTAATCCTGAGGAGTTGCTTAGCTCTACTAGTAATTTATTTGTACATACTGTATTTGTGTATGCTAGCTGCATTTGGCTCCTCCAAGAAGCTGAGAGAATAGTGGAATGTGTATAAATCTGCTGAGGTATAAAAGCAGTTAAGTTCAGTATGTCTTACTTCCAAATAATGTAATTAAAATTGCAACCTAAAATGGTTAAAGGAGGAAGCTGTGCTTCATAGCAAATAAATACATCCACTGAAAATAAGTTGTTATATTCTTCATCTCCCCAGTAAAACTGCACATGCCGGGACAGGAAGAATTTAGTTTTTATCAGAGGCAAGGCTGTGAATATCTTGTCTATTCTATGAATGCAGAAAAAAAGGAGAACTGCACACAGACCTCAGAGGTAGCTAGAATTCATTTAAGAAAGCAACTTTTCCCCCTAATCTTTACTATTCTTATTCTTAAATTGTGAAGTAACAGTTCAAAACATGTAGGTTTGGTTCTGATCAATCTCATAATTTAGGAATAACATTTGCAGCGCTAGAAGAACAAGAACCAAATGTCTCAACTTGCAAACATGCTGAATGATGAATAATTATTCGTGGTATAGGGTTTGGGTTGCCTGGGAAGATTTCAGTCCTTGCAAAGAGCACGTGCTCTGTTAAATGATGGTAACACACACACAACCACTTTGGATACTACACAATAATGGCATTATCAGGAAAGGCCACTATTACCTCCACATCACTGCAATCAAGAAGTGTGCACAGTATAAACTCAAACTAATGCCATTAAAGAACTACAAAACAGGATATAGGAGAGTATTAATGTTTTGTCTTGCAAGGGCATTTCCACATAAGGCTTTAAAACTGCTTAGATGGAGAGGTGGCCAAACTTACGGTCTCCTGTTACTGCCTAGTGCTGGGTACCCATCTTGAAGATTGGTGGTCTACCAGATGAAAAGGTAGACTAAGGTAGGGGTAGTTATCAGTGGGAAACTACCCATCTTCAAGAATACAGAGATCTGGAGTTTCTTGCAGAGAACCAGAAGATTTCGAATTTCTTTTGGGCCAGAAGTGAGCTGAGAATAATCTGGTTTTTAGTTTTAATTACAGTTAAATTTATTTATACTTAAATTTAGTTTTATGCCACACAAGTAGCATACAACACAGTTATTAATATAATGGAGCAAACCTGTGGTGGATTAACAGTACTAAAAGGTGAGTCCAATTTGAGCCATAAAGGAATTCATAGGAAAGTCCTAATCAAATTCTATGTAGTGAACTGTCCTACTTTCCTTATGGCATAGCTCCTCTTTATTTTAATAGGATTTGTACAGATGACCATCCTGAATAGATTCTGCCATGAAGTCCAAATCTGGATTTTCCATCTCTAATCCTCTTGTGATATATGTCATTACTTTTGCCTAGTGCCACCTCTGATACATTGGTCAGGCTTCATACAGCATAATGCACCTTCATTTGTGTACTGCTAGAGTCCAAATATTTCAAGTCATTCAGTTACTTCTTCATTTATAAAAATTGCACTGTATTGAACGATGAATTTTGACAAAGAATCTGCAATTACTTCATCAAAATACAATTTCCATAATTATTTGGAGAAACCACAGTAGCCAAATAGCTATTCTTCAGCTACTAGGGAACATGAACTGCAGGATATTATTGTATTCACATCCTACGCTGAGGCCTCCCACAAGCATATAGCTGGCTACCGAGAAAATAAAGAACTGGACTTGATTGGTTGAAGATGTGATACAGAACAGCCATATTAGCTTTTAAACTAGTTTAAAATTTGCTTGGGTTCTATTATACATTTGCCATCAGTTTTAACATACTTCTCTTTCTTTGATAGCAAAGGGAAATACGTTGGAAGGCAAATTTTCCCATTACGGAGAATTTATTGTGCTTTTTCAAGTTTGGGTTAGAAGTAGAAAGTGTCTTATCAATAGTATCAGTCTATGGCATGAAACCCTAAGAACCAATTGGTATGTGATCTAAGCAATTCAAGTCTAAATTTACAGCATCATTTTCTAAAGGAAGTTGTAGGATTGGAGGGGAATAGACATGGGACCAAAGCAGGAGGAAATAAATTATTTTTAAAGCCTTCTGATTCTTGAATTCAAATAAATCCATCCTCCCCATTTTCAGCTGCCTATTCTCTTTTTGGGATGATATAAAAGTAGAAGAAAGCACATTTTTACAACAGAATAATATCTGGAAACATTAACTGCACAGTCTGTGATGAAGTACTGTAGATATCAGCCATTTGTGGCAGACAGCTAGTCTCTGGTCTTTTCCTGCCCTTGAGTCAAAATACTATCCACCCAATACTATCCATCCTCATGTCAAGCAGAATATCAGCATGGCATGTGCTTTCCCCATTTTCAATCCCCATTCTACCTTTACATCTGTTACTACCAGTTACCTGATTGCCCTCCAAAAACTAACAGAATTCATAAGCTTGAGGCTACTTTTGGAGATGTCAGAATAAAGTAAGAAATCCTACATTAGCACCATGAACACTAAAGACAACTTAAATTTGCCTCAGGAGCTGGAGCAAAATGAAGTCAATGCTATTGGACCCAGCAGAAAAATAGACATTGAGAATACCTTTCCAACCATGGTCAGAAGCAGAGGCAAATGCCCTCTGAAGAAAACACAACAGGAAATTGAGGAAAAAGCAGATTGAACATTTCCTTCCTTCCTTCCTTCCTTCCTTCCTTCCTTCCTTCCTTCCTTCCTTCCTTCCTTCCTTCCTTCCTTCCTCCCTTCCTTCCTTCCTTCCTTCCTTCCTTCCTTCCTCCCTTCCTTCCTTCCTTCCTTCCTTCCTTCCTTCCTTCCTTCCAATAAGTGCAAGGCAGGCTGAATGACATCCAGCTGTTTGTCTCTTGTTTGCCATGAAACAGTTCCCTTTCCCATAGCCAGCAGTAGGGCTGGCTCTGTGAATGACGAGGCAGCACCTTGTCCCCTATAAGACATTCTGATCCATTCAGAGAGTTCAGGCCTCTGTCTTGCTGTTACGAGACTGCAAATTGTTGTAAGACTGCAGCCCACAGAACAGGTGTGCACATATTATGAAGACAAGACATTGGAAGCCAGGGCAGAAAAAAAATAAGGCACATTAACTGAAGTGCCTCTTTGCACTGCTAATTTTCTCCCAAGGGTACAGGCAGTTCCCCCCCCCTCCAAAAAGCCTATATAAAATGTCTTTCTCTTTGAAGAAATTGCTCCAGCCAAAGATAATGCTACAAATCTCTGCCATATCCTTGGTTGCCTATCCTAAGTGGGAGGAGCCCCTCCCGAGTCCTGGACTACCAGGAAAGAGACACAGTCTTTCATTTGTGCCATTGCTCCCAAGGATGCAACTTCAGTGTGTCTGTTCAATGCCAGGAACAAAACCATGAAACATCTTAATAGGAAGAACAGAGAGCATTTTTCTCCCAGGGAGTCCTTAAATTGAAAAATTAAAGAAAAGACTTCTGGCTGAGAGGGTCTTATAATCAGAAAAGCAAATGACCTGCTGTAGCTTTTCCAAAATCAGATGGTAGGGAGTGAGAGTCTTCTACTCGGGCTGGCTGACTCATCTGCACAGCAGCTGCAAGATCGTGAGATACGCCTTCAGCCTAAATGCACCTTAGAAAATTGCACCAGCTACTTTTAAGAGCCAGGGCTGTGTGTCATACTTGTGTTCACAATGTAAGACTTTTATGGCATTACCAACTACCCCCACTTTATCCTTCACACTCTTTACACTGTTGGTACACTTAAATTCTATTTCTAACTGAGGAGCTTTTTGATGGAAACAGGGATGTGAAAAATCATAAGATGAAAATTTCAAAGCTAACTCTCTGTCTTCCATTCTCTTCTTGGGCTTTCTATCTTTATTCTCCCCCAGGAAATCCCATTTCCACAATGTCCATTGAGGAGATTCGTGCTCGGGAGATCCTAGACTCTCGTGGGAATCCAACTGTCGAGGTGGATTTGTATACCTCAAAAGGTACAAATTGACAAGGAAGAAGCAGTTTGCATCTTTTTCTGCAACCCATGCATTGAGCTAATGGATGTGTTCTACTGAAAGGAAGTGAGCTGGAAAGGTCAGGTGTTACCAACCCTAAATGACAGAAGGATTGAACAGTATTTCCTTTTTCCTCCCATCTCTATCAAATGCCTTACTGAAAATCTGAGCAGTTCAGTTTTAGCTGTACTCACTTATTAATTCCCACCACTAGAGCAGTGGTGGGTTGTTCCCGGTTCGGCCTGGTTCTAAGAACCGGTAGCGCCGGCGGCAGGACACTCCGCCCACCCGCCCAGGATGCTTCTGCGCGCAAGCGTGCGCATGAACCAGTAGTAAAGGGTTTTAGAAGCCACTACTGTACTAGAGCCAAGAGAGTAAGGAAAGGAAAATTCCTGCAATAGTGGGAGAGTATGAAGCAAAAAAAAATTACAATTCTTACATTTACATACATACTTATACCTCTGAAATTGATCTGAAATTCAATGTTTTCATACTTAGAATTTAGAAGAAATCATAGTATTTCTTCTTTGGCAAGATGCTAATTTTGATGCTCAGGCCCGCCCATGTACCCATTAGACTTGGCCAACAGACATTGAGCCTACTCTAGTTTTTATTCAAGCCCAATGGGAATGCTTTCTGTTGGAGGATTTCTTAGTATTAATAATCAAAAGGCAAAAAGATGGAAGTGATGGGAAAACATAAAAAAGTAGGAGGATACTATTTATACTTCCAGGGAATTCCATGAGCTTCCAATCAAAGTTCATGAGCATGAGAACAGCGATAGTGTAAAACCTTACTTTGAAGCAAATTGATGAAATTTTCTGCCTCTATATGGCATAAAGCTCATCACATAAAATTCCACCATTCATCCAGAGAAAGAGAAGCAGAGATTATTTAGAGCAAATGTAAGCAGTGTGGTGATATAAACCTTAAGTAGTAATTTCATCCATTTTTCTTGTGATAAATGAGTGTGTTGTGACTAACCCATAGTCACCTAGGCAGCCATTTTGTGAACGGATAAGCCCTCCACAGCAGTCTTTTTGTGACAGTGCCCATAACATGCCCATAAATTCCAGATGTGTCTACAATATCAAAGATTGCCAATTCCTGAGCCAGAGATCAATACAAGAAACAGAAATACCTGGAATAGGTATCTATAGTCACACAAAAATGTTAACTATGAAAGAGTTTAGAAAAGAAGGTATAAAATAAAACCTGAAAGAAACCAGGACTAAAAGCTGATCCTTTTACCTATGGTGTTTTGCAGCTTCAAAGCTGGAGCAAGGAAAATGAGCCCCAATGCAGAACATGCAGGTTGCAAGGGTTCCTGTTAGCAGAAGACCATCCTGATCCCAAATCTCATTGAACTCCAGGGCCTTAAATCACAAAATTTAAATGTTACACTTTGAATTGATTTGCAATCAACTGAGAAGAAAATCAACATGCTAACTTACATTCTGTAATTATATGCAGATTATATGCATTCTAGAACCACCATCTACCCTGTTCCCCCCAAAATAAAACATCCCCTGATAATAAGCCCAATCGGCCTTTTGAGTGCATGGCAATAAGGCCAAGCACTTATTTCAGGGTTCAAAAAAATATAAGACAGGGTCTTATTTTGGGGGAAACACGGTAGAACTATACCAAAGTCTTCTATAAAAGAGACCTTGGATTAATAGAAATTAAAGCAAATGAAGGAAAAGAAAGACAATAACAGTAGTGACAAAAACCATAGTCTATGCTTTGAAAAGACTAGTCTATATTTCGAAAAGAGGGAGAAAATCAGAGAAAAGGAAGCAAAATATGCCAGAGAGTAAATGTCAGGGTTCCAAGTAATAGATCCATTGCAAGCAAAAACTCCGAGGCAGGTGGATTCCTCATAAAATAGCGTTATTGGAAATATCATATTGGCACATATCTGGTGAAAACCAACTCTCCTTGGTTTTCACCTAATTAAAAGTGAAAGTCTCTCCCTCAACCCCAAACAGTTATAGAGCTCTTGCCTCACAATCAGGAGGTTGTGAGTTCAATCCTAGGTAGAGGCAGATGTAGGGTCTCCTGCTTGGGCAGGGGGTTGGACTAGATGACCTGTAAGGTCCCTTCCAACTCTGTTAATCTGTAATCTATAGACATGGCCCAATCAAGGCAGCGTCCGCTGGTCTGGTGACATCACTTCTCCTTCCTTCGGCCAGGTGTGAGAACGTCCTTGGTTCCCAAGAGAAAGCATTTTAGTTTGACTACATAACTCCAGCTATGTCTAATCCCCCCCTCCCTATCCCTCGCTCCAGTGTGGCAGCACTGAAGCTCCAAGATGGCTTCGGCCAGATCAGCTTCAGGGTTGACAGTAAACAGCCAAGCAAGCACATTCATTTTTCCAGCCATTTCCCAACTATGATAAATAAAAGTTAATGATATAAAAAAAGAAAGCAGAAAAAGAAAAATGCTCTTCAAACTAGTGAAAGGTCTGCATAAGAACAGAACTTAAATAGAAGATTGGGAACTATAAATTTATAAGAATAAGAAAATAAGAAAAAAATAAGTAAAGGGCAAGTCTAAGTAGGAATGAATTTTAAAGGAAAGAAAAAATGATCAAAGGTTTGGCCATTGACTAAAGCCTATTTGTTGGCTGGATAATTTATTTTATAAGATTCCATTTCCAAAGAGTCCAAAAGACTAAGACACACAGGAAGGAACAATTGTTTTCAATTGCGTCTTCTCAGAAATATCTCTGAGGCATCTACTAGCCAGGGTCACACTGAACCTTAAATACTTATAGGGATGCTTAAAATGGCATATTAGTTTTCTGGAATTAATTATTAAAGAAATGATTACGAACTTTTATATGAGATAGGTACTGATCATTGCAGAATCAATATATTTAGCATACAGTATTTTTAAAAATAGAGACATCTTTACAGACATTCTTTGCAAATGTTGGCTGGGACAGAGTTTAGGCCAGAACATTAGTTCAGTGAGCCTGAATATTATATTATATAATATAATATAATATTCTCAAATCGTTTTAAAGAAAGACAGATAGCTTGATACATGTTGAATTATATCGTTTAAATAACTATAATTGCAATCATTACATTAAATTGTATTAATGTAATGTATAATAATTACATTTGTAATATAGTTGTGGCTATAGCCATAACTTTGGAAAATTGAAGCACAGCTATTTCTTATGGAATAACTGGGTCAATCATACAGCCTACATGGTTTTCACCATGTGTTTAAGAAATAATGATATACTTAAAGTTGTTAGTTTTTTAATGAAAGCAGCTGTGTAACCAGAAGAGATAGTTCATTGCTTAGGGTCTAAACCAGGGGTCTCCAACGTTGGCAACTTTAAGACTTGTGGACTTCAACTCCCAGAATTCTCCCACAAGTCTTAAAGTTGCCAAGTTTCGACACCTCTGATCTAAGCTATTATTTCTATGAAAGATTCCCATGTTCTGTTTTCTTCTCAGGAATGTTCAGGGCAGCTGTACCAAGCGGTGCCTCCACTGGCATCTATGAAGCTTTGGAACTGCGTGACAATGATAAATCCCGATTCCTTGGCAAAGGTAGGGGCATTAAAACTGGAATTACCAAACAATATGGAACAATTCTAGAGAATACTGGTTGTTTATGCCTACTTGTGTGTCTGTGTGTGTACACACAGACTGCCACCTGCTTTTGAACTAGCAACAACAGCAGATGTTATGGTGTAAAATTTCTGCAAACTGAAATGACTCAGAAAAGCTGATAGACTCACAATCTCTCTGTATTTATTTTTTACTGCCTCTGTGTGACTCTGCACATTTTCCCTGTCTGTAGGGGTTCTGCAGGCAGTGGATCACATCAACAGCACTATTGCCCCTGCTCTTGTGAACTCTGTAAGTTGCCCTTTAGTCTTAATCATCTCATATTTTGCTTCTATGCATGTTCTCTCTCCCTCCCTCCCTCCGTCCCTCTCTCTCTCTCTCTCTCTCTCTCTCTCTCTCTCTCTCTCCCTTGCACTTCCACACAAGGATTTTGTAACAGTTTGAATTCAGTTCTGAATTTCTGACTTCCCAAGATTTCGACAGCACTGCAGACACAAGCTGATTCATTTTTGGCTCAATGATGGTATAATTGAAATACTGCAAAACTGGGTATGATGGTGATGGCTTGGCTTGGTTGGTTTTTGAGAAACAGACACTTCATTTCTCCATTAGAGGGAACTATTGCATCATTTCTCCTCCTGAGCTTTGGCTCGTGTAAGCAAGGGAAACACAATTTTGCATTTTACTTTCAATAACTCGGGTGAATAGTGAAGCACCAATCTTCTACTACTCTTTCTTTCTTTCTTTCTTTCTTTCTTTCTTTCTTTCTTTCTTTCTTTCTTTTTTCTTTTTTCTTTTTTCTTTTTTCTTTTTTCTTTCTCTCCCTTCCTCCCCCCTCCCTCACTTTTCTTTCTTTCTTTCTTTCTTTCTTTCTTTCTTTCTTTCTTTCTTTCTTTCTTTCTTTCTTTCTTTCTTTCTTTCTTTCTTTCTTTCTTTTAAAAGGTTTTATTTTGCTTCTAAACCTATAACATTCAGGACTGGGTAATAATTTTTGCTTCTCATTTTTGGCACTGCAAGTTGAGAAAAGCGGAGATAATATGGATTGTATTCAAACAGTTTCTGTATATGTGGAGCATGAAAATAGTGACAGTTGGAAGTGCTTCCTTTCTTCCAGCTTTCCTTTCCCCTCATTTTATTTATTGACAATAAATAAAGACATAAGTACTATCAAAAGAGAGAAGATTTTCCCCTCAATGAAGTTCAATCAAATAGTGAATGCTATGCTACAGGACTAAATTTCAGTGAAACTAAAGGTAGTTTACCAGGTAGCTTTATCCAGATTTCTTCTATTTTAAGAGATGAATCTTTCTTTCTTCAGGCCTTTTCGGTTGTAGAGCAAGAGAAGATAGACAACCTCATGCTGGAACTGGATGGCACAGAGAATAAATGTAAACCCAACTTTTTTCTTCATTAAAAAAAATTGGGGGAAAGGTCATGAAGGGAGGGAGGGCAAAAGAGTAGCACAATCCAGTAAGACTAAGACTGAACTGTAAGGCAAGAGTGGGATGGGGGAACTGCAATTTGGAATCTCAGTACTGTTGTATTCCTTTCAATCCACATTCAAAAGTCAAAGGAGAACAAAATCATGATTAATTGAGAGTGGGAGGTTTTTATTAACACAGCTCGCAAAAACCACTCCTTTCACATCGTATTCTTACACTCCAGCAACAATGGCAAATTGAGACTAGTAAACTGACAAACATCCAAAAATTAAAGCAGGCGAAGGATTGGGACCAGCAAATAAACCCAGATTCTGAATGCAAGACAAGGGGGTAGGGCTTAAGCAAAGCAACACACAAACCCCTCCCTTAAATTTCTTTATTTTCAGTTCTGAAAAAAATCTGTTTATTTGTATGATAAACAGAGCCCAAGACCCCAAATATAAGGAGGCAACTGGATGAAAAAGCAACACTTATTTTAAGCTTACTTGTCTAATCCCTTTGTCCCAAAAGACACAATTACATCACATGTGTTATTATTATCTATGCCACTTCCTACATTAATCTATTCTTTGTTGCTAAGGTTGTCTACAGTTGAAGGCAAAACATTTATTTTTGTTTCTTATTTTATGCTTCCTAAATACAAACATATACTGTATACTATTTTGGGTTTGCTTTGACGTCATCATTTTCTCATTTGACACTACACATCTTATCTGGCAATAGCAGTTTCTGTGTGCAGCTCTCACCACGCCACGTAATGCTGAATATAATCTTGGTCCCAAAATAGATTCGTTCCCATGTTAGAGAATTAATGGGAAGAAGAATTCCAATCAAATTGAATGAGGCTGAATTCTAAATAGAGCTACCTAGAATTGTTCTGCATTTTTCTTGATCTCTCACTCCTACATGAATCTCCCCTGTCTTCTTCGCAATATAAATTTTGAATTTGTAAGGGAAATTTCTGGAATTTTTCAAGTAAAATGATGAAAGTTGAAACAAAAAAGATGAGAATGTGAAAAAAGATCAGATTAAAATAAGAAAGAAAATGATGAGTCAAAAAGGGAATAGCCCCTCCCATTTTCCACACACACTGGAAACAATGCAATCTATCTGTTGATTCTTTCCCTTCTTCCTTTGGGAAAGACTTAGGCTGCAAAGCACTGCCACTGTCTTGCTAGTCTTCTCTCTGCAAAGAACAATGCAAATAATTTATGTCCGAATGTGGTCGATAGAAACACATAATCAATCCCACTAAAGCAACAGGGCAGACCAGTATAAAGCTGTTCTGCTAAACTGACCTCTCTCTCTCTCTCTCTTGTTTTGGATGCATGCTGGACTCCTCCTTATGGATTGTTTTGCTAGTAGTGCTTGGAGTGGATGTATTTTGGCAGGATCAAATGCAAAGGCCTATCAGAATTGGCTTTGGAGATTCTACACAGTGGCTCCAAATCAATACTGATTGAATGTATGTTCTGTGTAGTTTAGAACAAATAAGCATACTCACATGGGATGGGCCTTAGCAACAACAGCCAGCTGAAGAGAGACCAGCAAAAATACATTTCAGGTATATGAGGAGAAACCCAGCACACCAAGGATGGACTCTAGCTGAAAAGCTCTGGAGAGCGGAGGAGGGAATGTTAGCCTCCCTCTCGAAATAAATGAACTGCTACTGTTTGCAGACTACTCTTGGGTAGGAAACCCAATGGAAAACTTTGTGGTAAAATTAAAAGCTACTATCAAAGCCATGCAGGGAACCCCAGGCCAGATTAGTAGCAGAGGCTGTGGGGTAGCCGGATACTGGTAAAATCTTTGGATCAAAGATCTTTTGCTGTAATCTCTGATTATGCTATATTCTAATCCATTTTGCAAAATCCACAGCTAAATTTGGAGCTAATGCCATCCTGGGAGTTTCCCTGGCTGTCTGCAAAGCTGCCGCTGCAGAGAAGGATGTACCCCTGTACCGTCATATTGCTGACCTGGCTGGAAATTCAGATCTCATTCTGCCAGTCCCTGTAAGAATCTGGTGATGTTTTCTTGATTTCACACCCATAAAACTGAGGTATGGAGCAGAGAGTCAGGTAACAACAGATTGAACAAGGATCCAAAAGAACTGGATTTTCCCCAATACACACCATGCATCTTTATAGTCCTTTGCACGCATGCTAGTTTTATATCCATATTAAATACACTGTAGGAACTTTCAAAGCTTATCTTTAGGGTTAGGGTTATAAGCATGGTATTTTTAATTCTATTTAAAAGCAAAATACTTCTAACAAAATGTTCTTTGTCTCTTTATTCAATCACAATACCTAGGATATTTAGAGATGAAAGAAGCCATTATGATTAAAACAATTTCAGACCATCATTTATTTTACAACTCTAGTATGGTGCTTTAAGATATATCACTGAAGATCCTCTCTTCCTGTTCTTGTTGCTAACTTCTTCCAGGCTTTTAATGTGATCAATGGAGGGTCCCATGCTGGAAATAAACTGGCCATGCAAGAGTTTATGATCTTGCCTGTTGGGGCTGAAAGCTTCCGGGATGCCATGCGCATTGGTGCTGAAGTCTACCATAATCTCAAGAGTGTGATCAAAGAAAAGTATGGCAAAGATGCCACCAATGTAGGAGATGAAGGGGGCTTTGCCCCAAACATCCTGGAGAACAGTGAAGGTGAGAAAAAAAAGTACAGCACCAAGAGATACTGTACTTTGAAAGAGAAGTCTTTGAAAACCTCACTTAGAAGGGATGTTCCAAATTCTTTAAAGACATACAGTATTCCCTTCCTAAATAACCTGCCTCCATTTCTGCCTTTCAGCTTTAGAGCTCCTCAAGGAAGCCATTGAGAAAGCTGGTTATACTGATAAGATTGTGATTGGCATGGATGTGGCTGCATCAGAGTTCTACAGAGATGGCAAATATGACTTAGACTTCAAATCCCCCGATGATCCCAGCCGTTACATCTCTGCTGAGGAACTGGGTGACCTCTATCAGAGCTTTGTACGGGACTATCCAGGTGAGTGACTACATATGGTTGAAGCCTCACTACTGAAGCTAAAGACACCAAGACTTCCTCTATTTGCAGTCTGGGGCATATTGTCATTTTCTCATTATTTCCTTTTTGCAGTGGTATCCATTGAGGATCCTTTTGATCAGGATGACTGGGAAGCCTGGTCAAAGTTCACAGCTAATGTAGGGATTCAGATAGTGGGAGATGACTTGACAGTGACCAACCCCAAACGGATTGAGCACGCGGTTGAGGAGAAGGCCTGCAACTGTCTCCTGCTTAAGGTCAACCAGATTGGATCGGTCACTGAAGCTATTCAAGCGTGAGTTGTCTTAAGCCACTCCGTTCTCCAACAGCCACAAGTACCCATTCACAGTTCCAAAGATTATCTCCAGGAGGCAAATCCACTAAGTTTATTCTATTCACTTACAGTTGTAAACTGGCTCAAGAGAATGGCTGGGGGGTGATGGTGAGTCATCGATCAG
Source organism: Diadophis punctatus similis (assembly GCA_023053685.1). NCBI lineage: Eukaryota > Metazoa > Chordata > Lepidosauria > Squamata > Dipsadidae > Diadophis > Diadophis punctatus. The sequence continues at coordinate 98,389,300 of JALIGW010000002.1, forward strand.
GGGAGACTGAAGACACCTTCATTGCTGACCTGGTGGTGGGACTCTGTACTGGGCAGGTAAGTTCTAACTAGTGAAAATCATGTCTTGTCTCCTTTCGGGAAGAAGCAGGCAAGAGCAAGAATATTGCCACTCTTGAGACAGAATCTTAATAGACAGAATTGATTTGGTGTCTGGTACAAATGAGCATTGTGGGATAAAAATGTACAAAAGTGTTTAAAAAGAGTAGGCATTTCAATAAATCAGATACAAACTATCAATCACTATAATAACCAAGAAGACAGTACGTATAAATGGGAATGTTGGATACTTAAATACAGTCCCAGCAGAACTGGGACCAAAATAAGATGGAATATGGAACATATTGCTATATGACATAACAGTTGGGGTAATCTTTATTCTTTCGTCCAATGTTTTCCATACCAACAGCACTGTGTGGTAGCTTGAGCAGAGAAAGAGAGAGAGTGATCAGCCTAAAGTCATACACTGAGATTTCATGGCTGAGTATAAGCTTGAATCTGGTCCTTTTTAGTCCTAATTTAGCATCTTAAACACTGTTTCCTTTTGTTCAGAAGAAAAGAATGATGATGTGGATAAAGTAAAAGACTGGGACAGAACAAACAGTTCCATGAGGAGGCTGTACTTTGGGTCTTGAAACCTGGGAAGATTTCCAGAAAAAGTGATAGACGATGAAAAGGACAGAAACATGGCAGCGAATTGACGGTGTCAGCTCAGAGCATAGGAATAGCAGGGGGTTGGACTAGAAGACCTCCAAGCCCCTTCCAACTCCGTTATTCTATTATTCTATGATTGGTGCCAGTAACCTCAATATCTTCCTCTAAAGAAATACAGAAACATGTCAGCTAAGTACACTGTGCAGTGAAGATCCATTTGCTCCCACCTCTCAATTTCTTCTGACAAGCCTCTAGGCATCGAACTTCTAGGGGCGGGGGGGGGGGGAATGATCCATTTGCTTCCTGCTTGCTTGACAGTTAACAAGTTTGGGGCAGAATATGGGAGCAGAGGAAAATAAACAGGCAAGGTTCTGGTAACAAGAAAATAGGCTCTTTCTTCTCCCCCTCCCCCCTCCCCACCTCTTTAAGCAAACTTTTGCAGTGATTGTGCAGTTAGCAAAAAAAAAAGTTTACTTTAGGTTTATTCCTCATCTCATACACCTTTGATATCATGACAGAGCTCAGATAAGCACAGAAAATGTTTACTCTTGGTGGGCTGCCTTTGCCTATAATTGACATGTTTGTCTGAATCTCCATAAAATATTACTGAATTGACATTGACCTTTGCAGATAAAAACCGGAGCTCCATGTAGATCTGAGCGACTGGCAAAATATAATCAGCTAATGAGGTAAGAAATGTGAGGGAAGTAAAGTGGATATGCCTGTGGGTGAGAAAAGAGAGTGAGTGAGTTTGGGGGAGATGGGATGCATCATCTTCCAGTAGAGGTCTGTCCCACTGGATTGGACTAATATAACAAAGGGGAACTTTTGTTGCTAGAGATTCATTGGATCCTGTTGCTACTGCACAGCAATGCAAGCACAGACATAGCACTAGAGCATACATGTGCTCTGGTGATTGACAACGTCATCAAAACAGCTTGGCATCCTCAATGTTACCTTTGTCTACATAATGCTGGCCTTGCCTTGGGCCCAGGCCATTATTACAGCAGATTTATCCTGTTGTTTCTTGATTGCTACAGACAGCTGCCAAATACAGTGAATAGCCAAGAGAATAAGGAGTAGAGATCCTTAAGTTGCAGGTCTTTCAGGTGTCTGAACAAAGACTGACTTGTTCTAAGAATCATTCTGAAGGTGGGCTTATGATGGAAACAGCAGGGAATCTCTTTCAGTTGCTATTCTAGGCCAAATTCTTAGGGGCCTCCAGAGGGAAGTCTTCTAGTAGTACCCAACAAAAGATCTTGCACATCTGTTTTTCTTTCCTTACTGCATTTTTTTAAATGGAAAATGAGATTTGTCAATGGAAATCATGCTCTTAAGGACCAGCCCACAGAAAGGCAAGTGGTTAATGCTTGCATTTCTGGCACAGGTAGTGGGGATAAAGAAGCAGGAGAATCTACCAACAGGAAGTCGTAGTCCGCATCTGGGCAGAACACTATGGCTAAAGTAGAAGAAGAGGTTACAGCCCAGAAATACACTTTTAAGCCAGCTTCATTTACAGCCAGTTTATGAACCAGAGTCCAGGGGGTTAAGGCCATGATGCAGAAAAACTGATAGTCATGAAATAAAGATTTGGAACAATAATTAAGGTTCCCAAGAATTATTATTATTATTATTCTGTCAAAAACATACCAAGAGCACAAAACTGACACATAGCACAAAATCAGGAGTCCCAAATAAAACCAAGAAACAGCCAAGGATCTGCAGACCTGTCTAACTGTAGCTAAAACCACTGTTCTTGATTTCATCATCAAAAGAGACCCCCAGATAAAATGAGCTTCATTGAAGAATAGCATCATTAGCAGACTCCACTGGAGGATCAAAATAGGCAAGATGGCACTTGCAACATTGTGACTGAAACTCCACTCCTTTGCACATGCATACAAAAGAGACGGAGCTTGGACTGTGATGCCACAACTGCTTTCTTGCTTATATTAACCCCCAATGGATGCCTCAGAGCAAGGTGAAAAGCCATTGCCTGTTATGAACCTTGATGCTTGTGGAGGCATGTTCTATGGACAGATATGAGTTTAAAGGGGAACTCTTTTAAGTAGCAAAGCTATCAGTATGTCTGGTGGCAACTGAATATTCTATTACAAGCTGGCAACTTTTCCTGACAGAACAATTAATCAGTGGAACAACTTGCCTCCAGAAGTTGTGGATGTTCCAACAATGGAGGTTTTTAAGACGAGATTGGATGGCCATTTGTCCAGAATGGTACAGGGCCGTGGTGGCGAACCTATGGCACGCGTGCCACAGGTGGCACGTGGAGCCATAGTGGCCGGCACGCAAGGGTTCCCACCGGCAAACCGGAAGTGCGGAAAAACGCACTTCCGGTTTGCCGGTGAGCTGTTTTTTTGCACTCCGGAGGGTTCAGGGAAGCTCCCTGAAGCTCCGGAATGCAAAAAACTACAAAACGGACAAACCGGAAGTGCACTTTTCCGCACTTCCGGTTTGTCCGTTTTGTAGTTTTTTGCATTCCGGAGCTTCAGGGAGCTTCCCTGAACCCTCCAGAGTGCAAAAAACAGCTCACCGGCAAACCGGAAGTGCGTTTTTCCGCACTTCCGGTTTGTCCGTTTTGTAGTTTTTTGCATTCCGGAGCTTCAGGGAGCTTCCCTAAACCCTCCGGAGTGCAAAAAAAAAGCTCACCGGCAAACCGGAAGTGCGTTTTTCCGCATTTCCGGTTTGCGGGTTTTGTCGTCCCAGGCTCCGGTAAGGCCTTTGCGCAGGGGTGGGGGTGTGTGCGCATGCGCAGGGGGCAGCATGGGGGGTGTTGTGTGCATGCATGGGGGGGAGGGAATGGGTGTGGGCATGCGAGCGCGCGCGAGCGCCCCCCCCTTTTTGGCACGCGAGCCTAAAAAGGTTCACCACCACTGGTATAGGGTAAAGTGACCAGATTTTTTTTTCTTCAAGCGGGACACCATTGACGGGGGTGGGTTTCTCCATTTGAGTTTTGCCCTCTGCGCATGCGCAGAACGCTGCGCATGCGCAGAGGCCAAAACAGCAAATGTCGGCGTCCAGGTGAGGTGGGGGGGAGGGGGGGAGGGGGGACGCGGGAGGCCACTGTACGTCCTACCTACCTGGGACTTTTCCCGGTAGCTTCAGTCGCGTTCCTTGCTAATAGCGCCCAGAGCAGAGCAGCCCCTCCCAGAAGATCGCGAGACGTTATCTTTTGGAAGAGGCTGCTCTGCTCTGGGCGCCAATTAGCAAGGAACGCGACTGAAGCTACCGGGAAAAGTCCCAGGTAGGACGCGCGCCCCGTCCCGTCCGCCAGTCCTGCCCCACCCCCCCCAACCCCCAGCGCGAGACGCGCGTCCTACCTGGGACTTTTCCCGGTAGCTTCAGTCACGTTCCTTGCTAATTAGCGCCCAGAGCAGAGCAGCCCCTCCCAGAAGATAATGTCTCGCGATCTTCTGGGAGGGGCTGCTCTGCTCTGGACGCTATTAGCAAGGAACGCGACTGGAGCTGCTACCGGGAAAAGTCTCAGGTAGGACGCGCGCCCCGCCCTGCCCCGCCCCTTTTGCCGCGGCACACTTAGCATGGCCTCATGGGACAAGTGCAAAGTGGCGCTCCCCCCCCAGGGTTCGCTCTGCCCCGCCCCGCGCCACCCTGTGAATAGAGGGGACTGAATCGGAAGCCTGTCGCTCGGGCGCGCGTCTGGCTGGAGGAAGAAGCGGGGGCTCAAAAATCGGGACTTTTTAAGAGGGCGGGCGGGACGCGGGACAAAGCATTAAAAAGCGGGTCTGTCCCGCCAAAATCGGGACGTCTGGTCACCTTAGTATAGGGTCTCCTGCCTGAGCAGTGGGTTGCACTAGAAGACCTCCAAGGTCCCTTCCAACTCTGTTATTCTATTATTCAGTTTAGAACTTTGGACCAATCATGAAGCATGGCAACAGTAGTGGTTTGAAGATTTTATTACTTCAGAACCTGAATTACTTGCTATCACTGATGAAAACATGGATTCTGCTTTGTAACAGAGAAGGGTATCTGAAGCTGAAATGAAAGTAGATGTTTAGTATCACTGAGAGTGATACCGTAGTAGAAAGCTTGATAACACTGCAGGACAGAGATGTCAAATCAACAAGAGAGTGCATGAAAAATAACAAATTCAGTGTTTTGGAATAACCAAACCAAAGTTCATAGCTAAACCACACTGAAATATTGTGGCAGGATGCCTAAGATGAGCTGTTCATGCTATAAAAACCTCCAGTGTGAGCAGAGGTGGGTTCTAACTTACCTCGCTGCCGGTTTGCTTCCTCCGCGTGGCCGTGCCTTGTGGGCACACGCGCACTTTGCGCGCACGCGCGCATGCGCAGTGCCAAAAAATAAAAAAGCCAAAAAAAAAGGAAAAAGCCAAAAACAAGATGGCGACTGCATGCACAGTGCCGGAAACTCGGCTTCTGCACATGCTCAGAAATTTTTTTTTCAAAAAATATTTTTTAAAATTTTTTTAAAAATCCCCCCCCAAAAAAAGATGGCGGAGCCCACAGACTGGCACTGACCGAACCGGTTCCGTGATGTCATCATGATGTCACCAGCAGGTCGCTACCAGTTAGGTGAACCGGTCCGAACCGGGAGGAACCCACCTCTGAGTGTGACTGATGTGTAGCAATGCAGCATGGAGAAATGAGCAAATATTCCTCTACAATACAGCAATATGAAAGACCGATCACTGCCTACAGGAATTGGTTTTTTCCCCTAGCACAGGGGTGTCAAACTCACGGCCTGTGGGCTGGATGCATCAGGCGCTGGCCATGCTGTTTAGCGAAGGGGGGAAAGTTGTGATACATCACATGACGACAACGTGACGCCGCAAGTTTGACACCCCTGCCTTAGCACATCATGTGGCCTATTTTATAAAGTCAGTGAAACAGCTACCAAACTTAGTTGCTACTTGTTTCCACGTATTCCCTTGACACACTACATCAGGCCCTCATTTTTGGAATCATTTAATGGCAACAACAAGCAAAAAGGTTAAAAAAAGACAACACATTTTCCCATCAGAACTGTATTTTCCTCACAAAGAGCCATTAAGAGCTTTGAATGTAAAAACAGGAGCTGAATAAAAAATGGTTCCAGTTCATAGCCTGTACTTTTATAGAAGGAGGTGTTCCGACCTTAAATTTCACGTGAAAATTAACTTTTTTTTAATTATATCTAGTATAATACCCATAATACAGTCCATTAACTATCTGTCTGCATTCCACAGGATTGAGGAAGAACTTGGTGATGAAGCTCGCTTTGCTGGGCACAACTTCCGTAATCCAAGTGTCCTATAAATGCATCCTGGCATACTCTGGCCATGCCTGCTATTTCAGTGCACAGACTCTGAGTGCCCATTAGATCACACCTTCCATCGTCCTTGTTGCACACTCTCCTGCTCCTGGTCTTCTCAGACCCACTCAATGGAGTTGCCCAGGATATGCAAAGACTGACGCTTCCTTTTGCCTGTCATGATGCAGTGCTGCAAGTCAGCTTTGTCTGTATTTGCGCAGTGTCTGCTGTTTAGACCTGCTTGAGTCATTGTTATAGCCAAGTACAAAATGGTGTCAGCATGTTTGCCCTGGTGTTTGGCCAGTATTTTGCACATTTGAAGGTTGTCCTTAAATTGGAGTCCAGGTTGTATTTGCTTATTGATACAAGATGGTGTTTTTGTGTTTTTTGTCCCTTGCATCTATGTTTTGATCCCTGTGAGTTGTGTTTAAACCTGTGTGCTGCATATTGTCAGTAACTGGTTGCTCCATTTGTATGTGTGACAGGGAGAGAGGGAGAGAGATAGAAAAAAACAAGTGAGAGAAGATATGTTCTTACCAGCCTCAAAATACAATTTAATTACTAGCATTGTATGTGTGTGTGTGTGTGTGTGTGTGTGTGTGTGTGTGTGTAGGTTGGTAGATGGTATGAATCTGCATCCAGAGTTAGGTGCTCATTGATCCAAAGGTTAAATTACTGTAGATTTTTTTCTGAGTGTGAAGGGCAAGGTGTCTGGTATGATACACTGGATTAGTGTGCCATGTTTTATGGGGTGCTGTGGGTAGTGCACTGTGGGCATGTTCTTGCAATCAGCACTTTGCTCAGATCTCTCTCCCTCTCATTGCAGCCTGGATGTTTGGTCATATTTTACTCTCTGCCTCTTCATCCATTTCCCTCTTGCTCTGCTATCATTTCTGCTTTAAGCCACAGAGGTTTCACATTCAATTGCCTCCTCACCCAATAACCAACAACAAAAGAAAAAACAGAAGAGAATTTAAAAAAAAAACCAACATCCAGAAAAAAGTAACCAACAAGTAAAACCTCAATTCAATTAAATTCTGTTTCAACCCCAAGTGTCCTGCCTCTGCTTGAATATCTGTTATTTATTGTGGGAAGTGGAAATACTCTAAAAATGGGTGAAATACTCTAGAAGGGATCTGACAGTTTCCAGAAGTCTCAAGACACAAAGATTCAAGTTGGAGCTTGTTGGCAATACAAGTACAGCTAGTGGGACCAGCTGAGGAAGGCTGGTCATGAGAACCTGTCTATACCTGTGCTTCAAAGGTAGATCCTGCTAAAATAATGCCACAATATGCAGGGCAAATAAGTGAAAATTCTCACTAAGCCAGAAAATATTCTCCTATTATTGTTTCCCCTACAGATCCTGAAAAGAAGGACCTCTTGATGTGGTGCTGGCTATTAGCTTGCCTGGCTTTTAAAAAAGGGGCCCAATTCATGGAAGTTATGGGCTCAGTGACTGTCAGCCTTGATAGCATCATGACTACCTCTGAAGGCCTCCTGCTGGGAGACTAATAGGCTTCCTTGTGAATGTGGTTGACCACTCTGATAACAGATTGATGGACTAGATGGGCCAGGGGGCTGATCCAGGAGGCTCCTGCTTATGTTCTTATGTAAGGCTAAATTCTTATAATAGTGGCTTATATCACAAGGCCTTGAGACCTTGAGGGATAAATATAGCCTAAGGAAGTTGAGAGAATTGGAATTATTAAAAAGAAAAAGTCTACTTCTGGGCCTGCTAGGGCTATTGATCTTTATCACTTAATGCCACTTAAAGCCCAGAGCTCGAATCAAGTGCAAGGTGTTTGGGAGCAGATCACAAATTGAATTTGCTTTAAACATTTCTATGAGTGTACTTCAATATTGCCCTTCAGAATTACAAATTGCGGCTATTTTGACTGTAGCCAAGGCAAAATCCAGCATTAAATTCAGTATGTTCTTGCCTTAAAATATATTTAAGATTTTTAGTCCTTCCCTTAAAATACCTTAACAACAGGCCATAATTTTAAAAGACGGTGGCCCCAGGAAACCAAGAAATGGTCTCTTTCTTTTTAGTAATTCCAGAGCTCTCAACATCTTTAGGGACTTGAGAATTTATTTCAATTTTCTCTTGGTGGCTTTGAACTTCATTTTTGGAAATGGCAGATGGTGTATGGTGGTGCAATCACTTTCAGTTGCCTTTCCATTCCTTGGAAGCTTCCCTGACTGCCCATATGTCCCCATTGGAAAGAGCCCTGGGGAAGATCTCCAGTGAGATTGTCTCCTTGGGATTTAACTAAAGCGAATCAAGCTAGAGAGACTCAAACTGCTGGACAGATGATTACACATAGAGGGAAGGAGAGGACACATCCTGCAGAGATATCAGGGGTGGGTTCTAAATTTTTTTACTACCTGTTCTGTGGGCGTGGCTTATTTTGTGGGTGTGGCTTGATAGTCATGTGACAGTGGGAGTGGCTTCATGGTCATGTGACTGGGTGGGCATGGCTTCATGGTCATGTGACTGGGTGGGCATGGCCAACTCAGTGTCACTCACGTCAAGGAGTCCCTCGCCTGACCCCTCACGTCCCAGCCATTCTTTGTCACACCCAGCCTCAACGTATCTTATAGTTCTGTAAAAATGTTGTCCAGCTTTTTTCAACTTTATTATCTACATACTATAGATCTACTTTCATGGACCACTGAAAGGAGGAAATGGCTCACACACTTTGCCCAAGAGCGTGATAGGCAACAGGCTTTTAGGGGGCTGCCAAAAAGAAGTGGGGGCAATGTATTTTCCAAAGCACCAGAAGGCAAAACAAAAAGCAATGGATGGAAACTGAACAAAGAGAGAAGCAATCTAAAACTAAGGAGAAACTTCCTCACAGTGAGAACCAATATAGGTGCAGAAATATTTCAGTCATAATTTCACATATAAAATAGCCATTCATGTAATACAACCTGCATATTGTTCAAAACAGTAATTAATATTATGGCTGATGTTTGATAGCAAACGTAAATGTCAAAGATCACAAGAGTGCTTCTTTTTCTGTAGGTATACAAAACATCACATACCAGGAATTAATATAAGATGGACTTATGCAATCTGATGTACAAAATAAACACACACATATTTATGCTCTGGACTATAGACATTGAATGCATGTAAATCCCTGAAAAATATGTGGTAGCCCTGGGCAAAAGAAAGGCAGTAAAATCACTCTAGGTGTAGGGACAGTATAAAATATTAACACATGATAAATAATAGAACAATTAAAAATAATAGCAGAGAGTTTTCTCTCTCCCCCCCTTCCTTTCTCTTTTTCTTTCTCTTCTCTCGCTCTCTCCTTTCCTTTCTTTCTTTCTCTCTTTCTCTCTCTTTGTCTCTTTTTTCTGTCTCTCTTTCTCTTTCTTTTTTTCTTTCTTTCTTTCTAAATTACTCTAAGGTGTGATGAAAGCAGTCACAAGCTTAGGGTGAATTAAGTCTTTCTCCAAAACTTAAACCAAGATTCCAACAAAAACCTCTAGGTCAGCATCAAACAAGGGATGGAAGGCAAGCCAGGCTAGGAGGCATCAGAATAATTTCAGGCATGTTCAAGTCTCTGTTAAGAGATACCTGCGTTCTCTCCCTCCCTCCCTCTTTTTTCTTTCTTTCTTTCTTTCTTTCTTTCTTTCTTTCTTTCTTTCTTTCTTTCTTTCTTTCTCTCTCTCTCTCTTTCTCTCTTTTCTTTCTTTCTCCCTCCCTTTCTCCCTTCCTGTGAAGAACCCCAGAAGGTCTTTGGTAGCAGGACGAAAAGCCAGACGTTTTGAAGCTGAGAACATGCCCATTGATCATCTGGCATTCTTAGAGCTCCACTGTTGATTAGCTTAGCCTGAGCAAGGACAGCTAGCAGCACTTTCAATAAGCTCTCAACTCAAGCTCAGTGCACGTTGGGATGCCCAAACAATGAGTAAAAGGGTTTACCCCTCCCTCCCTCCCTCCCTCCCTTTCTTTCTTTCTCCCTCCCTTTCTCCTTTCTCCTTTCCTGTGAAGAACCCCAGAAGGTCTTTGGTAGCAGGAAGCCTTTCTTTCTTTCTTTCTCCCTTGACGCTCCCCCCCCCGCAGCCCATTTTTGCTCCTAGGGAGCTGCAGGGAGACTTGCTAGGCACCCCCCATGCCCTGTTTTGGGCCTAGCAAGTCTCCCTGCAGCCCCCCTGGGAGCTAAAATGGGGCACAGGGGAGCCTGCCGCACCCCCTGCACCCCATTTTGGGCCTAGCAAGTCTCCCTGCAGCCCCCTGGGAGCCAAAATGGTGCATGTGGGGACTCCTGGAAGGGGCAGGGGAAGGTAAGGTCTGGTGGGGTGAGCCTGGTGAGGATGGTGGGGGGGGCACAGCAAACTCGGGGGGGGGGCTAGCACAACTTACCTGTAGGCAGAAGGAGGCAGCTCCACATGTCCTTCAGCTCCACATGTGCAGAAGCTAAAAACAAGATGGCGGCGCCTATGGCGTTGCAGACCTGGTTTGCTGCCGGTTCTAGCGACCCAGGCCCAAGTAGGCCCAAGTTACTACCAGTTTTAGAGAACCGGTCCGAACCGGGAGGAACCCACATCTGAGAGATATGATCTGATAAATGGAGGAAGACACACTCCATCATAAGTATTTCACTCAATTTCTCTTCTTGGAACTGATTTCTGAAGAAAGTTTTCCATCAGATTGAATGAAAATTGGTAGAAAATATGCAGAACATTTTTGCCCGACATTAAATTTAATTTAGCTCTACATGTATTTTTAAAATAGCTTTGTTAAATGTGAAAACATTTTGTTAATTTTTATCATTCTAGAAAAATATGCAGAACTTTTCTGCCCAATACTAACTTTAATTTGACTCAATTTTTAAAATAGAAGCATTGTTAAATGTGAAAACTTTTTGTTAATCTGTATCATTCAGTATGACCCTTTTAATGTATCTTTAAGCATCTACCAAGCAATCTGCAGAAAGAGATAAATGAAAGATTCCTCAAAATGTCTTCTCTCCAAGAGACTTTTAAGCCGAGAGTTGTTGCTTAGGAACAAAGCTGGCCTTGCAATTTTTTTCACAATCTCTTTTACCCAGAATAGCTTGCAGTTCTGATATTTTTGTGGATGTGATTATTCATAAGGAATAGAAAAAGACCAATAGCCAATGGGTTTGATCTAATATTGGTAATCCACATTTATTATATTTTAGTGAGAAGACACTTTAAAAAAACTGCCTTTGTTGAGTAGAACACATTCTATTTCTAGACTGACTACAGATTTGAAACCAGTTGCTCCAAAGTATAGATAAGAACCTTACTTATTTTTTGCCAATAGAAGTATAGGCAGTATATTGAACAATAGGCAGTTGAACACAAAGAAACTAAAATTTGGGTCCCAGCACCACAACAGAATGGAAAATGCTCTGTTGTGTGAGCCAGGCTGGGAGCAAGAACTGAGGCGAGGAGACTGAAGTAATAGTTAATACATGAACGTTTATTAACTGTCAACTGGATAACTAAGAACGAAGGCAAAGCATCCGTTTGGCAGCCGCTATTTATAGTCGGCTGTCAAACGGAACAGCCAATCACAGAACTCTTCTATTCCACATCCTAGAGCAGCCTGAGGAAATACTGGAACACAACACTCCTTTCCGTTTAGTTAGCGCAGGCGTAGTCCTGCAAATATGCAGGACAGTATCAGACCCTCTCTGATCTTCTGGGCTCAGTAGCACCCGTGAGCGCCCGCTGGTCGAGGTCAGCCGGTGACGGGACAGGTTGCAATTGCTCCTCTCTGCTCAATGGAACCGCTTCTTCGTGCAACAAGCCAGGAGGTGCAGGTGAGTCTTGCCGGTGCCGGTCGTCAAGTGCAAAAGTGTTCGGTAGTAGATACTGGGTTATGCCCGGTTCCTAGGAGTCAGGGGCCTGTGCCCTAGTTGAACTTTCCTCCTTCCCTGGAACCCCATTGGCTGCCCATCATGCCCTCAACTGATCTATATGATGGCACCATAAATGGCCGTCCTCTAATACCAACCTGTAAGAGTAGGGTCCGGTAACTCCGGCTACAGTGCCCGGCAACCATAGGGGATGCCCTGAGTAATTCTGAGCATAAATCTTGCTTCCCACATTGAAGGAACAGGCAGAGCCCATGGAATCAAGGGGTATCTTGGGAGTGTACTGTGGGTGTAATCTTTCTAGGGTAGCTCTCAACCGCCGTCCCATCAGTAGTTCAGCAGGACTTCTGTTCGTTGCTGAACATGGTGTTGTATGCTGAGCTAGTAACAGCTCGTCTACCTTTTCCTGCAAATTCCCAGGACCCAACTTTGCCAAGGTTTCCTTCATGGTGCGCACCATGCGTTCGGCCATTCCGTTACTGGCTGGATGCCACAGCGCAACTAGGCCATGTCTTATGCCCAAACTAGCTAGGAAAACTTTGAACACTGCCGAAATTAGTTGCGGACCGTTATCTGAAATAAGTAAATCCGGTAACCCATGGGTGGCGAATCGGGACCTCAGACTTTTGATTACAGCCTCCACTGTGGTGGATGACATTAATTTAACCTCCAGACATCTGGAGTATGCATCCACCACGACCAAATACATTTGACCCTGTACCGGTCCCGCAAAATCAATATGAATGCGTGACCATGGTGCTGCGGGGGTTTCCCATTCCCATGCTGGGGCCCTAGGAGGGGCTGCCTTAGAGATCTGGCACGGGTCACAGGTAGCTACCTGCTCCTTAATGGCATTATCCATTCCTGGCCACCACACAAAACCACGGACAATGCCCGGATGGCCTCTATGCAATGTCCGCAACACTGCCTCTCTCAATGGAGAAGGAATGACACCCTATGATGCCATAATAAGCAACCCCGCTGTACTGATAGTTCTAACTGCCTGGCCTTGAACGGTTGGAAAACCATGGCCACCCTATCTCTCAACCAACTCCTCTGCACCCAGTCGATCACACAGGACATTACCTGATCCCTAGAGGTGGCATTAGCGATGTCGAAGGCAGTAACTGGGAGGTGGAGGTCATCAACAAAGAAGCCAGATCCTCAACGCTATCAGCCAGGGGGCAACGGCTTAAGGCATCTGCGTGGGACATGTGTTTCCCTGGTCTATGTCTCAAAACATAGCCGTAGCTCGTGAGGAATACAATCCAGCGAGTCATATGAGGGGAAAGCACCTGAGGAGTTTGACGATCCCCAGCCATCAGACCTAGGAGAGGCTTATGATCGGTCACCAATTCGAAATGCTGACCATATAAATAATGTTGAAATCACTTCACACCCGCCACTAAGGCGAGCGCTTCTTTGTCAATTTGTCCATAATTGCGCTTGGCAGCTGCTAAAGTCCTATAAAAAAAGGCAATGGGGACTCAGAGCCATTTGGAAACCTATGGCTCAGAACGGCACCCACCCCATAAGGGGAAGCATCGCATGCCAGGACCAGAGGAAGGGACTCACAATACTGGGTTAGGACAGCATTGGAACTAAGGATTTGTTTCACAGCATCAAATGAGGCGGACTGCCTCTTGCCCCATACTCACGGAGTGTTGGCATCAAGGAGGCGATGAAGCAGCTCGGCGACTGAAGCTTTGTGTGGCAAAAAAATGGAATAAAAATTGAGAAGGCCGAGGAAAGCTTGTAATTCCGCCTTGTTAGTCGGAGCTGGTGCATCTAGAATCACTTTAGTCTTAGCCTCAGTCGGATGAATGCCCCCAGAATCTATCAGGAAACTGAGGAATTCCACTTGCGGCACCGCAATAACACACTTCTTCTCCTTTACCTTGAGTTCCACTTGCTGAAATTTTGACAACACAGCCCTCCGGACAATTGGTAACCAAAATTAAAACATTGTCAAAATATGGAATAGTCCCTGGTATGCCAGATAAAAGCTGCTCCATCAAACTCTGAAACAGCCCAGGTGCAATACTAATTCCAAATTGAAGTCTTCAGCAACAGAAAGCCCAGTGGTGGGTGATGATCATCTGGGTTTCCGCTGCAGCTTTATCAACAGGCAGCTGTTGATATGCTTGGGACAAATGGTGCCCCTTCCCATGGAGTGCAACAGGTACTGGACAACTGGCACCGGGTATGTGTGCACCGGCAATGCACGATTAAGGGTGCATTTGTGGTCGGCACACAAGCGAATAGAGCCATCCGCTTTGATAGATATCACAATGGGGTTTCCCATTTTGAATGGTCCACTGGCTCTAATACGCCCTGGGCTATCAGCTTGTCCAGCTCAGCGTCCACTTTAGATTTCAAGGCAAATGGCACCCAATGAGGCTTAAGGCGAATGGGAGCCACTTGTGGGTCCAGATTTAATGTGATGGGGATGCCAGTATACGTGCCTAATTTGCCATCAAAAACTGAGGGGAACTCCTTAATAAGCGCCTGTTTGTCAGAATCGTCCACCACAGAATTTATTCCCCCTATGGTTAATCCTAAGGCGTTGAAACCAATTGAGTCCTAGTAGGCTACTAAGGGGCCTTTCCACCAGAAGGGGTAGGTGACCACAGAAGTCTTAAACTGCACCTTAAAATGACCTCTGCCTACAATGGGAATAGGGTTTTCCTGATAATCTTTAAGTATTATCGGACATGGCAGCAAACAACATTTGGCAATCTTCGGCACCAAGCGTTTGAGCGTGCTCCAGGACACTATTGAGGTGGCAGACCCCGTGTCCACTTCCATGGGGCAGTTATGACCCTCCACCTGCACAGTGACACGTATCTTATTTCCCGGGTCGCATTGAGTCTGGCGGATTGTTGCCTCTCAGCGCCGATTGCTCTGATAAATGGCATAACAGTCTCTGGGCTTGAAACTTGCTGCAGGGCGCCGTTTCTCAAGGAACGTGTCAGACATATGTGGCAGTTTTCCCGCTCTGCACACTCTCGCTATGTGGCCGCGCCAACCACAATGGTGGCAAACCACATCTTTAAAGTTACAAGCCGACCTCAAATGATTGCCCCCACAACCCATACAAGGACTCTGAGGGTTAGATCTGCCATTCTGCCAACTCTTGTTGGGCGCTTCTTTAAGGCAGCATATCTCTTCCTCAGTGACTAGCTCCTCCACTTCCATAGGCGGCAACGGGTCTGCTGCATTAATTCTGTGAGATGAAGTGGGGCTGTGTACTACATCCATCTCAGCCAAAGACTGGTTGGACATTTCAGCCGCTCTGGCCTCGTCCAAGGCAACTTGGAAAGTGAGGCCACGTATAGCAAGCAAGCGTCGCTTGAGACGGCTGTCTCGAACTCTGAAAACCAAATGGTCCAACAAGTGTCTTCGAGGTTAGAAAATTCACAATAAAGCGCTGCTTTTCTCAGAGCTGCCACGTACTGATTGTCTCGCCCTCACATTGGTTCCTATGATAAAAAGCGTAACACCGGGCACAACGAGATGGTGGAGGAGCATAGTGATCCTTAAGCTTATCTAACATTGCATCCCAAGAAACGGTGTGAATGGATTGAGGGGCAAAAAGAGCCCTCTTCGTTTCAAACATTTCCGTGCCACAAAATCCCAAAAAATAAGCACGTTTCCTATCACCGGAGAGCTCAGTATAAGCATTAGCAATGAGGAAGCATTCGAATCTGGCTACATATGATTCCCATGTTTCTGCAGAAGGATTAAAGGGCGTGAATGTGTGCTGAGTAGCCATTCCTGTCAGCTGAGGAAAATTCCTTTGGTTACATCAGCTAAAATGACAACTTGTCATTAAGAACCGCTATATTCGCCTCAGTTCTGCATCCCACCTTCGTCACCAATGCTCTGTTGTGTGAGCCAGGCTGGGAGCAAGAACTGAGGCGAGGAGACTGAAGAATAGTTAACACATGAACGTTTATTAACTGTCAACTGGATAACTAAGAACGAAGGCAAGGCATCCGTTTGGCAGCCGCTATTTATAGTCAGCTGTCAAACGGAACTGCCAATCACAGAACTCTTCTATTCCAGATCCTAGAGCAGCCTGAGGAAATACCGGAACACAACAGAAAGGACGGTTGGAACCATCTAGGAAGCCAATGAAAATGTGCAAATACTTGCAAATGAAGATCAGGAATTGGGGAAAAGGTTCAAATAAGATACGAAGCCAGGCTCAGAGATTACAGACTAGGAAATATAGAATGAACCCTTTAGGTGAAGGCTAAGTGGAATTGAAGACAAACCCATCAAGCCATCAAGAATGAACTACAGTATCCATAGGTAACATTATATTTCATTACAATTACAGGATATAAATTGTAATTTTCTAGATACTTTAGGGAGGTTTATAAATACAGAGATAAATGCTGCAATCTCTAAGTCCTTGTCCTTTGCTGAAAATATTTGAGAAGAGTAGGACAATTACCTCCAAATCTTTCACAATGAATCCTGCTGTCGGTTTCTTGGCTACATTATCTAATGTGTATAAATGGATGGGAATAGGATATAAAAAAATAAAAACAGTTCTTACTATTAGTTGTTAAATAATATTGCAAAACTTCAAAGAATTAAAAATAATCTTTTATTGGATCTGTGATATTCAGCTATTGTATGGGAAACTGCACTTTGAGAAAAAAATAAAGTGTTAGGCTCCAATGAAGGATACATTTAACCAAATCTAGTCAACCTATATTAATAATAATTTCCTAATGGATTATTCGTCTGAATAAACATTCTTTTGTTTTTATTATGGATTATATGGGTTATGGATTTCTCCTCAAGATTACAAATTATCATATATACTTAAAATAATCTTACACATAATCTCATATGTCTTTCTATTGTTAATCTCTTGGTGTAAATGCTGAATTTTACTTTTGTAAATATTTTTTAAAATTATATTTTATGATAATTTTTTGAGAAAAGAATCATTGATATGAGCAGCTTACTTATTCAATTTTTAGACAACGCTGACCATATTCTAGTACATTTTATTAACCCTATTGACAATAAATGTTACCAGAAGAGGCTTTTATTGGTAGAATAGAATAGAATTCTTTATTGGCCATTTAAAATGCCTAATAAGTACTTCAAAAACATTAATAATTTTGCATTACAGTTTGCCTTCTCCATCCTTGAATATATATTGATACTAATCCATCAACAACGTTCTGTGCAGAAATCCGAATTATCTAATTAGGTGCTATGTACACTAAGAGCGTTGGATGCAAGTGTTCAGATTCCATATCCAGAACATTAGCATTGCATGTGTAAATCACTAAAATTGGACAACACAGATAACATTGAAATGGTCAGCAAATGTTAAATTTGATGTATCCTTGATCTGAGTCAGCAGGGTTTTCTTTGGTGTTGAAACGAGCTGCATATTTTGAACACATTTTCTATACATAACAGACCTTTCCATTTTAAATACTGTCTTTAAGAAGGTTGAAATACTGTTTTTAAGAAGGTTGAACTACAGAGTGTATTTGTAATTATTAAAATCCACTGAACTTGTTGCTTTTAAATCAATCTATATCAGAGTTGTATCTGCTTAATCTTCCTCAATACTGTATAGTCAAAATTTATGTTTCCTGCTCTACTCTTCCATGCCTCCATCACCTATATTCAGAAATTTCAGTGGATATAGAAAATAATCTGTTTCAGAAAAATGAGTGCTCAGGCAGCTGTGGAGAAATAAGAAGACACTAGCAAAAACAAAGTGTTTTCTATTTGTATAATGGGTTGGATGAAATGTTTATTTCTCTGCACTTTAAAATCAGTGCAAAGCCCATATTAGTATGGGCCACGATGTGTGGCATTTTCATTGTGCTGTAATCCCCAGCCCTATTTAGTTTTCCACATCGCTAGACCCCAGATTCTCAAGTCACCTGGATTTATGGCAGGCACAGATGCCCAACTTGTAGCTCCTGTTCTCTGTGCAAATCCTTGAGCACAATCCTCAGAAATCTTCCAGACATTGCTGCCAAATTGTATGGTATAATATAATAGAACAGAGACATCATTAAATATGTGAGAAGTAATTATACCAACTGTATTTAATTTAACTATGATTAAGTTGAAATTAAATTAAATTCCTGCCAACTTCTTTGCCCCACCCAAGCTTTGGCATGCCCCCCCCCCCCGACAGTCCTTAGCCCTAAGAAATTGCAGACACAAAGATGTTATTGGCTGATTTTTGAACTAATATTGGCCAGTGGGCAATTCTGCTCTGTTTTATAAGGTGTCACAAAGGATAATAACAAGGAGCATTCTGGGAGCTGTAGTTCAGAGAACATTGTATAAAACTCCATTTTATTTCTGTCTCAGTCTTCTCGCTTCAAAATGTGAACCGTTCAACAGGTAAGGAAATAAGGAAACGTCGTGGCAGAAGGCAAGGGACCCTATACCTTCCACTAGAGGGCAGAGGCATGTAAGCACAAGATCTTAAACGTGACCTAATAAAAAAGGTGAAAGAGTTAATAAATTGGATTGCTTTGTAATTGACAAACCTGAAAATAAAGCGGGGGGTGGTGGTGGCGTCTGGGGTTGGGTGGGTTTGAATATTATCCAAGAGAGGATTGCCCGCATTTAGGGCCCTAGGCCAAATCTGAACAGTTCAAGCACTTCTAAATGGCTGTCGTTTTGAAAGAAACTAAACTGAGGTGAGGTAACAAGTCCAAACAATCCATACATAGGATTAAAGGGAAAATAATGCTTGATGCTGCTGTGGTATGATATTTGTGACAATTTTTAGAACAGTTTTGGAGGCAATTATTTTTGCAACAGAGGTTCTTGTAAGTATCAAAAGGCAACAAAGGAATATGTGGGACAACTCCAAGTAGTTCAAAATAAGATTATTTTCTGCAATACAAATAGATTTTCTCTTGTACAGTATTTACATTTTTCTCTTCTCTCGCTGTCCCCTTGGTTAAATAGGTTTGGTAGGTTGTTATAGAAGGCTAAATAAATATGTTGTTAGCTCTGCTTGATCAGAGCAGATAATAAAAAAAAATGAGGTAATTGCATGTACCAGAAAATGCAAGTGCTCCCTGACTCTGGTTTTCCTCTTGAAAACTCTTTTATCTGCTAAAGATTTTTGTGGTGCCTTTGGAAATGTGAAGGAGAAAGAGAGAGGCTGGGAGTGATTTGAATACTGCAAGAGTAATTATACTTGTGATGTGATGCTCATCCTGTTTTAGTATTTTATAATTTTTTAAGCTTTTGGATTGTCTCAAACTCTGCAAAAGCTGTTTGATCACAGTCAGCGCTGGGACAGTATTAATATATGTGCATATATCATGAGACTCTCTCTTTGAAAGTTGTTTCAGCACGTCTTCAAAACTATTGTGTCTCTGTCTGGCACGTGTACAGATAAAGTATTTTTATTTGGAATTAGGTCCCTGAGTGGGTCATTTTCTTCAATAACTGCAGATTTATCATATGGTATGTAAACAGGAAGATGAAATGCATTCTGAAGTCGGTTATAGAGGAATGTGTTCTATTTTTAATGCAGGTATTCTGACATAAGCAATTTTGATAGCATGCATATTACTATTCAGAGGTTGTCTAAAACAGCATTGATAAATATTTAGGTATGGCTTTTAGACACTTCCTGTAACCTGGAAAGTTTTAAATAATTAACATTATTCCTGCATTTTTCTACAATCATTTGCTCCAGATCTAGCGGCATCTGGTCTTAATGTTAATTCCACTTTACAAACATTGCTATGTAAGTATTTATGCATACATGCAAACACACATACAGAGAAAAATACATATAAATTTAAATGTTTTAGTCATTATTACACAGTTAATGTACAATTAATTAGAGTAAGGGATGATAGCCCAAATATCTGAAGGGCCTCAAATTTTTCTGTGGATTAAAGTCATTCCATGTATGCTTTTTTTCAGGGCCTCACCGATGCAAATATAACAACTATAACTTTATAACTGAGTTATTTGTAAAAATAATAAAAGCAGTGTGTAAACTAAACATTACATTAATTAAATTAATATTTAAAGTTAAATTGTTAAGTAAATGCTATGAACATGATATCAAAAGGTCATTTGCTACCTTCATTTTCTATTACTTTGCTGTTTTGTGATTCCATCAATCCTTGCTTGCAGACAAATGGTATTTCTTGCAGATATTCCAATGTGCCATTGTTGCTACTTGGCCATGCCATTTTTATAGTACGGTAAGTTTGTGTGATCATTCAGCAGCTAACTAGGAGGTCCACTGTTTCATCAGCTTCTTTGCAGAGGTGACATTTGCTGTCTGTTGCTGTCTTCTCAATTCTGGCTTTGTATGTTCTTAAGGCTTGGTGTTGTGTACCAGAATTAGCCCCTCTGTTGCTTTCTTCAATTTTCCTGCTCTTAGCCATTGACAGATCTTATTATCTGCTTTTGCCTTGTTTTTTATGTACTCATCATGTAATGCTTTTTCTTACCATGTCTCTTTTCTATTCTTCCTTTGGTATTTCTTACAAGAACATTTGGGCTTTCCAGTACTTTCCAGTTTGAGGCCTCCAGTATTCAATAAGCCTTCATAGTATACTAGCTTCAGTCCATCTTCTTCATTGTCCTTCAGATATTCTTCCAATGCTCTTTTCTCTTCTTCAACTGTCTGGTACACTTGCAACATTCTATGTCCACCTATTTTCCTCGGTAAGTAGAGTCTGTCAACATTGCTGCCTGGATGAAGAGCATGATTCATTGATATTATTTTATGGTCTTCCTGTCTAGGGCTTTTAGTTTTATTTGAGTTCAGTCCACTATTCCAGGTGTTAATTGCCTTGATTGTATTTCCTCCATTGAGTTTAGAGTTTAAGATCTTCACTCTCATAAAGTATTAACTTCTAATCTTCTTGATTTCAGTATGCTTGAAGTTGTTAGCCTGAAGGATGCCTAGGTATTTATAGTCTTCATCCAGGCTGTTTATCCAGGCTCTTGATATTATTTCCGTAGGACATCTTGATTCTTTCTGTTTTCACTTTTTCCCCCCTGTTAATGGTAAGGTTGGCACATGTGTCCAGTTCAAACTCCATTGCATCTCTTGCGTGTATATACAGACAGGGCTGAGCAATGATTCTACGGTATTTCATATGGTGTTTTTCCATACAGTTTCAGATCATTCATGTAAAGGAGGTAGGATAGCTTGGAAGATGATTTTGATGTTTGATAGCCATGGCCTGAGTTTTCAGTATTGTTTACAGAAGAATTTGCAATGATAAACAGTAGTGGGGATAATGAGTCTCCTTGAAAGATTTGTCTCTTGATATTAACCTCTCACAGTCCATTAACCAGCAATGGAGTCTTCCATTGTGCCATTGATATTTGCACAAAGCTTTGATGTTATTCCTAGGCACTTCATTATGCAATCTTGTGGCAGGAAGTCAAATGCCTTCTTGTAGTCAATCCAAGATACATTCAAGTTGGTCGTCCTTCTCATATAGTTTTCCAAAACAATTTTGTCAGAAGATTTATACAATCTGAAGAAAATCCAGAGTAAACCCAAAATCATTTTATCAATTAGGAGCTGATCTGTTGTACCTCTACTCAGTGGTGAAATCCATTTTTTTTTACTACCGGTTCTGTGGCTTGGTGGGCTTGGTGGGTGTGGCTTGGTTGGCGTGGCTTGGTGGGCGTGGCAGGGGAAGGATACTGCAAAATCTCCATTCCCACCCCACTCCAGGGGAAGGATATTGCAAAATCTCAATTCCCACCCCACTCTGGGGCCAGCCAGAGGTGGTATTTGCCGGTTCTCCAAACTACTCAAAATTTCCGCTATCAGTTCTCTGAACTACTCAAAATTTCTGCTACCGGTTCTCCAGAACCTGTCAGAACCTGCTGGATTTCACCCCTGCCTCTACTGTTTGGGAGTTCCTTTCAGTTCAGGTGGAAACAGTTTGTTTTCAACTAGATGCTATTGGATTGCATCAGCTACTACACCAGTTAGCAATTTGAAAGTTGTTGGCAAGCCTGGTGCTGCCCCTTTTGTTGAATCTTACATTATCAGGCAGGTTTTACCACATGTTAAATCTAGAGATGTAAAATTTCCGGAAATTTTGAAGCTCAGAAAACCCCCCGGTTTTTTTCTGTTTTTTTCAGAGGGGAAACAGAAATTTTCGGAAAAATTGAAGAAAATGCTACATTAGCACTTTTTTGTCTTTTTAAGATTGAAAGTCATTCTGTTACTTTAGGAACATAAAATATGACTATGGACAATTTGATTTGGCATAAAATTATCACAACTAGCATATAAAAATATAGTGTAGTAGCCAAACAATTATCACAAACATAATTTATTTTTTTATAATATTTTTTTGTAATTGTAACAAAGGGAGCAACAATCTCCTGAACTGCTTACTAGTTTATGTGGAACAGCCAAAAAGCCTCCACAAAACAATTTTCAAAACCAAAAGTGACAATTTTTCATATTTCCTCTCCACAGTATTAAATAAAAATAAAAATAAAAAGCCCATTCTCATAAAAAGAATTGAAGATGGGGGAAATGTTAAGAAGAGAGTGGGACTAAGTTTCAATGGACATTTAATCAGAATCATTTTCTGAACTGAAATTGTCAGTATCCGTCTCTGCTTCTGCAGCTACTCTATTTTGTTTGTCATCACAATTAGGAACTTCTAAAAACTGAAGGTTTGCCCAGATCGAAACAAGCTTCTCTACCCTTTCACATGTCAGTTTATTTCTTGATTTAGTGTGAGTGTTTCCAAACATAGACCAGATTCTTTCACATGCTACAGAAGATGGAGGTATCTGGAGAAGGCAAGAAGCAATAGGAGTCAGAGGCTGTGTTGTGCAAAGACCTTGCCATCATGTTGCAGGAGGAATATGTTTGGCAGAATCCCAGATTGCATTCCTGGACCAAATCCCTGAAGATGTTCTATATTCTGCAACATTTGAAAGTACCTTCCCAACATCAAGTCCTAAAGTGATGCTTGTTTTGTGATCCAGTCAAATGCAGTAGCAGTGTTGTCATCATCACTTAAGTTTGCACCTTTGAATCTTTGACCCAACAGATTTGCAGCAGCATGAATTGGATGACAACAAAATACTTCCCTTTTTAAATAAAATCTTTCACTTTACTTTCTTCTATAGTTGTAAGTGGAGATATACTGAGATTTTAAAAAACAGGTGTTTTTATCTTGGTCATTAGATAAGGAATTTCTGACAAAAGTGCACTATCTGATTCAGATGCAGTGATTGCTGCAGCAATTGGCTTTAGAATCTTCAGGGAATTTTGCAGCTGAACCCAGAAGACATCCTGATCAAGAACAGTGTTTCTTACACTCCTGGGTACTTTAAGATCTTCAACTATTACTGTTTCTTGAAGAGCTTCTTTGTTTTTTAGTAAACTTTCAAAGGAGATCACCACTCCAGCCCACCGAGTTTTACTACAGAGCTTCAGCGTAAGTATGCTATTCTTTGCATTTTTTCGACTTGCTTCTTCTTGAAAACTGCAGCTACAATATGAGTACTTTTACATGTTTAATAACTTCTTTTGCTCGTCTATAGACCATTTGAAGGGTGTTCAACTTCATAATATCATTAAAAAGCAAGTTTAGCCCATGGACTGCACATCCTATTGCAGTAATATGTAGATACTTCTCCATTATGATTTTCCATGCTGCTTTCATATTGCTGGCATTGTCAGTAAGCAAAGCAAATACTTTACCACTCCCAATTTTCTGTAGGACATCACAGATTTTACAGCTGATATACTCTGCAGTATGTCTGTTCTCTCCTGTTTCAATGCTTTTGTAAAAAACTGGCTGAGGTGTTGTTATAACAAAATTTATAATTCCTTCTCCTCTCACATTTGTCTATCCATCTATAAGTAGTGCAAGACACAGTGCTTCATTAATTTTTCCTTGCACCGATTCCATTACACGTTCATATTCTGACTCCAAAAGAGGCTTGCTCAAAGAATGTCTGCTGGGCAATTGGTATGATGGTCTTAATAATTTCAAAGCTTCCTGCCAGTATGTATTTTCAGTTATTGAAAACGGCATTCCAGAAGAATATATTGCTCTTGCAAGAGCTTGATCAATTTTTTCGTGATCTTCAGGTGTCATCTTGTCTATAAATGAAGTTAGTGAATAATTTTTGGATGCAGCTGTCTTCAGTATCTGTTTACTTGAAGATGCTGCTGATGGGACAACACTTTGTGTTGCTGCTGACGTTATAGATGGAGTAGAAAGAGGACTTCTTGAACGAGAACGTTGAGAAAAACTATGTGCATTGTCATCATTGTTGTCCTCTTCACTTTGATCCATAAGGATTTTTTAATATCTACAGGACACTTGTTACATACAAGAATGTGTTTTGTCATCCTGGTAGCATTTGGAAATGCATATTTCATCTGACAATATTTGCAAATCACATTTTTCTTTTCAGAAGAACTTGTAATATGAAAATGCCTCCATATGCTAGATGTTGGTCTCACCATTTTTCTGAGGGGAGTAGGAAATAAAAACAAGAAAAAATGACTACTTTGCAATCTATGGTTGTGTGTGTGGGTCACTGGGGGAAGAATCAGATTACTGGTAATTATTATTTACACAAAAGTTTATAAAGATAAACTAATGTAGCTAAATGATTCAGTTTTCTGGATTCAGATAAATGTAAACTC
This sequence comes from Diadophis punctatus similis, assembly GCA_023053685.1. Taxonomy (NCBI): domain Eukaryota; kingdom Metazoa; phylum Chordata; class Lepidosauria; order Squamata; family Dipsadidae; genus Diadophis; species Diadophis punctatus. The sequence goes on from JALIGW010000002.1 coordinate 98,413,815, forward strand.
TTACCTTTTTTAATTAAGTATATACTTTCAGGTCCTTTTTGTTGCTCTGTATTTTCTTCCAATGCTTTTGAGGCCTAGTGAAGAGGACAGAACAAACCAAACACACCCACTAACATGCAAAAGCAAAACTGAAACCTCTTTCTTGTTACAATAGCAGCACATCTTAAAGGAAGAAATGCATACTGTTCTTGCATTGGAGGGTTCAGTTTGTTACCTAGGACTTGCTTGTCCTCACTCAGTGCACAGAAATTAGAATAATCTGATATACATTTTTTTAAAGAAATGATTTGGAAAATATTTGAACACCCTGTCTTAAAATATTTTATTTATCATGTTAAAATAAAATATTCCACAATGTTTTTTTTCAATTTTTTCAATTTTTTGGGGAAAAAAAGGCCTTCAGGAAAAAACCAGAAAAAAATGGTTTTTTCCCAAATTTTTCCAGTTTTTTTCCGGGCCTTCACATCTCTAATCACAACTACTAGTTCTTTATCTATTTATTCATTTGTAGTCTGCCTTTATTATTTTTTACAAATAACTCAAGACTATGAACATATCCAGCACATCTTCCTCCTCCTTTCCCCCCACAACAATTATCCAGTGGGGTGGGGTGGGGTGGGCTGAGAGGGAATGACTGACCCAAACTCACCCAGCTGACTTTTATGGCTAAAAACATAGTTATAAGTATGAGGATTGGTTGTAAGTCACTTATTTCAATGCTGTTATACTTTGAACTTTGACCAGTTGCTAATGAATAGTTGTAAGTCAAGCAATAACTATCAGTACCCTCTTAAAGAGGAAAATTAACAATAAGAGAAATCAGGAATTATGTAGAGCTTGTTTCCCAGTAAAGTTTCCCCACACTATTATTTCTTGCTTCTGTGAAAGATCTATAGCTCGCTTTAGGAAGGCATATATTTTGCCCTAAGTTGGAAGGTGATAGTGGGCACCAATAATATTGCTTATATTTGTCCTTTCATGTAGTTCAACCTATATTCTGTAAAACATTGCCAATTTTATAAGGATTTTTGAGCAGGAATGTATATCGGGCTAGGAACTGGAAGACACTGAGTCCTAGTCCCATCTTAGGTACAAAGCCAGCTGGGTGATCTAGGGCCAGTGACTTTCTCTAAGCCCTAGGACATTGTGACAAGGCCTCCCAACCCCCAGCTGATGAAGGGCTCTCTGCGCAATTGGAGGCTTGCCGAGGGCTAGTCTCTCTAAGAGATCAAGGGGACAATATCTCCCTAGATGCTCCGGGCCTATCCCTAGTGGGCTCTGACATTTGGGGCCAGTCCGTGCCATCTACCATTAGGCAGCCCCCTGTGGAACAGGCATCAATGGCAATTTCTGCCACTTTCACTCCGACTGCCGCAGGCATTCGGCCTTCGACTGCTGAGGGTCCCCTTGAGCATGCCAACGTCCAGGCTATGATTGCGGCCGCCATTAAGCAGGGGGTGGCAGAGTGCCTTCAGCAGATACGCCTCCCAGCAGCAGCAGACTATTACAGGGCGTCTTCCGTTGGTTTGGACCGAGAGGTTCTGACTGGCACTCGCCAGGCTCGGGAGTGGCACCATCAATCTCCTGAGCGGTCAACTGGCTCACAGTCCATCCATTCGGACGAGGAAGGTGGCATGGAATTAGATTTATCAGAGGATGAGGGTATACTGCCTGACCCTCCAGCCTCTTCAGGACTCTTCCACCTGAGTCTCTTCAAATCCCTTCTTTTTAAGGCAATAAATGCGGCTAATTTGGGACCCTGTAACCTGGGCAGGTCAGACTCTTCTCAGTGCCTTCCTGACCCGCTCTTTGCAGAACACACTCCAGAGGCCGAGATCATACCCTGTCCTCAGTTGTTCGTGGACGCTGTTAGCAAACAATGGAGCTCTCCAGCCTCTGGACCCACTCCATCGTCCACCGACCGCCGGTATTTTAACATAGGACCAGAGTTGGCATCCTCCCTTCCACCTCCATCGATGGATGCACCGGTGTGGGCGCTCCTTTCGTCCATTCATCTGCTGGGCGATCCTGCCAAATTATTGTGGCCTGAGGACAGACGGATGGAGCAAGCACTCCTCAAGGCTCACCAGGCGGCTGCCTGGGTGGTCTGGGCCTCAACCTCCGCATCTTTCTTCACTTGGACGTCTCTCATTTGGCTCCATGACTGCAAGAACGACTGCCCGCCTCCAAAAGTAGGGCTCATCAAGACAATAATAAACTGTTAGCTGCCGCCCAGTTCTCGGCCGATGCCACGCTCCAATCGGCTTGGTTTGCCTCCAGAGCCATGGGGTCTTTGGTCTTGGTGCGCAGGTTGAATTGGCTATGCAACTGGCAGGCGGACACCCGACATAAATGGCGCCTTGCAATGGCTCCTTACAACGGCCAGCTTTTGTTCGGGGAGGCCCTGGATCCCCTCCTGATTGAGTCTCAGGACAAACGAAAAATCCTTCCCTCCCTTTCTAGAAAGGGTTTCTTTTGTTCTGTCCCCTATGCCAGGCGGCCCTTTTGAGCTCCTGAGCCCGCCCCCTCGTACCCCAGGCCTTCAGGTCAGTATGGGTTTAGGCAGGGGCAATCCCAGGACAGATCAGGTAGAGGCAAAAATTTTAAGTGGCCCTTTTGGGGTGGTGGGGGTTGCCCCTCTCTTCTCACAAAGTGAGTCCCCGGGCGGGTCTTCCATCAGGGGTCGTCTGGCGCTTTTTGCCAGCAGATGGGAGGAAATTACATCTGATGAGTGGGTCAGTGAGACGGTAACATCAGGCCTCCCTAGAATTCCTCTCCACCCCTCCAAGGTTTTTTTATCAGGTACCCTATGTCCAATAATCCCGACAAGCAGGTCCTCATGAGGTCTGCCATCCAACACCTGCTGGACATTCGAGCCATCCAGCAGGTGCTGAGGACCAGTTAGGGCAGGGGTTCTACTCCATATTATTCGTAGTCCCAAAATCCTTGGGAGGGTGGAGAGCTATTCTTGGCCTAAAAAGGTTGAACCGTCACATCAGGTACAGCCGGTTCAAAATGCACTCGCTTCAGTCCATCTTGGCCTGCGTGTGAAAGGGGGACCTCCTTGCCTCGATCGATCTGATAGAGGCCTATCTACATATTCCAATACTTCCTTTACATCGGCAGTATCTCAGATTCTGTTACGGGAGGCATCCACTATCAGTATCGGGTGCTTCCGTTTGGCCTCTCGTCTGCCCCAAGGGTCTTCACTTAGGTACTGGTGGCTCATCTCAGGAGCCTTCCCGTGCGTGTCCACTGTTACCTGGACGATATATTAATTCTGTCATCCACCAGGCAGCAAGAGCTGCAGGATCTCCAGGTAACCATTAACACCCTCAGACACCACGGTTTCTCCATTAATATGGAGAAAAGCCACCTCTCTCCCTGTACCCACCTCACCCACCTAGGAGCCATTGTCAACTCTCTGCAGTGTAGGGTGTTCCTTTCCCAGGAGCATCAGGACAGCATTCGTGAGCTGATTTCCTTGGTTCTACAGTAGCGCAGGGTTCCCCTGCGACTGCTGTCAACACTCCTGGACAAAATGATTTCGTGCATCAACATTACACCTTGGGCACACCTACACTCCAGAGACTTGCAATGGTTTCTTTTACCGTTCCAGAGATCGGGACGAAGCTCCTCCACCGCCAGGGTCCTGATTTCCCCGGAGGTTCGCTGCTCCCTGTCCTGGTGGACGTCGCCGGCCATCGCGATGGGCAGCTTGTTCAACGAACCAAACAGGCTTGTCCTCACTACAGATACGAGCCTCTTGGGTTGGGGGGCCCACACATCAACAACTGTGGCCCAGGGTCGCTGGACTCTGTTGGAGTTGACATTCAACATCAACCAGCTGGAGCTCCTCGCAGTGTATCTAGCCCTTCGGGAGCTACGACAGGGGTGGGTTCCTCCTGGTTTGGACCGGTCCTATAGAACCGGTAGTGACCCGTTGGTGATGTCACGATGACATCACTGAACCGGATCGGTCGGTGCCGGTCCATGGGCACTGCCATCTTTTTTTTTGAATTTTTTTCCTTTTTTTTTTTTGAATTTTTTTTCTTCTGAGCATGTGCAGAAGCCGAGTTTCCGGCACTGCATGTGGTCACCATCTTGTTTTTGGCTTTCTTTTTTATTTTTTTTCATTTTTTTGAATTTATTTTTTTTTATATTTTATTTTATTTTTCTACTGAGCATGTGCAGAAGCCGAGCTTCCGGCACTGTTCATGCGGTCGCCATCTTGTTTTTGGCTTTCTTTTTTTATTATTTTTTTAAAATTTAATTTAATTTTTCTACTGAGCATGTGCAGAAGCTGAGCTTCCGGCACTGTTTATGTGGTCGCCATCTTGTTTTTGGCTTTCTTTTTTTTTTAATTTTTTTTTTAATTTAATTTATTTTATTTTATTTTTTATTTTATTTTTCTACTGAGCATGTGCAGAAGCCGAGCTTCCGGCACTGTTCATGCGGTCGCCATCTTGAGGAAAGCAAGGCAGCAAAGAGGTAAATTAGAACCCACCCCTGCTTTGGTCCCCTCAACTTTTGGTCCCCTCAACTTTTCAGTTCCAGAAATGGTGGCTGGCTGCATTTTTGCAGCCAGCCACCATTTTCTGTCCTTCCTGACCGTTTTTATTTGGTTTTCCCTCCCACCCTGAAAGCAAAAGGAAGCGAGGGGGGGAGGGGGGAAGAAGGATAGCTGACTATTGCTATGATTTTTTGCTCCTGTATTCTGTTGTTTAGGTATAAATTTTGTTAATATAGAAATTTTACTTAGAGCCTATTAAACAACGGAGCTAGCTGCCTGCCTGCAATCAGGCTGTGTTGTGTGAGAGAGAGGGGGGGGGAGAGGAAGAGGAAGGAAGGAAGGTAAAATCAGGAGGGAGGATGGAAGGAAGGAATAACGATGTGAAGGAGGTTCATGTGACTGGGTGGGAGTTTTCTGTGGAAAATGGATCCAAATGGCTCTTTGAATGTTTAAGGTGATTAGGGGACTGGAGGCTAAAACTTTTAAATAACAGTTGCTGGAACTGGGTGTGTCTAGTTTAATGAAAAGAAGGACTAGGGGAGCCATGATAGCAGTATTCCAATATCTCAGGGGTTGCCACAAAAAAGAGGGAGTCAAACTATTCTCCAAAGCACCTGAGGGTAGAACAAGAAGCAATGGGTGGAAACTAAGCAAGGAGAGAAGCAACTTAGAACTAAGGAGAAATGTCCTGACAGTTAGAACAATTAATCAGTGGAACAGCTTGCCTCCAGAAGTTGTGAATGCTCCCACACTGGAAGTTTTTAAGAAGATGTTGGATAACCATTTGTCTGAAGTGGTGTAGAGTTTCCTGCCTAAGCTACGACTACTGACAGCGGGGAAGCATATTCTGGTTCTTACCAACAATGTCTCGGCCAAGGCCCATATCAACCGGTAAGGGGGTACCAAGTCCCGCACCCTGATGGAGGAAGCCAGGACGCTGGGTTGCTGGGCAGAACACCACCTTCTCTCGATCTCGGGAGCTCACATCTCCGGGGTGGAGAACGTCTGGGCGGACTGGCTCACCCACTCGACCCTTGATCAAACAGAGTGGTGACTACACCCGGACATTTTCCAGCAGCTGTCCACCAGTTTCGGCTGCCCAGTGGTGGACCTCTTCGCCACCCCGGAGAATGCCCAACTACCAAGATTCTTCACCCGATTCCAAACCCCAGGGGCGGAAGGGACCGATGCCCTCCGCAGTGCCTGGCCGACCGGGCTCCTCTATGCTTTCCCCCCTCTACCTCTCCTCCCCAAGGTCATCAGGAAGATTCTGGAGGAGAGGGCAGAAGTTTTGCTCCTGGCTCCCCATTGGCCGTGGAGAGCCTGGTTTGTGGACTTGATGTCATTGTCGGTATGCCCACCCTGGCGGATTCCAATGACAGACTCCGTGCTCAGCCAGGGGGCAGTTGGCCACCTGGACCCCCAGTGGCTCCAACTGACTGCCTGGTGCTTGAGCGGTGCGCTCTGAGCCGCCGCCAGATCCCCAACAGGGTCATTGACACTATACAGGCCTCCAGGAGGCCCTCCACTGAGTGTATCTACTCAGCGACGTGGCAGGCATTTTGCAAGTGGTGTTCTCGGATGGGCTGCTCACCTGTTCAATTATCAGTAGGGAGACTCCTGGAATTTCTCCAGGATGGACTAGACAAATGTCTTTCGCCAAACACCATCCGGTGACAGGTTGCAGCCCTCTCCTCCGTGTTAACCTGTGGTTTGTTGGTGTCTCTGTCGCAACACCCTGTTTTACGCTGCTTCATTAGGGGGGCTACCACTCTACGCCCCCTGTTGTTCATAGGTTCCCGACCTGGGACCTGACTAAAGTTTTACGCTTATTGACGGGGTCGCCCTATGAGCCTCTATACTCTTCTCTTCGGTTTCTTACCTACAAGCTAGCGTTTTTGGTCGCAATCACATCGGCCAGATGAATCTTCGAGATTTCTGCCCTTTCTGTTCGGAAGGACCTTTGTATATTTCATTCGGACAGAGTGGTCCTTCATCTCGATCCAACCTTTATACCAAAGATAAATTCCTGGTACCATCGGGCGCAGGAGATCGTCCTCCCAAATTTTTGTCCTCATCCTTCCCAGGACCTGGAGCGCCAGTGGCACACTCTGGATGTGCGGAGGGCCCTTCGTATCTACATCAAATGCACGGAGGCACTGAGAAGGACGGAGGCCCTCTTCGTCTCTTCCCATCAGACTTCCTTAGGTCACAAGGTGACTCCGTCCACGGTGGGCCGGTGGATCCGCAGCGCTATCATGAAGGCATACAAATTATCGTCCTTACAGTGCCCAGAGAGGGTGACGGTTCACTCCACACGTAGCGCGGCAGTGACTGTGGCCTGGTCCACACAGGCTTCTCTTGAGGAGGTCTGCAGAACGGCCACCTGGTCGTCGCCATCCTCCTTCGTTTGTCATTATAAAATTGATGTGTTTGCTTCGGTGGATGCTGCCTTTGGTTGACGGGTACTTCCACAGTAGCATCCGTGGACCACCATTGCTCTCCCATCGGACACTTATCTTTGGCATGTCCCATCATGGATGATAGCTCCACCCAATATGGAGAAGGGGCATTGGTCTTACCTGATACGCTCCTTCTCGTAGGGTGGAGCTATCATTCAGCCCCACCCATGGAAGACTGTCTGGCCCACGTGGGGGGGTTCTTTGCTTTCAGAGACATTGGTTTTGCTCCTCTCTGTTGACCACATGCACACTTACTGATGACTGCAACTTGAGTCATGTACTTTACTCTGCTGACCATGTGAACTCTTACCGATGACCACACCTTGAGTCTGTGCTTCGTCTTCATCAAAAGCGGGCCTTAGAGACGGAGGCAGTTTTTTTAATAATCAACAGACTCAGTCCTCGTTGGCTGACGGACGAAGTCAACCCATCATGGATGATAGCTCCACCCTACGAGAAGGAGCGTATCAGGTAAGACCAACGCCTGTTTTCTTTTTACCCTTCCTTTACTTACTTTTGCCTCACTTCTTTACCAAAATGGGTGACTTCCTCAGAATGTTCATTTCTGTACTATTGGGATTGAATTGTGAAACGTACCATTCGTTGGTCCACTTTGTATGGTTTTGGATGGTGGTGCACAATTGTAGCTTGTTTTTCAGACTTTTGAGATTGATCAAGGATGATAATAGGAGTGATTTGCTTTTCTGGGACCCTATCCCCTTACTTTTGGGAAAAAAACAAACCAAAAAAGGGGGGAAATATACTACTTAATTTCAATTACTTTGTCACCAAAATTTAATATGGTAGTCTCAAGTTACTAGAGCAATTGTTTATGGGCTTGCTATCTAATGTTGGTTTAGGACCCAAACAACAAAAGAATCTTGTTTTCTGTTATATCTGACCTATTCATTACATTCTACCAGAGAAGAGCTCTTGAGAGTTCCTATTTTGCAGGCTATTCAGCAGTCCAGTAGAGAATTTGCACTTGATATAGGTGCTTTGTCTTTAGAATTCCTTCCCTTTGCTGTCAAAATTATTGCAAATCTTATTTATGTATTTTATCAATTTTATATGCTCCCCAAACTTCCAACAAGCTCTGAGTGGCATATGATTTGTAATTTTGTAAACTCTTAGTATTAATTGAAAATCGATTTGTTTTCTCCAAATATTTTCCTTCATCTATACTACTGTGTTCCACCTCTTTATCTAGATATTTTATGGTTTTATTCTGAAACATTTTATTTGGCTTCACTGTTATATGAAATTAAAGCTGCCCCCAAACTGGGTTGATTTTATACTGAAAAATAAATTTTAAATTATATGAATGAATGAATGAGAGGGATGAATGAATGAAGTGCAGTTGATAAAGTTCCTAAATGTTAACATAAAGCATTGAGTGTGAAAATAGTTTCCTTAATCGTCCTACAATGTATTTATTGTCAGTCAGTTTAATTGGAGATTTTTATAATGAAATGAAAAAAATGTATGCCATAATTTAATAAACATAGTTTCCTTATCTCCAATGATGCTTTTCTCTAACTTAAAAGGACTGAAACATTTCATCCTTTATTTGTTGAAAACAGAATATTAATAAAGGAAAACATGAAAGATCTGAAATGTTTGAGCATTCATCCAGATCTCATGCTCTGGGTACAAAGCATTAAAGTCAAAGCATTTGCTACTTTCCCATGTACTTTTTTAATTGGAAACTTGCCACTGCAAGAAATTAGTAACCAATTAGCTCAGGGCACAGCTATATTTTCACTAGTTTTAACTCCTGTAAAGGTGACTGATTAACAGGTTGCAGGTATGGAGATGCTCTGCATCTATGACTTGTCAGTATACTATTCTGATGCTCTTTTGAAAGAGCACCAAACTCATGTCCACAAATAGCTTGGTTGACACGTTGTAGATACAGAAGGAATGTGTGCAATGAAGTGGGGAAATGATTGATAACAAGCATGCTCTGTCTCCAACTAGTGCTGCAAAGAATAGCAATGTGGGCAGTAAGTGGCCAGGGCCAGGGCATCTAGCAATAGTTTCTGCCACATCATCATCCCAAACTAAAGATAACATGCACACACACATGCACACTATTTTATTTATTTTATTTTATTTTATTAAGAGTTCTTATAGGCCGCCCAATCCCTTGGGACTCAGGGCGGCTTACAGCAGAGATTAGAACTACAGACTAAAAAAGGCATTTAAAAACATCATATTACGATATAAAAAGCCATTCATCCTTGGGGGAATCATCTCTTCACCCCGCCTGCCGGAAGAGCCACGTTTTTACTGCCTTGCGGAAGGCCAGTAGGGTGGGGATAGTCCGGATCTCTGGCGGGAGTTGGTTCCAGAGAGATGGGGCTCCCACAGAGAAGGCCCTCCCCCGTGGGCCCGCCAGCCGGCATTGTTTGGCAGACGGGACCTGGAGGAGGCCCTCTCTGTGGGACCTCACTGGACGTAGGGAGGAATGTGGCAGGATGCGGTCCTGAAGATAACCTGGCCCTGAGCCATGTAGGGCTTTAAAGGTCAAAACCAACACCTTGAATTGCGACCGGAGACCAATGGGTAGCCAGTGCAGCTGGCGGAGGATGGGTGTTACGTGGGTGTATCTCGGTACACCCACCACACTAAATAGCCAGTCTACACAAATCTTCATGTGGCAGAAGCAGTAAAAAAAATTACATAGTAGTGCTCTGATTGGTAGCAGAATAGCTTAAACCTGGGTAAATAAGGAGCCCAGGCAATATTTGGAAGAATATTTGGAAAATGCTATTGGGACACTGAGCAAGCCAGGTATATGGTCTGTCTAGTACCCCAGAGCAGAATAATGATGAATGGCAGAGCCTAGCAGAAGGAACATAAGAGATAGCCACAATAGCATAATGTGGACAGATCCTAGGTTTTTATTGCATTAACACCGTTGATTAATTGTGCTAGCACTGTCCATGGCAAACATTTTGTCAAGGAAGGAAAATGATATTTTAAAACTGAACAGATAAAGATGACTATAAGCTGCCTCAGCTGCAGCAGCTTTATGAGGCCTATATTGTGTAGATATGTTGCATGAAAATGGTTGCCAAGGCATGCTCATGCAGCAGCTAAGGGACGTGACAGTGATTCCACAGAAGCAGAGATTTGAAAAGCTATGCTAACATAATATTAATGTGACACCTGTAATACCTGTAATTCTGTTGCAAACACTGATGGGTGTGCTGATATTAATACACAGATATTTAAGATCATACTCCTGTATAAGGGTTGCCAATCCCATCAATAATAATGGAATTGGCATCAGGATTTTCAATACTGTAGAACCAAATTCTGAATATTTGCTAATGCAAATATTTTAACATGTTTTAAATTGCTTTGGCTGAACTGAGAAATTGTCCTTGTAGATTATTAGGTGCTTATTAGCTGAACTAGGTCACTTCCTATTGGCAATGTGATTGTAGAATACAATATATGTCCTCTGGCTGGAGAAGATAATGATTTTACTAGATAATCTATGTAGTGGACATTATCTTTTTCACAGCATTTGACTGCTGATAAATTGATTGGTGACAGTGTATATTTGACCAAGTTACATTGGTTACTTTTGAATAACGTAAAATGCACATCCTAGCAGAATGCTCACTTGTATTAATACCTTTGAGTTAAAGTTTGCCTTTCATTGCACAGAAACATTTCTCACTGAATTATATGCTGATTTGGGGGCAAAGTCAGGAGTGAAATTCAAAAATGTTCCCTACCGGTTCTGTGGGCATGGCTTGGTGGGCGTGACAGGGGAAGGATACTGCAAAATCTCCATTCCCACCCCACTCATGGGGGAAGGATACTGCAAAATCTCCATTCTCACCCCACTCTGGGTCCAGCCAGAGGTGGTATTTGCCGGTTCTCTAAACTATTCAAAATTTCCACTACCGGTTCTCCAGAACCTATCAGAACCTGCTGAATTTCACCCCTGGGCAAAGTATACCTTACAATTGCGGGTTTCTCTTAATTCTAAAATGTGCTATTGTAATCCTTAACTTAGGACTGGTCACTTAATGACTGTTTACACTTACGACAACCATGGAATGGGTGCTTTATGGGCCATAAAGCACCCCTCTGGCCATTATAAATGGTTTCATTGTCCTCCCGATAGTCACATTTGCGACCCGTCATGGCATTCTGTGGTGACGTGACCATGATTTGTGATATTTCTTGCCAGATTCTGGCATTTTTTCAATTTGTTACTCCTATTCGAATGAATGGTTCACTTAATGACTGCCGCATTAATGAGCATGGCAAAAAAGTTAGAAAAAACATCTCCAGTTACATGGACACCCCAACCTTCAACTGTAATGATTTCTGACTTGATTTCCAGTCCCATTGGTAGTCGTACTTTATGACTTTCCTCATTAGCAATTTGCAATATCATTGGAATGGTCTGGTAACCAATTTTAACCCTTGCTCATATAACAGTGATAATTTCCTGTTTTGTTTGTTTGTTTAGAAATATTAATATGGTCACTCACCTTAATTATATAACGCTGGATAGTTAAAATTTGAGGGAGAGAGAGAGGGGAGAGAGAGGAGAGGAGGGAGGGAGAGGGAGGGAGAGAGAGAGAGATTTTCACAGACATATGTATAGGACTCCCCAACATCCCAGTCCTATTACCTGGGATAAAAGCCAGCTTTTAGCAGCCTTCTGGAAGGATGAAAGATCCAGTCCTCTGAACATTGGGTGGAAGCTGTTCCATAGGGCAGGCCCCATGACAGAGAAGGTACGCCTCTTCAGTCCCACAAGATGACACGTTAATGGAGGGGACTTGGACTATGCCCACTCTGTTGGATCTGGTATAATGAGCACAAGCCCTTGGAGATAGGCAGCCCCACAAGTAAACTGATCTATGCCATGACTCTAAATGTGATAATCAGAATTGAATTGCACCTAGAATTCTTTCAGGGCTCCCTGAAGTTCTGCACCTATCTGAATAACCTTCCCTAAAAAAGGGAGGTTGGAAACTGGATGAAAATTGTCCAGTATTCAAGGTCAGACAACCAGGAAGGACATGATTCCCAGACAATCATTTATCCATTATTACTTTGGTGATTTCTGTATCTTAAAACATTCATTTTTTTTCTCTTAAAGACATTGTGGTTGGCTGCAGCATCATTATGGGAATAACTAATGATAATTCCTATTTTATTCTTCGAAAATGTCTGTATCTTAGAGAGATGATTGATATGCCATTGACTATTCATCAGCCAGAAATAATGTCAAAATATTCATCTCTCCATCTTGAAGAGATTAAATTAAATTAAACTAATTTAATTAAAAGTTCTTATAGGCCGCCCAATCCCATAGGACTCAGGGCGGCATACAGCAAGGATAAGAACAGTTCAAATATAATAAAAAACAATTTAAAACATTACAGAAGTTAAAACAAAACTATTCATCCATGGGGGAAATCAATCTTCTTCACCCCGCCTGCCGGAAGAGCCATGTCTTACGGCTTTGCGGAAGGCCAGTAGGGTGGGGATAGTCCGGATCTCTGGTGGGAGTTTGTTCTAGAGAGATGGGGCTCCCACAGAGAAGGCTCTCCCCCGAGATCCCGCCAACCGACATTGTTTGGCTGATGGGACCTGGAGGAGACCAACTCTGTGGGACCTAACCGGTCGTAGGGAGGTATGTGGTAGGATGCAGTCCCGAAGATGCATTTAATTAGCCAAGGAGAGTCCAGGGCAGCAGGATACCATATTTTCATAGCAAGGGCTGGGTGACACTCTTCATCTACCTATCCTGCTATTATACTGTATTTTTATCTACCTATCCTGCTATTGTTATATCTTTACAATTCCATGGTAATATAATAGTAATGCTGTAAAATATTATCTTAATGCAACAGAAAAATTGCACTATTATGTTTGTTGTTTTTCCAAAACCATTTTTGTTAAAGCAATAGACTTTAAAATCAACCTGCAAGTCCCACAAAGCTCTTTTTATATATCTTTATATGCAAGCATGTTCCAATAGCAAGAAAGTTAGAATCAGTAGCAAATAAAAAGAAACAACCTTTGCTATTATCCCTACTGTTCCGCTCAGAAGTTTTTGACTTCAATAACTGACATTAATTTAACATGCAGTTAGGGCCAGCTGTAGTTATGCCTACTTTTAACATCTAAAAGAATGGGCAGTGTGAAAAAGCAGTCTGAATTTGGGGCAAAATGGTTTTGTGCAGCTGGCTCACAAAAAGCTTCATCTAAGAAAATCTGTTGCTTTGGGGATCCTATTGTAAAGTCTATTGACAAGCTTTCTTATTTTCTACCAGTTCAACCTATACATTTCTTAATAATGTTACTAAATGCACTAAAACTAAATGCACTATTAATCTCAAAAGGTTATGTTGCAACTTGAAAAGTAACCTAATATATATGATGGGCAAGAATAGAACTCATCAGAATAAAACGTGTTTGAATGAATTTCTAATTTTTGTTGACTCTATTGTTAGAGATGTCACAGTAGATTTCAATCTGCTTTTATCACGGAGTTCATTATGCTACCATAGATATGTCTTCCCTTTTTGTCATGAAGTTTACTTTTTGTATAAAATTACGTTTTTGGTCATATCGTCATAGGTGCTGACATGAAGTTATTGGAATATAACTTCTATTCTTAATGTAAGGACAAACTAAATATTGTACACAGAAATGTGTAATGATCTCACAACTCATTTTCTTTTCTAAAAGTTATTATTTTAAAAAATTAAAAATTATCCTAATTTAATGACTCTAGCAATGTGCAGAGTAATTTCATATAAAAACATCTCTACGATGCATAATTACTATAACACTAACTAAATAGGACTCCCTCCCACTCATTAGGCATCAGGACCATCAAGTGATTATGGTTGGTGTAAACTCTTAGTGACTACATACCGTATTTTTCGGAGTATAAGACGCACCGAAGTATAAGACGCACCTTAGTTTTGGGGGAGGAAAACAAGGAAAAAAGGTCTCTGCCTCCAAGCAATTTGCCAAACAGCAAACAGCAAACAGCACAGATGATATACACTCAGTAGTGGGTTCCTACCGGTGCGGTCCACTCTACCGCACCGGTAGCGGCCCGCTGGTGACGTCACAGGCCCGGTGAAGTCGGTTGCCGGTGCCTGGGCGCCGCCATGTTTTTTGTTTTGAATATTTTTGAATTTTTCGGGGGGTTTTCTTCTGCGCATGCGCAGAAGCCGAATTTCCGGCACTGCGCATGTGCCTACATCTTGTTTCCGCCCACTCACTCACTCCTCACCGCCTAAGCTGCCTTCCCAGTTCCCATGTGGTGCCTGCCCTGCGCCGCAACTGAGCTGCCTTCTCCTGCCTACAGGTAAGTCGCGGTCATGCTAGGGGCCCCCCACCCCATCCCTGGAGCTTGCTGCAGCCCACCCCCACCCCCCGCCTCTCCTTGCCGCTTCGCCTTGAGTAGGGGCCAAGACTCCGGTAGAAGGTTTTATTTCTCTCCCTTCTGGCTGGCTAGCTTCTCTCCGCCGTCCAGCTAAGGACTCCCGACCTGCCATCCCATGTGAGCGGTTCCACGCCCTCCGCAAACCTCCCCCATGGGATTTCGCACTGGCGGGCAAACTCTAAGTCATGGGGGGGCAGACGGCATGGACGCGCCCTTCGAAGATGGAAGCCGGGACTGTTTTCTGCTGCCAGCCAGCGGCCAGTTTATAAAGCACCGCAACCGCCCCTTTCCGATCCATCTATGCCCCAACCTGAAATTTAGGCAGCTTTTCGGCCTGAAAAGAGGGCAAAAAGCATTGCGACTGGCCCGGGCGCCGCCTCTCTTGGCAGCGGCAGCAGCAGGAGGAGGAGCCGGCAAGCCAGGTCGCTTTGCATGAGGAGGAGGTCGCGGGCTTTGGAAGGGGTCCCTTCAGGGGTGAAATCCTCCCGGTTCGCCCGGGCCAGTCCTTCGGCGTATAGCCGATGGAACTGGCGGCGGTTGCGGCGCGGAGCTTCTCCCGCCCGCTTTCCCGGCCCGGCTGAACGCCGCCATTCCGGTTATTTTTCCCTCTGTACATGGAAAAATAACCCGAATGATTGTGGTCAGCCGGAAAAGCGGGCGGGAGAAGCTCCGCGCCGCGACCGCCGCCAGTTCCATTGGCTATACGCCGAAGGACTGGCCCGGGCGAACCGGGAGGATTTCATCCCTGGGTCCCTTCCACGCTGGTGCTCGGGGGGCGCAGGTTCCCTGGCGGCTTTGCGCTTCCAAAAGCAGCAGCCGCAGTGTCTTTAAATCACCCAGGGCACTCAGTGCCGCTCCCGCCCCCACCCCAGAGCAGTAGCGGGCAGTCCTTGATTTAAAGAGGCCAGGAATGAGGGGGAATGGCTCATCTGGAGCAGCTCTCTCGTACCGGGGGGCAGCAGGTACAAGTCACGGCCTCAGCTGCAGGGGAGCAGCTCCAGATGAACCATTCTCCCCCTCACCCTGCCCGAACATACAGCTGCCTCTCGCCCGCCCTGCTCCCTCGCACCCGGGGGCAGCAGGGATAAACAGCAGGGGAGCAGCTCCAGACGAAGCTGTATTCTTCCAAAGACGCTGTAGGTGCTGGGGCGAAGGGCTGGGGGTGGAGAGGAAGCCAGAGACGCTCGCTTATCTTGCCGCCGCTTGTGCTTTTCTGGCGTGGGAGGTGTGGGGGGGATGGGACTGGGGATATGGAATTACCCCGGTGGCAGGGAAGGAAAGGAAAGGAAATTTAGGAAAGGGGGAAGGGAAGGGAGGCTCCAACTCTGGAGCTTTCCTGCCCCAGCAGTCCAGAGCGAACGAACGATCCGGCAGGAGCTCCGCCTGTGCCGCTGGGGCTCCCGTGGCTGCCGCAGCTGCTGGCCCACCTGGCCGGGGTGGTGCTGGCTGCAGGCGAGGGGCTTGGAGGGCGGGGGGAACGCCTGCAGGCGAAGAGGGGTCCCCGGGCGCCTCTGGGCTCCACTTGCCTTGCGGGGAGAGTGCGCAGTTCCCATCATCACCCGTTCTGCCTTCCCTGAATTGGAGTCCAGCTCAGCCTTGCGATTCTCTCCCCCTCTCCTGGATAAACCTGGGGGGGGCTCCTCTCCCCTTCTTGCTTCGTTTGGAGCAGGGGTCTCCAACTTTGGCAGCTTTAAGACTTGTGGACTTCAACTCCCAGAATTCCTCAGCCAGCAAAGCTGGCTGAGGAATTCTGGGAGTTGAAGTCCACAAGTCTTAAAGTTGCCAAGGTTGGAGACCCCTGGTTTGGAGGGAAGATCCTGGAAATATTGGCTGTCAAAATTACCTAATGATTGGGGGAAGGAAAAAGGAAGGAGGTGAAAAGAAAAGGAAGGTGGGAGAAAGGGAAAGAAGGAAAAAGAGGAAGGAAGGAAGGAGATGAAAAGAAAAGGAAGGTGGGAGAAACGAAAAGAAGGAAAAAGGAAGGAGGTGAAAAGAAAAGGAAGGTGGGAGAAAGGGAAAGAAGGAAAAAGAAAGATGAAGGAGGGAGGGAGGAGATGAAAAGAAAAGGAAGGTGGGAGAAAGGAAAAGAAGGAAAAAGAGGAAGGAAGGAAGGAGATGAAAAGAAAAGGAAGGTGGGAGAAAGGAAAAGAAGGAAAAAGGAAGGAAGGAAAGGAAGGAAGGAAGGAAGGCTGGCTGGCAATGGGGGTGCAATTGTTTCTTTTAGGGAGCACAACTGGCTGGAAGTTGTAGTAAGATATCAGTTTAATGGACTAATGGGGAGAAGACGTGTCTGTTAAAACAACATGTCTGTTAAATTCAAATGGTAAGTGGGATTTTTCTTAAGTTAATTTTTCATTTTTAGCCAATGGTATAAGGTATTTTTATGCAGAAGCATAAATTCCATAGGCAGATTTTGTCTGCTGCATCTGAAGTCACTAAACTAAGGGTCTGTTAAACCAATACTCTAGAGGCATACTTGTTATTGTTATAGCTTTATTTTGTTGTAAATAATGCATCTTGCAAAAAGAAGCATATAATTCCTATTCCTATATCTTTGGTCTCAAAGATCCCCATCCAACATACAAGTGAAACAATACTTCCTGGACATCGGAACAAGAGATCTGCAGGGCAGAGAAATACTAACTTGTTTTCTGATACTTCATTATGATCTCTGCTCTCACTGCAAAAAGCAGCACATTTGCTAGCAGGAAGGTTCTCTAAAATCCTGTCATAGCCATACCATCCGTAGAGAATGGGAGGGTGATACCTCCTCTCCAAGAATCTATCAACATTGTGTAGCATAAGTTACAGTTTTCCACAGAGATAAACATTTGATGAAAATCTGGATTTTTAAATAAAAGAATTCCAGGAAATGGTACAGAAAATGCAACAAAAATATCCAGATCCTTCATAAATCAAAGTGTAGCTAAACTTTGAAAGAAATTTCCTTGATTTTTAAAAAGTTAAAGTGGACTCTGGGTGCGTTTTTCCAAATGCAGTAGGTGAGGTTGAATGTGTATAGTTTTAGAAGAGGTGTGTGTGTGTGTACATACACATACAGTATATATAGTAGATAATGTATATTTTGTGTGCCTGTGTGTAATATGTATGTACACATTACATAGGATTAAATAGTATATTTTGGATGTTCAGTAGTAGTAAATAGATAGGGAAATTGTATCTCATTGAGGCCTTTGAGGCGAGGAGAGGCCAGGCACCCTAACCCTTGACGTGACTGACGTCAAGTTGGCCATGCCCACCCAGTCACATGACCCCCCAGTCACATGATCACCAAGCAACCCCCACCCAGTCACATGACTGCAAAGCCACTCCCACCCGGTCACATGGCCGGCAAGCCACTCCCACCCGGTCACATGGCCGGCAAGCCACACCCACAAAATAAGCCACGCCCACAGAGTGGTAGTAAAATTTTTGAGAACCCTCCACTGTATACACTGTGTGCTGTGTATTTCTGTGCATGTGTGCCTGACCCATAGAAATAGCAAAAAAATGGAGAAATGTACATTATGCCAGAAAGTTTTCTTAAATGTAGTCACACTAACTCCTCCCAATTATTTAAATAGATCTATTCCAAGGTAACTAAACTCTAATACTAAACAGGACACTGTTACATTTCATACTATACTTGTACAGAGCTGTTTAAATTAATTAAAATTTCTGGAAGTATACATTATTCTCTATTATTTAAAAGAAGATACAATAGCACTGGGCCTCTTCAGAGCAAGCATTTATTTTAAAAAACTTCTTTATTTTGTTAAGTTGTCTAGATTTACAGGGATCTCCAACCTTGGCAACTTTAAGACTTGTGGACTTCAACTCTGTGGGTGTGGCTTATTTTGTGGGTGTGGCTTGATGATCATGTGATGGTGGGAGTGGCTTTGCGATCATGTGACTGGGTGGGGGTTTCTGGGTGGTCATGTGACTGGGTGGGCGTGGCCAATTTGACGTCACTCACATCAAGGGTTAGGGTTAGGGTGCCTGCCTCTCCTCGCCTCAACAAGATACAATTTCCCTGTCTATTTACTACTACTGAACATCCAAAATATACTATTTAATCCTATGTATATATGCCATATGTGTACATACATATTACACACAGGCACACAAAAAGATACATTGTCTACTATATACAGTATACTGTATGTGTATGTGCGCGTGCGCGCACACACACACACACACACACACCTCTTCTAAAACTACACATTCACCTCACTTACTGCATTTGGAAAAACACACCCAGAGTCCACTTTCTGCCACACATTTAACCATAACTTCTGTACATTAGAACATTACACATGCCTTCAGATGTTCTTCTCTAGCTTGCACATGACTGTTAGAGCCAGGAAATGTCATGGATTGAGTAAAATGTGGTGAAACTCACTTAACAACGCTCTTGCTTAGCAACCAAAATTTTGGGCTCAATTGTGGTCATAAGTCAAGGACTATCTCTGCCTTCCTCTGCATGGCAGCCTTGTCCTAGTAAACTCCTTCTCTTTTCTGGCAATTTTCCTCTCTGTTAGAGGCACCAAAATAATCCAGACAATTTAAGTTTTCCTGCTGCAGCACGGGGTTGGACTAGATGACCTCCGAGATAACTTCCAGCCCTAAATTGCTGTGCTGTTTCAAAGTGTCTTCTGAAGCCACGTCTAGTGGCAGGGTTTGTGGTGCTTCCTTCCTCTTCTTCCTTTCTCTTTCTCTCTCTCTCTCTCTCCTCTCCCTTCCTTCCTTTTTCTTTTTCTTTCTCTTTCTTTCTCTTTCTTTCTTTCTCTCTTTTTCTTTCTTGTCTCTCTCTCCTTTTTCTTTTTCTTCTTTTTCTTTTTCTTCTTTTTTCTTTTTTCTTTTTTTCTTTTTTCTTTTTTTTTCTTTTTTTCTTTTTTTCTTTTTTTCTTTTTTTCTTTTTTTCTTTTTTCCCCTTCTTCTTCTTTTCTTTTTCTTTTTCTTTTTCTTTTTCTTTTTCTTTTTCTTTTTCTTTTTCTTTTTCTTCTTCTTCTTCTTCTTCTTCTTCTTCTTCTTCTTCTTCTTCTTCTTCTTCTTCTTCTTCTTCTTCTTCTTCTTCTTCTTCTTCTTCTTCTTCCGCTTCCGCTTCCGCTTCCGCTTCCGCTTCCTCTCTGTCTCTGTCTCTCTCTCTCTCTCTCTCTCTCACACACACACACACGCACACGCACACACATACGCACACACACACACACACCTAAGTGAAATGGCCCAAACAGTTTCTTTAATTTTATAAAGGGCATGGCAGAACAGGAAATGACTTTAAAAGGACTAATTTAGCTCTTAGGAGAGACAGCTGGAAAAAGTGGGATTTACTCCTAAGAGATACACAATCATGATTTGCAGGCAGGCAACTAGCTCTGTTGTTTAATAGGCTCTAAGTAAAGTTTCTACATTAACAAAATTTATACCTAAACAACAGAATATAGGAGCAAAAAATCATAGCAATAGTCAGTTATCCTTCTCCCCCCCCCTTGCTTCCTTTTGCTTTCAGGGTGGGAGGGAAAACCAAATAAAAATGGGAAGGACAGAAAATGGTGCCTGGTTGCAAAATAGGAGAAGGGCATTTTTCAGCTGAAAAATGCCCTTCTCCTATTTTGCAGCCATGCACCATTTCTGGGACTGAAAAGTTGAGGGGACCCAAGCAGGGGTGGGTTCTAACTTACCTCTCTGCCGGCTTGCTTCCTCAAGATGGCGACCGCATGCACAGTACCGGAAACTCGGGTTCTGCACATGCTCAGAAGAAAAAAAAATATATTTTTTTAAAAAATCAAAAAACAGATGGCAGTGCCCATGGACCGGCACGGACTAATTCGGTTCGGTGATGTCATCGTGACATCATCAGTGGGTTGCTACCGGTTCAGGCAAACCGGTCTGAACCGGGAGGAACCCACCCATGCTCCCATGAGCAAATGCTTTTAAAAAATATTTTGAGGATGGGACTTTTAAGGTTGGACAGTAGATGGAACTAGAAGGAACTGAAGATTACAATGAAAGAACAACATTCAAACTCCACTTACTAATACAGTACATAATGGAGCAAATATTTTCACATCGGTTGAAAAATTCTGTGAGAAGAGCCAAAAAAAATTTGAAAAGACATCAAGTCTAGGAGATTATTTGAAGGGACTAAAGATTAAGATTGTTAAAAGTAAAAGGAAGGAATATAAAGTTGTTGTATGTGATCAAGGTTAAAATAGGTATGTTGTTATCTCTAGTAACCCTTAATGGTCTTTTGCTGACCACAACTGAAATGATGATGTTTTAAGAATTTTTTTATAGATAAGAGATGAGATATGGAAAGAAGAAAAAATTTGTTGTATAGCTTGTGAACTCTCAAGTTTCCTCTTCCTACTATGTATTCAGAATGGACAGTGATTAAGTGTGTGTGTTTGTGTGTGTGTGTGTGTGTGTGTGTGTGTGTGTGTGTGTGTGTGTGTGTATGTGTATGTGTATGTGTATGTATGTATGTAATGTATGTATGTATGGTGCAGGTATATATTTATGTATATAGCATGTGTATATGTATGTTATGTATGTGTTTTGGTAGATACACACTTTCTCTTAAGAGTAGGCAACAGAATTTCATTTTTAATGTGGGCCAATGTGCTCACAGTAAGAAAAAATGAAAATAAAGTTATCTATCTTAAGTGAGATTGATAAATTACTGAAATTGTTTATATTGGTGATGAAGTGGGAAGTTAATTTCTTTATATATTTCTTCTCTTTTTTTTACTATATCCTTATTTCATCTTTTCTATTTTTTCTACACCTACTGTTTTTTCTTTTTTTTCTTTAATTTTTTTAGTCTGCATTAGTTTTTTATTATAAATGTCATGTTTAATAAAATTACTATTAAAAACATTGCCTGTGATTGTGAAGGAATCTGATAAAGTACAAAAGATGGTCAAAACTCTTCTCTGTCCAAAATTCATTTCATCTCTAATGCTAGTCAATTAAAAAAACACATTTATTTTTTGTTAGAGGCAAATAAAGAAGATTCCCTGCCCCTCTTTTCTATTCTACAATTTAAATTATCTTTCCTAGTTCATTTCAGCAAGAGAAGGCAGGATTTATACTCCTGGTTTTCCTTGTTAAATCAGGCAGAGAGGGCCAGGGGAGATGCAGAGGGTTGGAGAAAAAATAGGACAAAACTGCCCATTGGACCAAACAACAGGAAACCTTCCCATTTAAAGCAAAGCAGAAATACTCCCATGAGTTGCTAGAGAAATGAGGCCCCAAAGAGAGAAATAATGTATGTAGAAAATGCTGCAAAATCAGGCGGTTGCTGGCACCATCGTGCACCAGTTGTGCTTGATGGAGCTCTCCTGTCATTGTGCTTGATTGGAGTCCCAACTAGGACTTAAAGTCAGAGATTGCTGGGACTTAGGGATATGCAAGGTGTTCCATGCACAAAGAGTTCTGTGCATGGAACAGCTAATTCTGGATGAGTTGTTGTCAACTCAGAACATGAATGTTTCAGCTGTTTTGGTCCATGCATAGAATCAAGTGTGGAAAAATGATTTTGGGTGGAGGATGCAGGGTAAAAAAAAAAAGAACATTGATAACGGAGGGGAGGCAGGGGAGCGAGGAACTGAAGACCCTGGGAAATCAGGGCTAGGGCAATGAGATACTGGGATATGTTGCACTGTCAGTGACAGTAGTTAAAAAAATCAAAATTGCTGGGAAGATGGAGGTGGGTGGTCCAGAGAGGCTGGCCATTTTAGGAACTGCTGAAGGGGGTGACAGGAAATAATTATAAACTTGCAACATCTGGAATGTTTTTAGTCCAAGATATGGTACTCCCAGATATTCTTGTAAACTAGGAATTTGAAATTGGGGAAGATATGAGAGATTTGGACAATAGAGTGTACCATCCAGAGACATAAGGAACCACAAGAAAGAAACTCAAAATAACCCTGCCTTTATTTTGTTTAGTATAAGATGAGACAGAGGGAAACCTGGACAGGCTTTCAAGATTCTGTTATATACCCTAAAATAATAAAAACATTTTTTGAATCCCTGCAGTTTTTGTTTCTTGACCTGGCCTACCTTGAAGGGCTAATAATTCCCTTCAAGGAACTGTCCAGCATTCAGTACTGCTGAACTATGACTGGCCCCAAACAGCCTGGCAGCATCTCTAGAACTAGAGGTTTTTGTTCCAAATTCAAGATAAAATATTTCACTTTTATGCACACCTGTTCTAGGCCTCCTTGTTTTATTCCTGGCATGCTCTTTGTGGATGGCTTTTTATTGGACACCTGTGGATTGACAGACCCTTTGTGATATATTTGATATTATGTTGAGTCTGCTGCTGTGGCTGAGTAACTATTGCAGTGTAAAAGTCTTACACTTTTATCCTCAGTTAACAATCATAATTAAACTACCAACTCTGGCTAAGCAAAATAATGTTTAAGCGAAATGTCACATGACTGTCCCATTTAGCGATGGCAGTCCCGGCAGTCCCAGTTGTAGTCATTAAGGGAAGCATTCATGATTGTTAAGCAAGATATCGTATGACCACAACTTGCTGCTCCTGTTGGCTTTCCCATTTGACTTTGCTTTGTTGGGAAGGTCGCAAATAGTGATCACATGACCATGGGAAATGTGCAACGGTTGCCAAGTGCCTCAGTTGTTAATGCGGAGATGCTGCAATGGTTGTAAGTGTGAGGACCGGTCATAAGTCATCTTTTTCAATGCTGTCATAACTTTGAACAGTCATTAAACAAATGGTTATTAGGGCAAAAGTAAGTGAGGATTTCTTCATTTGTAATCAACAATCAGCAAAATAAAAACATGGAAGTATTGACCAAAGACAACAGAAGCAGTGTATCAGTCATACACTATTGTACCTAAAAAAGTGAAGAGCCTTTTAAAAAAATTTAAATAATTGAAAATGTCAGAACTCCAAGATTAAGAAATTTATGCCTTCTTACAGAAATCGCTGGAGATAAAAATATGGCAACTGTATTGGTGATAGTGGCGTTCTGATCCGAAGGTAGGAAATAAAGTTTCTTATCCTCCCAACACACAATCATTTCATTTCAGTTACTTCTCTTTATTTCTATTTTATGTTTTGTTTTATCATTTTTATTTTATCTAATCACTTCTCCCTTTTTTTTCTTTGAAGCCTTTACATTTCATAATATAACTGATAAACTACTTTTGTTATACCCGTGTTTCCCCGAAAATAAGACCCTGTCTTATATTTTTTTGAACCCTGAAATAAGCGCTTGGCCTTATTGCCGTGCACTCAAAAGCCCGATTGGGCTTATAATCAGGGGATGTCTTATTTTGGGGGAAACAGGATATTTGGTTAATGTGTTTGTTTGTTTTTTATCTTGCTTGCCATTGCTGTAAATAAATAAATAAATGGCCAGGGTTGTTTCATTTTGGTTTTTGTTTATTCAAACATTTTCATTCTGGAAATATGAAGATTCTTGCCCAGGTTTTAACCACTTCAAATCAAGCAGGTGTTTAGAATATTGGAATTATAAGCTTGCCCAGTCCAAATGTGCAATGCAGCTTGTTTATTTTATTTTTTTTACTTTGTATATTGTCAGCTGCTTATGGGGAAATGGATGTGGATGAAAATGTGCTAATAATTATTCTAGATATTATCTTTTTTTGATGTTGCCCATGTTCAGTCTTGATCTCTTGCTTTTAAACTTGGTAAGTACAGATAGTCCTTGACTTACAACAGTTCATTTAGTGACCGTTCAAAGTTACAATGGCACTGAAAAAAGTGACTTATGACCATTTTTCACACGACTGTTGCAGCATCCCCATGGTCATGTAATCAAAATTCAGATGCTTGGCAACTGGTTCATATTTATGATGGTTGCAGTGTGCTGGTGTCATGTGATCACCTTTTGTGACCTTCGGACAAGAGAAGTCAATGGGGAAGCCAGATTCACTTAACAGCCATGTTACTAAATTAACAAATGCAATGATTCACATAAGAACTGTGGCAAGAAATGTCGCAAAGTGGGGTAAAAATCACTTAACAAATGTTTCACTTAGCAACATAAATTTTGGGCTCAATTGTGGCTGTAACTTTAGGATTGTCTATATACCAGTTTTCTAAACGATGATGAATTGGGTACTAGGCATTCTAGTATATTGATAATGAGGGCTGAAATCAAGGAAATGACAATAACAGCTCTTTTTCCACCAAATATAGTGAAGCTTTGTTTTGGATCAGATTTTTATTTTGCCTTTCATATCTGAAACTGCCACTGCTGAGGATACTGATGCCTGGCTTTAATTTAATACATCAACAATTAAATTAGTATACATTTGAATTGCTTAATTTGATTATTAAAAATACAATAATTTAATAAGTATAAGTGGGATAATTTCTTCCATTCAGTCTTTCTCATGAGTAGTATTTTTTACTCGCAGGCTGATCTTGTTTTTCCTCAGTAGAAATGAAGGTCCCAATTCATAGAATTTAAAATTTTAAAAGGGACAACAGGCTTCAGTTACTAGAAGTCTCCTTTTGAAGCCCCTAATGTGACCACTTTCTTCTGATGGACAAGTATAATTTTTAAGACTGCGTGACCAACGTCTCAGGGCCACTACATTTCCCTCGGGACCTCCATGGGAAACCCGAATTTCCAGCCGTTTGGGGGCCCAAATCCTTGGAATCGGGCCGAAAACCCCCTGGAGGGAGGGTGAGGAAGAGAAGCACAGGCCGGTGGTCCGTGGGGACTTGCAAACCCCCCAGGAAGCTGGCACCAGCCTCTCGACCAGCAGCTGTGAAGCGGCAACTAGTCGCCATTAGCTGAGACGGCCACAACGGAAAGATTGAAGTAAAGAGATTGTGTTTTGCCTGGGTGAGAAGATCTAAGCGTTCGTGCAGGAGCGGAGTGGAAGTAACATGCTGGAGTTCGGTGAGTGACTGGCCAATTTAAAGATAAAGAAGACTTAAAAGGAGATAGTAAAAGATATCCCAGAACGGAAACTAGCGGCTATCTAGCAATTGGGAATACCATAGAGATGTATTGAATAAATGAAGATTAAAGCCCAAGAAGATTGTTGATATAATCGCAATTGGACTTGGTGAAAACTAGAGAAATTTGAAAAAGAATAACGGATTTGGAAAAAATACTTTTCAAGTGGATTTAAAGTGTTTTGGAGATTTTCGTAAAAGATCTGGCTTGTTATATTGGGAAACTGGCAACGCCATCTGCTGGCTAAAAGAAAACATTGCAACAGCTTGTGGAAAGTTAGAATTTGCTGACAGCTGGTGATTGACCTTGCATACAAGACGATAACTTGGAGCTTGAAAAGATTTGAAAGGAGTGTGTGTTGTGTTACTGTGTTTCATGGTGTCTTGTTTTGGTGACAGAAGATAATAGGATTTTGAACTGGAATGGAATAGACTAAAATTGGAGATTGGCACACTGAAATACAAAGAGACCATATGGATTTAAGCCTTTTAAAAAATTAAGCCTTTAACAACTGTAAATTTGATAATATGGAGGTGTGTATTTATGAATAATTGATTGGGATGTTAAAATACATTCATGAAGACATAAAAACTTACCTTTTGGAAATTAGAGGTGATAAGAAAACAGAAACAAAGTTGGAGCATATACAATGGTGGAAAATGAAAATGAGGAACAAGGAGATTACACTGATGAAAAAGGGACTGAAAATATAAAGCAGATTGATGATTACACTGGGATTTACAGTGATAAGAAAAAAATAAGAGGGGAGTATTGGTTTCAGAAGAAACAAAAAATAAGGGGGGTAATAGGGAGAAGAGATTAGGAGGAATTAAGAGTAGATTTAAGCAAATAATACACTCAAAAGGAAGAAAAATAATTCAGAAAAAAAGTTATTTGTATAAAAATAAAAGAAAGAAAAGAAGTTAAGAGAAGGGGAGGAAAGGGAAAGACCCACAAGAAGTGGAATTTCTGAGAGACTAAAAGAGAATGAATGAAGAGGGGAAGGTTAATAGAAAGGAAGAGGGGTAATAAGATATATGGTAATATATTAATTGGTATTTAGGTTATTGTGTATAATTAATTATGGCATAAGGTTTTTATATAAAATCATAATATGATGATAAAAAAGGGGAAATAAGTGACACAATAGTAGATGCAACTGATGGAATGTTATAAAATTTCTGTAACTATTATATTAAAAGTTTTTTATAGGTGCAAATGTTGGAATGTTACAAAATTTGTATAATTATTATTTTAAAAGGTTTTTATATAGAACTTGTATTGGAAAGGAAGAGGGTTAAGAAGACATGTATTAGTAGACTTAATTACATCAATATTATTAATTGTGTATAATTAATTATGATATAAGGATTTCATATATTGGATTCTGATATTATAAAAAGTGAAAATTAAATTTTGATGATGAACTTAGAAAGGAGGATGGGAATTAAAGTATATTATAGTAGATGAAATTGTTGGAAGGTTATAAAATTTGTATAACTATTACCTTAAGAGGTTTTTATATAAGACTTGTATAAATGTAGAAGAGAATTTTGATAATTAGTGGGTGTTTGTATTTTGGAAAGTTGGTAATGTTATCAGCCAATGGATGGATGTGTAGCGGTAAGGTTAAACAAAGAGGAGGATTGGTAAGAGGAGGATTTGAAAAAGTAAAAGAGATTAGAAATTTAGGGCATTCAGAGATGATAGAATAAAAATAAAATAAGTAAAGATAAAAATTAAGGAAAAAGAGAAGTATGGCCTAAGATTAAAAATACAAAAAAGAATGGAGTGGAAGTATGAAATGAGATATAAGAGAAAATGAATATGCATGGAAGATAAGCAATAGCGATTAAATTGGAAGAAAATGGAAAATTAAATGTAGTAGACCCAGGCGACAAAAATAGGTAGTAAGGAGGCAGCATTATGATAGTAGTAGTATACCTAGAAAAAATACAATATATGGATAAGTATGGGATAATATAAGTCTAAGAGTAGCACCGATGATTAAATGAAGTTAGGGATTTGAGTCACCGGTCTGTTAACCATAAAATGAATTATGATTAGATTTACTCAGGGAAGGGAAAGAGGGAGGAAGAGGAAGTAGAGAAGAAAGGGGAGAGGAAAAGGAGGGAAGTAGGAAAGAGGGAGAGAAGGGAAAAGAAGGAAGAGGGAAGAGAGGGAGATAGAGGGAGGGGAGTATTATGAAATATTGGGGGAAAACAGACGAGTGATAAAAGTACAAAAGGTGCAAAATTAGGATGTTTGTTTATGGTTTATTGGATAGAAATGTATAACTATATATATATATATATATATTGATATGATTTACGGTATATGGATGTTTATGTGGAGATGTTGGAATTTTTTTTTTAAAAAAGTTTAATTTTTAACAGGGTATCATAGTTTCTCAAATATGAAATATTAAGAGTTGAGGGATAGCACTATTTTCCCAACAGAAGCAAAAAATGAAGAAGTAGGGTGGACATCAATACAATGTAAGCTCAGTTATGACATTAGTTTCTGGCATCAACATATTTGTCAGGCATATTTTTCTGCTTTCTCTTCCCATGAGAAATTCTGTACCACCCTCTCTGTAGATGATTTTCTACATATATGTTGGCCTTTATGCAAAACTGTAGAGACAACAGGGTATGTGGCCACCTGGTGTGGTGACAGGAACAAAGCTACTCTGGGGAGCTTTATGAACTTCCTTTTACACACATTCCTCACATGCATAGGGTGTGAGGTGTTGCTATCCTCTTTTGGAGCTTTAAACCCAAAAATTCAAATGGTACCACTTTGTTTCACTGATTAACATGAGATAGAGCATATGGAAATGAAGGGTGGGTCCCAACAGCAAAGTATGTTGTTTAGCTATTCCATCTTTTCCTAATAAATGGATGGGGGATACCAGTGCAAAAGAAAGAATAAAAACAGTAGGAAGACTTAATAGTTATAGGCAGAAGACAAAATAATTTGGATCCTTCCTCACCCTTTAAACTCTGAATGAGAGCATCATCTAGGAACACAGAATGTCCACAAATAGTCATAACTACCAGTGCTTATAGAGCTCATCATATGGGAACATCCCAGTCTCCTTTTGAGACTGGACTTCTTAAATCCTCTCCCCACCAGCCTCATAATGATTGTTACTTTTGCAAAATGTAGCCCTCTTTTCTCAAGTTAACAAGTTTCACTGCAGCAGCTTACTGCCAGCTCTCACTTACTTGTTTCTGGGGAAATGCTACAGTATATTCTTCTAGCCAAAACATCCAGTTGTTTTTACAAAACAGATATAGAGCATGGCTGCATACAAGAGCAATAACAGAATAGTGCATTATCATTGGCAACTCCTTTCCAGGCCCAGTTTGTAAACTTTTATTTTTATTTTTTAAGCTTTTTACTCAGCTGTGCAATGCATGGGTAACCACCCAATGTTATTAAAATAAAGAGTAGGAATGAATCAGCCCCCTACTTTCAGCTAACATTTGAATAATATTTATAGAGTTTTAATAATATAATTTTAAAAGCATCTGGCAATATTGTAGCTACCACCAAAAGAGCAAGAGTATTTACTCATGCGCGGCAACATTCACACCAGAGCAAAGTTTGACATGAGTCTGAGATATCATAGTGGAACTGATTGTGGCAAAGATAAATTTTATATTGGGATGATGCCCAGGATGTTCTGCAGATATATTCATTAGTTTTAAAACTCCCATTCATTTCACTGAGATTTATGTGGAAGACATTTCTGGGGGATTGGGCATAAAGTCTGCATTTAAATTGCATCAAGATTTAGTAAGTCTCAGTTATGAGAACCTGAAGTAAACAACAAGGCCCTGCAACTTTTGTCTGTTTTCTTCTTGTAGGAAATATCTCTGGTACTTCTGATAATTTACTGTGTTTGGCCCAGGCTTGAAGGAGAGAGGATATGGCTCCACAAGGTTCAAAGCAGAATTATTCTGTTCACTTTCAAACATTGCATCTATGCAGTCTATTTCTATAGCTTGTAATCCTAGTAAAAAGAAAAAGATGGTTATTGCCACATACTAGCCAGTCTGAGATCTTATTGTGGAATAGAAGCTTTGTGTAAGGTATAAATATTAAGTTAGATGGTTACCTGCATTGTTTTTGAAATGGTATAAGGACAGATGACCGTATTTTTAAGGAGAGCTGCTGTTGGAATTTAAGACTTCCTTGGAATCATGGCATCCAATCATAAAAGGATCTTCTCATTAATGTTAGCATGTTGACAGGGATGAGTAAATGCACCCTGTACATGTTCAGATGTGCTTGGGTTAATAAGTAGCATTATATTATGCATTTCTTGTTGAAGGATCTCAGATAGAGTGGGATGAAATTTTAAAAAATGTGCAATGCTGGAGCATGACTAAGTGATTTTACTGAAGATAACTCCCCCACCCCTCCATATATAAATTCAACGTGGCAATGGTTACCGCTGTTCTAAAGGGGGGGAGGGAATTACACAGAAGACATAACCAGAGTTTTCAGTCACAAACTAAAAGGCATGGCCAGCCCCCGTTCCATAAGCCAAGCTTTTGTGCTGTCAGCTATGTTACCTTCATTTTAATTTAGTAGCTGCTACTTCTTGTTATTTTATGCTACAGAATTTAGGCTACTTGGCCTGGCTGCCCTTTGTGTAACATGATCACTTGGTGTTCTTCTTTCCCCAACAGAACCCCCCCCTTCCCCATTTCAATTTTTAATAGGTTCTGCTCTCAAAAATTCTGTGCTTGCTTTGCTGGAGGAGGCTCCAATTGGGTTACATTACATTCTCTTCCATTCTTGCAAGGGCTCAGGGCCCTCTCTTGGCCTCCACACTAGTTCTTTCCCTTTGTGCCGTTGCTTGGTAACCAGGAAAAAAGGGGGGATGGGACAGGCTCCAGGAGGGAAAGATGGAGAGAAGCAAAGTAAGAGGGGGGGGGAGTGGAGAGAGAAAGCAATTGAAGTGTGTGCAGTTTGTGTAATCCTTCAGGCAAGGCTCTGCATGTTGATTAGTCGCAGGCTGGTAAAACCAAAGACCAGGCATGGAGTCCTGACCTGTTTGCATGGAAGGCGCTGCACAACTAAGTGATTAGATGGAAGCCATGGGGAGAACATGTGCAGGATGGCAGGCTGTGGAGCAGGTGACTCAGTAGGGGGCACTCTCTCCCCTGAAAAGAAAGTTGACTCCAGCATGACTCACATTAGCGCTTGAAGCATTGCTGTGGGTAGACTGCAGCTAAAAATCAATTCATATGTATTTGTTTTTATGCATGCCCAAAATGAAGTTACACATAAATCTTGGCCATATCTTTCACTTAAAGAAGGGATTTGAGAACAACTTGTTCTTCTAATATTTTTAATTTGGGTATCACATACTTTATTCTACTCTTCAATGTCCTCCCCCCCCTACAGTTGACATTAGGGGCCAAATGGAGCCACTTAGTGCCTATCTATCACCATGGTAATATGCTGTCCATCATGTTTGAGCTAACGGAAAAGTATTTCTGCATAAATTGTTCTGCCTCCTGTGCTACATAGTTCCTAAGATACAACAATAGTGGGACCAGTGAAGGATGCTGTCCTTGTGAATATGTTGCAGGCCAGGTTAAGGAAAGTTTGGTTTCCTTGACTTTGTTTCCCCTCCTGCCTTTGGAGGGAAAACAACCACCAAGCACTCTATGTATGTAACATGGACAGAAGTATGTGGTTGTGCAAGTATATATTGAGCCACTATAAAGTTGCCCAACTATCCAGATGGGTGGAGCAATAGGAAGCAGCTTCAGTGCTCCCATTCAGTACAACTCCGCCATGTCTATAAACAATCGGTCAATTTCTGAGCATGGAAATTTCTATTGCAGAGTGAAGCACAAGATTAATACAACAGGCAAAACTCCATCTTTGCCTCGTGCTGCAAGTAACAAGTAACCAAGGAGTTCAGATCTGAATTTGTGGTTGTAGCCCTTGGTGCAGCCAAAGTCAGAATAGAATATGTAAAATGGTACTGCCCAATTTTCCCCAAAATCATGAAAAGTAGTAAACATGCCAGCTGGTAAATCCCCTTGTTGGCAGGTGCAGCAAAAAACTTGAAATATACCTGCAATGGTGACAGAACTTGCAACACACAGATGGCAAAACCAGACTTTTATTAAATGAACCTTCTCTGCAGCACAGACATAGTCCTGTTCTTTAAACACAGGTGTGAAGGCTCTCTCAAAAGAGTGTAAATCTGTTTTTTATAAAAAGAGCATGTACGATCTAAGATACAATTGAAAGTAAGTTTAATTGCATTTTAATCAGGTTTATGCAATCAGATGCCACAATGAACGCAGAGTGTAGGTTTCTCCTGCGGCCCATGCCAGGTGATTCTGGAAGGGCAGTTCCTGCAACCAGAGCAGGCCAATTGGTCCTAAAGTGGCAATAACTGGGCTGATCCCAACCTTGACTGTATCAGCTGCCATACTGTTAAGTGAAGCCAAATTATATCAGTGGCCAAGATTATGTTGGGATAAGAGGAAAACTGGGAAAACTTTTATTTGCCTCATCTGTGAGCTAGGGATGACATGAGAACAATGGTAGAGAAAAGCAGTTACCAGGGCAGATTTGGACAGTGGCCAGGAGAGGTGTTACAGAAGGAAAGATACAGCAAAAGAAATCACAATTGCTAAATCCTAACCTAAAGTGAAGCTGCAAATAGTGGCATACTTACTAAACATACACTGAACACACAGTGAGTGTTACTCATACTTAGGCTTATATTCTGTTTGAGTAATGCTCCACTGAAAGAGAAGCACAACCTTTTTAAACTATGAAGTATGCTTTACATGTAATTCACTTATTACATGCATGTTAGCTATTACAGATACAGGTAGTCTTACAACAGTTCATTTAGTGACCATTTGAAGTTAGAATGGCACTAAAAAAAAAGTTATGACCATTTTTCACACAATCATCGTGATGAAAATTTGGATGCCTGGCAACTGGTTCATATTTATGACGGCTGTGGTATCCTGAGGTTATATAATTATCTTTTTTGACCTCCTTACAAGCAAAGCCAAGGGGGAAGCTAGATTCTCTTAACAGCCATGTTACTAATTTAACAACTGCAGTGATTCACTTAACAATTGGTAAAATGGGGCAAAACTCATTTAACTGTCTCGCCTAGCAACAAAAATTTAGAGCTCAATTGTGGTCATAAGTCAAGGACTACCCACCACAGATGGGACCAGAACATTTGTCGTTAAGCAGCATGGTCATTGTGAGACCTCACATGGCCACACCTAATTTTACAACCTTCATTAAGCAAGATATCACCTGACTGTGATTTACAACCTCCTGCCTGTTTCCCCATTGATTTTGCTTTCCAGAAGGCAACTGGGAAATTTGCAAATGGCAATTATGTGGCTGAATATGCTGCAACCCTCATAAATATCTACCGCTTACCAAATGCTTGAATTGCAATCAGGTGACCACAGGGATGCTGCAATGGTCATAAGTAGGAGGACTGGTTATAAGCAGTGGTGGGTTCCTACTGGTGCGGTCCACTTTATAGCACCGGTAGCGGCCCGCTGGTGACATCACAGTACCGGTGCGGTCGGTTGCCGGTGCCTGGGTGCCGCCATTTTTTAAATTTTTTTTTTTTAATTTTCTTCTGCGCATGCCCAGAAGCCGAGCTTCCGGCACTGTGCATGTGCTGCCTTACTACCCCACAGTGAGTCCAAGCAGGGGAGGATGGCTGAGGGAGCGCAAGAACGGGCAGCAGGACCTATCTCAGTTCCCCTCCCTTCAGCACTCTGAGAAGCCACGAACGTGCGGTGATGATCCCAGGCATTTTCGCACGTTCGAGGCTTTTCGAGCTGCTGAGGGGAGGGGGAACGGGCGGCAGGAGCCTAGGATCATCGAATGGGGAAAAGCATTCAGGCCGGACCGAGCCTCCTAGAAGAACCGCTGCCACGGTCTTGCTGCTCCCACTGCGGGGGGCTGCGTTGCGGGTGGGCAATGCCACCCTGCTTCTCCGGCCACTGCCAAGCTCCCGAGGCCCACACCCACCCGGTCACATGGCTGGCAAGCCACACCCACAAAATAAGCCACACCCACAGAGTGGTAGTAAAAAAATTAGGAACCCGCCCCTGGTTATAAGCCACTTTTTTCAGCACTGTCATAACTTTGAATGGTAGCTAAACAAATGGCTGTAAATCAAGGACTACCTGTAGTTGGGAACTCTTTCATTTTGGGTAGGCACAAGGCTAGTTCTTTGTTTTTCATCCCCATCCGATTTACAAACACTGAGCCAACATTGATCTGGTAGTGATCTATCCCAATTCAAATCCATCTATTGACAAGATTGTAAGCAAGGGCAATTTGTTGACTAGATATTCTCTGTAATTCTTTCAAGCACATTAAACACACAGGTATCCAAGTACCTTCCATTCCTTCTTTTGTAACCTCCAACTTGTCTTAAGTAGCACTGCTATACATAGACTTCAGTAATCTAGATAATCACAGAATGGAGGTAAAAATTTATATATCTTTTTGAATGTTCAGATTTTTGCAGCTCAGATATGATAGCCTTAGTATCATCAGATTGTGTAATGGCATTTGGAAAAAACACAAGACCTGACTTTTTTTTTTAAAAGGCTAATAACATTTCAATCAATTTTAATCAGGAAAGAATGCCACATTCTTCTAGTTTGTTGCTGGTTCTATCTCAAATGAGGACATTGCAGATTTTCCATGGTCTGTGCCAATGCAGGTGAGGGTTGGGTATCACAGAAAATATCACATATTTTCTATTGATTTTATTTGGTGGGAAGAGGCCATTTGGCCTAGGGCAACATCATTTTGTGAACTCCATGGACTATTTTTGGGTGCTGCAAACTGTGGCTACTTGCTGCAAACACTGCCATTCCCTTGTAGCAGTTCTGATTTGGGAAATATGAGGGATGAGCTTAATACTAATTAGAATTCTGCCTGTTTCTTTTATCCCTGGTCAGAGCCACAGCCAAGGTTCATGGTACAAATCAGAGGTAGCACCTCTGCTACTTCTAACGATCCCTTTATTACTTTTCAACCAATTACTGCAGCTGATCTATTTCTGAACCATGCCTAGTGATCTTCTGAAAGAGTTGTAATCCCTTGTGCAAAAATAGCCCAACTGAAAAGTCACATGCACAGAAAACAGTGGGATGAAAAGAGAGACCCCCAAATTCTTTCACTTCATTCTATGTCCCTCTGCGAATCTGTAAATTGGGATATTTTTTTGGATATATATTTAACATTCTTCCAGAAGACATTAGCACACTAAGCAAATGGGTCTAATGTTCCTTCAGCAATGTTTGAAAAGACCCTGATTGACTGGCTGCAGACACATACTATTTCCGGATTTGATAATGGTTTAAACCCTCTCTCCAGAGCACCAGTTTAACCTAGCCAACTCCATAATGTGTTAAAAAGGTTTTGAGTTGATTTTCCTGCTGACAGGAATGGGAGGTAAATGAAGAACAATAATAAAAACATGAAGGGAAACTCCCCATTTAAGATGTAAGGACAGGGTTATCTTCAAGACTTGTTGGGGTAGAGTAGAATTTGGCTGTTGATGCTATGTCATTTATGTGAGCATGCTTTTCAGCTAACTCAGGGATAGAAGAAATGCATGACAAGGCAGCTCCCTCAGAGAATCCCTCAGATTGATGGGAGTTTTTTTTGTCTAGAACAGCGTAAACACCTTTGGAAAAATCTTCAGGTTGATGTGTATGCCTGTCACTCTCATGTTTTCTATACCAATGGAGATAACAGAAAAGCTTTGAGTTGGAGAGCCTTGAATTCTTGTCAGAAGGAGGCAAAAACCGGGTGGCAGAGAATGAGAGAAGAGGAAAAGGGGAAGAGAAAAGAGGTAGAATGGAATAATATAAGAAAGAATGATAAAAGATGAGATGATATATATTTCTGTGATACATATTTCTGAGAAAGTATATGAGTGCAGGGAGGGTATTATTTAAATTCAAGTCCAAAATTCTTTTTGATGTTGTAAGCTGTTTGGCGTAAACTCTGTGTGTTGGCCATACAAATTTGTATAATAAACAAATACTTGAGATTTGAAAAAGAGTAACAGATTTGGGGTTCTACTTCTACATACTACCAGCAAGTTGTCTTCAACATTTTTTAAGGAATGCAGTCTACCATAATGTTCAGTATTATTCATGTAATACTGGGTTATGAAAAGTGGTACAGCCACACAATTCTTTGAAAAGATGCTTCCTTTGAAAACATGCAAGCAGAGCACCCCTTTGCTGTGTCAATTGGTGCCTTCTTCTAATGAGTGAACAACCATTCCACTTGCCAGCAGGTACTTGTATGCCTTTGGTGTGCAGAAACTACTGCTCCTGAGAAAACTTGGCTGATTGAAGCAGAATTATGTTTCTCTGTGATGCTCTTCAACTGGTGGTGGAAGTCCTGTAGTGTGCTTCCTCAAGGTGAAATACTTCTCCATAGCCCTGGATTGAGTGTATTCTCATTGCTTTCAATACTTGAAATAGGGCTGTAAAATCTCATCTGCAAAAATCACAGTATCCACTAAATAAATTAATCTCATGTACTAACAATGCCGACTGGCGGGGCCTAGGGGGAGGGCCTTCTCTGTGGTGGCCCCTGCTCTCTGGAACCAACTTCCCCCAGAGATCCGAATCAGCCCCACCTTGCTGGCCTTCCGAAAAGCCATTAAGACATGGCTGTTCCTGCAGGCAGGGTTCTGAGACAATTTACATCTGAGGTCTCCCCCACGTATGTATGGTGTTGTATGTTTTTCTTTTTAACTTTTTAAAAGTTGTTTTTAATTGTTTTTTATTCTCTGGTGTTCTTTAAAATGCTGTACGCCGCCCTGAGTCCTTAGGGAGTAGGGCGGCATAGAAAAACTCCAAAATTAAATAAATAAATAAATAAAATAAGGTTGTTACTAACCACCACGTGCACTTTTTTCACGTTAGTATTTGCATTACACTACCTAAGCCCCCATTCTAGAGTAGGTACTATATTTTGTGTCTTGTATTTTGATTGGTTGGTATTCTTACTATGTCACAGCAGGTATTCCACCTTGCTGACCTCAGCTGATCCTGGAAAAGCTAAGCGGTATCAGATCTGATTAGTCCTTGGAAGACCAGCAAATCTGAAAGCTATCAATTACATTGGGAAATTGAGAAAACATTCCTGAAAAAGGCAGCGTCAAAACCACTTATGTACTAAAGGTGAATGACAAGAAAAAAACAGCTATCAGAATTTCTTTCTGGAGGAGGATGTTACAATTTGGCACAACAAATAATTAACAATTGTACATCTGTTGTCTAAAAGAGATAATAATGAAAGACCCTATACAGGGTTTGACAAGCAGTTTTGTAACTAAAATGTATTTAATTTTAGGTTTTAAGTAGAGAAGAGACTGTGAACCTTTTGACCATCAGAAATCTTAGGATGCATGGACTCAGATAGTGATGTAAATGATACACAATTGTTTCCATACTAGGTTGCAACCTACTATGCTAGATTATGATCCGGCTTAATGTAAATTGCAACAGGAGAAATACTACCATACAGGCATATGAGAGGAACTTAAAGCACATTTCTCACATGGAAATAAGCAGTTCAGCAGTTCAAATCCTTAGTGCCGCGTAACAGGGTGAGCTCCCGTTACTTGTCCCAGCTTCTGCCAACCTAGCAGTTCGAAAGCACGTAAAAAATGCAAGTAGAAAAATAGGGACCACCTTTGGTGGGAAGGTAACAGCGTTCTGTGCGCCTTTGGCGTTTAGTCATACCGGCCACATGACCATGGAGATCTCTTCAGCTTTGAAACGGAGATGAGCACCGCCCCCTAGAGTCGGGAACGACTAGCACATATGTGCAAGGGGAACCTTTACCTTTTAAGGTATTATATACATATAAATATAATATATACTGTATATGTTAAAAATTACAATGGTACAAATAGATACAACTATTCTCATTTATCTCTAGCTAAATGTACTACATTATACTGAAATGGATGAATTTTGAAGTTCCAATTGCATCCATTCAAATTGAAATAACATATTAAGTAAATTTCACAAAGGACAGCAAAAAGCAAGTTGTTTTTCTGGGATATGTCATTTATTTTACTTCCCAAAATGTCTCTTTGATTATATTGGTTAACTGCAATAGCATTCAGTAATTGCAATGCTATCTCAGTTGGAACACAATCCACTATCTCAAACTGAGATTCTACCATTTCATTTTTCTATTTGTATAGTCCTTTTGAGTGGGGCTAGCAAATCTGGGCTGCAAAATTACACATTATCACTAGAGAGATACAGAAAACATCAGAGAGATACAGAAAACTCCAGAGAGATGCAGAAAGATCACTAGAGAGAGACAGAAAATACTAGCTGTATGTCAAAAGTGCTGAGGTTGGGAGATGGTTTCCTGTTGGCTAGTAATATTCAGCAAAGTGAACATGGGTAAAGGCTGAGGATTTAGGGAATAGTTTTACTTAAAACGGACTGCATATCCATATCAGGATTTTCTCCAATGGCAAGCAAAGATAGAGGCTTTAAGGGCAGAATAAGATGAGAAGCGGATAGGACATTTTACAAAGAGAACAGGTTCTGCCAGATCAAGTACAGGTAAACAGCATTTTAACTGAGCTATGGAGTATACCACCTGCACTACTTCCACTGTTCATGGTTTAGCAGTTATAAAAATTATGGATTGAGAGCCATGTAGGAACATACACATATTATTAATGTATGTGTACATCACAATATTTGATTTCATTTTGAACATTTGTGCAGCACTTTCAAATACAACCACACTGTTTGGCTTGCCCAGTATAATAGGTTGTCCATGGAAGAGTGGTTCTTCTCAACCTGCCACCACCCAGGGGCTGAGAAGTAGCTGATCCTTGAGGCACAGAAAGTAATGGATACAGTGAGAGACATCATTGCTTTCCAACCTGTTACCTACTGAGATCCACTGGACAACTGAAATATGGACTCTGAGAGACAGACCGTCCAACTTCCAAAACATTATTACTAGAGCTGGGCTTCCCATAATTTAACAACCAGTTCGCCCAGAATAGAAAATATGAGCATGCACGCCTTGCGCACATGTGTGCTGCGTCACAAAACACGGCAATTTGCTCGTGCGTGCCGTCCACGCATGCGTGCGGTGTAAAAAAAACCAGCCATATAGGATGGGATTGCACCCTGGCGGGTGGGCGGGCCGGGCCCACCCGCAGGTCACCACTACCGGTTCGCCTGAACCGGCTGAATCCCACCTCTGATTATGACCCAATGACTGGAGTATGTTTTGACTTAGCCTGAAATGGCTGATCAGAGCTCGCTTGCTAACATCAAACTGCATCAGATTTTGCATACCTTGGAAGTATTGTGGTTTGCTGCCAGTTTGAGGGGAAACTACCAGTTTAATGCTGGAACAGCTAATGAGAATGTATATACAGGTTGGGGAGTGAGATGAAGATAGCATCTCATGGACACATGGCAGAAAAAAGAGACTTGGCAGAGCATATTTGTCTTGTTTTTAGGTGCAAGTAAGGTACAAATGTGCAAGACAGGCAGTATCAGCCTTAATTCTCTATTTGTGAAATGGGATTTAACTCTTATTCCTAGGGCTATTGTAAAAATAGCATTATTTTGCCATAGCAGTGAGGCTGACAAATACTGTCCTTATTTAATGTGGACCAAGGAAAAGCCCTAGCATTTGTCTCCTGCCCACCAAGCTTGCTTGCTGGTGGGAAAATCAACCACCAACCAGTGTCCCTGATATAAGTTGGTTCTCAATAGGACAACTACAGAGGTCCTAGGAACAGCTTGTCTAGTCTCCTGTTAAGTTGTCTGTTGGTGAAAGGTACTAAGGTAGAACATGTAGTAAAGCAGGAGGAAGCTCTCCAGATGCTCCTCACAAACTACACTGTGACAATCAGACCACTTCTGAATATGAGTGGTGTTCTTCTGAAAGAGGGTAAACCCATATTCACAAATAGTTGAGCTGATAGATGCAGGCATGGGGGCACAGGCTGAAACAGAGGAAGTAACTGATAATGAACAAGCTCCATTCTTGATTAATATTGCAAGAGAATGTCACTGCTTTTGGCACTCCCCTTCTGACCTGATGGTGGCAGAATCCTGAAGGAGGATAGCCAATAGAGAATATGCTGCTGCTGCTATTATTATTATTATTATTATTATTATTATTATTATTATTATTATTATTATTATTATTATTATTATTATTATTATTATTATTATTATTATTATTATTATTATTATTATTATTATTCTCATCTATAATAACAACATCATGGCACTTAATGTTGCCAGGGCCAGAATGGAATAGAAGGCAAAATGACAAAGACGACAGGTATCTGCAGTGTACTGCATAAATAGCCATAGGAACTACAGCCACATGATACTGATACCAAGTTCATTGAGTGATATATGTAGCACTCATTTGTAAGTCCCAGAAAATAAGAACAGTAGTAAAACTATTAAAAGGTATAGCCATGCTAAATTTCTTGTCAATAGAAAAATGGAAAACCCGTAGTGCAGTCAGTGGTGATAGAAATAGCAAGCAACAAGTGCCAGAAACTGTTTCCAGTTTAAATGGGAAACATTTAAACACTATGGTGGTTCTTTGAAGTTCTAATGAAGGTCCAGGGTTTTTTCCCCAAAAGAACAAGGATTTTTTTCAATCTAGTTGACAGCCTTAAGATTTGCTGGTTTTCCATTAATGTCATGTTTAATGTCCCTTCTTCACTAATTATTATCTATTTCCCCTTAATTAATTGCATTCTTTATGCCATACTTAAGAGAACTTCTACCTTCTTATGCTGGCTTTTATAGGTGGTCATGTTTTTGGAAAATAAATGTTATGTTTATTAATTATTTATTGTGCCAAATCCTCCTCCTGAAAATATTTCTCACAGCTGCTGCTTTTGATCATTCACCTTGTCAAAAATATCATTCTTTCCCCTGCTAGCTTTTTTATGACTGTCAAGAGAAATGTGATTAAGTATCATTGATATTTACTGTGTAGAACTCATTGCTTGCAATGTTATATATACAATGCTATTATACAAGGTATGGTTTCATAAATGGTCATGTTGTTACTAATGTAGATGTTTACTAATTTAATTTTTATTATCATTGGGGGAG
This sequence comes from Diadophis punctatus similis, assembly GCA_023053685.1. NCBI lineage: Eukaryota > Metazoa > Chordata > Lepidosauria > Squamata > Dipsadidae > Diadophis > Diadophis punctatus. The sequence goes on from JALIGW010000002.1 coordinate 98,454,410, forward strand.
AGCTTTATTGTTTTAATTGTAATTATTTAGTGTTTTGAGTCACCTAGAGTTGTGCCTGCATTTGAAGTGCCATGTAATTGACTGAAATGTTGAGGGATGGGGGCAAATTTCTTAATTCAGACTTTATGAATTAAAGAATCAGAACAATGGACCAATTAGTGCCAGTTCTTTGTAAATGTAATTATTATTTTTTCTTTCTCCACACTAATGAATATGGTGAATTATTAAATCAGACCTTTCTTACAGGCATTGACCATAAATCCGATATAATAACTAAAATCATGTTGATACATAAGCAGGGTTACTGCTACAGATAACCATTCTTTCCTGTGATGCTGACTTCATGATATATCCACATCTCTGATTAGCAGAATTTTGCCACAGAATAGAGGATTCCATTTCTGCTCCAATGAGTCTCTTTGCACAGGGGAAAAGCAGCCAGATTTGGGAAATGCACAGTATCCCCTCTTACTGTATATAACACACACACACACACATGTTTTATATATATATATATATATATATATATATATATATATATATATATATATATATATATATATATATATATATATATATATATATATATATATATATATATATATATATATATATATATATATATATATATATATATATATATATATATATATAACTTAATGTAAATCACTCCAAACTCAACTGCAGAAAATAGGACTTCAGCAATAGAGTGATCAATGCCTGGAATGCACTACCTGACTCTGGTTTCTTCCCCAAACCCCAAAAAGTTTAACCTTAGACTGTCTACAGTTGACCTCACCCCATTCCTAAGTGGTCTGTAAGGGGCGTGCATAAGTGCACCATTGTGCCTACCGTCCCTGACCTACTGTCCTATTGCCTAATTTACCTGTACCTACTTTGCTAATGTTTGTTTATACCAATACCTACTATCTTGTACATGTTTGACAAACAAATAAAATAAATAAATACTACATATATAGCCCCAAGAAGAGGTGAAGATGGAGGTAGTTGGGCCTTTCTTTCATGAAAGCACCCATTTGTTTTCAGATAGTATACTTTTTGCATGGAACAAGAGGAAGTGATTGTAATCCCAAAAACTCAGGGGGGAAAAGAAAGTTTAATTTTCACTTAAGGTAACGAAGTCAACTAATGCTGAAAGCAAGTCAGTTAAATGTGCCTGTTGAAGTGCTTGCCAGTGTAAAACTGTCCACACTCCTTTGGCACATTTAAGAACTATTACCATCAAATCTTAATAGTTACCGGGATCAAAGGAGATACAAAAATGCATTCTAAATTAATGGCTGAATTAGTTCAAGGTATCCAGTCTCTTCACACTTTTGCGCCAGCCAGTTATTTCAACAAAGGCTACGTTATTCGTTGCTTCCTTTTTGCCTGGATTTTTTTAAAAATCACGAATTTGCTCATGAATCCAGTTCCTACGGGATCCAATCCGTCTCTTCCTTTTTTTAATTTTTTCCTCCCAGATTCTGTTGCTCCTGAGTCTTGCCTTGCCAAAAAAAGCTCCAGGCATCTCCCATTCCTTTGTACTGGGGATTGGGAGGGGAGAAGAAATTGGAGGAAAGCTGGAAAGAGAAAGGGGAGAGCGAAGGGGTAGGGGCTGGCGAGGAAGACGGGGACCTCGGTCCAGACCGCAGCATTTTCTGAGTGGCTGAAACTCGCCGTAGACGAATTAATATTCTTCCCCCATTTTTAGCCTTCCTTCCTTGCCAGCTCTGTCTTCTTCTCAGACATTTTAAGAGCCTACGTAGATTCTCTTTAAATACCCGCCGCCTCGATTTCGGCGAATGCACCGGAGAAGAGGGGGCGATAACAAAAACAACCATTATTATTCGAAAGAGACTGTCCAGGGGGCGAAAGCCCGTGCAGCTCCGATTTTTACACAGTTTCGAGAGATTTGGTGATAAATACATTAACAGGAAGGGAGGCGATTCCCAAGTAAAGACGTGTGAATTGCAACGGGGCCTGCAAAACACACCCGCTACAGCACTGAGCGAGGCGAATTCCATGGAGGCGATGGCCTGGGGCGGCGGGGAGGGTTCATTTTTCCTTTCGCCTCTCCTTCCTTCCATTCGCCTCTATTGCTCTGCCGTGCCTTTAGGCCGCCTTGTTCACCAACAGTCTCCACCCACCCCTTCCTTCGCCTTCTGAAAGGCGTTGTATAATGTTTCTGGGTTTCTGTGGCCTCCCCACCATTTTCCTTTAAGGAGCCAAGATATTCTGGCCAGCGCCGTCGCCCGCTGCAATCGATGCGCTCTTGCGCGGGGGGCGTTGTTGGCAGGAGAGAGGGGGAGGAAAGAGGGGGAGGAGAGGGGAGGGGGGCGCTTGTGCGTCCTGAGCTCTTCGGAAATGGGAGGCGGCAGGCGGCGGGAGGGCGCTGCGATGGGCGAGCGCACAGGCACGGGCGGCGGCGCCTGAACCCGGGGGCGCTGGGGGGACGCCGCTGACAGACACCGCTTGGAGCGCGGTTCTCTTTTCCCGCTCCCCGATCTTTGAAGTCCCGGGGAGAAGAAGGAGGAGGAGGAAAGGAAGGAGGAGTTGCTGGTCGCCACAGCTGGCTCTCTGAGTCTCTCCTCCACTACTACTTCTTCATTCCTCCCTTCATTCGACCTCCCTTCCGGAGCCGGGTAAGTGCAACTCCTAGTGCCTTCTCCCTCCCCTGCTCGGTATCCATTCTTTGCTCGATGGGGGGCGGGGGGAGGGACGGAGATCTGTTCTCCATCTCTTGTGTACGAGGATTAGCTGAAGGGGAGCCAGAAGAAGGCAATGGGGCTGTCAGAAAGCTGGATGAAGTGGGCTTAATTAAAACGACGCACCGGTGAGAAGGTTTGACCCCCTTCAGGTCGTCCTATAAAGGCATTCGCACGGCGACACTCGCGCAGATCTCTCCCTGTATCTGGGAGAAATGCGACCTCCTTGTCCACATAGAGCGCTCTGCGGAAGACACGGGAGATCTTGGAAAATCCGAGAAGAATATGTGCCGAACAGCTTCCTAAAACAGTGGTGCCTTAACTCTAGGGAGCCCTGCAGAACAAGTCCATCGCTACCTATCGTGGGCCTCCCAAAACAAGTCACCTTCCATCTGTTTACTAGAATAGTCAAGAGGAACTCCCGGCTCTGTAGAACCTGCTCGGTGCTATAAACGTGTCAGATGTCTGAAGCCCTCAATGCTCTTGGAGGCCATGTAGTTCCATAGCACCAGGAATCCGACCCTTAGAATACCTTTTCTAAAGATTTTGGTCTAACACTCATTGATGGCAGGAGAAAAGGGAGGTCGGATAGCTCACAAATCTCACAGGCTTCATGGAACTTGTAAAATCCTTCCTTAACTGGGAGTATAGGATGAAATAAAAAGAGACCCAATGCATATGTGTTATTCTCTAAGAAGGAGGTTTCCTTTGAATGAGGGTTGGGTGGCCTCTCAGTCTCTCTTCCAGAAAGGTTTCTGGTTTCATAGAAGAGACACTGACTAGAATCAAAGTGCACCCACTTCTCTCTAAAGCTATTTTTACTGTTTCTTTCCTTTTTGTATGCCTTTTGAAAGCCTAGCTGATGTCTTCTCAACTCTTGAATACTTAGCATGATTAGTTAGCATATTATGTAGCATGTTAGTTGCAGCCTAGAGGAGCAGGCCAGTTTAATTTTAAATTGCCTATTACATGTAGAAGGTAAAGATTGTTTCATAAATGAATGAATGGTTGAGGTTAAATTTGAACTCTGAGTTCCCTGGCTCTGAGTCTATACTTTTCTTTAATACACAACCAAAAAGTTCCATCCTGGATAGACTGATGTGATTATTCCCATTGTCTACTGACTTTTGGAAAGGTCACCTCCACAAAACCACAAGGAAGAATCCACATTGCTTCAGAAGAAGTCAGTGTCTCCACCCATGGTTCCTTGAGCTCCTTCATTTGCCAGATAAAATAAGAATACTTTTAACAAACCTGAGTGGGGGGATCTGGAGAGTAAATCATCTGCTAGGTTATAATGTCAGTTGGTATGTTCATCTTTAAAATGATTGTATATTTTATCCTCTTTGCTATGTGTATGTATGTCTAGATAGAATGCATTGTGCATGGTGGTCAAATCTGCTTTATGATCTGTTTCTCTTTATGTATTTTCTTGTTGCTCTTCTGCCTTTCTGATAAAAACTTCCATGTTACAGCAAAATTTAGAGAATGGTAGAGGGAGAAAATAGGAATTGGGTAAAAATTAAAGGAAAACAAGGGAATAAATAGAATTAACAAAATATGTTTTGGTGTTTTAAGCAGAAAATCCAAATGATGCTCATTAGTGAATATCAGTGAATAAAAATATAATAATTATGGATTGTCTGGTGCTCTTTGATAATAGTTTGAACTTAATCACCCAAGTTGAATCTCTTTACCCTTCCTTAATGGTTGTCTGGGTCCTTGGAATTTCAGTGGTTCCTCATAGAATCAAGGGATATAAGTGTATGGATTTATTGCTATGTTGATGTTATATGGCAGAGGAGCAAACAAATTGGAATAAAGGAGTAAGAGAAATTAGACTTTTCACAGTTGGGAACAACTACCAAAGGGGTGAAACTAAGCTGAACTGTAGACATGTTGTAAAGTAAAGGTAAAGATAAGTAAATTTTTGATCCAAAATAAGAATTTACTGTGCTCTTTCAGCTGTGCAAGAGATTCTCCAAGAGATAGTGCAAGAGATAGTGTAAGGATTTTCTGCTCTGTATATGCAAATGACATGGATGGATGGATCCTGGTTGATCCCAATTTTTTATTTAAGGAAATTTCCTCCAAACAGCACAGGGTTGGATTGGTTTCCTTTTCATTGGTTGCCTCTTATGATCCCTTCTGATACCACTAGAGGTGCTCTTGGGTAGTGAGATCATAGAGCTACCAATGGAAAGAAAAATCTCAAAACATTGTGCAGCAATAGCAATTGAATGAATTGCAGTCATATACAGCAGTATACAGCAGTGGATAAACTATATTTGGCATATCACAAATTGTTAAACCATTTCAGATAAAGCAATCTGAAATGGTTTAACAATTTGTGATATGCCAAACATAGTTTATCCACTGCTGTATATGATTGTCTATACATTTTATATTGGATTTTCTGATTTAGAGTAAGAAAACTAGGGTTATCAAGGACTTGCTTACGGTCTCCTTTCTGAGGTTTGTTCAAGAACAGAAATGTTGGCTGTGCTAGAATATTTCTCTGCAGAACAAAGGCTTTGATAAGATGACCAACTGGATTTTTTTCTTCATCTCAGGTTCTTCATGAATAAAGATTTTTCCCCCTCACATATGTCTTGCCACTGAGTAGTTTCTATTGTTCATTTGTACTCCAGAAGTGCTTTAAGAAGTAAGAATGAAAAAGAGTGTGCCTTGATTTCTAGCAATTTTGGAAGTATGCATGTTTATTTCATCTGGCCATAGCATACTTCTTAAAGAACAGTTATTGTATAAATGAACTGAAATGTTTATAGAAGTTAGTGTTGGATAATCATAAAATTGTTGAGCGGGGTACCTCAGAGATTCAGGATAAAGCCGATCCTTAACCATGAAAACTAACACGATACTTTTTTTTTTTTATTCAAAAAAGTTTTATTAGTACAAACTTACATAAGTAGTAGCAAAATATTAAATATAAAGTACAAACATTTTTGTTTTTTTTCTCCCCCCCCCAAACCCACCCCCTTCCCTCCCCACCTCCCCCCCCGGACTTCCCAGAGATAATACAGGGCATAATAATAAATTTAAATTGTTAATAAAAAGAGAAAGAAAAAAGGAAAAAAAGAACACTATTTTTAAAAAACTTCAACTCCAAATTATACAGTGCTAATATATCGCATTTGTATACAATAGTAAAGATACAAAAAAGAGAGAGAGAAAAAAAGAAAGAAAGAAAGAGAAAACTCTTTAACAATACAAACAAACAAACCTCCTCCCTCCTCCCTTCAGTCCTCTATCTTATACAAGGTAAATATTACATAAGTAATAACTAAATATAAAGTACACAAATCTTAAACTAATATTATTGACATTAAAAATAACCTCTAAGATAAAACTTAACTAAATGTTACATAAGTGATCATCAAATATTAAATTTCATCATGATATTAATAAGATAATATTATTCTAAATTAATTCACTAACTTCAATAAACAAAAAAAGAAAATGAAAGAAGAATAAACAATAAACAAATCTTCAACAAACTATATATATCTAATATTATCAACATTAAAAATAACCTCAAAATTATATAAAACTTAACTAAATATTGCATAAGTAATCATTAGATAGGGAAAAGATAAAATACAATCATATTAGTCTCTATCCATCCAATATATTTCAACATCACATCGTTTTGTATCTTGATAGTTCATCTTTTAATAGTTCAATAAATTCAAATTTGTCGAGTCGTCTCCCGTCTACTCCCAAACCTCCATCTCCTTTTCCCCAGCTATCTGATTCAGGCACTCCTTTTGGATTTTTGAATCTATTTCCTTTTGATCCATCAAAGGTGGCTTCCCCTCCTCCTCCTCTTTTATTTTCATACATCCTTCCTCTGGAATCTTGGATATATCAGCCTTTAGAACGTTGACATAAAATTCAGTAGCTTTTTTTATCGTGTTGAGCCGATATCTTTTTCCAGAAAATTTCACTGCTACTCCAACTGGCGCTTCCCATTTATATTGTAAATTTAATCTCTTAAATTCATCAATCAAAAAAGTATAGCTTTTTCTGGCTTTAAGCATTTTAGAGGGGATTTCTTTCCAAATCTTTAGTTCCTGACCATTCACCATAAGATTATTGTTAAACGTTGCTTGTATAATTCTGTTCCGTAGAGCTCTTGTGGTAAAATATATGACAATATCCCTTGGTAAATGCTTTTGTTTAGCGTACCACGAGTTGATTCTGTATATTTTGTCGATTTGTGTAGCCAATTCCGCTTTAGAAATTCCAGACACCTGATCCAATATGTCAACCATCCTGCCTTTTAAATTTTCATATAATCCTTCTTTCAAACCTCTAATCCTTATAGCAACTTCCATGGATCTGAACTGAGTCATTAAGACCTCTTTTTCAAAATTTGCAATATCATTTTGGATTTTATCTATGTAATTCACCGAAGTTGCCAAAGCTTGTTTATTTGTTTCAATACGTTCTGCCAAAACTTCAATATTTGTTGCTAAGCCTTTGCAAACCTCTAACACATCAAATCTTAGTTGTTGATTCATATTCTTCAAAGCAGCCTGCATCTTTTTGTCTATCTCACTTATTTTCTGGTTAAATTCCAAAGTAAGTTCATGTTTCATAATCTTTAAATTATTTAATAAATTTTCAGGTGTCAAAAACTGTGGAGGTGTTAGCTCAGTGTTAAGTTGCATTTTAGAAATATATCCAGATGAATAGTCATTTCTTTTAGTCAAAACAATCTTTCCAGACTTTGAAGCCATTGGTGTTTCAAAAGAGTACAAGAAAGAAAGAAAGCCAGATGCCTGATTAACGTTCTTTCCAGTTTAAAAATCAGATAGTCTTTTATTATTGGAAATATTTCTATTATAACTTTAATCCAGAGTTAGGAGACAGAGAGAGAAAAAACCATTTTTCCAAGTTAAAAGTTTCCATAAGAGAGAGAGAGGAAAAAAAAAAGCCTCTGGGAAAACGAAAGTCACTTTCACTTCTCAATCGCCATATTGTTACTCTGTTTCCTTTGTTCCTTTGCCGAAGTGAAAGCTAGCCCAGGAGTTGAAAAAAAAAGGAAAAAAGAGGTTTCAGTACTTGCCCATCTCACGCCTGTTTCTCTCTGTCTGCTTCTGTAGTTTAAATATAATTATAAATCCCATTCTTGAAGCAGCGGCTGGTCACGACATCTAGCTCTGCAAAAGCAGAGGTTTCCTGATCTTCGGAGCTGGAGACAGGCTGCATGGGGAGCTCTCCCTTCGCGCCCTACCAGATGGCTCCTAGGGCGCTGGGGGGGCTCTACCCCACCTGTCAGGCTCTCATCTCTCCCCTTTGCCCGGGGAAGAGATTTTAAAGCCGCCAGACAGCTGTTCTGGCGGCTTTTAACAAAGATCGGAAAGGCATCCAACGAGGGATGTCTGCGATGAAGCGCTCCAAACCGGAAGACTCCTAACACGATACTTTTGAGTGAGTTGTATGCTGTCAGCCTACCCTACTCCTACAGGGTTGTTGATTTGGGGAGAAAAGTGAAAACATTTTCTTTTTCTTAATCTCTAGAAAAAAGGCAAGTTTGCTGAATTTCCTATAAATATTTTATTTTATCTGTGTGACTGTTGGCCACTCCCCCTCTTCACCCAAGAAAAACAAGTTCTGAGGAAATAGTGAAGGATGAAGAATAGCAAATAGTTGACAGAAGACCGTGAAAAAAAAGTTTTTTGCAACTAGGCCCTACTTTGTTGGATAATTTATCTCTCTTCTGGTGACATTTGCTGAAATGTTGCTTTTAATTGTCCCCAAATAGGTTGAAGGATTTTGAGGTGCCATTTATGCTCAGCCCTTCCTGATGCCACACAGAGTTTGCAGCAGGTATTTTTTCTTTGCGACCACTAAATGCTCAGTTCCATCCAGTCGCCCAGGCTCTACCCCGAAATAAAGGATTACAAGATCGTAAATAGGGAGGTTTTTTTATTTATTTATGCTCAGCCATGAAATTTGTATTAGTAAGATGGATCTCAGCACACTTGGCTACTGTAGAAAGAGCACTGCTACATTTCTATCAAACTCTGTTTTATATATATTACAGCTCAGTCAGTCTATCTTTATAGTAATTTAAACAGTGGGACACAATCTGGAATAAGGAACCTACTTATCTGAGGCCCTACAATAAACTACTGCAGGTAAATCAGTGCCATATATAAGTGAAGACTTTGTATTATGAATATCAGAATAAGAATATTATTGTCCTTATTCAGGGTAGGCAGTGAATGCTCTGGTTTAATACAGGCATACCTCAGAGATATTGTGTGTTTGGTTCCAACCCACCCCAATAAACTGAATATCGCAATAAAGTGAGGGTTTTTTTGGGGGGGGAACATTTTTTTGTTTCCCAGTGCATAGAAAAGTTATGCTTTTACTATAATGCAATCTTAAATGTGCAGTAGCACTAAAAATGTTAGTGCCTTAATTAAAAAATACTTTATTGCTAAAAAATACTAATCATAATCTGAGACTTCCAACGAGTCATAATGTTTTTAACATTCAAGGTACCCCTGTATTTAAAAACATTAACACAAGAAAAATTATTCCAGAGAAGGCAAAACTTAATGGAGGCCCCAGGAGACTTTTTAGTACCATATTGGCCACTAGCATATTATTATTTTTTTCTGATTATTCCAATTACACTGTAGCAGAGGTTCATTTCGTTTTGGGAAAAGAATTCCACAACAGTTGAGTTAGAAATAAGTCTTATTTATTTTCCTTTGGATTTTAAGACTAGTGATGTTTTTTAGTGTTCTCTGTATTTTTTTTCAATTTCTAAAGACATGCTTTTGCCTCAAATTTGTAATTTTTTCTTCTAAATATCTTTATAATATATGGCATGATGCCTACTTGAAAGGAAGGGGGGTATTATTGTGGCATTATTATGTATTTCTTCTTAACATTTTATCTTAAGAGCCCTTGGAACTCTTAAGACATCCCATAAAACAATATGAAAATCATACCAGTAGTATTTAAATTAACAGTCTCAAAGCCATTCTAAAAATAGTATTGCATACAATTTATAAATTAGGTACAAAACTGATGTAATAATATTACTTTACTTATTACATATGGAGCTGAAAGCCGAATATGTAATTTTATTCTCCAAATGATCATGTAATGTAGATTAAGGAGAACAATTACTTCCTCAAGGTCACCCAATGAACTTCATGACCCAGACAATAATTGGAATTCCAGTTTATTTCAGATAGATTTTGAAATATATAATAAACAAGTTTTAAGCAAAAACAAAGGCAGAGGAAATTGGAACAGAGCTAAATACAAGAAGAGGTTGGTATAATGTGGGAAAGGTACATGGAACTAAATAATTTACACCGAGTTTAAGATGAATGAACACTGTATTTGAATTTCCCATTTCTAAAATAATCTTCTAGAAATTATCTTTACACATATTCAAACTGTCTTGTCAGAGGGTGGCCAATCCTGCAGACCCTTGAAAATGTTTTCTTAATATTTGGAATTGAATGGCACTGAAGAAAATATAGGAATCCAGAAATTGTATTTCATGACAGACTGCATGGGATCTCCCTTTACCAAACACCAACTACCTTACCCTGAGAATAATTTTAATAGCCAGTTCTTCTCCAGAACCCTTGGCTTTCAAAGGGTTATAGTGAGGGCTATAAAGCTAGGGAACCACTAAATTTAATGTGGCTTTTTCTACTGCTTGTCTACAAGTATGGGAACTAGAGTCCAAAGTATGGCAAAGTGATTTGTTGGATCACAAAGGGTGCCATTTTGATCTTGGTTATCTGGTACCTTCATTATCCCAAATCTTTTTGCTAAGCCCAGCATGTCTTTAGCCCCCCCACCCCCAAATAAGAGTCATACTAGAATGAATCGAGATATGCAGTTTAGCTTCCCCACAACTCTTTCTTTCCATCAAAAAAAAATATTTTCACTATTGGACCCCAGTTTTGCAATTATACCACCCTTGCTTTCAAGAAAATATGGTAGTCCACATTTATAAACTCAATTCTGTCATTGTCCTGCAATTTTGGTCTCAGATTGTACGTATAGCACTGCTATAATATCCTGCATGGATATTTAAAATGACATGCTTGGATTAACATAAAGTGTGAAGGCAGCAACTAGACGTTTTCAAATGAAACCCTCAGATCCTACTATAGTAACTGTTTCCATATTGCTTATATTTAATCAGCTACACTAATGTAATGACTGTGCTGAATTGTGATATGAAACCCATCTGTGCTATCCGATCTGTGTTGGCTCCTTACACACATTCTGGTTTCTATGGCTCATGATGCCTGCCCTAACCTATATCCACCAGAGGATTTCTGCAGTGGTATCCCATAATCGTGGAGGCATAAATCCTAGGCACATTGTCTTGAAATAGTTTTCTGTTCCTGTTGAAAAGGTTTCCTGGACCATTTTTCTTGCAGATATTTCATTATAATTTATTGCTAGCATTGATGATGTTACCTAGTTTGATAATGAAACATCTGCAGATAAGCAACCAAACACAGACAACACCAAGGATCCCACAATTTAACCCTGAGACACTAATATTCCCTTGTATCAGTAATGTCAGGGATTCTTGGGACTTCAGGCATGTAATTACAACTATAATGAATTTGCTATTAAAAGGTAAAATTCAATTCAGGTTAGTTTTCATAGACTTAAAGCATTGAAGTGTATCTGGAATTAATACTGAAGCAGTTTTGATATTTAGTGTTAAAATAGGACTTACAGAATAAGAGAAGTTTGACAATTAGAAATTATTACTAAAATAATAAAATATTAATATTCTTTTAAAACTATCTTGGCCAATTTCAAAGCAGGATTAGACATGGCTAGTACTTGAACAGGAGGAGATCACCAGGAAACCTTAAGTCCATAAGTTAACTTGGCAGTAAAAAAATAAAAATAAAAATCCCACTTTCAAATTGTTGCAAGGAAAACTACATTGGACATTCCTGGAAGTTGAATGTGACTTGACAAAGACACATAGTCCTCGACTTACGATCACAATTGAGCTCAAAACTTACGTTGGTAAGTGAAACATTTGTTAAGTGAGTTGTGCCCCATTTTACCAATTTTTTTGCCACTCTTGTTAAGTGAACCATTGCAATTGTTAGTAATACGGTTGTTAAGTGAATCTGACTTCCCCATTGACTTTGCTTATCAGAAAGTCGCAAAAGCTGATCACATGACCCCAAGACACTACAACCGTCATAAATATGAATCAGTTGCCAAGCATCTGAATTTTGATCATGTGACCATGGGATGCTGCAATGGTCGTAAGTGTGAAAAGTGGTCATAAATCACTTTTTTCAGTGCTGTTGTAACTTTAGTCACTAAATGAAGTGTGGTAAATTGAGGACTATCTGTACTTGTTTAGACTGCTCAGAGTTTTTACTTACTGTATATTGTCTTTATAATCCTGACAGATTGGTACTATCTCAAAGATAGATCACTATTATCATATCCATTCCTTGTCATAAATAACCTTCCAAATGAATTTGTGGCACAGATAAATCTTGTTTCGGGGATATTCTACATCATGGCTACTAAAGTTAGAAGACTGTCATATATTAATGCTTATTTTTTTCTGCCACGCCAACCACGTTTGCACTGAAATGGTGTTGCATAACATGGAGAAGCATTTCAAAGCCAGGAGAGCACACCAGCCCAGTATTTGCATATATTCTAGTGTGCATCATTATTACTGAGATACTGTGTAGAAACCAGTAGTGGGTTCTAAAATCCGTTACTACCGGTTCGTGCGCATGACGCAGTTCTGCTCATGCACAAAAGCATCCCGGGCGGGTGGGCGGAGCCTCCCGTAACCGCTGCTACCAATTCACAGAACTGGGCCGAACCGGGAGCAACCCACCGCTGGTAGAAACAAAGGTCCTACATAGGTATATGCAATTACCTACAATTTTACACAGTAGTATAATATTCCATATGAAAAAATTAATGAGAATTTGACTGGAAAGCTGAAACAAATAGAACCATACTAGGATGAAAATGTGTTTTGTAAGTTATACGAAATAAAATTAACATCAGAAATGGAACCTTATGCCATCTTTCTTGCTTTGTTCTAATCTTGTGTTGAATTTTTGAGGGTGCATATTTTAGTGTGAAAAAAGAAAATTTGGAGTGGGAAGGAGCATGAAATGCTTAGCTGTCCACATTTTTTCGCGGAGTGCTACAGGTAGCGTGCTGTTGTGTCCAATCTGTACCTGTTTTTATCTCTTAATGTTTTGCCTGGTGCAAGTGAATCATTCTTAATGTATAGGCCTATGCATGTTTACTTAAATGTAATTGAGTTTGGTGGTGTTTCCTTCAAAGGACCGTGTGAGAAGACAGACAGGCTAGAAATGGTAAATTAAAGAGTGGGCATAGGATAGCACCATCAGATTATTTTTTAATGGAATAAATTTGTGCTATCCTTCTATTTTAAATCTCTTAGGACTTTTTTCAGGCAGTTGATATTAGAACATGCTTGTGTGTTTAGTTCAGTTTGAAATTTTTTGGTGCAAGCTATATTAAAAGGAGAAGTATTGTGCTCATTTGATACCAGTGAGCCTTGTTCAGGAGAATTTCTTATTGTATAAATACCCTTGTCTATTGGGTTATTTGCAGATTTCTTAGTTTGTAAATATTGAGGATCAATAATAAAAGTTTCATACTTAAATGAGCAATATTCCACTTTTAAAATGACTTCTTCCCAAAAAATAATAAACAATTTTTAGGATTCTACTGATGAGTCCCCTGTTTCCTTAATTGTGTTATCAGAATTTTTTAAAAAAGAGGGAGATAGAAATGTCTGTTCCAAAATTCACACGAGAATACAAGAGTTGGTAATTAGGTCCATAAGTTCTGTATTTTAATCTGTATTTTATGATATAGAGTAATAATGAAGTAAGATTATTGGATTGCTCGAAGAAATATTGAATATAATACGTTGTTTTAAATTACAGATTTTTCATCTGATATGACTGTTGTCTGGACTTTTAACATTGTGGCAGTAAAAACATATTGCCAGTTGAAAGCTTGCCACTTTGTGTGAAATTTCCATTGGCCTAATAAAATTATTGCCTCTATAGGGGTTAATGTTACTAAAATTTTGCCCTGCATCTACAGAGTTCAGCAGAATTGTGATTTCTCTATAATATTAGCATTTGTTTTCAGAATTTCCCATTCCATATTTTCTCCATATTAGCTATCCTTTGTTGACACTACTACTCTTTTACAAATAGGTTACAATACATAATTGAACTTAAGATATATTCAAGACTTCATTAGAAAACAATCAACTCCTATATGAGTATTATCATTGTCTTGCACTAACATCCTAATTTCTGAGTCTTTTTGTGCTTAGAAATTCCATCCTGGACAGTTTTATATTACCTCTGTCTTCATTCAAGCCTCCTTTAAAAACCAAAAGTACTGTAGAAACCTTGGTCATGATCCTTTAGTCTTCAACCTCAACAAAATCTAATTAGACAGAGTTTTATGTGTCCATTTCCTCTCATAGCTTCTTCCTTCTTTAGCTTATTTTCTTTGTCATTGTAAAAATGCAGATTTTAAGCTGTTGTACCAAGTAGGAAAAGTCAATTTTAGTCAAATACAGGTATATAAATTATGCATCCTCAAAGAGAATAGAGTTTCCACTTGGGTACTGTAAATCTTCTTTCTCTTGTGTATGATCTCATAGCTAAATTTGATATTTTCCAAGTCACATGAAACCCCAGCACAAACTCCATTGGCACTGGGAAAGAAAGCCGAAATCTTTCTTTTCTTTCTTTCTTTCTTTCTTTCTTTCTTTCTTTCTTTCTTTCTTTCTTTCTTTCTTTCTTTCTTTCTTTCTTTCTTTCTTTCTTTCTTTCTTTCTTTCTTTCTTCATTTCTTTCTTTCTTTCTTTCTTTCTTTCTTTCTTTCTTTCTTTCTCTCCCTCTCTCTCTTCCTCCCTCCCTCCCTTCCTTTTTTTGAGATACATGCAGACAATTTGAATGTTCATAAAGTTGTACCAGATTAATATTTATATTGCACTAGTGAGGTCACACTTGTATCTAGTTCTGGTCTGGATGATATGAAAAAGATGTTGAGACCTTAGAAAGAGTGCAGAGAAGAGCAACAAAGATAATAAGAGGGTTCCCAGGCTAAATCATACGACAAATGGCTAAGGGAACTAGGTATGTCTAGTCTAACAGAGAGAAGGACAAGGGGTGATATGATAGCAGTCTTCCAGTAATTGAGGGACTGTCCCAGAGAAGAGGGGATCAATCTAATCCCCAAGGCACCTAAGGGCAGGAGTAACAGATGGAAATCATTAAAGAGAGTTCCAACCTAGATCTAAGGAGAAATTTCCTGATAGAAAAATTTATCAATGGAATAGCTTGCCTTCAGAGTTGTAGATCCTTCTTCACTGGAGGTTTTCAAGAAGAGATTGGAAAGTTGCTTGTCTGGATTGATATAGGATCTCCTGCTTGAGCAGGGGGTTGGACTGAAAGACTCCCAAAATCCCTTTCAACCCTATGATTCTTACATTCCATATTCTATTTTCTCTGTCACAGCACTACCATGGTGTCTGTTGATGGAGTCAAGGTTATTTAGGAATTTACAAGGTTGTATGTAACATGGATTAAACAAATGTTAAAGCTACTTTGTTTTGAAATTCTATATTCAGAATGATATTGAACAAGACGATATAATTAGACCGCAAATAGCTATTATAGTAAAAGCTGCAAAATAAACATGCAGAAACAATATAATTAAAGTGTCAGCATCTCTTGGTATTTTAAGCCATTAATAATGTTATCAGTTCTGGAGAAAATGAATTCTAAATAAATAATATTCTGGTTTTCCTCCATTACTGTAGAAATATGTAAATTGGTGATTTTTCAGAGAGAAGCTTTAGTATGCACGCTAATATGCACTTTTAAGTTTTAAATAGTTTTATTGAAGAGTCTGAAGAAAACCTTTAACTCTAATTCATATAACATTTTCTAACTTCTTATCTTTTTCTCCAAATTCTCTGTTTTAGAAATTGCCAGGAACTCATTGCATACCTGGATAAAGTTTCTTGCTGACTATTTTTTCTGAGGAGTGTAATTCTTTGAGGCTCTTACCTCAGTCCCTCAAGGAATAGCGGAGTGGGAAAAGGTACAAAAGTTAATGTTTTCATCCACCCGGACGAAGGAGAATGGGGACCCTACACCCAAAAGAATGAAGACTCGACAGAATAAAGATTCTGTAAGTAGGATGAAATAAAAATAAGAATATATAGTAAGAATAAAGAGAGCTTAATTTTATTAAGAAAATAAAAGAACCTGGTGTTAGACCAGGTAGCTGCTGCTGTCAATACTGAGGGAAAATACATTTAGAAAACAGAAGCATTATACAGATAGTCCTCAACATACAATAGTTTGCTTAGTGACCATTCGAAGTTACAACAGCACTAAAAAAAGTGACTTATGACCATTTTTCACATTTATGACCACTACAACATCCCCATAGTCACATGATTTACATTCGGATGCTAGACAACTGACTCATATTTATGACAGTTGCAGTGTCCCAGGGTCATGTAATCTCTTTTGCAAACATCTGACAAGCAAAGTCAGTGGGGAAACCCGATTCACTTAACAACCATGTTACTAATTTAACAGCTGCAGTGATTCATTTAAAAAATGTGGCAAGAAAAGTCGTAAAATGACTTTTCACTTAACAAATTTTTCACATAGCAACATAAATTTTGTGCTCAATTGTAGTCATAAATTGAGGACTACCTGTATAGAATTGTTGGCAATCTTTAGGAATGTCTTGTGATTCCGAAATTTAAATAATTGGGGAGCTATTGAAGTATGAACATTTCATTCATGAGTACAGGTAGTCCTCGACTTAACGACCACAAATGAACTCACAATTTCTGTTGCTTAGTGAGACAGTTGTTAAGTGAATTTTGCCCCATGTTATGATCTTTCTTGCCATAGTTGTTAAGTAAATCACTGTAGTTGTTAAGTTAGTAATACAGTTGTTAAGTGAATCTAGCTTCCCCATTGACTTTGCGTGTCAGAAGGTGGCAAAAAGTGATCACATGACCCCAGAACACTGCAACCGTCATAAATATGAATCCGTTCCAATCATCTGAATTTTGATCATGTGACCATGGGGATGCTGCAATGGTCGTGTGAAAAATGGTCATCAGTCACTTTTTTCAGTGCCGTTGTAACTTTGAATGGTCATTAAATGAACTGTTGTATCTGATAGAGTAAAGGGTCTGGGGTGCGGATTGCTGTGGTTCCACCATGAAAACATAGCAGATGAGTTTTTCCAAGCGAAGAAAAGTTTCAAAGCTTTGTGGATTAATATGTTTATATTTGATTCTGAGTGATTTATGGGGTTCAGATGGAAATAAACATTAAAGTGTCCTGTCTCGGTCAACTTGAGAATAGCAATAGAAAAGTAGTAAGAAAATAAAACTACTATTTTATTTATACTGTAGTTACAGAATTTTGATTAAGTAATCTTTCATCTTTGAAGTTCTACAATAACTGCAAATTTAATATAACAAAAGACACACTCCACAAAGTTCAGTATAAAGTAATGTTACTTAGCCATTCCATAAAAAGAATTATTAATCACTCCTAGAGGGAAATATTTTTTTTTAGAAATTCTTATTCCTTTCATCTTGTATTAGTAAACCTGAACCAAAATTACCTTCAAAATGAAAGTAATATGTCCTTAAATTTCTACCATGTCTATTCTATTAACAAACATTGGGTTCCACCAATTAATGAATGGATGCTTTAATCATCCTCAAATATTTTTGGAGATCTTGCCATTTGGTCTCTTGACACTGGCAAAAAATCTGGAATTCATGGATTGGCAGCTTTGAGGACTTCCCTTATGGTACACCTAGAACAGGGGTGTCAAACTGGAGGCCCACAGGCTGGTTGCGTCACACACAGGCCACGCCCACCCCAGCTCCACGAAGGGGAAAAATGTCATGAAACGTCACGTGACGCGGTGAGTTTGACACCTGTGACCTAGATTACAGGGGTCTCCAACCTTGGCAACTTTAAGACTTCTGGACGTCAACTCCCAGAATAAGCTGGCTGAGGAATTCTGGGAGTTGAAGTCCACAAGTCTTAAAGTTGCCAAAGTTAGAGACCCCTGACCTAGAACATTCATAGACAGGTATTGTTAGATTCTGCAAGGTAGAAGAGCAGGAATAGGAAAGTTTTTCTGCCATGAGCAAGTTTCATGAACTACACAGGATCAAAACCTTTAATGGTAATCAACAATTTAAATGTGATTAAAATTGACAGTCTAAGATAATTTGTCCTTTTCATTACTTTAACCTATACAACTTAAACTTCCAAGCCTATCCATTGCAGTACTAAGTACTTAACATTATACTGGTTTTGCAGTTTTACAAAGACAGCATAACCAGGAAATAACTCTACATGGATGGTAATCATCCATGCTTAATTTAGCAGATCACTTGTTGTATTTCATTAAGGCAGAGGGAAAAAATGTATGACACAAAATTGTTCTCCTACACTGAATGGAGTGGAAAGAATGTAAAGAGAAGAAGTGGTTGTTTGTAAGACAGTTTGCATTTTTTTAATACACAAAATTCCATTCAGATATTTTTATTTTAAATCTATACTACATGAAATGTACAGTATTTTGCTATTAAAAATGCTTAATCTAAAATCCTTCACTTGCCTCACCGGGCAAGCAATACTTTAGACAAATACCTGTAAAAACAAAATCATTATAGACAATGAGATTGATGAATTGTTCTACCTAGAGATTGTGAATCCAGATACTGAGATATTTTTGATAGCTTTATACATAATGAAAATCCAAACTGAAGAGAGACAGAAAAGTTCAAATCAGGAGACAGGAAAGAATTGGAAGGAGATGTAAAAACCTGAAATAAATAATTGCCTGTTTTCTCAAAAGATGTCAATGCGGAGTGGTCGAAAGAAGGAGACTCCGGGGCCCCGAGAGGAGCTGAGAACCCGGGGTCGAGCGTCTCCTGGTGGGGTCAGTACTTCCAGCAGTGATGGCAAAGCTGAGAAATCGCGACAAACTACCAAGGTAGAATTTTCAGCTGTTTGCAAGAACATTTATTAGTTTGAATATCCTTCCTCTTTAAGGCAATTATTGTTTATTTGTTAACGTACGTAACGTCCACCATCATTTCTCCTAATCTGCCCCTAAATCTGCCCTAAATTGGGTGCTTAGTACAGTCTGATACTTTCTCGGCCACTACCATTATCTGTGCGATAATGGAATCGCCTATGTGACCAATACAGGAAATAGTTTCGATTAACCTTACTTGTATGTCAATTATGTTACATTTTCTGTAGCTAAACAGAAAATTTAACATGTATACTTTGAATAAATGATATTTACTTTTTTTTTTTTTGCTCTGCAATATGTCCCTTCCCCTGTCCATTTGTCTTGCAGAAAGGTCGTGTGGAGGAATCAATGGCACCTAAAGGAAGCAAGCAAAGTCGATCAGAGGAGATTTCAGAGAGTGAAGGAGAGGATACCAATGCTGCAAAGAAAACTAAAACAGAAGTAGGTTTTTCCTACAACTTTTCTTCCTTAGGATGGCTCAGCTCCAGACATCCCCAGAATTATTGTTTTCCTAAGCTCATGTAGCCAAGAACCAACCTAGAGCAATGGAGAAATTTCCTGACAGTTAGAACAATTAACCAGAGGAACGACTTGCCTCCAGAAGTTGTAGATGCTCCAACACTGGAAGTTTTAAAGAAGAAATTCGACAACCGTTTGTCTGAAATGGTATAGGGCAGTGGTGGCGAACCTTTTTAGGCTCGCGTGCCAAAAAGGGGGGGCGCGCTCGCGCGTGCTCGCATGCCCACACCCATTCCCTCCCCCCACGCATGCGCACAACACCCCCCCCATGCTGCCCCCTGTGCATGCGCACCCCCCCCGCGCAAAGGCTTACCGGAGCCTGGGACAACGAAACCGGCAAACCGGAAGTGCAGAAAAACGCACTTCCGGTTTGCCGGTGAGCTGTTTTTTGCACTCCGGAGGGTTCAGGGAAGCTCCCTGAAGCTCCGGAATGCAAAAAACTACAAAACGGACAAACCGGAAGTGCGGAAAAGTGCACTTCCGGTTTGTCCGTTTTGTAGTTTTTATAGGGTATAGGGTTTCCTGCTTGAGCAGCGGGGTTGAGCTGGAAGGGACTAGAAGGTTCCTTCCAACTCTATTAATCTAGTAAGTATTCACCTCTGCTCTATCATGATATCTGACAGTTCTGGTTGTATTTTCCATTGCTTGTCAAGATAGCTGATTATTCACACACAAATGAGGCATCATTTCCTATACCCAATTGCCATTCTTCTTTTAACATAGCTCCATAGCTTACCGAGCAAAGTCTCTTTTAATATCCCTGAAAGTGTATCTGCTGAGTATTCATTGCTTTTCTTAAATCCCAGGAGCTGCCAAGACCACAGTCTCCTTCAGATGTGGACAGCCTAGATGGCCATAGCTTCAACGATGAAACAAGCAGTGACCCACGAGACATTGACCAAGATAATCGAAGCACCTCTCCCAGTGTCTACAGCCCTGGCAGTGTGGAGAATGATTCTGATTCCTCCTCTGTGCTTTCACAAGGACCCCCTCGCTCTTATCATCACCCCCCGCTCTTTCCCCAGAGCCCCTCACCAGCTCCCCTGCCAGAGGGCCTTGCACGTCCCCCAGAATCCAACTTCAGCTTATCAGGGGAGGTTCATCCTCAGGGCCCCCCAAGTGGCTACCAATCTCAAATTGAAGCCCAGGCTTCAAGGATTTTCCAGGCGCAGGGCCAAGCCCCCCCAGTTCCCACTCCTTCCACCAACTCATCCTCCTCCCCCTCTTCTTCGGCCTCTTCGGCCTGCACAATGCATGCTTCTCTGTACCCCAATGCTAATGTAGTCCAACTGGGACCCAAAGTTGTGAGTGCAGGAATGGGGATTCCAACACCAAGCGTGCGTGAGCAGTCCCTCGGTACTAAGCACAACCCACCTCCAACTACTCCTATTTCATTAGCCTCTGTGGCAGGTGGCTTGCCTCCTCAGAAGACCCCTCCAAACAATTCCCCATCAATAATCCCTTCTGCTGCTGCGACTTTCCCGCATGTGCTAGCCAATCTGCCTCCGCCTCCAGCTCTGCGCCCTCTAAATAACATGACTGTGAACTCCAGCTCACCAGGGGTGGTGGGGCAAGCATTAAGTGGACATCTTTCGTCGCCCCATGCAATAGGGCAGGATAAGTCACCCGTCCCTTCTCGTTATCCTTATGCCCCCCCTCCTCCTCCGCCCCCCAGCTCCTCTGCTCAGTATCCCCTTCCTCCCCCTTCCCAGGCATTACCCAGTTACAGTTCATCATATGGCCACTCCTTTCCACCACCCAGCAGCCTCTCTGTATCCAGCCAACCGCCCAAGTACACTCAACCCTCCATGCCCTCCCAGCCTGTATGGAGTCAAGGCCCACCACCATACAGCCGCCCACTAGGGAACACTAACTCTCACCCTCCTGCCTCCTTCCCTGGTCAGTCCACTCATCACCACCAGCAGCAGCAGCAGCAGCACCATCACAACCACAGCAATGGTGCTGGTCTCTCTCCAGCAGCAGTTGCCACACCCCAGACATCTAGTAGCTATTCCCACCCATTAGAACCAGGTCCACATCACCCTCCTCATGCTGCCTATGGGCTACGCCTCTACCCACCCCATAGTCATGCTACATACAGTCAGGCTCCTTCTGCATCTTCCTCTTCCTCCTCCTCCTCCTCTTCCTCCTCTTCTTCCTCCTCCTCCTCCTCCTCTTCCTCATCCCAGGGGACATACTCTGGACTCTGTAGCCACCCTCAAGGGCAGAGCACAGCCACCTATGCCTTTCCTCCTCCCCCTCCCCCTTCACCTGCCCATGGGGCTGGACCCCCAGTCACTTCTGCTTCAGTTACCCTCTCCACTGTCATAACCACAATGGCCTCTTCTTCTACAGCTCCATATAAGACAGCATCTCCTCCAGTTGGAGCCTCAACGACAGCCCCTTATGGGAAGTGCACAGCTTCTCCATCTCCTACTTTCCAGCCGCCAGCCCCATACAAGCCAGGCTCTCCTCCTGCTTCCTCGGCATCCTCCTTCCGTGTAGCCACACCCCCAGGATACCGATTAAGCTCTTCTCCGGCAGCAGGCGGCTACAAGGCCTCCTCACCAGCCCCCATTGTCCCTCCTGCCTCTGGAAGTATGGCTGCCCCTGCCCCACCCTTGCCTCCCCTGCCGCTCAGTGCTGCACAAATCAAGCAAGAGCCTTCAGAGGAATTTGAGCCCCCTGATAGCCCAATGCCTCCAATACGGAGTCCTTCCCCGGCTCCCAAAGTGGTGGATGTCCCAAGTCATGCCAGCCAATCAGCCAGGTAAGGAACACAAGGAAACGGGGAGGGTGGGGAAGGGAGATCAAGGGGTTGGGGGCAAGGAATTCCTTCTTTGACCAATTGAATTTGCAGAATTCAGCAGAAGAGAACATTGATGTAGAAGGTTTCTTTAATAAAACCTGAAAAGTCAGCAAGCGGGCTTGGAATATCCCTATAGGGACAGAGTTCCCTCATTGCCTCATGGCTATGCATATTTAATTGATTGATTCATACATTACCCATTTCTAAAAGCTTTGCATAAGACAGCTTGTTAAAATCTCAAAAGTTAGAATCGCTGTTGAAAAGGAATTTCTGAGGGACTTTTATAAGTCATAGTGCTCTGTATGACTTCTGCATTTTACCTCTCTATTCAAGAAATAGAAGCAGAATGTTTTATTTTTTCGACCCCTTTAATCCCTTTAAAGTGATTAAAGGGATTAAATCCCTTTTTAGGATTTTGGGTGGAGTCGGGGCGACTGAATGGAGCTGAGTGTTTATGGCCGGATGCCCTTCCTTATGCCTACACAGAATTCGCAGCAGATGTTTTCTCTTTGCGTCCTGATAGAGAAACATCTGGTGCCTAGGATTGAACTCTCAACCTTCCAAGTGAGAGGCGAGTGTTTTCATCTCTAGGCCACTGTGCTGCTCACAAGGAATAGAAGCAGAATAAACCAAAACTAAAATCGTTGTGTCATTTGGCCTAATGTTTGTAATTCTTGCAGATCAAATAATCTTGTACTGTTTTTCTTGAAGAATTTAGGTTTACCCAGGGTGAGTTCATATGGAGGCTGAGATATTCAGGTTTCTTTCTCACCCAGGTTCAACAAACATCTAGATCGTGGCTTTAATTCTTGTTCACGGACTGATCTCTACTTTGTGCCCCTGGATGGCTCTAAACTGGCCAAGAAACGAGCTGATCTTGTTGAGAAAGTGCGCAGAGAGGCTGAACAGAAGGCCAGGGAAGAGAAAGAGCGAGAAAGAGAGCGGGAACGAGAGAAAGAACGGGAAAGGGAGAAAGAAAGGGAACTGGAACGAAGTGTGGTAAGTAAATGCCAGCTACATGCAGAAACTCCTCCTTTGATTCTTGGCTTCCCCTCTGAAAGAATAATAGAATTGCAGAATCAGATATATCCCTGTCAGAGGTTTTCAAAGAGCCTCTGCCAGCTAGAGTTGACTCTGCAACCCATATTTATTAACTGCCAAGTTTGTCAGAAGGTAGATGCGCTGACACATATCACACAATATCCTTGGCAAGCAGAACATGTCTTGCTAAATGACCTACTCTCTCTTCTCTTGCAGAAAGTTGCCCAAGAGGGCCGACCAGTAGATTGTCCATCTCTTGGCCCTGTTCCTCATCGCCCATCTTTTGAGCAAGGCAGCGCTGTAGCGACTGTCCCACCATATCTGGGTCCTGACACGCCAGCCCTTCGCACCCTCAGCGAGTATGCCCGGCCTCACGTCATGTCTCCGAGCAACCGGAATCACCCCTTCTATGTCCCGTTGGGTGCAGTTGATCCAGGATTGCTTGGTTACAATGTGCCAGCCATCTACAGCAGCGACCCAGCCACGCGGGAGAGAGAATTGCGAGAACGGGAAGCCCGTGAACGAGATCTCAGGGATCGCGACCTGCGTGAGCGTCTTAAGCCTGGCTTTGAAGTTAAACCAGCCGAATTGGAGCAGCTCCATGCCGTGCCCAGTGCTGCAATGGATCCTTTCCCACGGCATGGGGGGCTGGCTCTCCAGGCAGGTCCAGGCCTCCACCCTGCTTTTCCCTTCCATCCAGGGCTGGGCCACCTGGAGCGAGAACGGCTAGCCCTGGCGGCTGGCCCGGCTTTGCGCCCTGACATGTCTTATGCCGAGCGATTAGCAGCTGAACGACAGCATGCCGAGAGAGTGGCTGCTCTGAGCAACGACCCCTTGGCTCGGCTGCAGATGCTCAACGTGACCCCCCATCATCACCAGCACTCCCACATCCACTCCCACCTCCACCTCCACCAGCAGGACGCTATCCATGCAGGTGAGATTCCTTGGCCTCCAGCATGGTCTGGAAGTAGATTTCAAATGTCTCTTTGGAACGGTTGAATTCTCACTAGAATGTCTTCCGAAGCTCACGTGATTGGACACTTTCAGTAGAAAGGTTGAACACGGGATTCCTGTCCAAGGGAAAACTAGTAACGCAGGGAGAACTCTTGGGATTCAGCCGTTCTCCTTGATGTGCTCATTTTCAGCTTACATGAAATGTTGGTGGCTGGAGGGTCTTTTAGTCATGTAACACTTTTTTTCTTAAGAGCTCAGCTGCAAGTTTGCTTACGTCAGTGAGAATTAAGTCCCAGCAACTGTGTTAAACCTATCACTCAGAAATGTCAGTGAATTAATTATAATCTCTGTATTTGTAACCTAAGATTGATAACTAAAATTGAATTCTGAGTACCTCAAGAAAGCTTTCAAGGTCCCTGCCCTGCCCTGCCCTGCCCTGCCCTGCCCTGCCCTCCCTCCCTCCCTCCCTCCCTTCCTTCCTTCCTTCCTTCCTTCCTTCCTTCCTTCCTTCCTTCCTTCCTTCCTTCCTCCCTCCCTCCCTCCCTCCCTCCCTCTCTCCCTCCCTCTGCTTTACCTTCCACCCTTTTCTACTTTTGATGAAATCAGGATTAGGACTGTGTGCTACATCTAAATCAATAAGCAAATGAGGTAAGCTGTTGAATATTTACATACAAGTATTAATATGAGTATTTACACAAACAAAAGACCGGCCTTACCTCAGGCATGAATTGTCTGACTGTGAGGTAAGTCACTGTTCTTTTCGAATTGGCCTTATATATAGAAAACAGTATTTTCATACCATATTGTAAGATTACAAGAAAGGATGTTATATAATACTATATATATAATTAATTAATCTGAATACAAGGAACTAGGCAAAGGTGCATTCAAATTCCTTATATCCTACACATACAGTATGTAGTATTGTTCCCCCCATTCTTCCTCGTGTACCTAAAAACAAATGTCTCCTCTGCAGCTTCTGCCTCTGTTCACCCTCTTATTGATCCACTGGCTTCTGGCTCGCATCTCACCAGAATACCCTACCCAGCGGGCACTATACCTAATCCACTTCTGCCTCACCCACTCCATGAAAACGAAGTGCTGCGCCACCAGCTTTTTGGTAAGAACTTTAAGGAGTGGGGAAAATGTGACATCAACCAAGACAGAAAGGCATCTAGAAACTTTGGGTGGGGGGGCAGGAATAGCAGTAGAGAAAATGGATTGAGAAAATGGGTGGGGTGCCCAAGTCTGGAACAGAAGGAATGATAAGGAGGAATACCTTAGGGACTGGCGTTCTCAGAAATATTCTTCATGAATTATCTGACTTTTAAAATAAGTCTGTCACCTGTTTATTTTTAAACAGATTATACATCTCAATCTTAAAATAGGCAGCTCAGTACACAAAACAGAAGCAAGAAATAAACAACAAAGTAGAGTCTCCTAAAAATGATAATCCAAACCTCCTACAGATGTTGAGCTCTACTCTTAAGGTCTCAGGTCTTAGTGCCTTAGAAAAACCCAGATCTTTAAGGATTTCCAGAAATGGGGCAGGGAGTCAGGAGTGTTTGCATTTCAGGGGTGGGGGGTGGGGGGTGGGGGTCTGATCCATAAGACAGATGCCAAGAACAGAGAAGGGAGGTTTCTTAGTTCTCAATAAATAATATTGTTTAACTGAAGGGATGGACTGTGCCTGCCCTGTCGGATCTGGTGGGACTGGCAGAAATAATCAGAGGCGGGTAATCCCATAAATAATCTGAGTTGATGTCTGGGAATACAAGGGGAAAGTAGGAAGTATTTTTCCCAAATTACTTTCCAAGAATTAAGCTGTTGTAAGTTTATGCTGATCCACAAATGAAAAGCTAACTGACGGCAGAACTGGTTTTTCACCTGTATTAAAATTCAGTTTATTAAAATAATAAAATAAATGCATTTAAAATTGTGAGCCTATGGTGTAGGACTGGTGAGCAATATTCAAGAAAGACATTCTTCAGGTCCGGACTGGAATATAGATGTAGTCTTGAGAAAAGATAAAAAATAGGCTCAACTGCAAAGAGAACAGAAGAGCATCTTTTGCCTTGGAGTGATACACAAAAGAAAACATCTACACGTGTCTTTTCTTTGTCCAATGCTGACATTTACTCTTCTTTGTCCTATGGAAGGTAAAGAAGCCTGCCATTCCTCTTTATATTGTGTTTTCCTAAACAACGATCCCTAAATTGGGTCCATGTTGGAACCAGTTACAATTTATTGTTCTGTCTTTTCTGCTTTTGTCTGCAGCTGCCCCCTACAGAGACCTGCCTGGCTCTCTGTCTGCCCCAATGTCTGCAGCACACCAGCTCCAAGCCATGCATGCACAGTCAGCAGAGCTGCAGCGCTTGGCCCTGGAACAGCAGCAGTGGTTGCATGCCCATCACCCTCTGCATGGAGTGCCACTTCCCACACAAGAGGATTACTACAGGTAAACTAGCATTTTAAGTTGTGCACACACATTATGTCGCTTTTCACAGGGTGAAAAGAGTCAGTTCAGACCAGGAATTGGTACAGCTTCCTATCTTTGCCTTAATTTGGCAGAGATCGGAGAGAGATAAGATTTTGAATGTAAAAGATTCCTGGAAAACTTATTTGGTTCTCTTGATCAGACTGGTAATAATAAACAAGCTTCTCTGAAAGAGAGCTAGAATATTATCTCCTACCCAAAGTTTCCCTATCTTATTATTGCATGACAAATGATCCTTATTATTCAAGTAACCTAGAACATTCTCTATAATTATCTGCAATGTGCTGTTATTTCTTGGCAGATGAATTCATGTGAATTTGCTGCAAGAGAACTTTTGAAAAATAGAAATCTGGAATATTGTTGCATTATGATATTTCTTTCTCAGTAGATACTTGCATTGGTTGATTGGTTGGTGGTTATTATTCAGAATTGGTTTGTAAAGCTGTGCTCTGCTTCTTCTCAAAAAGAAGGCAATCCATTGCACAATATCAGAAGTCAATAGTAACTTCATTGAATGTGGACTGTAATCATGGGATTGAAAACCAATTCTGATTTCCATGATGATATTGAGCTAGTGTTAACAGAGCTGCAGTGACTTTTAGTTTAGTTTAGTTTCCTAGCACATTTCAGGAAGCTGATCTGACTTTCAAAGCTTTAACTTGTGCCCACCAGTTTTGTTGGACACAATTCCTAGGCAGTCTTTGATCATACTGTTCAATGTTTCTGGAAAGCACCAGAAGGGAGAAGACAGATACAAAAGAGTACATTTGTCTTATACTCACCTAACATTTGGTGAAGATCAACTTTTGAACTCTTTCTTTCTATATCTGTTTGCAGAGGTTAGATGACTGCCACACGTTCCAGTTATGTTGGAACGTCATTTTTGGGCAGGTGTAGAGATGGGGAATTTTGCTGCTGAACTACAGTTTCCAACTTACCTGCCATCACAGTTAATAATGAAGAATGCTGGTTTCTGTAGTTCAGAACATCTGGGGAGCCACTGGTTCTTCACCCCTATTCTGATATCTTATTGCTGCCTTTTAGGCAACAAACAAAGACTATCCTGTTCTCAGAAGTATTTAAGTTTCTTTTTTAAAAAAACCCAACCTTGTAGCTATTTCAATTTTTTTTATTTTGTTGCTTTATTATTGTTATGATATTTAGGTTTTTATTTGGACTTGTTTTGTAAGCTAACTTCAGGGTTTTATCAGGGTGTAAATTCCTCAATTGAAATATTGTAGTGTTTTAATGATTTTGCACTATTTTAACTGTAGTTTGTAAGCTACTCTGAGAATCTTTTCAGGGGTAAAGAAAACCAACCAACCAGAAATTAAATTGACAAGGACTGACTCCAAATGACTACCAGTCTTTCCCTTTCCTTTAAGGGCCCTCCCAATACTTGTGAGGCCAAGACTGTTTTATTTTCTATGGCAGTTGCTGCTGCAGGAAGAAGAAAGAACTAAAAGTTGCAGGTTTGGGGCACAACTAAGGCTGGTAGAATGGATGGCAACTAACTCTCCCCCAATAGGTATTGGACTGATTTTTACACTATCTTATTTCAGGCCACAGTTGAAGATATGCCTGTTCATCCAGGTATTTATGGGAATACTATCTTAGGATCAGAATAGTTTATCTGTTATTTAATTTGCTTTGCAAACAAACCTTTTTTGTTTTTGTGGGTTTGTCATTTATTGTTTTCTCAACACCATTATTACATAGTCCATTATATTACATAGAGATTTATTTTTTAACTATACAACTTAATGATGATGTGTTCACTCTTTTCCCTCCCTCCTTTCTTGTTTTTACAGTCACCTGAAAAAAGAAAGTGACAAGCCCCTTTAAATGGACCCCATTCCCCAAAATGATGTTATTATCCTTTGTTGCTGCTGCTTCTTCTTGGAGAGGAAAATCAACTCATCAAACTCTGGATGAGGGAGAAGCTACCTAGTGACACAATTCCCTAAATCAACAAATCCAAACAACTGTGGTGGGAGGGATAAGGGTAGTACAAGGGAAAATATGAAAGATCAAAAAAGGATTTTGGACAAATGGCTCGACATTCCCTTGTTTCAGTAAGAAAAGGTATGAATTATCATGCATTCCTTTTCTCCCTGCCATGTCCCCCCATCACCACTCTCTAGCCCTAAGGTGGATGTCACTAAAAGCATAATGGGGCTAAATGGGGCCTCCCTTTTTTGTACCTTGACAACCAGATGGTTTTGAGGAACACTGCATTGTCAGACTTTCAAGAAGGCATTATCACGTTCCTCTTCAACCCTTGAAAGACTGGGCCAAGTTAAGAGGTGCATAGCACCACAAGATGGTTTCAAGAGAGCGGCTGCCTTTTTATCCATGCCTTGAGGGAACTTTGATGATTCTGGAAAATACTGTGGAACGACAACAGTGTGTTTCCCTCTCATTTCATTAGTGAGGGAGATTAATATGGCCACACAGTGCAAAGCATGGTTGAAATTGTCTCTGATGGCAACTGCTCCTTTTTTCCTTCACCCATTCCAGTCGATGTACTCATGCACATCCCGTTAGACGTGGCAGTTTTGCGTAGCAATTTGTGAATCCTTGATCTCCCCATGTGTGTGTCTAATTTCACAGTTGTATATCTTGATCTGTCCTCATATATATATATATATATATTTACATAAGAACATTAAAAGAAAGTCAATTATGGGAGAAGAATCTCCCTACACAACCAGTTCTACCCAGCACACACATGGGTGTGCAGATGCACACGCGTGCACGCGCGCGCGCACACACACACACACTAATTTATATATAAATGCAGCTCTTAAAGAACAAAACCAGCCAAGTAGCCAAAAAAAAGCCTTCCAAAATATTTTAATGTTTGCTTTCTGCATGCCCAGGGGCTATTATTATCAAGTAATCAAGATTTTAAAATTACATTCCCTGCTAGTTTGTTGCAAAGCAGGGAAATGAAAAAAGATATCTTGAAAACAGGATCTATTATTCTCTGCTGGCGTGGAATAGAATATCTTTTCCCATTTTTGCAGCTCAGTAGGGTCCTTGTGTTTTGGCAATTGCATGGAGTTCTTGAAATTAGCACCTTGGATAATTGCAGCACCTTGTGAGTTTATCAAGGATTCATTCTATTCAGTCTGTATAGTAGAGGAGTGCACATATGAGAGCATGACTTGGTCAGCTGTACGCAGGTTTGACTTGTGGGATCCTGTTCATGGCATCCTGAGCATTGATTTATGTGGATGGGACACTCTTCCATCATATAGATAAAATCCTTGCCCTGGTGAGAGAATGAAGCACCAGAAATGATAAATACGAATTACTAGCTCCCCCCTCCCCAATAATACCTTTTAACAATCATATTCAGTATGCACATCCCCAACAATGAGATTTGTGAATTACTGATCACTTTAGCATGGTCTTTTAAGTTGATGAAAAATCAGCAAGAATTGGGGAAAGACATTGGCACTGGACATTTTCTCCGCTGCTAGCAGAGAAAAAGGGCACGAGATTAAAGAGATGAGGCCATACGTAATTACCTTTAATCTCAGAATGTCTAGTACTTGGCCCAAATCACATTCTTTGGAATGCAAGTAGGTTTTGTTGACGGTCTACTTCCTCCCCAGTATAAAGACACGCTTTATTAGCAGGTCTGAACTAGGGGAATGTGTCAAAGGTCCTTCGAGTGGAGTAAGCATGCAGCTGCGAGTGGGCACAATTGCCCAGGTGGCAAACTGATAAAGGCATCTCTGGGTAAAGCAAGAGGTGGCATGAAGTCAAGCTGATACTTTGTGTCACCTGGCTTAGAAACACTCAAGAAACGGGGCGTGTATAAAACTGCACACACTACAGCGTACTTGTATAGAAATTCCCTAGCGTGAAGAGCCCATTCAAAACCCTCAACCTACTAGATCCCCAAAAATGATTTCGCTGTTTTCCCATCCTTTCTCCGCTTCGCTTGACTTAAAGACACCAAAAAAGGGGAACGATATGGCCACAGCAGCTCGGCTTCCTCACGGGAAAAGCCAAACTGCGACTCCTTCCGGCCGTTTCACAGTTCGGAGCCCCCTTTCCGGCACCCCTCCTCCCCGTTTCTTCATTGTCAGGGCGCGGCCTTAAAACTCTGGCCAATAAAAAACGATCTCTTTAGCATACGGCTTTTACGATGCCCAAAGCTTAAATTTTAAGGAATAAATACATAATTCCCGCAGGAAATACGGTGGGGCCTTCTTTTTATATATAATTGCTTTTATACTGCCAGCGATGGGACAGAATGCGCCTTCATATTTTATTCACCAATACCTGAAACGTGTTCTGTTCTCCGTGGGTGAATGCCGCGCGCCCTTCCATCTCAGTGACTTCAGCTCTTTTTGTATTTGTCTAGAAGGCTTTCTGCTGTGGCGGAGAGCCTCCCAAATTTCGTCAAAGTAAGATATGTATCTATGTAAGAAATTAAAAGGCTGCGAATTGCTTTTTGCTGTTAGCTTTTGTTTGTTCAGGCCGGCCGCACCAAATAATTTGAGCGTCCTTGCAAGGTAGCTGTTGACAATCTGTTCGACTTCCTAGGAAGTGCAAAAGGGCTGCGCTTCGTTGCTACATGGATGATGGATCTGCTTGCAATTACAGGGCCAAAGAAGGGAAAGTAGCTTAACACTCTCAAAAGCGGCATAAACGGCCACATCCTATTGATGCCAAGAAAAGGCACGCAAGTGTAGATCTCGACTCGAAAGTGACTACTTTGAAGCTGCAATATTGATGAGGTCAAAGCAGAAGTTATTTTTGGTGTAGCATTTTAATTATCTGTACAACAGCCTTGAATAATAGGCCTAATGCAATTTGCCTCCATTTAAAAAAAAAACCAGGAGTCCTAAACTTGTTTGGTAATTTTATGAATAATGCGTACAACGAATTTCCTAATTTGTAATCCATTACAATGCTACAACCCACCCGTTTATTTGGGGTGTTTTCGCAATAACCAGAGTAAAGGGAAGTGGCTTATTTTATGCAAACTCGAGCGACCTGATTACTTTCACAGAGCCCACGAGATATAGTGTGTTAATACAGCCCCAGAAAGGCCATCCAGCCGACAATCTCCTGTTCAGCCTCGAGCGAGAGCATCATACCAGCGATAGGGAAGAAAACGGAGAGAAACACACCTATGGATGCATTTAAAAGAGAAGAAAAAAGCGGAGAAGCCAACTGGTTTCTTTTCAAGGCTCGTTCTCCCCGCTTGGGAGGTTATCTCGAAATACTTGCCCCCAAAGCAAGACCTTTACCTGGCTATTCCGCTTTGTGCCCGTCTCCCTGATTTATTTATTTTTAAACCCGGATTGAAAAAAAGATCCAGGCGTAGGAGCCGAGATTCCTTCGGCGAGTTGAGACACCAAAGCCGAGCGCACCGGCCTCCCGTCTGCTTTGCAGGCCGGAAGTGGGAAAGCGGAGAGGCGGGATCCTAAGCCTAGGAGAGGAGGGTCCTGGAGGGCTGCCGAGTCTCTTTGCAGGACAAGGGCGAGAAGGGGGGGTGCCTCTCTCTGCCGGCCTGCGCTGGAGCAGCAGCACTTGCCAGCCGGCAGCGCGGAAGGAGGGCGCCGTCCGTCCCGCCGTTAGAGCCTCGGCTTCTTCCCCCCCCGCCCCCCACCTCGGCCCACCGCATGTCAAGCCTGCAGCGTCCCCCGGCTGCTTCGGCCCAGGCCCCGCAGGTTTCCTTAAGCGCGGAGCAGGCCAAAGGTGAGGCGGCAACTCGGAGCAGGTTTCGAGGGAACGTGAGCATGCAAAGGGGCTGCAGGGAGACCGGGTGATGCAACAGCAGGGGCCTTCCTGCATGGCGACAGAGCTTTATTCTCCTCCAAAATCACGTCTCCCCCCCCCAAACCTCTGGCCCAGATTTTTCTGCCGCTGCCCTTTCTGCCGCCGGTGCTCCGGCTGCACCCTGGCCCCAGTCAGTGGCGAGAGAGAGAGAAGAGCGGCCTGCCAATCAGAAATACAGCAGGCAAGCTAAGGAGGCGGGTGGAAAATACACCACGACGGGGGTCCGTCCTACCCTCAAGGGAGATTTGCGTGACAATAAAGGGAATGGTTTCATTGGAAGTTGGGCAAGAAATAGGCCATTTCGATATTTAAGGTTTAAATCTAGAAATCGGGAGTTCTAGTTTTGGGTACCACAACTCCCCCTTGTGGCTTGTGCAGACAAAGAGAGGATCAGAGTGCTTGAGCTCTTCCTCTGCCTGTAATCAGGTTTTTAAAAATGGTGATCCTCCAGGTCCCACATCCTGGAGTTCTGCCTACAGTTTTGAGAAATAGCTGATTGCCAGTTCCTTTGAAAATACATTTTTCCAAAGGAATTCTAGAACCTTTTTTCTTCCCTTCAAAAACGTGTTTGTGAGATAACACTTTCTGCTTGAATTAAAGGAGAGTATTTTTAGTGAACAATCAGTCATGATTTTTGGTCCTAAAGATCTTTTATAAATTTGTTTGTCTTTCTATCACGCTCACATTTATATAGCTAGTTATCTCACAGAGTGACTCTCAGCTTCATAGTAAAGCTTAGAATACTCAATCTATTGTTATTTACATGTAACAATTGACCCTGTTGCTAGGCCTGGACAGGACCGATTAAAGTCTTGTCTTAAGACTTAAGGAGGATGTTGGAAGGATACATTATCTCTTTAGCTGCACACTTTTGAAAAGAGTAACTTTTTTATATATAAAAGTGAAAACTTTTTTTTATGTCGTGATCATTTTGGCCCACAAGTTATTTTATGTGAACCACATTATGGCTAATTTCCTCCCAATAATCTATAGCATCTTCTAGATTCCCCAGCAATGCTTGTCCTTAATAACTGTACTGTGATATTGGCACAATAGGGGCTGGATGTTATTGCTTAGCACAGGGGTCTCCAACCTTGGCCACTTTAAGACTTGTGGACTACAATTCCCAGAATTCCTCAGCCAGCTTTGCTGGCTGAGGAATTCTGTGAGTTGAAGTCCACAAGTCTTAAAGTGGCCAAGGTTGGAGACCTCTGAGCCTTAGCACATGCTTCAAGGAGAAAATGACCTTTAAGATATGTGGACTCCAACTCCCAGAATTCCCTAATCAGCATTCTGTCTTGGGAATTCTGGAAGTCGAAGTCCAAATATCTTAAAAGTTGCTAAGTTAGAAAAACACTGCTTTTGACCATCTCTGGCTGTCTCAAGATGACGGATCAAAGGAGAATGAAATGCAAAGGTGTCATTCAAGTATTGTACTACTTAGAGAGAGAAACAAGCTGCTTTTACAAAGGTTCACAGACTTCAACTGGTGGGAATTGTAATACAATACAACATTTTTGTTTTCTGTTTAGTGGTTTTGGCGGAAGTGATCAAGGCATTTGGATCTCCGGAAAATGCTCAGCGCCTGGAGGAAGCCCGGGACAATGCCTGCAATGACATGGGGAAGATGCTTCAGTTCCTGCTTCCTGTGGCTACCCAGATACAACAGGATGTGATCAAAGCTTATGGTTTCACTAATGATGGGGAAGGTAAGTTCATGACTGAATTAATTGGCAGCAGCAGGGAGAGGTTGATTTAGCTGTTGCGTGTGCCTGGTTGGTTATCCAGCACACCCAATGATCTGAGCCAGTGATGGCGAACCTTTTTTCCCTCGGGTGCCGAAAACGCGTGCACATGCGCTGTCACGCACGTGTGAGTGCCCACACCCATAATTCAATGTCTGGGGAGGGTGAAAACGGCCTCTCCCGCCCCCGCAGAGGCCCTCTGAAGGCCGGAAATGGCCCATTTCCCGACTTCCGGTGGGCCTGGTAGGCCCGTTTTTCGCCCTCCCCAGGCTCCAGAGGCTTCCCCGGAGTCTGGGGAGGGCGAAAACACCCCCTCGGATGCCCTCTGGAAACCTAAAATGCCCTCACAGAGCCTCCACACGAGCCAAAAATCAGCTGGCCGGCACGCACATGCATGCTGGAGTTGAGCTAGGGCAACAGCTCGCGTGCCGGCAGATATGGCTCCGCGTGCCACCTGTGGCACGCGTGCCACAGGTTCGCCATCACTGATCTGAGCCATTATTTATATTTATCAAATTTAGAACCTGCTCATCTCTCTCACAGAGGGATTCTGGGTGGTACACAAATACACACACACCACAGTACATTTTTTTTTGTACCCCTGGACTCTCTCCATGATCAAGCAAGAAAATTAGTAGCAAAAGGGGAAGAAAGGGTTACTGTTTTTTCTTTTCATGAATGAAAAAGATAATATATCCATGATAGGGAAAATTAATGTAGTTCTTGAAGAAAGTTACCCATCCTGGATTGTATTAC
Source organism: Diadophis punctatus similis (assembly GCA_023053685.1). NCBI lineage: Eukaryota > Metazoa > Chordata > Lepidosauria > Squamata > Dipsadidae > Diadophis > Diadophis punctatus. The sequence continues at coordinate 98,489,423 of JALIGW010000002.1, forward strand.
ACGGTCCACAGAGATCATAAGAAAAGCGGTGTGGTATCAGAATTGTCTTAACAATACTGTTTTTTTTCCTTTTCTAGGAGTCCTAAAATTTGCCAGATTGATAAAATCATACGAGTCTCAGGATCCTGAAATTGCAAGCATGTCTGGGAAGCTGAAGTCTATGTTTCTGCCTCCAATGACTCTACCTCCCCATGGAGCTGGGGCAGGAGGTGCGGTTGCCACATCATGAAGCAGGCAGCCTGTGGTGGGATCTGTATTATTTTTGTTTCCACATCAGTCTTAACTTGGCTGGAACTTGGGCATTGTATTCTTTTGTTATCATGGAAGAGGTGTTTTGACTTTTTTCTATAGTCCTTAATATTTTTTTGTGCTTATGAATAAAAACTTATTGTAAATATGTCCCATCGTATTTCTGACTGAGAGTTTCTGTGCCAGCTTTTTCAAGTTCTGCTTACTAAAATATATTTTAATGAATGTGAGATCTTAGTCTATTCTATTCACTCATATTTCATAGTAGCATTTTATTTAAACATTTTATCATTCTAGTTAGAAAGCTAATTGCCAGGCTGGGTGGGTAGAAAATTTTAAAAAAATCTTCTGTAAAAAACACAGGCTAACAATTTGTCTTTACAAATTTACTAAGTGTATTTGTTTCCGATCTACTATAAATATCTGAAGCAGAACTGTATATTACTCTCAAGCCAATCTCTCACAGGTTTTTTTTTATAAAGTAATCATCAGAAGAAGTAATGTTCTGTAATCACCTTGAGCTCCAGGAGGAAAGAACAAAGAGAGCCAGTTTGGTGTTGTGGTGAAGGTGCTGGCCTAGAAACCAGCAGATTCTGTGTTCTAGTCCTGCCTTAGGCATGAAATCTGGCTGGGTGTCTTTGGGCTAGTCACTCTCTCAGCCCAACTCGCTCCAGGGCTGTTCTTGAGGGGAAAATAGGAGGAGGAAGAAGTTATATGTTTACCACCTTAACTTACTTATAAAGTAATAAAGGTAGGATTAAAAAAATTAATAAACCCAATCAATACATTGGTCTATAAGTAGAAAGTCTAAAAGTAAGTGAGTGGATGGGTGGGTAGGGAGGATGAAAGAGTAACTGGATTTGTTTCAGATGGGTCTCATAGAGTCAATTGGTCAACAGTTCTGGAGAAAGAATTTTGAAATTACCTCTTTCATTTTTGTTTTTAATAATAAGCTGCTTTGCTGGGGTTTACCCTGAAAAGAGAGATTTTAATTGCAATAAAAATAAGGCACCAGGCTAGAAACTGGGTGACCATGGGTGGTAGTCCCACCAAAACCATGAAAGCAGGTGGCCATTCTTATCCCTGGGAAGAAGGCAATAGCAAACTACTTCTGAAATCTTGTCAAGAAAATTAAAGGGGCTAGTCCAGGCAGTTGCTAGGAGTCAACATCGAATCCAAGGGGACCAAAAAAAGTATCTTTGGTGATGTAGATCACTATTTCTTTATACAGCTGTATCAGCTACTGCTGAAGCAAATGCTTGGAAGTAGCCATGAATCTTAAGGAGACCATAGGATTGGAGACTCATTTTTAGTGCCAAGATGATACCAACGTTGCTGGATGAGTAGACAATAGGGCAGCCGGGGGTGCTTGTTATTGCAGCATTAAACATTCGCATGTAAAAATGCAGGTGAAGAAGGGGCTCTTGTGGCTAGGTAGCCAGTTAAGGTGTATTCACATTGAGAAAAAGACAATGGAGAGGATTACATTTATCAGCCACTGATCTAATCAGACTAAGAAACACCCCAGCCACCCTCGACACCAGAGAGTGAGCAAAATAAAAGCCCACGACCATTGTAATGGTTCGCTTAGTTGTCCTATACCAGTGTTGGCAAACCTTTTTGGCACTGAGTGCCGAAATGGGAGCGCGCATGTGTGTGCGTGCTGGAAACCGGAAGAGCAGCCGCCCGGTGCGCATGCGCACGCTGGGAAGATGATCATCTGGTTTCCGGTGCAAGCATGTGCACCAGCCAGCTGGTCTGCACGCACGTATGCGCGCCAGAATCCAGAAGACCAGGTGGCCGGTGCGCATGTGCATGCCGGAAACCGGATTATAATCTTCCCGGCGCGCAAATGTGCACCGGGTGGCTGCTCTTCTGGTTTCCGGTGCCCCCATGCGTGTGAAGACCAGCTGGCCGGCACACCGGAACCCGGAAGAGCAACGAGTGATGGCTCGCATGCCCGGAGAGATGGCTCTGTGTGCCACTTCCGGCACGCGTGCCATAGGTTTACCATCACAGTCCTATACAATCAACAAACCAGATGCTGGAGGATAACCGTATCAGTGTCCCTACGGACAATTTTAAAAGCAGTGTTCTCAGCCTTAGCAACTTTAAGATGCTTAGGCTTCTCTCCCAGAATTCCTCAGCCAGCATCCTGAGGGGGATGCAGTCACTGCTCATGTTCATTGAGTGGGAGTGCCAGGATGGTGGCTGCAACCGTGCAATTGAAGCCCTGCCTTGGGCAGGGGGGCTGTCACGCATGTAGAAAAGATGCAGCTTTAGTGCACTGTCACAACTTAACTTTTTGGGGCCCTATATAGATAGATATACCTGAATGCTCATATCCCTTCTAAAGCTGTCCAACCTGGTAATCATTGCTATATCATTGATATTGTTTAGCCACAATTTATTCAATAAGCCACAATTGGGTGAGTCTATAAAACACATTTTAGTCATAAAACATGGAAGTTGGAATGAAAACCACAGTCAGATTATGTTTTCTCATGATGTCTAAATTCATAGTGAATTCTATAATATAAACATGCTCATTGAACAAAAATTTCATTTACTTAGGAAATTGAGAACCTGTTATGAACTGAAAGGTTAGCAATGCATCATCTAGGATGGTGCCTTTGGAACTCTTTTTTGTTTTAATTAAATAGTTGAATCTCCTGAAGTAGCCCAAACTTGTGAACCCACAAAACGTCATGAGATTGGGGGGCATTAAGTTTGGGCTACCCACTCATCATAAGAAATTGCACTGTGTTGTCTGTCACCTAAAAAAGTTCTGAGCAATGCTACAGATAATCCCTAATTATTAATCCATCATTCCAATTACTGCATATACCCACCAATAAGCTGAGAAATTTTGGTTAAAAAATGCTCTCCCAAATTGGGTTTGGCTTATCCATGGATGGGTGTATCCCTGAGTATCTACAGTATATCCTTTTTGTCTGCACTAGGCGGCTCACATTGCTAGAGGGCTCTATTGAGCTTTTTTCAACATCTCTCTAAATCGAAAACTAGAGAACAGACAATTCTGACTGCGTTTAGGATAGCATTATGTCAGAGGTCTTCAAACTTGGCAACTTTAAGACTTGTGGACTTCAACTCCTAGAATTCTCCAGCCAGCTATGCTGGCTGGAGAATTCTGGGAGTTGAAGTCCACAAGTCTTAAAGTTCCCAAGTTTGGGGACCCCTGCATTATGAGCTCAGTCCTGTGAAATGGTGAGGAACAACAGTAAAAATTCAGCTTTTACTGAAAAATTCAGTTTTACTTCTTAAAACATTTTAAAATACTTCAAGTATTTTAAAAAGTATTCTGTATGCTTTTCGTAGAACGAGGGTTGTTTCTCTAACCTTAGAGTACAGAAGAAGATGGATTCACAACTGCTCAGAAGACTGTGCACAAAATTATAATTAAGTAGGAAACAAACAGAATGCCACCCTGCCTATAGTTTAAGATAGGGGTCTCCAACCTTGGTAACTTTAAGACTTGTGGACTTCAACTCCCAGAATTCCTCAGCCAGCAAAGCTGGCTGAGGAATTCTGGGAGTTGAAGTCCACAGGTCTTAAAGTTGCCAAGGTTGGAGACCCCTGAGGCAATAGAGCCTTGGACATGTTCCCATATGCCAAGAGACAAAAATAGTTTAATGGAAAGAAACTTACTTCCTATTGTAAGTTAGTGAGCCAAAGTTAGTAGATGAGTTTATAAATACATGAGTACATCTACAATGAAGTGAAACCCGTGAAAGTCTTCTGAGTTTAAAAAGTGTCAAAGCTGCTGTTTTGAGGAGGGCAAGCCACATAGTTCTTCAGGCAAGTGGCTCAGGGATGAACTGGGGTTTTTTTCCGGCTTCCGAGATCTACCCAGGGAGGGCCTCCCAGTAGGTCAATGGGGCGGAGACAGCAAACGGCCCCTCCCTTGGTTACCTGCTGCTTGTCTCAGGTTCAGCCTCTTCCTCTCCCTGTAACCTCCTGGGTGTTTATTAACTCCAGCTCAGGAAGACATTTAGCAGGGGAAAGAATGAAGTCTTTTGTATTGGGAGCAGCTTTTTGAATTCAGCTTCCTTCCACCACACCTTTTCACTAAGGCAGAGACTTCTCGCTCCGCCAGGTAACTTTCAGGTCTCAGCCTCTTCTGCTTCAGTGAAGGTTTGTTCAATATGGGCTTCTGTTTTTATCATGTCTGTAATTAGCAAGAACGAAGGATGTACACAGTTCTATCTCCAACTGGTGTCGACATGCAAATGGGCAAATGTAGGTGTTCATTATCCCCTTAATAGCTAGTGGCATTGCAATATAGTAGGCCAGCTGTTGTAGTTAATACTAATATAAATGATATGGACTACCTTCCTGGAGGTAAGCCCACTGAATGCATGAAGGCTTACTTTTGCATCAGCATAAGTACGGAATGATGGGGCTGGCAATGTGATCAGAACAATTTCAGGATATAAAGCTGATTTTTACCAGTAGTTTCACTCATTATTTAAAAGGACTGCATTGTAAAAGGAACTATTAGGAAATGGTTAACTAGTAATATTAAAAAGTCAATTAAAACTATGGTGATAAGGGTCAAGGTTGAGTGTAAATAAAATGGGCTTATTGTTTTAGAAGAATGGGGAAAATTTGTGATGTATTTAAATGTAGAAACTGTCATAACATTGCTGTTTAGTAGTAGAGTCAAGATATCAAAGACTAAGATATGTGTAAACTTAATCTTATAGCACTTTCAGTACTGTTTTCATTTCGAAGGCAACCAAATCAATTGATTGTAATATTGCGAACTTTTAAAAGCACCAAGATAAATAATAAATAGAGCTACGGGGTGATTTGCATATTCATCTATGGATCCTTGCATCTGCTGTCTGTTCTCTCTGTTTTCCTTCCTTCCAGAAAATATCCACTGCTACCTTGTCTTACCAGGCTTCCTTACGCAAGACCCCATCATGTAAGGTTTGTCTTACCCAGCAGTCACTGTTCTTTTGGCCCTAGGCAAGCTGAAGAGCAGACTTCTTCACAGGAGAGAGAATGTGTGAAGGGATGCAGAACTGCACCTTGAAGGTCAGATGGGCTTAGTCAGAGTTGCTTTCAGATAGCTTTCCCTACCTGATAGCTGAAAATGCAGAGCAGCATCTCTTAGTACCTGCCAAGAGAACCTGCTTGATTCTTTACATCAAAACATTAGTTTATCTAAAGACACCGTTGAGCAAAGCACCAATCTCCAGCAATGATTTTAGTTTCAAAAATTCTCTGGAACCTAAAGGCCCTCATAAGCTTCCTAGAAAACCTAGTGCTGTGGGCTCTCTGCTTTTGCCAGGTGAATGTTCACTTGCTGATAGTGAGCTGAGCATCTTCCGAGGGTGTAGTGTGGTAAAGAGCATTGTGGTAACCGGTTTATAGGCAGCCATCTTCTCTGAGTGGGAAAACTCACACCGTAGTCCTTTTTGCCAGTGCGCTTAGAAGTCTCAGGACCCAAAGACTTGAAAATCCTGTCTTTAGTTCAATGACCTTAGGTAGAAAAGCTAGGAAAGACCTTGTATTACGTTGGAGCTTTCCACTGCTGCCAGAGACAGCTGGAATAATAATCATATGCAGTGCCATGCAGCCTCATAACAGTCATTGCCATTCTTGTTTTATATTTACCATCGAGTGTTAAATTTCAGCTGGGGGAAGCCAAATTTAAGAGTAGCAACTGAACTAAACTCTTCTTCCCCCTCTTTCCCTCTCTCCAAATTTCCCCATCAAGTGCCACTCTGCAAAAGAGCAATGCAGGGTTAAGGCAGGGAACATACAGCTCCTCCCTAGGTTTCCTGCAATGGTTTGACCTGGGCTGATCCAAATATTTTGTTTTGGTTAAAAAAAAAAGTGCTGATACACAAGCACTTGTTGCAGTATTTTAGAGCTCTGCTACTATCCATGGCTGAGAGCATTGCATTCCCCACTTTCCCGAGAGCAGTGCAAGAAATCCTGGGAATGCCACTGGGAGATGGGCTGGCGGGGAGGGGACGGATTAGATAATCAACAAGCTTTGCTATGTATTTAGCCTACAGCTGCACAACTGATTATTATTTTCATTTGTGTAAATGTGTGGAGGGGATCTACAGCACATAGGGTGGGGACAGGAAACTAAACCTCCCACTCTTTGATTTTTTTTTTTTTTTGATATCTACAGCCATTAATGGAATCTTTAAAGAAAACATCTCTAGGTCAGTTTGAAAAACAAATGACTGGTCTAAAAATTTAAGCTTCCTTCACCTGTATGCGATCATCATGATCAGGGCCAGATTCACACAAGTTGCCATTAGCATAAACACAAATCATAAGAACAGCTGCACACTATGGAGTTATTATATCTTGCAGTTAGCCATCAGAATTTGTGCTGCTTTATTATCATTGCCAAAAATATCTGCTAGTGGAGTTAAATATTATCTCTGTTAGGATCAAAGTTTAGAGTACAGTCCCCAGGCTTTGATGTTCAACAAAAATATTTTTAAGTCTTCAGATGAAAACAATAATAGTAAAAAAAAAAGATTAACCATTTTAACATGTCATCTTATTCTAGCAACATTATTTCCTCCTTTTTTTAAAAAAAACCTGTCCATATCAAAGAGTCTATATAACCAGAAATCAGGCAAATTATGCAAAAGTGATTGACATAACCAAAACATATGAATGCACACCTTAAAATGAAATTTTAATATTTGCAAATCCTGTACTTGAGACTTATACTGTGGACAGTTTTTTTTAAATAGGAGGATGCTTTCCCCTCTTTTTCTATGTATGAATTTTATTCTACAGCTTCAAGTGGAGATCATTATTTAGTATTTACTTAGGTTGTGCAATCAAGACCTTGCCTAAATATATATATTAAAATTGCTGGATATTTGGCTCAAAGTCTTATTCTAGGCAACTCCTTTCTAGGCAGGGAGGTTCAAAAAACAAATTTATTTTCCCCCTTTTAATTTTGTTTCACTTTTACAGAAAAACATTTCTTCTTTGAGAAGAAATAAGCAATTAAAACTTTCTTCTGTCATGAAACAAGACCTGTTCAAGGAGCTGTGAGCATTCAAGTACCCAAATGGAAAGAAAGAGATGGTCCAACAAAAGGACATTGTATATTAACATCAAGGGAAAAACACCTTTGCTGGACTTAAATTGGACCAGATCTAGTAGACAGTTTCTTGACTGTGGGAAAAGTTATTACTGTTGCATTATATAGCTATAGGCTGGGTCTTTGTCGTGAGCCTCTCTATGAATTCCACCTCATTCCGTTGAATTAGGAAAAATAATGCAGTGTGGCAAAGGGATCTCTTATAGAAGCAAGAAGCACACAATAACATTAAGAAAATAGAACCTGAAATGTTTAAAGCTTTCTTTCTCTCTCGCAGGCCTGAATTCCCCAAAGTCTTTTATATTTATTGATTACATACTCTTGGGATATAATTGCCTTTAATTATGTTGCATTTAGTACTGGTGTTGATTCTCCTGTAGTGATACTTAAATGGATTGTCTCACACTCATTTACTGTCAATTCTTTCTCCCTCCCCACAAAAGGAAGAAAGACAGAAATAGTTGTGAGCAGGGAAGATAGGACAGAAGGAGAAAAAGGTCCCAAAAGCAGAAGCAGAAGTGCACACATTGCAACTTGCAGTGAAGAACAACGATGTTAAATATGCTTCCTGTTCCTGTATTAGTGCTCAGCAACTTGGAACTGCCTGTTTGCCTCCGTTCTTTCTGCCCATACCTACCAACACGGACTGATCGTGGAGCAGCCTATGAATGTGTGATGGGCAGCAGAGACGCATGAGGTGGATGGGTACAGTCAAAAAAGGAGAATTCACATCTGGAAAGTCGGGTTGAGACATCAAACACTCATTTGCTTTTACTCTCATCCTAAAAGAAACTTCTTCAGTTAATTTTTCAATTGTTTTCTTAACTGGACTTTTGATTCTGCCACTGGTCACCTGGGAAATAATGAGGTAAGGAAAAATTTAGGATTGACTATTACAGGTTAATGTTTTCTTTCTAAGCAGGCCTTGAAACTTTTCCTTGAACTGGGAGGGACAATGTTCTGTGGGAGCATGTGTGTGATACCGGTATAGGAGACAGTTGCTGGAAGAGATCATTGTGTTGCCTCTGGCTGTATGGATTTGGGAGTAGAGGCTACGTCTTCAAGCATCACTGCCTAGCTAGCAACTGCTGCTGAATCTTCAGGATCTAGCAGAAATGTAGCAAGTAGCGTTTTCTTCTACTACTTGTTATTAGTGGAGGAACAGCTTCACCAGCTACATATGTGTTTCCCTTCTGCTCAGTTAGAAAGTTGATGACCCTGTGTCTCTCCATAGAGATGATTTGATTACTTGCCACTATATTTTGTGGCTGCTTTTATTGTTTTCACGTCTTTTAAATTGTTGAAATTGTGTTAGAATTTTAGAATTGTAAGCTGTTCAGAGTGACTTGGTTGAGTTGGGCAGCTATAGAAATTGAATGAATAAATGAACGAACAAACAAACAAACAAACAATGTTAATGGCCAAAAACTGAATGTGAGAACTGACTGCATCTGAAAGTGCTGTGTTTTTAGATGAACTGAAGGGTCAGTCTACTTCGGTTGATCTGCACTGGTTGATTCTCATTTATCTGTTGTTAATTCTAAATTATGAACATTCTAGTGGGAGTGAGCCAGTGCTGTTGGGGCAGGGGAGAGAGTGAAGGAAAACCAATGTCTACTTTCTGAATTGTGGTAGAGAGTGGAGGCATCTGTCTTGTGAGCTCTAGGTAGGATCACACCTACGCAGTCTACCCCATATCCCTCCACTTACGATGTCCTTCTTTTTTTACTTTTCTCTCTTCCTTCCACCAAGCAGGTGGTTTCATCGTGACCTGAGTGGCATAGATGCTGAGGCCTTACTCAAAGCACGAGGAATTCATGGCAGCTTTCTGGCTCGGCCCAGCCGGAAGAACAAGGGGGACTTTTCCCTTTCGGTCAGGTAATTGCTCCCCTCCCTCTTCCAATCCTTTGATAATATTCTATGGTTCTCCTTGAGACACACATTACCTTCCACCTCTTCAATCTTTATTCTCTAAAAGTATACCATGTCGGTATATACCGAAATATTCCCCCCACCCCCGTAATGAATGGAGTCCATATCATAATAGGATGGTTCCCATGGTTAATTGTTAAAACATATATCACTCCTAAAGTCTATGGGAGAGGGCTGCCATGATACATTTAAATGAATAATAATAATATCTAGAAAATCCCAAGACACATTGGAATTGAAGGCCAGAGTGGAAAAAGAAAAGGAGGAATAGAAAGACTGCAAGTGAAGATGGCTGTTGTGAAACTTATAACTTTCCGCAAACTTGAAGATGAATTCTTTCTCTGGGGTTTTTCCCAAAGCCTTTTGTCTTTTGGGGTGGGGTTGGGGGTTGGAAGAGAGACTTGGTAGTAAGTTCAGAGACTCAGTCTCCCTACAACTTTCTCTGAAATAAATCTGCTGATGGCATAATACTGACTTTTCCGGGAACAGACCTCCAAACAAAACAAGCAGCTCCCTAGGCTAGTGGCACAGTGCTCTTTTAAAAAAAATGTCCATGGTTTGGGGAAGTCATCAGACATTGGAACAGAAAGACTGGGTTCAAGCCTTTCCACAGGGACTTCCTTCCACAGCTTCTGACTCGCATGTTAATTTTCAACTGGCCTCCATTTAAGTAAAGCAGCTTTATCTCTTCCTTTCTTTCAAATTGGAATTTCCACTAAGTTGCGTATTAATCTTATGCAATAAGCTGTCCTCTGAATAGTACGTCCTGCTTAAACATTTTGAAGTAAGTAACAATATCAGTGCCACCTCTAATGCCATTACATCTGTCTGTCTTAACATAGAAAGCAAGAAAAATCAGGTGAAATGACAGCTGGAGAAATGCCACAGGGAGCCAAATGTACCATCTTTTTAGCTAGCTTTCCCCATAATTCAATCTTATTTATTTATTTGAAAAACAAATATGGCCACCCTTCTTATTGTGTCACAATTCTGGCGGCTTACAAAAACAGAAGTAAAAACCAAAGAAAGTCAATACCTCTCCCTCAAATAAAAACAACCTCAAATCCCAGCATCCTAAACTCCATGGTACAAATACCGTCACTGGCTCCAGCTTCATTCTAATCCTAATTCTCCAGTTTGAATAAAAGTCTTATATTCAATTCATATGTTGTGGGGTGGGGTGATAAGCTCTGGTGAGAGCAAACACCGAGTAATCCATCCAATTCCTCGAGATCCCTTATTTCGGTCTAGAATTCCGATCAGGATAAATAGTGAGGATAATTTCTCCTTTGCTCTTCCCTTCCTGATCAACTGATGAGAAGCTTCTGCCTCTCTCTTTTAGGGTTGGTGATGAGGTAACTCACATCCGTATCCAGAATACTGGAGATTATTATGATCTCTATGGAGGAGAGAAATTTGCTACTTTATCAGAATTGGTGGAATATTATACACAGCAGCAGGGATCCCTGCAGGATAAAGATGGAACCATCATAGACTTGAGGTATCCACTCAACTGCTCTGATCCCACAACAGAAAGGTATGAGGAAAGCACACTTGCTTCTACCTATAGCTGCATACCCATCTTGACTTTCCTTTCAACATTGAGCCTCCATTGAGGGGTGCTCATACTTTATCATTTGTACATATTTATCTCTGCTGTTGTTCTATATACTGTAGGTATAATTGTACATTAAGTGTAATTATTTAGTGATTATTAATTTGCATGCAATGTCTGAATAGTCATCTAGGAGGGATAGTGTAGTGCAGTGGTTCCCAACCTTTCTAATGCCGCGACCCCTTAATATAGTTCCTCATGTTGTGGTGACCCCCAACCATAAAATTATTTTGGAGACCCAGCGTACAAAGAGACAAACAGGGAGAGAGGGAAGAGAAAGACTGAGAGATATTAGCACAGGGCTAGCCTGATCATATGGAGCAGGGCGGCGGCGATGGACCATGCTCTGGCACCACCTCCTTCTCCAGTTCCCTCCGGCTTAGCTCCTCCTGTCCCCGGCGGTGGCGCCCTCAGCACCGAGGCTGTATGATCAGGCTAGCCCTGCGCTAATATCTCTCAGTCTCTCTCTTCCCTCCCTCCCTGTTTGCCTCTTTGTTCGCTGGGTCTCCGCGCCAGCCGAGGGCGAGAGGGCAGACAGACAATTTTGACCCAGCTGTCCTCCTACCCACCGTCATGCGCTGTGAAACTTAAGTGGTCGTTGGCTGGCCGTTCTCTCCCGTGACTCCCTTTCCCTTCGACACCAGTGGGAAGAAATTGCTGCTGTGAGCAGGAGACAGGGGCGGCCACAGATGTCTTAAGCACCGCCTTGTACTCTCCAGCGCACAATCTTGCGATGCCCCGCCCCTTAGCTGATGCCGCCAAAGCTCGACCGTCAGGCGTCACAAACGCCTCTCACCGAATGGCACCTCTCCCGACCAATCGGAGAGCTCAGGCGAGTTGAGCCGATATGGCCACGCTTGTGGCAGTGGGGGGGGGAGCTGAGGATGCCAGGGCGACCCCTGGGAAATGGTCATTCAACCCCCAAAGGGGTCCCGACCCCCAGGTTGGGAACCACTGGTGTAGTGAATGCTGCAGTGTGTGGGGACTGGACTTCATGATCGCTTAGGTTCCTTCCATGATTCCTTAGATCCTAGTATAGGGTTTTCTGGATGATAGTCTAAATCAGTGGTTCCCAACGTGGGGCCCACATCCCACGGGGGCAATTTGATTTTTAATGGGGGCAATTGGAACCATGTTTAAACCAAGTTAATGGCCTTTTAGGCTTCCTCTGTGAGAGTAGGAGTTCAGTTTTTGAAAAGTAAGAATTATATGTCACAGGGTGGGGGTGGGGGGGTGGCATCAGGATTTTAGAGATGCTTAGGTGGGGTCATGGCCAAAAAAAGGTTGGAAACCACTGGTCTAAATGCTTTTGACTTTACAAAGACATTCATTTATCTGGAGCACATGAAAGAACATTATGCATTACTCCAAAATTTGTATGGCGGGCAAGCCCTTATTGGTCTAAAATACTTTTATTCTCTATATTTCTACTTAAAAAGAACGCAAAGCGGGTAAGAATATGACTAAAAAGAGTGTTAAAAATTCCGCCGACATTTAAGATCATGAAAAGAACCAATATCTACAACTCAGCTTGAATGTGGATTTCTTCTTTTTAGAGAGGTCTTTCTCGGACAACATGTTAAATAAAGCCAACCATTGTGTCTGTGTGTGCGCACACACGTATGCCTGCCCTATTCTATTCATGCAGTTGCTTTTTAGTTGAAAAGTAATGTGCCCCAGGAAGAGGTAGCAGATGTTTACAAGGCCATATCAAGTTGTACCTAGTGCTGTCCTGGGACTCCTGAGAAGAAAGAGCAATCATTAATTGCATAGTTTGAAATATAGAGATATTCAGTTTTTGGATTGAAATATTTTAAGCCTCAGCACATGGTGGATCTTGCATGAATGGGTCACTTAAATATTGTTCATAAAATAATTGCTACTTCTCTATGCAGAAATAAGCCCAGGTACATATTCAGTAGGGAATGCATAGCACTGAACTGTCTGGAAAAGTTACTACGTCTGCATAAGCCATTATGCATATAAATAAGTGCGGAGATTCTTTTTTTTTTTATTGAAACGTACTTGCAAAAAACAGCTTCAGGAAGTGAAATTCTAAATGAAAATAAATAATATAAAAATAAGAAATGCTAATGAAAAATTTAAAGATATTGGAAATGGTTGATTTATTAAAAAGAAAGAAAAAGGAAGAAATTAGTGTGAACTAATAGGACAATTGTAAGGAAATTCTCAAAATGAAAAGAAGAAAGGAGACATGGAGTCCCAAAAAGTAATTCGCCCCATGTGTAAGGTGACCAGACGTCCCGCTTTTGGCGAGACAGTCCCGCTTTTTAATAATTTGTCCCGCGTCCCGCGGCGTTTCAAAAAAGTCCCGCTTTTTGAATTTGAATTTGCCCTGCATACCCCTCTGCCTCCTGCCTCGCCTGCCTCCTCCTGCCAGGTGGGGAGGGAGGGCAGTGAGAGGGGCTGCGGCGGTCTTGCCTGTTCGTCGCCGCAGAGCCGAAGAAGCTGGTGGCGCTTGCGGCGCAGGGCTTCCCCTGCCCGCTTTCCCCGGCCGCCGGGACGCCGCCATTTGCGTTCTTTTGCCCTCTGCGCAAGCAGAACGCTTTGCGCATGCGCAGAGGGCAAAAGAACACAAATGACGGCGGCCGGGGAAAGCAGGCGGGGGAAGCCCCGCGCCGCAAATGCCACCAGCTTCTTCGGCTCTGCGGCGATGAACAGGCAAGCCCGCACCTGTAGGAACTCACCCCTGGCTGCGATGAAGGGGGGGGTGTTTGGGGGGGGTGTACAAAGCTGCAGGATAAGAGAGACAGACCCCTCCCGTCTTGCTCCCCTAGAACCGCCCCCGTCAATGGTGTCCCGCTTTACAAATATTAAAATCTGGTCACCTTACCCATGTGGGCAATCAGGGCCTTTTTATTCCTGGCTTTTGTTGCCATGCAGTTGTGGGATGCTGAGCCAAAGGGTTGGCTAAAATTTTCTCTGATATTGTCATCTTTAGCTGCAGCTATTTTTCTTCATTTTCCATATAACTCTAGTCTCCCTCATTATTAATGACTCTGGCTCTCTTGTGGAAGCTTCTGAAATCTGAAAAGGTCTGTGTCCCAGTTATCCAGCAACAGATTATACTTTATATGCTTAAATAATATTAATGCATATCCATCAAGGCACACCACTGTGTGTTCATTCCAGTCACACCTACAAATGAACTGCACCGTTGCTTAAGTAGAAAACCTCTTCAGGCCCTCTTACAAACAGGATGGTTTTATTCATATAGGGAAGCCTCCTGGTCCAGTAATGCTTTCCCTGGTCCTCCTTGTGGACTTCTGTGGGACAGGACTTCTCTCAGTGCCCGCTTATTGTCCATGTCAGGAGGACCCTGGAAAATCAAGATATTCACTCAAGTGGAAAGACTCCACAGATCCTGAGTATTTCTGAATGGAGGTACAGTGTAGTTCCTTTTCATAACACCTGAAAAAAGCTAACCAATGTTTTAGAAGTATATAAATAAACAAGTCCTATATAATATATGCTTACATGTCCTTTGTTCTTTTAGTATAGGATCTAATGAATGATTAACTTTCCTCTCAGCATTGTTCCCCTTTTACTTTTCAAGCTTTCTTAAATTCAGAGGTTCCCTAAGACAGTAGGTTATGGAGCACATACTACATTTTGTCATGTGATGAAGTTTCAGTATTGGTGTGTGTGACTTATATTTAGAAACCAGGTTTCTTTTGTTTCACTGATTTGCTATTTTTGGCACATTGTTAAGATGCAAAGATTGTGGTGTCGATAAGAAGCAGGTATCAAGCAAATCATTTGTCTGGGGTCAAACTTTTTATTTTCGCAGGTTTATTTCATGTTTCTTCTTTTGTTGCATGCTTGTAAGCCTTATGATGGCTTACAAGCTTTGTGGAAATGTGTTTGTCATTATGATGCCCTATGACTCTTTGTTTTCTTACTGCCACCCATCTGGAAATTGTATTAAAATGGGCGGCTTTTGTTCATGTTGGTCATGGACAGTTCCAGCCCTGTGATTCTATGTTCTATGGTATGTTAAGCCATTCATGAGACAGAGCTGGGTTTGTCCTGTTCCAGAACAAACTGCTGTTCCCTTGAAAAGAATCAGCCTATTTATCCTCTCTAGGTCTCTGCGTGCAGGCCTGCTCACATCCAAAGGCAGCAGTTGGCCAGGGAGCCTGCTGCTTCCTCCCTTGCGGTTGGAAAGTTCTGTCCTCCAGGCTCTTACGAAAACTCAGCCTCCCTCCCCACCAACCACCCAAGATTTTCCATCACGTGGCTTCCCCTCCGCTTGGTCCACTGAGCTTAACTGTTTCCTCTCTGAGAGGGAAAGAGGCTCACTTAGCAATGATAGCTTTGTTCACCTCCTACCCAGCAGTTCTATATTTTGGAACATCTTTTGGAACGGAGGTAGTTGTCAAAATATAGCTTCCATCTTCCCTTATCATTGCTGGTTGAGATTGCTGGGACATGTAGGAGCACAGATTCCCTCCTTCCTTCTATTTTAAAGAAAAGATTCTAAAACAAAAGCAGTGTGATCTCTAAAGTTCACTAATCACTAATAAAAAACTTTAGTGATTGCATTTATTGTATTATTCTCTTCAACGAAATTTATTTCATTTGACCCTAATTAGGTGTACATAAACTACAGACCAGTGAGTTGAATGTGTAGCTTGATTAGTGCATTAAATGACCATTTATCAAACTCTGGTTAGGCTACCAGGGTTATTAATAAATATACAAAGGATTGATCTAATCTCTCAATCTTTTAACAATATGATTTTTGTATAATAGCATGTTTGGTTTAATGGATTAAGGCATCAGACTAGAAAGCAGGAGACCATGAGTTCTAGTCCTGCCTTAGCTGGGTGATTAGCCAATCATTCTCTCTCAATCCATCCCACCTCACAAGGTTTTTGTGGGGGGGGGGAGGAAGGTATATTGGATATGTTCATCAACCTGAGTTATTTGTAAAATAATAAAGGCAGAATACAAACAAACAACGAACAAATACATAAATAGGCAGGCTATGAGGAACTATTCTCTTAATACTATCCAGTGTTTATTCTTCTTTATATTGGGGTCTCTACACTCCATCTCCTAACTGTAGAAGTGAAAAATCTAAACAGTGTGATAATCTCTGACTTGCTCTACTGTTTCTTTGGAAATTTAAGTAAAATAATGGATGTAAACTCAAAATGTTAATTGTAACATGTTAATCTCCATCAACAACAATTACTTTTTCCTCAGAAAGTGGCAAACATTACAATGTGACTCTAGTTTGTCATATTCTAGTAGTTTAAGCTAGTGAACGTAACCTCTCTGAGAACCTCTCCCAATTTCATGACTCCTGCATTTTGCCTTGGCTCTGATTGTTTTGCTTCCTGCTCTGATCCAGCCCAAGAACTCTGTATTTAGAAATCAAAACTGATTTCATCATTGTTTAAGAATCATGCCAAAATAAAAAGCCATTAAAATGCTGTGGCCTACATAAATGCTGTTACTCATATCATACTGCAACTTAATGATATCAGCTGAAAATATTCAAAACTACTGACAAAAATAATTCAAAGCAGTATTTAAAAATAAACCTGTTCTTTAAAACCAACATTAAACGTAATATATGCAGCAGCTAAAACCTGAATCCAGAAAGGTTGGACTTAGAATGAATTAGAAAATGAACTACCGTAAATAAAACTGGGCGAAACTGTGACGTTAAGAACCAGAGGAAATCTTCTGCAGTAGAAGTGAGCGGTTACCAAGAAGATTCACTTTGAATGGATATCAGACTAGCTTGAATAGAAGCGTTCCAGCTTTTAATACAGAATAGGCAGAGTTTTTCAGGAGCATCTAATCTTTAAGTAAATTGACCCCAGGTTGCTTTGTACCTTTGACGATATCCATAAGCAAACTGGTAATCAATGTGTCATGAATAAGAGCAGTTATAAAGTCCTGATCTTTTAGAGGCTGTAAAATCGTAGTTGTCATATTGTGGACTGACTGAAGGATCTCGAGCCTTTCCAGGTCAACACGCTGCAGAAATGACCACAGTTGGAGTAAAGTTTAACATCAGTATTCAACTATGTCTTTATTTATAGATTTCAACATTTCTTATAGTGTCTTTGAAAAGAATGGAATAATTGCAAGATAACAACAACAACACAACAACAACAACAACAACAACATAATTTAAGCTGGGGAGCAGTTATTTTAGAACAATCTAGAAAGTATATTGAAATCTGTTTTTCATTCCCTATTGTAATAATACATCACAACTAAAAGACCATTAAAAGCAAATGTTTCATGAGCATATTTGATATCTAATTAATCAAGATATGTGTTGTCAGTTGACAACTTACTTTGTAAAATGCATTGTGCAATTTAAAAATTAACGATTTAAGACTCTCTTATGCAAACAGAGAATAAGATACACAATACGTGAAATAGGTTTTATTTTGATATGTCATATAAAATAACACCTCTCTAGCACAACAAGTGCAATTGCTGAAGTAAAAATATGCTCCATGTCTAAGATAAAGAAAGGGATCTTAATATAGCTAATTTCAATAAACTTAGAGAGAGCTTGGGAAGGATTCCATGGATGCGAATCCTTGAGGGGAAAACAACTCAAGAAGCTTGAGAAATTTTGAAAAGTGAGATTATAAAAGCCCAGTCTAGCACAATACCAATGAAGAAGGAAAATAACAGCTCTCAAAAGAAACCAGTATGGCTGCATAAAGAACTCTCTAACAAATTGAAAGACAAAAAAGACAAGTATAAAAAGTGGAAAGAGGGGCAAATAACTAAGGCAGAATATCAGCAAATAGCCTGAGCCTGTAAAGATAAATAGAATAACAGAGTTGGAAGGGAGCTTGGGGGTCTTCTAGTCCAACCCCCTGCTTAGGCAGGAAACCCTACACCACTTCAGACAAATGGTTATCCAACATCATCTTAAAAATTTCCAGTGTTGGAGCATCCACAACTTCTGGAGGCAAGTTGTTCCACTGATTAATTGTTCTAACTGTCAGGAAATTTCTCCTTAGTTCTAAGTTACGTCTCTCCTTGTTTAGTTTCCACCCATTGCTTCTTGTTCTACCTTCAGGTGCTTTGGAGAATAGTTTGATTCCCTCTTCTTTGTGGCAACCCCTGAGATATTGGAACACTGCTATCATGTCTCCCCTAGTCCTTCTTTTCATTAAACTAGACATACCCAGTTCCTGCAACCGTTCTTCATATGTTTTAGCCTCCAGTCCCCTAATCATCTTTGTTGCTCTTCTCTGCATTATTTCTAGAGTCTCAACATCTTTTTTACATTGTGGCGACCAAAACTGAATGCAGTATTCCAAGTGTGGCCTTATCAAGGCATTATAAAGTGGTATTAACACTTCACATGATCTTGATTCTATCCCTCTGTTTATGCAGCCTAGAACTGTGTTGGCTTTTTTGGCAGCCGCTGCACATTGCTGACTCATATATAAATGGTTGTCCACTAAGACTCCAAGATCCCTCTCCCAGTTACTACTATTGAGCAGGGTACCACATATACTGTGCCTGTGCATTTTGTTTTTCTTGCCTAAATATAGAACCTTACTTTTTTCACCATTGAATTTCATTTTGTTAGATAGCGCCCAATGTTCAAGTCTGTCAAGATCCTTCTGTATCTTAAGCCTATCTTCTGGAGAGTTGGCTATTCCTGCCAGCTTGGTGTCATCTGCAAATTTGATGAATTCCCCGTGTATCCCCTCGTCCAAGTCATTGTTGAAGATGTTGAAGAGTACTGGGCCTAAAACAAAGCCTTGGGGTATTCCACTGCATACTTCCCTCCATGTAGATGCAGTTCCATTGAGGACTACACGTTGAGTGTGGTTGGTCAGCCAGTTAGGAATCCATCTGGTGGTGATGCTGTATAAAGCATATTTTTCTACTTTATCTAGTAGTAGGTTATGGTCTACTTTAGCAAATGCCTTACTGAAGTCCAAGTAAATTATATCGACAGTATTCCTCTGGTCTACTAATTTTGTCATTTTGTCAAAGAATGCAATAAGATTAGTCTGGCAGGATTTGTTTTTGACAAACCCATGTTGGCTTTTGGTTATTACTTTGTTTGCTTCTAGGTGTTCGCTGATTCGTTTCAGAATCTTCCCTGGTATTGAGGTCAGGCTGATAGGTCTGTAGTTTCCTGGATCTATTTTTTTTCCCTTTTTTAAAGATGGGAACTACATCAGCTCTTTTCCAGTCCTCTGGCGTTCCAGGATCTTTGAAAGATATAGTTCAGTGGTTCTGAGATCTCATCTGCCAGTTTCTTCAGAACCTTGGGGTGTAATCCATTTGGTCCTGGTGATTTGAACTCATCTAGGATAGACAGATGTTCTCGTACCATTTTCTTCCCTATTTTAACTTGTGTTCCTAATCTGTTTTTTGTGATGCTGTTTTTGATAGGTTGGACTGTTTTTTCTCTTTGGGTAAAGACAGATGCAAAAAATGAGTTAAGTAGTTCTGCTTTCTCCCTGTTGCTTGTTACCTTCTTGCCACTTTCTCCCAGCAATGGACCAATTGTTTCCTTGACTTTTTTCTTGCTTTTAACATGTTGGAAGAAGCTTTTTATTATTATTTTTTTACTTTTGTCGCAAGACTTTGTTCATTGTGAGCCTTAGCTTTCCTGACATCATCTGACAAAAATAGTGAACCAGAGGAATACTGTTGATATAATTTACTTGGACTTCAGTAAGGCATTTGCCGAGTGACTTTATTTTATTAAGAAATAAAATTAATAACATTAATGAGAGAGAGAGAGAGAGAGAGAGAGAGAGAGAGAGAGAGAGAGAGAGAGAGAGAGAGAGAGAGAGAGAGAGAGAGAGAGAGAGAGAGAGAGAGAAGCTGAAAGCTCAGCAAAATTCAGTATTGACCTGACAAACATACTATAGGTCCCACATAGCAGCTGTGTGTTTTGATTTGGGAACCCATCCATTCAACTCTTATTTTGGCCATGAATGCACAGTTGAGAGCCTTGGGCTAGTTATGGCTGTGAAGTACTAGAGCAACTGCAGTTGGGACCACAGCAGGATGTCTCATGCATAAGGCTTCCTCCTCCTTCCCACTGCCATACTACCCCAGAATGCTGTGGTCCTGATTGAATTTGAGATGTACCCTCTTAGCTGAGATTTATTTGATGCTTCTTACTTTCTACATCTGTTGCAATATATTCTTCCCTGCCCCCTGGCTTTACTTCAGTTTATACTGCTGGGTTTTTTTTTTCTGTTTAGATTATGTTTTATCTGTATGGAATTAATTTTCATATTATGAACTATCCACTTTTAATGATGGATGCTATGTCTGTGAATTAAGACAGGACTATATAGGGTTCTTATATGCTGGGTCACACATTTTTTTAGATCAGCATCAGATTTTAATGTGCTGGCTAAATCAACACAGCCAGTTTGCTCAAAAGCAACAGTTCACTCGTGTGTGTGTGTGTGTGTATGTGTGTGTGTGTTTTATAGAAAGAAATCACTCAGGCAATTAACTACCTGTAAATGAGAAAGTAACTAAATGTGGGTGAATATGGTAACACATTGTACTGTAGTACTTTTTCTTTAAATGTGGCCCAAAGCCTTTTTAAACCAGTTGAGATTGCTTTGGGGATAAGTAAATGAATTTAGAATATTATTTTTCTAATAAGGTGACAGAAGTCTCTTCTGTGTTTCATGAAAACCGGTACTTCTGGCTGATTCAATATTTTTTTCCCCAGCGCTATGGTTCTATGTACCAGTTGGTGTATCATAAAAGAATTGAACAGTGTGTACTTACCCAGGACAACATAAAGCTGAAAGCTGTAGCAAAGAGTACAATTATTTAACTTATTTATAAACCAAAAACAAAAGTAAAATACCATATTTTTCAGAGTATAAGACGCACCTTTTTCCTCCCTAAAAGTGGCTGAAAATTTGGGTGCGTCTTATACTCCGAATGTAGCTTTTCCGAAGCCTTTTTCCCCAGCCCTAACTGCTAACGATCTTCCCAGCTCTTACCTTGCAGGCTTTTTCAATGTTACTCTCTCTGAAGAATGTTTTTCCAGCCCTAAGTCTTTGCAGGTTTTTTTTTCATTGCTCTACTTGCTCCAAAGAAGTTTTTTTCCAGCCCTAACCAGGTGCTAACGATCTTCCCAGCTCTTACTGGCTTGCAGGCTCTTTCATTGTTACTCTCTCAGAAGAAGGTTTTTTTAAGTCCTAACCAGGGGATAAAATAATGTGCTGAAGCTGACCAGACTAAGGATGCTAGCCAGATTAATACCTGGTAGGCAGATCGTTTTCCCCTATTTCCCTCCCCAAAAACTAGGGTGCGTCTTATACTCTGGTGCGTCTTATACTCCAAAAAATACGGTAATAGGCAAAAATAAATAGGAAAGCATAGATTGCTCTGTCAATGATCTTCTATATGAAAAACAACTGAACCAAATATTAGCTTGCGTTGATACATATTAGAACAAATCCTGGATGCATTTTCTGTTTCTGACCTACCAGACATATATCAATGAGCGGTAGTAATAAATCATTTTTGCAGGATGGACAACTGAAGGATGTATAACCTCCTCTTTCAATTTCTTTTAATGTACATGGACACATTTATTCTCTTCCAAATACTAAAATATTTTCCTTCCACCACTATGGTGGTTAGGCATTTAATCTTCTCCCAATGCCTACTGTGAATGATGTTTATCAGTTGGTAGAGGTGAAAGTTCTCTTGTTAACTCCACATTTAAGTGAGAGAAGAATAATGTTCATGTCTGTTTGATGGTCAATATTCAATACTCAGCACCTTCATTTAACCCTAGCTTTCTTCAACTCCAAGATTGTTCACTGGAATGAAAATCCACAATGCCACATATCTTCTTTCATTCCAGGATGAGAGAACATGCTTACTTATATTAAATTTCTGAATGAGCAGGAAAAAGAATACTTTCGGCTTTTGTACAGAATTGCAAAGTTGTATGATTTCATTGACAGATTTTCTAAATGCCAAGGAAGTGAGCCCAAATGGCACATTATAATGGTTGGGAGCAACATAGGAGAAATCCTTCTTTCATGTGCAGACAAATATGCCTAGAAGAGGAGAGGCATCTTCAAATTAGCTTCTCTTGCACATGTGAACTAGTTCATAACAGGAGAGATGGCCCTTTCATTGTATCTTAATCATGTCAGCCTTTAAAGATTAGTACTTTAAATTAAACAGTTGGCCACCAGGGTAGATATTCCAGAATGACCATCCTGTCATCTCTGTATCTTGCACTGATGAGCAGTTTAGCTGCCATATATGACACCAATTTCACCCTGGTCTTATTTAAGCAATGCCTTAAAAATCAGGCTTTTCCCCCAAGGCTCATGTCAGGATGGATGGTGGACTCCTTGAGATTTATAGCAACAGCACTTAGACTTATACACTACTTCATAGTGCTCTATGGCATTCTCTGGACTGTTTTTACAATGTCAGCCTATTGCCCTCAACAATCTGAGTCCTCATTTTACTGACCTTGGAAAGATGGAAGGCTGTGTCAACCTTGAGCTGGTCAGGATCGAACTTCAGGCTGTGGGCAGAGTTAGCCTGCAATACTGCATCTAAGCACTGCACCACCATGGTTCCTACATAAGACTGATTTATGCAATTTTCCCAGATATCTGCTTCCCGTATTGTTTGTATTGTATCATTTTAAATAATTTTCTACTGTAAGCCACCTAGAAATGCAATGGAATTGGGTAATGTATGAATGTAATAAATTAATAAGTGGTACATGTAGTCCTTGACTTATGACCAATTGCTCAATGACCCTCAAAGTTATGACAGATACCCCAAAAGGTACTTATGACCTGGTTCTGAACTTCTGACAGCCATCTCCCCCCCTCTCCCGTGCCCCCCAGTAATGTGACTGCATTTCAGGCATTCAGCATCTGGGCTGTTTTTATGGCTATTTGCAATGTCCCAGGGCCTGATGATCACGATTTACAACATTTTTGCTGAGAATATATTGTTTACTTTTGATTTTCAGCAAAAATGCCCCATAGTGAACAATGTGTCTGCTTAACAACCACAGCGTTTGCTTAATAACTGCCACCAAAAAAAAGAGTCTTAAAATCAGATCAGTGGCCAGGCTCCATTACAGTCGTAAGTCAAGGACTATCATAATTTGCGTAAGTACAGTAATACAAGAAAAAAATCCCCTCGATAAGAGGATTTTTCATCATCTTTTTTGCCAATCAATGATGCTATATCTTAATCTGATTTGGGGTTTGTAACCTTCTGACTCACTCTGAGGCAACTGATTCAAATTTATAGATTTGCAATAAGAAAGCCAAGAAAGTCAAAAAGTGTTTAACAAAACAATGCCTTAATGGAAATGGAATTAGTATATAAATATTGATTTTCTAATTTCATTTCAAAATAGTGTTCAAATTTTGAAGTTCAGAAAATTTACTCTTTTGATGTTGTCTAATTACGGTACTAACTATAGATACAAAATCCTCACACTCTTTATTTTTCTTACATATAATTCTTTAATAAGGAATAATTTTGCTATAGATTTTTGAAGGAATATAGGGCTAACATATACAATCATACATACAGTAAAAATATAGTTTATACTAGCTGAATACCCGTGCTCCGCTACGTAGTATGTTCCCTGATTTTGTTTGCATTTCCAACAGCCTGGTGATGTGTTGGGGTACATTTTTGCTATCCTTGCTGGTGGGAGGTGCCACCTGTAGAACATTTTATAAATATTTTCTTTATATGCTACAGACATCGTCAATTTATAGTTTTAATCCCAAATTTTCTCCCATTTCTCCAATTCAATGTTGTAGCCAAAAATTTTTGCCCATGTTATCATCACTTCTTTCACTACCTCCTCTTCCATTTTATATCTCAGTTATAAATTTTTGTAATCATTTTATCCTGTGGACCTTGTATAATCTTATCTAATTCGTGTTCCTCTTTTTGGAATCCATATTGTTCTAGGTCTTTTTTATATCTAGTTTGAATCTGTACATATGGCCACCAGTCAATTTCTATACCCTGTTCTTTTAGTTCTGCTCTTGTTTTCAGTTCTCCTTGTTCCTTTAATACATCTTTATATCTTTTAATTTTGTCCAGTTTCAGTACGTTTGGATAAATTAGTGCTTCCATTGTCGATAACCAGTTAGGTATTTTATTGTAATGATTTCTTTTGATTTTTTGCCAAACCTGTAGTAATGCGTTCCGAATTAAGTGTCTCTGGAAGTAGCTATGGGCTTTGTTTTTGCCATCCCACATGAAGGCATGCCATCCTATCTAGAGGTCATGCCCTTCCAGAGTAAAAATTATTTTATTTTTTAGTTATATCCAATCTTTAATCCACGTAAGGGTTGTTTCATAGTAATAGGTCTGCCAATCAGGGAGTCCAAAGCCTCCTCTTTCTCTACTATCTTGTAATGCTTTTAGTTTGATCCATGGTTTTTTCCCTTGCCAAATATACTTCGTTATTATTTTGTTTAAATTATCAAAAAATCTTTTCCCTAATTTTATCAGAATAACCTGGAATAGAAACAATATTCTTGGCAGAATGTTCATTTTAGTAGAGGCGATCCTTCCTGTAAGCGACAGTTGTAATTTCTTCCATATTTCCATGTCCATCTTTATCTTTTGCATTAGTCTGCCATAATTATCTCCTTTCAAAGTTGAGCATTTGGCTGATATCCAAATTCCCAAGTATTTCATTTTTTTTGTGACTTGTATGCCCATTCTTTCTTCCCATTCTCTTTCTTGTTTTTTGTGAGTTTTTTTTGTTATTGCCTTTGTTTTACTTTTATTAATTTTAAGTCCTGCTACTCTCCAATACTCTTCTATATGTTGAAGTAATTTGGGTCCTGTCTCTAAAGATTGTTCTAATATGAATACTAGGTCATCTGCGAATGCTTGAACCTTATATTCTTCTTTTTTAATTTGTAGGCCCTTTATTTCCTGGTCACCTCTAATCCTAATTAACAATACCTCTAATGTCAGGATAAATAACAAAGGTGATAATAGGCATCCTTGTCCCACTCCCTTCGCGATGTTAAAGCTTCCCATAGTGTCCCTGTTTATTGTTATCTTTGCCATTTGGGTTGTGTATATTTTTTCCACCATTCTTATAAATTTCTCTCCAAAGTTCATTTTTTCCAGTTGTATAAGGTGACCAGACGTCCCGATTTTGGCGGGACACACCCGCTTTTTCACCATTTGTCCCGCGTCCCGCCCGCCTTCTAAAAAGTCCCGATTTTTTCAAAGTTTGCCCGACTAGGGCATTCTTTCAAAAAATCGGCCTGAAAGGCAGCAGGCCTCTCAGCTCGGGCCGGCCGTGGGCGGCGTTGGCGGCGGGCGGGTGTCCCGCGTTGACTCCTCCGGCGGCGGCTGGAGGCTGGGGGGAGGGGGAAGGGAGGCTGCTCCTCCTTTCCTTCCCCCGCCCCATCCCTAGCCCCGCCCTCGGAGGCGCCGCTGCGGTTGGGAGGGGTGAGGGACGAGGAGCCGTCGCCGCTTTGAGTTTACAAGCGGCGCAAACAGCCCTTCCTCGTCCCCCTCCCCTTTCTTCCCCCCGTCGCCTCGCTGCTGCCGTTGCCCTGGGGCCGGGCGGGCGACCGGGAGACCGCGGCGCTTGGATGCCTGCAGCTCGCGACAGGTAAGCTGCCTCCTTTCCCCGTCTCCCGCCTCCCGTTCGTTGCTTGCCAGCCCGGCCGAAGGGAAGGTGGGAGGTGAGGAAAGGCCTCCCGAAAGGAGGGGAGGCTTCGGGAGCCCGCCTCCCATTCGGGAGGCCTTTCCTCGCCTCCCGCCTTCCCTTCGGCCGGGCTGGCAAGCAACGAACGGGAGGTGGGAGACAGGGAAAGGAGGCAGCTTACCTGTCGCGAGCTGCAGGCATCCAAGCGCCCTCCCGCTTCCCCCCCTCCCCCCCACCTCACCTGGATGCGACATTTGCTGTTTTGCCCTCTGCGCATGCGCAGCGTTCTGCGCATGCGCAGAGGGCAAAACAAATGGCGGTGCCCAGGCGCCCCCCCCGTCCCGCTTAAAAAAAAATATCTGGTCACTTTACAGTTGTAGGATAATGAATCTCCAATTTAAGTTGTCAAAAGCCTTTTGGGCATCTAGGAAAATTAAAGCAGTTTGTTTTCCGGGGTGAGCTTCATAATATTCTAATGTGTCGATTAAAATTCTTATGTTGTTTTTTATGTTCCTTTTTGGTAGAAAACCATTTTGGTCTGAGTGTATTAGCTCATTTAAAACTTTTTGTACTCTTTCCAAAATAATGGCTGCAAATATATTGTAATCTGCATTCAATAATGAGATGGGTCTATAACAGTGATGGCGAACCTTTTTTCCCTCGGGTGCCAAAATAGTCCGCGCACGCGCTATCGCACACTCGTACGTGCCCACACCCATAATTCAAAGCCCCCAACTTGCCCCACCCCCCTGTGCATGAGTGCGTGACCCTCCCACTCCCCCATTTCCCAACTTCCAGTGGGCCCAGTAGGGGGCGTTTTTTGCCCTCCCAAGGCTCCTGAGGCTTTCTTGGAGCTTGGAGAGGGCAAAAATGCTCCCCCCTGCCACCCCGGAGGCCCTCCGGAGGCCAAAATTGTCCTCCCAGAGCCTCCGCGCAAGCCAAAAATCACCTGGCGTGCACGCACATGCGTGCTGGAGCTGAGCTAGAGCAACGGCTCGCGTGCCGGCAGATATGGCTCCGCGTGCCACCCGTGCCATAGGTTCGCCATCACTGGTCTATAATTTCTAATTTGTGATTGGTCCGTGTCTTCTTTTGGAATAATTGTAATAAGAGTGTTGTCCAGGAGTTGGGTATTTTTGCATTTGCCAATGCTTCATTAAAAACTTCCAACATTAAGTTATCCAGTGGTTCCTGTATCGTCTTATAAAGTTCTACCAAAAGTCCATCCGGGCCTGGAGACTTATTATTCTTTTGTTTCTTTCTCGCCTCTACCAGTACCATCATAGTTATTGCTTTATTAAGTATTTCCCTTCTTGTCTCTGCGATTTCAGTCAAGTTCATTCTATCTAAATATTGCTTAATACTGTCTTCCAGAATGTTTTCTTGGCGGTATAAGTTTTGAAAAAAGTTTTGTACTAGTTCCTTTTTTTCTTCATTCCTGTGGTGCATTATCTCCTCTTCATCCTGTAATTGGCCTATTATTCTTTTTTCTTTCTCCTTTTTTAGTTTATACGCTAATCATCGCCCGGATTTGTTAGCATGCTCGAAATAATTTTGTTTTGCCATTTTAAGCTTCCGTGCCAATTCGTCTTGTGTAATAAGGTTAAGCTTATGATTAATAAGGTCTCTACTTCCTTTTATTTTATCACTTTGGGGATCATTCTGAAGCTCTAGTTCCGCTTTTTTGAGTTCTTCCTGTAGGGATTCTTGTTTTTGTTTTCTTTTCTTGTTTCTTTTCGCCAAATATGCTATTGTGAGCCCTCGAATGTACGTTTTGGTGGTATCCCACAAATTTTGGAGCGACGTATCTTCTTTTATATTTATTTTGAGAAATAGTTTCAATTCCTTTTCCATCATTTGTATGTATTCCTTCTCTTTCAATACTTCTTGGTTCATTGTCCATCTCCTTTTTTTCTTGTGTCCTTTCCATATCATCTTAATTGGACTGTGGTCCGCCCAGTTGTTTGTCATGATTTCTATTTTTTCCACCTCTTTCCTTAATCCCGGTGTCATCCAGGCCATATCGATCCTTGGCCATGATTTATGTGGATTGGAATAGTATGTATATTGGTTTTTCCCTTTATTTATTTCTCTCCAGGCATCCTCTAGCCCTAGAACGTTGCTTCCTATATGCTGACTAAATGTTTAAAAAGTTGTGCCTTAGTACCTTTTGCTACTGCCTTTAAAATAATTTTCACTATTATAACTGAAAGTTTAATTTTTTTAAAAAGAATTAAGATTTAATTCTGTTAAGATTTTTGATTGATTTTTGTAGCCCATCTGGATATTTCTAGGCTGAGATCCAGGTCTCTAAAAAACACTGAGATACTGAGGTAGAATACAGGTAGTCCTCAACTCACGACCATTCATTTCGTGACCATTCAAAGTTACAACGGTACTGAAAAAAGCGGCTCATGACCGGTTTTCACACTTACGTCTGTGGCAACATCCCCTGTGGTCATGTGATCAAAATCCAGGCTCTTGGCAAGTGGCATGTATTTATGACAGGTACACAGTCCCAGGGTCATGTGATCACCATTTGTAACCTTCCCAGCTGGCTTCTGGCAAGCAAAGTCAATAAGGGGGAAGCCAGATTCACTTAATGACCACATGGTTCACTTAGCAACTACTGTGGCAAAAAGGGTTCTTAAAATGGGGTAAAACTCACTTAACAACAGCCTTGCTTAGTAATAGAAATTTTGGATTCAATTATGGTCGCAAATCAAGGACTAGCTATACTGCTGTACAAAATGGTGGCAAATCATAGAGAGCTTTTTCCTCACTGTTAAACTGAGCTGATTTTTTTTTAATGAACTGGATCCCTGCCATTACCTACATTACCCCCAAATTAACTTTGGGTAAATCACATTGTTTTATTTTCTCCACATAGTTTATAATGTCCTGAACACTTGCTGCCTTGATTCCTTTTCCCGTAATAAAAGTTTTTTTCTGCTTTTTCACATACAGGCTGTTTTTCATTTTTTTAATTTACTGAGATTTGAGTAAAAAAATGTTAGGATGAATTTACTGAATGCTGAATGGTAAAGCAGACAATTACATACATAGAACAAAAACAAAATCGGCCCTTATTAATATTTTAAAATCTATGCATGCACGTTTATCCTATCAGGGAGGAAAATAATCAGTACAAATAAGAATTATTTGTTTCACTGTTTACATAAAGCAAAAACAAAACTTAATATCTTTATGTTGATTCATGTAGCTTTCTTAATAATTGTTTTTCCTTTCTGTCCCTTCTTGGTCATGATCCAAATTTTCCATTAATCTAATTACATTCCAGTCACTTTTATTTTTCAGCTACTCTACAAATTGGTTATTTATTTCACTTCTCTTCTTCCTCAGGTGGTACCATGGACATCTTTCTGGTCCAGCAGCTGAGGCGTTACTCCAAGCCAAGACTGCACCATGGACCTTCTTAGTGCGTGAGAGCCTTAGCAAGCCTGGTGATTTTGTGCTGTCTGTCCTGACTGACCAGCCTAAACCTAGGACTGATGTTACTGGAGCCCACAGTCAAGAACGACTCAAAGTTACTCATATCAAGATTATGTGTGAGGTGAGAAGATGGGAGAGAAGGTAAAGGGGGAGATAGAGAGGATTTTACTACCTGTAAGACAGTATACAAATCATTTTAACCTTCTTATGTGGTTCCAGATGACATTCCAATTGGGAATTTCATGACCCTCAACAGTTTATCAATTGATCTGTAATATTTCACATTTGTATCCATACTTTCGTTATCTTTACCAGTGGTGGGTTCCTACTGATGCGGTCCACTCTACTGCACCGGTAGCGGCCGCCCGATGACGTAATTTGCGCGTGACACCGGTCCGTCGTCTTCACCAGTCTGTCGCGCATTGCCATCTTTTTTTCAGAATTTTTGGGCTTCTTTTGCTTCCTGCGCATGCGCGGAAGCAAAATCTTGTGAGGGGATGTGCGCGCGCATGAGATTTCAGCGGTTTTTTGTTTCCGCGCATGCACAGAAGCAAAAAAATCGCCGAAATCACACGCACACACGCATGCGTCCCTTCGCAATATTTTGTTTCCGTGCATGCGCAGAAGCAAAATTGTGTGAGGGGTGCGCGCGCATGAAACGTGGAGATGCGTGTGCAGCGCACCAGTAGCAACTTCGAGAGCAACCCGCCCCTGATCTTTACCAATGAAAGGTTAGTTGCACTTCAAACAAAAAGGGAATCAAATTCCTAAAAGAACCTTGTCTGGCCATAGTAGATGACAAATGTAGCTGTAGTCAAGTCTCTTGAGGTTCAGGAGCTGGATCCTCCGAGGTAAGCGTGGCATCATGTGCACCAAGATGTGGGCCTGTTGAAGTAGAGAAGGAATGTAACGTGTCCTTAGTCAAGGGAGAGACTGATCTCTGATAGATCAAGAGAAGAGCTTGACTGTGTCTCTGGGTTTCATCTGTGCTCAAATGGAAGCCATTGACTCTGCAGTACACAGTCAGCCTCACAGCCTAAGCATAAAATGGCTTCTTTTTTTGATACTGCCCCCACAGTGGAGTTTCTACTTATTCATCTGGAGATCCTGAGAAGGAGGTTAAAAGTCTAAAACAGTGTTTCCCAACCTTGGCAACTTGAAGATGTCTGGACTTCAACTCCCAGAATTCCCCAGCCAGCGAATGCTGGCTGGGGAATTCTGGAAGTTGAAGTCCAGACATCTTCAAGTTGCCAAGGTTGGGAAACACTGGTCTAAAACATCTGGTGAAACCTGGAGATTTCACTTCTCTAGAAATACTTCATTACTGTCAGGCTCAAAACCAAGAATGACATTCTTCCAAGCTGAGATTATTATTATTTAACACTTAAAAATGAAATCTTGCCAGACTGAAGATTCTGTTATCCCAATCTACTATATACTCTGTGAACTACTAGGGAGGGTCTGCCCTTAAGAGCCCTCCAAATACAATGTTTAGTGTCCCAGAAGAGACAACTATTAAACAGAAAGTAATAATTTTAATTGTTCATTAATTATACTTAATCTCTACTTAGAGAATTTAGAAGCCTAGTTTCTCACCTCCAGGCAGAGAGGCACATTGATTTATCAGCCAAAGCTGATAAAAAGTGCTCCTTGTTATTGATTTTGTGGGGGATGTTCAATATCATTTGCATATTCAAGTTTCCCCAGACTGCCATTAAGTATGAGTGCAGTGAAATCCAAAATAGGCATTTTCCCCCTGATTCTAAAATGTAGCCGCTGGAATCATTAACACCTCAGTCCTGTCTATGTCAAATTCCCTGTTCATTGTAATCTGGAGACATAAACCCCCAAAATCACAGAAAAGGAATGGATAATTAAGTAATAGAATAACAGAGTCTTGGACTTCTTCTAGTCCAATCACCTGCTCATGCATTCCGAACAAATGGCTGTCCAGTCTCTTCTTAAAAACCTCCAGTGATGGAGCTTCCACAGCTTCTGGAGGCAAGTCATTCCACTAATTAATTGTTCTAACTATCAGGAATTTCCCCTTAGTTTTAGGTTGGTTCTCTCCTTTATTAGTTTCCATCCATTGCTTCTTATCCTGCCTTCAGGTGCTTTGAAAAATAGATTGACCTTCTGTTCTTTGTGGCAGCCCCTTAGATATATCAATAATGACAACTAGCTTCAGACTTGCAAAGAATCCTTCTTAGTGGTTTCATATAAATGTTAAGTAACACAGGAGACAAGAAAGAACCCTGAAATCTTTCATTATTATTTTTCCGTAGTGTGTGGAGAAAAGGGGATAAGCAATTCTTGCACTCCTCTAGGTCTCCTGGATCATACTACTGTATCAGTTTAAAATTGTGAAGTAACCTCAAAAAATGAATCTTTTGAATAATATTGAGCATTTATTAGAAACATACAAGAGCATTGTTTTCTAGAAAAGAAAACATTGTTGTGTTTAGGTTGGATTAAATCTCTGGAGACATTGGATAAACAAAGGAACAATATGAATGAAAATTAGGTGCTAAGGAAGAATAGCTTGGAAAGAAACTAACTCTCTGCCTTGAGGACACACAAAATAAAAGCAACCCTCCCCTAGTACTTCACTCTAATATCCATTGCTTATACGGTAGAAATCAGGGTTAGATTATATACTGGGCCCTGGAAGATTTGACCTCACAGCCTGGACTGGGCTTAGGATTCCTTCTTTTCCTTCCCAGCAACCAACTGCTGCTCCTGAGGAGATTCAAAGAATGAAAGCTTCCTGAAGTATTTTCCTTTTGTTGTTGTTAGTCGTGAAGTTGTGTCCGACCCATCGCAACCCCATGGACAATGTTCCTCCAAGCCTTCCTGTCCTCCACCATCCCCGGGAGTCCATTTAAGCTCACGCCTACTGCTTCAGTGACTCCATCCAGCCACCTCATTCTCTGTCATCCCCTTTTTCTTTTACCCTCGATCTTTCCCAGCATTAGGCTCTATTCCAGTGAGTCCTACCTTCTCATTAGGTGGCCAAAGTATTTGAGTTTCATCTTCAGACAGTAATCCATGAAGGTGTTTCCATTTTTATTTAGCCTCAAAGGGAAATAATTTGTCCCTTTGCTCAGGGACTGGTCTTCATTAGTCTACATTAGGCTTTACTTAGTAGCAGGGATGGGAGAAGCAGGGAGTTTACCACTTGTGCCCCTGTAGTTTCATGTAACAAGGATATTTAAAAGCTTGCCATGCTAGAGGTGCCCATCAACAAAACATTAAAAATCATGCAAAAGAAGAACAAACAAGGGAGGAGTCAGAAACTTCAAGAGCTGTTAAAAATATTTAAAAGGACTCGGGGAAATGTCAATTTGTGGGAGCAAAGACCTTATCCTCAAAATGGAAGTGTTAAAGTAGCTGTGCCTTTTAGAAGGCTTACATGACTGTTCAGAGGTTGTCCCAGACATGCTCTGTATGGAATTTATGAGATTATCAATATGGTATCCACAGATGCCTTTGCCTGGATGGATGCCCTTTGAAGCTGCTGTACCAAGCTTTTGGTTTCTCTTTGGATTGCTTTGCAGAAAACCCCCCCAAAAACAAAACAAAACAAAACAAAACAAAACATAATCTTAAGAAGAGACCAACATTTTAATTATCCACTATTTTGTCTAAAAATACATTTGAATAAAGAGATGATCACATGATTGATTCAAAACCAGAGATAAAATATGAATAAAATATTTACCGTATTTTTCGGAGTATAAGACACACCTTCCCCCCCCCCCAAAAAGAGGGTGAAAATTTGGGTGCGTCTTATACTCTGAATGTAGCCCTGTCCAGCCTCTCAAAGGGAGGTTTCAGAGGCTGAAAAAAAACACTCAAACGAGCTTCAGAAAAAAAAGCCTCTGAAACTGAGCTTCAGATTCTGAAATGGAGCTTCAGAAAAAAAGCCTCTGAAACGGAGGTTTCAGGGGCAGAAAAAAAAGCAAGGAGCAGAGCTCACAACCAATGAATCTTTTGCTAAAATTCACCTCTGGGAACAGCTGATTCCGGGAGGCTGATCCACCCCCAATCAGCTTTTTTCTTATTTTCCTCCCCAAAAACTAAGGTGCGTCTTATAGTCTGAAAAATACGGTAATTGTTTTAATTAAAGTGGTTGTGATGATTAGCTTTCCACAGGATTGAAAAGATAATAGCTCAGTAAAAAAATAAAATATAGGAGCAAGATTAAGTGTGTGTATACATAGGCACTAAGGCATCTACATATTTGAGGGACTGGAATAATAATGCTTTTTGTTTTTTTCTCATTTTTCTAGAAAGGGCAGTACACAATTGGGGGTACAGCAAGATTCCTCAGTTTGGCTGACTTAGTGGAACATTTTAAGAAGATAGGGATTGAGGAGGCATCTGGATATTATGTGTATTTGAGACAGGTAAATAAGCTATTATATATCAAACTTATCTCTGAATTGTTCAAAAGGTAAATTTCATTATGTTGTCTAATACAGTTTATAGAAAGTGGTATAGATATGTAAATTCAGACATTATCATGTATTATGTGTGTGAATCTTAATGTATTGTGGGTATACTGTATTATGTGTGTGTACCTGTAATATTATTAGCATCAATAGTATTATTCTCAAACTAAAGACAATCTGTTCATGATAATCACAAAGCCAATTGTGCTAGTAAGTGTGCATATACAAGGTAAAGTAATGAATTCTAAACCACTCACTGAAATTTAGCATCAGATACATCCATAAATCTTAACTTCATGTTCTTGATACTTTCCATTCATCAACTGCTTTTCTCAGACTCTAATTTTGCTTTAATAATTAACATCCTATACAGAGAAACAAGTTAGTTTTCCACAAAAATAAGATAACTATGTTATTTGTTTGATTTTGGTTTTGCAAGTTCTACACAATCAGTCATTGTGGCTTATAATTTAGTCGGATTTATGAGCCTAGTCATAGTAACTTATTCAATAAAACATGACTAAGATTATACTTAGAGTGACATGTAAGGTGTAAACCTAGAATTTTCCCCGTATTTTGTTGTCAAAATTTGGAACAAAATTGATATGGTATGTCCAACTATAAAATGTCCATTTTCCCAAAGTGAGATTGGGAAAAGTGATTGATCCCTGCAACTCTCTTTATCGGCTTCTGGTATCCAATGGTCCTTGCAATCTTGGTCTGTCTGCACATTTGTCACATTTGCAAACAAAATTCGGGGGTGGCTGCAAATATGGATCATACTTAGTTTCTGAGAATGTTACAGACCATCTGCAGGTTTCAGAGATATTCTTGGAAATATAACTCATCGCAGAAGCTGATGCTTTGCCTATAACAGTGTTTCTCAACCTTGGCAGTTTGAAGATGTGTGGACTTCAACTCCCAGAATTCCCCAGCCAGCGTTGCTGGCTGGGGAATTCTGGGAATTGAAGTCCACACATCTTCAAACTGCCAAGGTTGAGAAACACTGGCCTATAACCTGCTAGTTTCTTAGTATTTATTTGTTTTATAAATTTAAGAAAAGATAAACAACATTAGGTTGGAGTAGGCATCTGACTAGTGACTAGTGAAATTGATAAGGGAAATATCCATGGGCACCTTGTGGTTCTTACTCTCTGTCTCAACATTCTGTTTTTCCTTCTCTTTTTTCATTTCATCCC
Organism: Diadophis punctatus similis; assembly: GCA_023053685.1. Taxonomy (NCBI): domain Eukaryota; kingdom Metazoa; phylum Chordata; class Lepidosauria; order Squamata; family Dipsadidae; genus Diadophis; species Diadophis punctatus. The sequence goes on from JALIGW010000002.1 coordinate 98,524,137, forward strand.
CCCATTCCCCTCTCCAAGCCTTTCAATGCCACTCGAGTGAATGCAGCTGACATTGAAAACAGAGTGGAAATGCTCAAAAGGAGGAGTCAAGCAGAAGAGGCAAACAAAGGTGGTTTCTGGGAAGAATTTGATGTGAGTAGAGTTTTCTGCAGTGAACTATTCCTCGTGTTTTAACCTGAGAATTCAATGCTGCAATCCAAATATTCATACATTATTTCTGGAACCTCTAGGAGCCCCAGTGAAGATGGCTATTGGGAGCTGTAATTCAACAACATCTGAAAGCTAGAATTCCTTACCCCCAATACAGTTGTAGAAGAAATTAGGATGCAGACCAATGATGTCTCAAGCAGAAATTCATTTCCTTATCCTAGAAAGCATCAGTCCTCATACTTTTGTAATGTGAGGTAGCCTTACCCAACAGGGACGTAATCAATAGTCATATAGTAATTGTGAAATACAACGCATCCATTAATTGAACAATTTAAATATTTGAAGATTTATTTTTTCCCATCTCTTTTTAAAATATAGATGTGCCTCTTTCCTTCAGCTGTCAGCTACATCTGCATTACTAAAACTTACCTTCATGTCTTCCTTCAGAGCCTGCAGAAACAAGAAACGAAGAACTTGTATGATCGACACGAGGGTCAAAGACCAGAAAATAAGAGCAAGAACCGCTATAAGAATATCTTGCCCTGTGAGTTTGGTGTTCAACCTTGCTTAGCCTATGCATGTAATACAATCAGATAACTAAGATGTAAATACTCCTCCTTCTGCAGTTGAAATATTACAAGTTGCATCTCTGCTTTTCAAAACAAACAGTTCCATAAAAATATACAGTTAGCATGGAAGCAAAAGTCTGGTTAGCACTTTATCGCATGTTGCACAACCTTTCATAGATATATTGCCTTATGAACTAACTTTTCTCCTAATGGATAGTCGAGTTAATTTTCTTCCAGCTTGGATGCTCAAACATTTAAAGGAAAACTTTTTTTCAGTTTGAGCAACTAGCAAAATTATTTTTTTATAAAATTTGACTTGAGAATGAAAAAATGCTCCATATCAGAATAAAATAATACAAAACTGGCAAATACTTTTAAATGATTAAAACAAGACTATATATTAAAATCTAAAACAAACTAACAAGATAAATGTGAGAAAGTGATGGAATGTGACTAAAACTAGAGAGGGAGGAGCAATAACGCAATTCAAGCTCTTTGGGTTTCTTCCATGGGGTTGGTGAGTAACCTATTTCTCATGAGAGTAACTCCTGCCAGTCTCTCCTTCCGAGGACTCTATGGTTCTCCCTTTTCCTCCCCATCCCTTCAGCTGTGAAGTCATCAGAGTATTGTGGCCACAATGGTTTTCTTTGGTATACCAGCTTTGTTGAACTGCTGTTCTTTTTGCTCACTGTCAAGCAAGACCACAGGCTGCCTGCTGAGGGGTTCCCCCCCTCCCATTCTCTCTCCTTCCCTGGATGGAGAAGGAAAGGCACATTACCTCTGGTCTTTTCTGCAGTATGTTAGAATCTCCTTGAAAAGAAAGAAATAGAGGAACTGAATAACAAAGCCTTGCATTCCAACTAAGTAGTGTTATTGAGGTCAGAGTATTTGCCAGTGCTATTTTGGAAATAAAAGCTGTCTCCTGGCATTTATATGTTGAAAATTTACTAAAGTCCCTTTCACAACGGGTGTAATTTTTCAGTGACATGTTGCTTGTCTGATTTTCCAGTTGACCACTCCAGAGTTATTCTTCAAGACAGAGATGTAAATATTCCTGGGTCGGATTATATCAATGCCAACTACATCAAGGTGAGGATTAGTTTACCCTGTAATATCTGGAGAAAAGAAGGGGTGGGAATTTATTTCTTGAGTTTTTTTAATCTCATCTCTTTATTCCTTGGCAGAATGAGCTGTTCAGTCCAGAGGAGGGCAGTAAAACCTATATTGCCAGCCAAGGTTGCCTGGAGGCCACCATTAATGATTTCTGGCAGATGGTATGGCAAGAAAATTCACGCATCATTGTGATGACCACTCGGGAGGTGGAGAAAGGACGGGTAAGTAGGTAGATAGATAGATAGATAGATAGATAGATAGATAGATAGATAGATAGATAGATAGATAGATAGATAGATAGATAGATAGATAGATAGATAGATAGATAGATAGATAGATAATTAAATAAATGATAGATAAATGATAGATAAATAGAAAGAGATGGATGGAGAGAAAAGATAGATAGATAGATAGATAGATAGATAGATAGATAGATAGATAGATAGATAGATAGATAGATAAATGATAGATAAATAAATAGAAAGAGATGAATGGATGGATAGAAAAGATAGATAGATAGATAGATAGATAGATAGATAGATAGAGAGAGAGAGAGAGAGAGAGAGAGAGAGAGAGAGAGAGAGAGAGAGAGAGAGAGAGAGAGAGAGAGAGAGAAATATGTTGCTTATCTCCAAAATATGAGCTTAGCATAAACAATCTCTACCAATGAGAGAAATTCAGGGAAAGGACCAAACAGGACAGAGATATCCTTCATCATAATTCTTCCCTTAACATTGAATTGGACTTCCACTAAAATCGCTCCGGCTACCCTAAAAAACTGCTTCAAAGTTGCACTTAAGGAGAAACCTGTAAACTTGTTTAACTGTTTTTAACGAAGGTCTAAATTTAAATAAAGTTCCAATGGTGCTCTTTCAGTCCCTCTCCCTTATCTTTTTCTGGTTTCCTAATAGAATAAATGTGTTCCCTACTGGCCAGAAGTAGGAAGCAGCAAAGAGTACGGGCCATATATTGTGGAAAATATTGGAAATCATGAAGCGATAGACTATAAACTCCGACAACTTCGGCTTTCACCAATCAATAATGTGAGTACCTGAAGCCTTAGAACATTCTCCTCATGCATCCAACTTTGACTTCAAACCTTGGTGGGAACTAACAAATGAAAAGGAGACAAAGGTATAATACTCTTCCCCCCCCACATGTTTGGTGTGTCCATCCTTTGAACTAGTCTGAATAGGCGTCTTTTTGATGATGATTTCACACAAAAGATCTTGGCTGAATGGTAAAGTGACCAGATTTTTTTTTAAAGCGGGACGGGGGGCGGGCCCGCCTGGGCGCCGCCATTTGAGTTTTGCCCTCTGCGCATGCGCAGAACGCTGCGCATGCGCAGAGGGCAAAACAATGCAAATGGCGGCGTCCAGGTGGGGGGGAGGTGGGAGGCCTTTCCTCGCCTCCCGCCTCCCCTTCGGGAGCCGGCAGTGGCTTGGGCTGGCAAGCGACCAATGGGAGGCGGGAGGCGGGGAAAGGAGGCAGCCGGCAGCTTACCTGCGAGGCGGCGCTCCTGCAGCAGCCCATGGCGGGCTCGGGGCTAGGTCTCTGTTGCGGATGTCCAGGCATCCATGCGCCGGGGTCTCCCGGTCGCCCGCCCGGCCCCAGGGCAACGGCGGCAGCGAGGCAACGGGGGGAAGGAAGGGGAGGGGGACGAGGAAGGGCTGTTTGCGCCGCCGGAGGGGCCGCTCGTGAGCTCAAACCGCCGCTCCGAGTCCGCAGCGGCGCCTCAACCCCCTTTTTCTGAGACGATGGCAGCGGCGACGGCTCCTCGTCCCTCACCCCTCCACCCGCATCCCAACAGCAGCGGCGCCTCCGAGGGCGGGGCTAGGGATGGGGCGGGGGAAGGAGAGGAGGAGCAGCCCCCCTTCCCCCTCCCCCCAGCAGGCAGCCAGCTCGCTGAAATTCCGCTTTGCCCGACTTGCTTCTGGTTTTTATTTCGGTGGTAGTACCTCTCTTTTGTGCTTCCCCTTCTAAGGTGACCAGACGTCCCGCTGTTTCGGCATTCTTTCCAAAAAAGCGTGACTTTTTGGAAAGAATGCGGGACGCGGGACACACGCTTGAAAAGCGTGTCTGTCCCGCCAAAAGCGGGACGTCTGGTCACCTTACTGAATGGACACCTCTTGATCTCCTTCCAGCTATTGATTAAAAGCCTTCATTCTCAATGATGTTTGGCATCTCAGTGCAATCTTTCCTAGAAGTTTGTTTCCCTCCCTCCCCCACCTGTGTGCAAGGGCCGAATATACTGACAAATGTTTGCAAGGGTTTGAGTTATGGTCAGTGGTTGGCTGCAACTGGCTTAACAACTGGTTCGTCGATCGCGCAGATTGCGCGTGCGCCTAACGTGCTTGCGCACAGCGTTCAAAATACAGCAATTCTAAGGCAGCCTCGGTAAGTAGAACAGCAGAGGCGCAGAAATCAGCTGTGCCGCGCGAATCAGCTGAGCCAGAAAGAAGGAAATATAGAACAGGATAGAGCAGGGGCGGGTGGGCGGGGCCAGCTGATCGTTGGAACTACCGGTTCGCCCATACCGGTCCGAACCGGCAGCAGCCCACCACTGGTTATGGTGGATCCTAATGTAGACAGCAGCTCAGAAGAGCAGAGACATAGCACAGGAAGCCATACCCTATCCCTAATAGGTCACCTGGAAGAACTCTTAGCTATATCAACAGGGGGATGAAAAGGCTTCCATATTGGGCAGAAGCAGCATCGCCTGGGAAGCCGCCTTTTTCTCATCAAACCCCAGTGACAGAATTAGTTTGTCTACCGTGTAAGATGGCATCCACTGCCGTATCATATGCTGAGATGGATGTGAAAGTAATGCAGTCACTACTGAGGAGGAGAAATAATACTCATCTTTTTCCCAACCTTAGTAACTTTTCAATAAAAAAAAGAACACCACCACAAAGGGGGAAAAAGGAACCCCTCTGCTGTGACGGGAGGCATCATTCCTTTTAGTCCAGTTGGACAATGGGGATAGAACTCCAAACAGCTTCACTTGGGATCAAGGGCCCTGCTTTTCCTCATTGGAGAATTATATTAAAGAGGAGATGGAAGAGAACATGAACATTTTAAAGGTCTTTAAAAAAGCGTGTCTTCTTCAGCCATTGCTGACTGAATCTGCTCATTTTGTGGGTTCATTTGGATGCATAAAGAAGCAGATGGAAATCAAATGGACAGGGCTAATCTAAAGGTATGTGTAAGTGCAGAAACAGGCAATGCAAAGAAGTAGAGTTTTGCATTTATCACCTCACAAACTACCGTCCCTCTCCTATTGTCCTCTATTATCGGTACTTTTTACTTATGTTATGTTTATACAAACAACTACTATCCTGTACATGTTTGACAAGCAAACAAACAAACAAACAAACAAACAAACAAACAAACAAACAAACAAACAAACAAACAAACAAACAAACAAACAAACAAATAAAAATAAATTAGTAGAGGGATGGCAGTTCAGTCTAGAACAGGGGTCTCCAACCTTGGGAACTTTAAGACGTGGACTTCAACTCAAAGAGTTCCTCAGCCAGCTTGATGAATTCTGGGAGTTGAAGTCCACAAGTCTTAAAGTTGCCAAGGTTGGAGACCCCTGATCTAGAACATATCCCCTCCAGCAGCCAACACCCAGAGAAGCAGGAAACTGCCAGAAACAATACTCTAATGAAGGAGCCGTTAAGAAGGAAACCTGCTGTATATAAAGAAACAGCAAACCCCATTCTCCCTCTCTCATTGATGATATTACCAACCTGGTAATGAAATGTCTGCAATAAAACAATAGTTTCAGGGAGCATCAAATACCCAACATTTCACACTTAATGAGCTGCATGCTATTTGTGATGAAAGTCCTGTAACTATATTTTTAAAACTGTTTAAATATTTTCCCTGAAAATAAGGAATATCATTTGAGGGAAATGGAGAACTATCATTTTAAAAGTCAGGGAAGAAATGAAGCAAAATTGATCTGTACATGCAAGTGAACAATACAAGGTAGCAGGGGGAAAATATTACTTTTTTCCCCTGGTTCCACCTCCAGCTTAATGCAGGATTCATTTTTCAGTGTTACAAATCCCAGCTGGATATTTAAGAGAAGGAGAAGAAATATTTATTCCGTTTCCTTGCATCTTCTACTGTTGTTTAAAAATTGAGCGTGCTTCATTCAGAATACTTTGAAACAACTTCATCAAGATTGCAAGCACTCTCCTTTTGCAGGAATATTCTGCCAGAGTTTTGGGAAAAGTGGATCTCAAGACACTCCTTTTGATTTATTTGCTCGTTGGCATTTTCTTTGGTCCAAAGCTTTAACATAGAACCTGGTACAACATCTGAGATACAGTATTAGATTAACCCATGGTTAATGGCAATGAATAAGCCATTATAAAGCCCAATGTATGGAGTCCAAATATACCAAGGGCTGGAACATCTGTTCCCAGGGTGGGCTGCTGTGGGTTCGCAGGGGTTTGGGAGAACCTCTAGCTAAGATTCTGTGCAGTTCAGAGAACCCCCAAATCCCACTCCTGGCTGGCCCCTCCCCTCCCAGGAGTCCCCACGCGGCCCGTTTTGGATGCAGGTAAGTGCAGGGCGCATGGGGAGGCTTGGGAGAGTGAAAAACGGGCCTACCGGAAGTTTGGGAAAGCCGGAAATGGGCCCGTTTCTGGCCTCCGGAGGGCCTCCAAAGCCTGGGGAGGCCATTTTCGCCCTCCCAGAGGCTTAAGGAAAACCTCCGGACCCCGGAGAGGGCAAAAACGCCCCCCACCGTGATGCAGGAGACCAACTAGGCCACGCCCACCATGGCCATGCCCACCCAGCAATCGGGCAGAGAACCCCTTGCTAAAGTTTTTGAAGCCCACCCCTGTCTGTTCCTTAATGGGACTTTGGGCAGAGGAAGCCTTCTTTGTAATCCTGAAGTTACTGGCTGTCTGACTGACAGAAAAAGAAAACCAATCTTCGACTGTCAATATTGGAAGCTTTGTGGGCATGATTTTTAGTTACTGAAAGCATGCCGGAAAAGCAGGAACAGCACAGAATAGAAGAAAAAATAGCAGACATGAGGGTGTGCTTTTGTATTCACATGTTAGAGTGAGGCTGTGAGAGACATCTGGCATTACCAATACCTGAGTTGGCCAGACCACGGAGTGCCCAGTGAGCCTGGAGCGATTCTTAACTTCCTCGATGAACTCAATCGGATGCAGGAGAGTGTCCCAAGAGCTGGACCCATCATAGTGCACTGCAGGTGAGTGATCTGCTGCTAATGAGGGCTTATTGTGAAATATACCACAAAGAAAGCTCTGCATGCTACTGGGAATTTTATTTATCTGGTATCCAACAAAACTGACCATGTTTTAAAGTTTATCTTCTTTTTAAAAAGTTTTTAAAAAGAAGATAAGAATCAATACAAACTAATAAAAGGAAAGGAAAAAAAATCAAAGAAAAAGCTAAAAGTGCAAGAAAGGGGAAAAGTACATAAAAAGAAAGAAAAAAGATACAAAGAAATGACTTCTGATTTTTATAACAGCTACAAGTATAATTATAAATTTACCTCTTTCTCTAAAGCTACAACATATCTCTCTTCTTTCTGTAATCTAACATGGCTAATCATCAAAATCATAAATGACCCAATAACAGAGTTGCAAGGGACCTTAGAGGCCTTCTAGACCAACCCCCTTCTCAAGCAGGAGACCCTATACCATTTCAGACAAATGTCTGTTCTTCAAAACCTCTAGTGATGGAACACCCACAACTTCTGGATGCAAGCTGTTCCACTGAGTAATTGTTCTCACTGTCAGGAAATTTCTCCTTAATTCTAGGTTAGATCTCTATTTGATAAGCTTCCATACATTGCTTCTTGTCTTGCCCCCAGGTGCTTTGGAGACTAGTTGACCCCCCCCTCTCTGTGACAGCCCCTCAAATATTTGAACACTGCTATCATGTCCAGGGGTGGATTCTAACTGCCGGTTAGCTTCCTCCTGCGTCACGTGGGTGCGCGCGTGCATGCGCAGTGGCAAAAAAATTCAAAAAATATCCCCCCCCAAAAAAGCCGAAAACAAGATGGCGATGCATGCGCAGTGCCAGAAACTTGGCTTCTGCGCATGCGCAGAAGGAAAAAACCTGGAAAAATCCCCCCTCCCCAAAAAATCCGCCCCCCCCCAATTTTTTTTTTAAAAAAAGATGGTGCACAGACCGGCACCAACCGAACTGGTTCCGTGACATCATTGTATAAGAGCCGAGGTGGCGCAGTGGTTAAATGCAGCACTGCAGGCTACTGCTAGTTCAGCAGTTCAGCTGTTCAAATCTCACCAGGCTCAAGGTTGACTCAGCCTTCCATCCTTCTGAGGTCGGTAAAATGAGGACCCAGATTGTTGGGGGCAATATGCTGAACTCTTTAAACCGCTTAGAGAGGGCTGTAAAGCACTATGAAGCAGTATATAAGTCTAAGTGCTATTGCTATTGTGACATCACTAGCAGGTCGCTACTGGTTCGGGCGAACCAGTCCGAACCAGGAGGAACCCACCTCTGGCCTAATCCTTCTCTTCATTAGACTACACATACCTGGTTCCTGTAACCGTTCATCATATGTTTTAGCCTCCAGTTCCCTAATCATCTTTGTTGCTCTTCTCAACATATCTCAACATATCATACAGTCTCAACATATCATACAGTCTCAACATAATGGTGACCAAAACTGAATGCACTATTCCAAATCATTTCAAATCATGTGATCTTCACATGATCTTGGTTCTGTCCCTCTGTTGATGCAGCCTGGGACTCTGTTGTCTTTAATTTTTTTTCCTGTTTGCCACAAAAAGTCTATAAGAAGTTTCCATCGATAATAAACATAGACATTGTTTTTTCTCTAATCAAAGAAGTCCATTGGGCCTCTCAATGAGTTCCATCACAAAGTCTCTCCAGCAGTGACAATTTTAGAGACCTGCCCAGAGAATTGCCAAAAGTTGGACTCGACTTAATGGATATCATCATCATCATCCTTAACATATCTTTTAAAACTAATACTATGCTTAACATAGTTATTTTAAGTGGCATACAATTATATCTGTCATGGTCATGTCAGATATTTTACTTTCTTTTCCTTCTTAAAATCTGTTTTATTCATAAATTCTTCACGGTTTTTGTTAACATCTTCATCTTCTGTTTGTTGATCTTAAAACTGGCTAATGCATCAAATTCTTTTAGTTTTCCCATTAATCTTTGAATTCCATTAAAGGATTTGCCAAAACCAACATCATGTCATCTTCAAAAATCCTTAACTTTTAAGTCACTTTTAAAATCTTTATTCCCACAATTCTCTTATCTTGTTTTATATTTGGCTGAGGAATTCTAGGAGTTGAAGTCCACAAGTCATAAAAGGGCCATCATTCCACACCCCTGCTTTAAGTATTCATATATATATATATATTTCCCAGAGAAATTTCATTTGCTTTATACAAGTTAGAAAAATATTGATGAAATGCTTTTTGCTTGGCCACGCTGTCCTTTAGTACAGTATCTCCCTCTTGTAATTTCAATGTTATTCCATTTCTCTTTCTTTTAGTAATTTATATGCCAACCATTTCCATGATTTGTTTGCAAACTCAAAAGTTTTTTTGCTTTTCATTTTTGTTTCAATTTCTCTTGCTATTAGCATAGATAACTGTAATTGTAAAAGCTTAATTTGTTAGGAAATTTTCTCTAATTCCTTTAATTCTTTTCTCTTTATATCATCGAAAATGGCTTGTGTTTTCTTTTGCCTCTTCTTTTTGAATTCATTATTATATTGTAAGAAATGACTTCTGATAAAAGTTTTACTTCCAGTGAAGGTGCCTAAATCAGTATCTTTGTTAAATTATTTTCACAAAATCGTTTAATTTCTTTTTACAGTCCACCACTATTGTTTCTTTCTGAACAACATTTACACTAAAATGTAAATTTCTCTCCCAAATGTAAATTAGTCTCCATTTAAAAGAATTGGATTTCCTTTTATAAACCAAACTCACAGGTTTATGATCTGAAAGTCTGCTAATATGTCTACTTTAGAAACCTTAGTAGCCAAATTCTTTGAAATCCATATCATATCTATTCTTGAAAAGGACCCATGTCTTTCAAAAAAGTAGGTGTACTCTCTTGAATTGCCATTTCTTTTTTGTTTCCATATGTCCACAAGCTAGAATGCTAAAGTAGAATAGAGCTGGAAGGGATCTTGGAAGTCTTCTAGTCCAGTCCCCTACTCAAGTTAGGAATATCTAAACCAGGGGTCCCCAAACTTGGCAACTTTAAGACTTGTGGACTTTAACTCCCAGAGTTCTGGGAGTTGAAGTCCACAAGTCTTAAAGTTGCCAAGTTTGAAGACCTTTGCCCTAAACCATTTCAGACAAGTGACTGTCCAGTCTCTTCTTAAAAACCTCCAGCGATTAACAGGGCCGTCTTAACAGCATTATGGGCCCCAGGCAAAGCAGTGTACTGGGGCCCCTACGACAACTACTCACAGGAATAAAAGTGTAAATGGTTGATAAAATTAAACATATATTTATTTTATTGGCACTTCCAACAAAATCGGTGTTGAAACATTAAAAACATGCTTTGCAGCAACAACTAATCCACATGATAAACATTTGAACAATACACGAGGCTTGAAAAACACAATAATACTCAGTAAGCCATACAGTTGCTGTATTTATATGATACAAGGCGCATTGAAGGGTTAACATGCACAGATTAGTATCAGGCCCATGCATTAAGACAGCCCTGGCAATTAAGCACCCACAATTTCTGAAGGCAAGCTGTCCTCACTGTTAGGAAGTTTCTCCTTAATTCCAGGTTGCTTCTCTCCTTGGTTAGTTTTCATCCACTGTTTCTTGTCCTGTCCTCTCGTGCTTTGGAAAATAAGTTGACCCCCTCCTCTTTGTGACAGACCCTCAAATACTGGAATACTGCTGTCATGTCACCCCTAGTCCTTCTTTTCTCTAGACTGGTCATACCCAGTTCCTGCAACCATTCTTCATACGTTTTTGTCTCCAGGCCTTTAATCATCTTAATCGATCTTCTCTACATGTTTTCCAAAATCTCAACATCTTTTTTGTAGTATGGTGACCAAAACTGGATGCAATATTCCAGGTGTGATCTTACTAAGGTTTTATAAAGTGGTACTAATACTTCCCGTGTTTTTGATTCTATGCCTCTGTTTATACAACCAAAGATTGTATTAGCTTTTTTGGCTGCTGCCGCACACCGCTGGCTCATATTTAAGTGATCATCCACTAACGTCCCTCTCATAGTTACTGTTTTTGAGTCAGGTTTCACCTAATCTGTAGTTATACCTTTGTTTTTTCCTGCCTAAATGTAAAACTTGGGCTTTTCTCCACATTAAAATTCATTTTGTCGGATAGGGCCCATTGTTCAAGTCTGTCAAGATCCTTTTGGATCCTGAGCTTGTTTTCTGGGGTGTTGGCTATTCCTGCCAGCTTAGCGTCATCTGCAAATTCGATGAGTTCCCCTTCTATACCCCCATCTAAGTCATTTATGAAGAAATTAAAGTGTACTGGGCCTAAGACAGAACCTTATGGTACCCCACTGCTTACTTCCCTCCATGTAGATGTAGTACCATTAAGGACTACTCATTGAGTACAGTTTGTCAGCCAGTTACAAATCCATCTGGTGGTGATGCTGTCTATTCCATATATTTTTCTAGCTTACCAAGAAGTAGGTTTTGATTTACTTTGACGAATGCCTTACTGAAATCTAGGTATACTATGTCCATAGCGTTTTGCTGGTCTATTACTTTAGCCTAAATTATCTATCAAATCACTATCAAATTATCTATCAACTTTTAGCAATTTGTCTTGAGTTTCCAAGCTCCCTTTCTTGAAGAAGGTAGTTGAGAAGATGGTTGCACTGCAACTTCAGAGGTCCCAGAAGAAACCAATTATTTAGACCTTTTCTGGTCAAGATTCAGGCCAGGACATAGTAGTGTAACATTATTGTTTACCCTTGTTGATACCTCTAGAAGAAAGAGATTGAAATGGCCCCTACCCTGCTCTTCAATTGACCCTGAAGCCCTGGTTCTGCCCCAGGCTTTGAACTAGGATGGCTGAAGGATTTCTTGGGATTGATGCAAGTCTGATTGTGGGCTGTTTCTCCTAGCAGAACCACAGATCTCTCCTTGATTCATTGTTTTTTATATACTGCATTATTGTTGTTTGCACCCAGAATTTTCAAGAATTGGGCAACCTAATTAGTGTGATTAATAAATAAATACTTCTGAGGTTTTATTTGAAATGCTGCAGCAGTGTCTTGTCAGGTGACAAATCTAGGCATAATCCACCAAGGCTATTCTGTCCTATCCACTCCTGTTAGTACCATTGGATCCAAGGCTGTGACTTCTGTGTCTACTGGTTCACTAGATTGGTGAATACGAGGGCCACTACTTTCTCTGTGGTAACCCTCTAGATTTGTTAGATTTTGGTGCAGATCTCTAGGAAAATATAAGACATTGTTTCCTGAGTTACTTCCATTTGTGCATTCTGCTCTCAAGAATGTCATCGTTGGCTCAGTTCTTGATAGTGCTTTTAATATGTTTACATAGATTTGGGCCAACCCAAAGTACTGTTTGTGGAATAGTCATAAAGTGACATAAACATATTGAAATGTGCCTATTTTGTGCCTGGAATGCACTCCGATGCCCATAATCCCCATTTCTTCCTCTTTCCACAGTGCTGGGATTGGTCGCACTGGGACCATCATTGTCATTGATATGACTATGGATATGATTTCCACCAAAGGTGAGACCTGTTTGGGTATCTGACCTTGGATTGGCTGAAGCCTCCATTCGTGCTTCCCACTAGTGACCTGCAAACCTTTGAGATACTATGAGAAAAAGGGAGGAAACACCATACAGTAGGGGTAGGTTCTAACTTACCTTGCTGTCAGTTCGCTTCCTCCCGTGCTGCGTGGCCGCGCATGTGCAGTGCAAAAAAATCCCAAAAAATCCCCCCCCAAAAGCCGAAAACAAGATGGCAACGCATGCGCAGTGCTGGGAACTCGGCTTCTGCGCATGCGCAAAAGAAAAAAAACCCAGGGGAAAATTCGGGGGGGAAAATTCCGAACATTTTTTTTAAAAGATGGCTGCACCTACGGACCGGCATTGACTGATCCAGTTCTGTGACATCACCGTGACATCACTAGTAGTTTGCTACCGGTTCAGGCGAACCGGTCCGAACTGGGAGGAACCCACCTCTGCCATACAGGGATAGCCAAGGATCACTTAAGGCGCTCTCTCTCTCTCTCTCTCTCTCTCTCTCTCTCTCTCTCTCTCTCTCTCTCTCTCTCTCTCTCTCTCGCTCTCTCTCTCTCTCTCGCTCTCGCTCTCGCTCTCGCTCTCGCTCTCTCTCTCTCTTGCTCTCGCTCTCGCTCTCTCGCTCGCTCTTGCTCTTGCTCTTGCTCTAATTAGTAACTAAAAAAGGTAAAGGTAAAGGTTCCCCTTGCACATATGTGCTAGTCATTCCCGACTCTAGAGCGTGGTGCTCATCTCCGTTTCAAAGCCGAAGAGCCAGCGCTGTCCGAAGATGTCTCCTGTGGCCGGCATGACTAAATGCCGAAGGCGCACGGAACACTGTTACCTTCCCACCAAAGGTGGTCCCTATTTTTCTACTTGCATTTTTTACGTGCTTTCGAACTCCTAGGTTGGAAGAAGCTGGGACAAGTAACGGGAGCTCACTCCGTTACACGGCGCTAGGGATTCAAACCGCCGAACTGCCGACAATCTTTTATTAAATAAAGTTACCCTTTCATATTTAGTGGTTTACAAATTACCTTAAATGCTGCAGAAAAACAGCCTAGAAATTCTGAACATCTGTACTTCATCTGAAGAAATTACTTTAGTGCTTCTGTGTAAATATTTTACTTATTTGTTAGATTTTTATTCCACCTTTATTACTTCATAAGTGACTCAAGGCGGTGAACATACCTAATACTTCCTCCTATTTTCCCCACAACAACTATGTGAAGCAGGAGCAGTGAGTGACTGGCCCCAAATCATCTGGCCGGTTTTCATGTCTAAGGTGATGCTAGAAGGCCCAGTCTCCTGGTTTCTAGGCCAGCACCTTAACCACTGCATGTTTTAACCTGTTTTCCTATTCCTCCTTTCTCTTTCTCATTGTGTCCCAGGACTGGATTGTGACATAGATATTCCAAAGGCCATTCAAATGGTCCGGTCGCAGCGCTCAGGAATGGTGCAGACTGAAGCTCAGTACAAGTTCATCTATATGGCCATATGCCAATTTATAGAGATCACCAAAAAGAAGCGGGACATTATGCAGGTAATGGATTGAAGGAGGCATGCAAATGCCATTCTGTTACTTTGGGTGGTGATTGTATTTTCCTCTAGAGAAGCAGATGGCACCCACCGAGATAGTTAGCTCCCTAACAAAGGGACAATAATAGCTATGGCACATTCATCTTCTAGCAGCCACATTAGAGACACTTGTTAGAGAACCAAGCTGGTTTATCCTCATTGGCTGAGCCCTTGTCATCTTCACTGGCTCTGCAATAATCAGTAGATCTTGACCAAGAGACTTGCCAGTCTGGGTCACCGCAAAGGAGAGGTTTCAAGTTCCTTCACAGACTGGAGAATGGAAGAAGAAGAAGAATGGATGGTGGGAGAGCGGGTATTTGTTTTGGTTGTGCGGGGAGACTTCTGCTCCCTTCTGTTCACATTGGCAATTTCAGCTCCTTGCCTTCCATACAGTAAGAGAGTGCTCAGTGAACAACTAATATTCCTCCCCCCACCGGCTCTAGCTTTACTTTTACCCCTTTTCTCCCTACTGCAGTCTCCGAAAGGAAGACTAAATGAATCAGAATATGGAAATATCACCTACCCACTTGCCCAGAAGACCTCACACCCAAAGATTTCTAGAAAATCTTCCAGGTAAGACCTTTGCTCAAAGCAAGCAATAATATTTATGAAGACAATCCAATGTTCTGAAAGTGGTAGACATTAGATAATTAACATTATTCTTTCCTGGAGCAAACTCTAAACTGTATGCAAGTTTCATGTCTAAAAAATGTTCAGCAATGTTGAATTTAAACTGGATAGAAGAAATTAAGAATAATGGATATTTTCCTGGTCTCTATCAGTGACATACGTAACAACATCCTAAACTTGCTGTGTACCACTCTTCAAAATATTCTCTCTTTTTGGGGGTACTATGATTGAAAACAAATACCTATATGAATCAAAACTTGGGAAACAATGTCCTAAGAGATAAATTGAAAGATTTAGTCTAGAGTGGGGAGGGGGGAATAAAAGGGAGTCATGATGGCAGTCTACAAATGCTTGTCACACACAATAGAGATTATGTGTCTCTTGCTGGTCTAAAATTTAGAATTAAAGCCAATTGATGAAAATTGCAGGAAAATGACTTTCAGCTAAATGTTAACAGAACCTCTAAGACTATGAAGTATTTAACAGGTCGTCTTTGAAGCGTCTTCTTTGCTGATGCTGTTTTAACAGCAACTTGGCAATCTGATGAATTGAAAGAATTCTGAAATTTGATCCTGTGTATATATGTGAAAGCAAATGATTGATGTCCAAAGTCCATTCCAATAATATGATGTTGTGCCATATAGGTGCTGCATTGAAAGGTTATTTTTTAAAAAGGCTACATAACCTGCTCTATGTATGAGGAAGCCAACACATTTCAAAATAGCAGAAAGCACCTCGCTTTGACTAATTGGTACAACTATCTACTGAATGGGCACAAAACTGGATTTAAATAAGCTGTTCTCATGTTCTCAGAATTTGAATATCTCAAATATAATTTGAGACCACACTCTGGATCTATAGACTCTCATTTATTCCTTTCCACCTCATCTCAACCCACTCTCCTTAGTGAATAACTTCCTTATTTTTCCATGTAAATCAAATAATATTCGGTCTATTTATGCAAACTGATTAAATGTGAGTTGCCAAAAAAACAACAACAATAGCAACACCCTCAAACCAAACTGAATTGAAAGCCAATATTTAATTGTTGCTTTCTTCTGGGTCATCTGATAAACAGAAAGCAACGATGTTTTTCCTTAAAGCAAGAAAGAGGAATATGAAAAGTTGCATGAGGCTCATGAACATAACAAGCCCAACGATTGATTCAACATTATCTATGAACCCTGTTTGTCTTCTTTTGCTCTTTTGCTCCTTATACAGGCAAAGGGAGGAACCAACCCTCTATGAGAATTTAGACAACATGAAAGGGAAAAAGGAAGAGAAGGGTCAAAAGTCATCTGGGAAAGAAAAGAAACCTAAAGGCTCTTTGAAGAAAAAGTAATCATCACTGGCTCCATTCGCAGTGATCATTTGTCCTTGCTAATAACAATTTTGTCTAGAGGTTTACAGAATTGTAGAGGGCTGGTCCAACACATTTTGGTCATTGCATGGAAAAACCCAGCTGGCACTTTCTCCTTTCATCACTTCATTCTCTCTTGTCCCTTGGTCCCTTACATATATTATTTTAAATTATCGTAGGCCTCTTAGATGTTTATTTCATTTGCATGTAGAATCTTGCACCCACTGTGATTGTGCAGATTGTGGTTCTCAGCCACCAATTTATTGCCTTGATTCCTTCATTACCTCCTAAACTTCCCCATCTTTCAGCACAACTACTAGCTAGATCTCTGCTCTTTTTGAGTCCGTGCAAAGTACCTTCTTCTTTAGTCTAAGATAAAGTGACCAGATTTTTTTTTTTTTAAGCGGGACGGGGCGGGCCGCCTGGGCGCCGCCATTTGTTTTGCCCTCTGCGCGTGCGCAGAACGCTGCGCATGCGCAGAGGGCAAAACAGCAAATGTCGGCGTCCAGGTGAGGTGGGGGGGAGGGGGGGAAGCGGGAGGGCGCTTGGATGCCTGCAGCTCGCGACAGGTAAGCTGCCGGCTGCCTCCTTTCCCCGTCTCCCGCCTCCCGTTCGTTGCTTGCCAGCCCGGCCGAAGGGAAGGCGGGAGGCGAGGAAAGGCCTCCCGAAAGGGAGGCGGGCTCCCGAAGCCTCCCCTCCTTTCGGGAGGCCTTTCCTCGCCTCCCGCCTTCCCTTCGGCCGGGCTGGCAAGCAACGAACGGGAGGCGGGAGACGGGGAAAGGAGGCAGCCGGCAGCTTACCTGCTCCAAGCATCCAAGCGCCGCGGTCTCCCGGTCGCCCGCCCGGCCCCAGGGCAACGGCGGCAGCGAGGCGACGGGGGGAAGAAAGGGGAGGGGGTTGAGGAAGGGCTGTTTGCGCCGCTCGTAAACTCAAAGCGGCGACGGCTCCTCGTCCCTCACCCCTCCCAACCGCAGCGGCGCCTCCGAGGGCGGGGCTAGAGATGGGGCGGGGGAAGGAGAGGAGGAGCAGCCTCCCTTCCCCCTCCCCCCAGCTTCCAGCCGCCGCCGGAGGAGTCAACAACGCGGGACGCCCGCCCGCTGCCAACGCCGCCCACGGCCGGCCCGAGCTGAGAGGCCTGCTGCCTTTCAGGCCGATTTTTTGAAAGAATGCCCTAGTCGGGCAAACTGTGAAAAAATCGGGACTTTTTAGAAGGCGGGCGGGACGCGGGACAAATGGTGAAAAAGCGGGTGTGTCCCGCCAAAATCGGGACGTCTGGTCACCTTAGTCTAAGAACTAAAACACCTGCTTGTGTTCCCTATACCTCTCCCAAGAGGGCCTAGCCCTTCCCATTTTTTAGAATGTACCCCTTATTAGGTGGTACAAAGCTTAGTGTGGAGCTGGAGCTGGCAAACCATGCACTTTAGCTTTGGGCCATTCCACTTATTGGACCCAGAGGCTGAATACAGTGCTTTTCAATAAGCATTGCTTCTGTAGTTTAAGCTTTCTAATCCAGTTTCTTCCTACTGTTTGTTGGAAACATCATCCAATCAAAGCTGACCATGTTCCATTTACAACTGGGAACCACAAGCTCAACAACTATCTGTTTATTCACCAACCTTTTGGCAATTGCACTCTGTAAATAATAGATTGGGTTGCTTTACTCTGTAAATAAACCAGATTTTTGTTTGGTATGTGCCTCTTCTCACTTTCTCAATATATCTATTTAATATATTAATATATTTTAATATAGTATAGATTTTCATGGCCAGGATAGCCTATGCGCAATTGTGGGTTGTGTGCCAGTTACACCCTTTCTTGGACCAACAATTCCGTATTCATGGTCATTCATGCCCTAGTCACCTCTTGTCTTGACTATTGCAACTCGTTCCACTACATGGGGCTACCCTTGAAAAGCACCTGGAAGCTCCTGTTTTTTTCAATATGCAGCAGCCTGCATGGTTTTGTGCGCACATGTATCGCCTCTCCTGCAGGAGCTGCATTGGTTGCCAGTTTGCTTCTGGGTGCAATTCAAGGTGCTACTTGTCACCTTTAAAGTCCTTCATGGCTTGGGACCAGGTTATCAGAGGGACCGTCTCTTGCCAGTCATATCCACCCAACCCACTAGAGCAGGGAGGCAAGGAATGTTGCGGGTCATGTCCCCTAAGGAGGTAGGACCCAGAAGAAGGACATACTCCATGGTGGATCCCTCTCTTTGGAATATCATCCCTTCAGAAATTACACTCCCCTCCCCCCATTTTGACACTCTTTTGTAAGGCCCTGAAGATTTGGTTTTGGCAGTGGACCTGGGGAACCCAGAGTGGGATGGAGCCCATCAACTGGCTTATTTGACTGTGTGTTGTAGCCGGGGGTGGATGGGTGGGTGGTTATTTTTTATTTTTTTTAATTTTCTTTCTATATTGTATTTTTATTGTTTGTAAACTGCCCAGAGTCACTGTGAGCAAGTAGGTGGCTATATACATTTTCTAAATAAATATTAACTAGAATTTGAAACAGATTCCATGAGGGCTCTTGGATAAGTATGTGAGTCAGGGAGGGATCCGTATGAGCTCGTAGACAAGTAACAAATCTGTCATTGGCTAAATAAAAGCATTTGCGCCTTCTACTTTCTAAGTCTGCCACTTTTTGGATTTTTAAGGTTGTTCTCCGCTCCCCCCCCCTCCAGATATGTATAAAGCTAGTGAACACTGAAATCAGCATATATTCGCCACCAGGTGGAATTGTGACATGGATATAGGCTATATTTCAGGCAATCCTGAGACATACCAGGTAATGTGTAATATTAAAAATAAAATATCACTGTATTTTTAATTTATTCTGAAACCATTTAGTCCTCTGCATGAGTTTGAAGGGTGAGGAAAAATCAAAAGATACTTGGATTAAAATGGGCTAGGGGAATGTAGGGATCAGAAAAATGCTTTGCAACAATATTCAGCCTACAGGTAATTCCTTAATTTACAACCATTCATTTAGTGACTGTTCAAAGTTACAATGGCGCTGAAAAACTGACTTATGACTGCTTTTCATCCTTATGACCATTGCAGCATCCCCGCGGTCACGTGATAAAAATCCGGTCACTTGGCAGCTAGCATGTATTTGTGACAATTGCAATATCCTGGGATCATGTGATCACTTTTTGCGATATGTTTGGAGAAGCAAAGTCAATGAAGTGAAGCCAGATTCACTTAACCGTGTTCTAACTCAACAACTTGCAGTGACTCATTTAACAACTGTAGCCAGAAGAGCCAGAAAATGCAGCAAAACTCACTTAAAACAACTGTCTTGCTTAGCAACATAAATTTTGGGCTCAGTTATGGTTGTAAGTCGAGGACTACCTGTACCCACCCAGATTCTGTTAGAATTGGGGCAGATTATAAATATTGAAAATAAAAATGTAAAGCATTGATTTTCTCTGCAGAGCCACTGATTTGGTGGATATCCCACTGATTCCCTATCCACTTTTTGTATTACTGTTCAAAAAGTCCAGAAACCCCCACCCCACCCCCACCAAAAGATACCATAATTCCATATTCCTTGGGAGTTTTTTCTATCACCACTGCCCTCTTGTGGTATATCATCAGATTACATTTTTTTGAAATAGCTGCTTGAGAAAGTGTCAAGGCATTTTCATACGTGTTCATCTACTACAGCCACTAGTACCGTATATTCTGGCGTATAAGACGACTTTTTACCCCTTGAAAATCTTCTCAAAAGTCGGGGGTTGTCTTATACGCCGGGTACGAAGGCGCAGCATGTGCAAAGTCTCCCCGGTTGCTATGGCTGCACCGGGGAGCCCGCGTCCTTGTCAACGATGGAGATGCTGCGCGCGCAGGAGGGGCCGCGGAGCAGAGGCGCCTGGCGAGCAAGGCGAGTGGCGACATCGGCGGCAGGCTCCTGCCTGTGTCTCCCACCTGCCCGCCTCTCATTCTTTTAAATGCTAAGGCAAGAGGCGGGCAGGCGGGCGGGAGACACGGGCAGGAGCCTGCCGCCGATGCCGCCACTCGTCTCGCTCGCCAGGCGCCTCTGCTCCGTGGTACCTCCCGCGCGCGCAGCGTCTCCATCATTGACAAGGATGCGGGCTCCCCGGTGCAGCCACAGCGACCGGGGAGACTTCGCACATGCTGCGCCTTGCGCGAAGGACACGCCGGAGCAGCAATAGCGGCGGCGGCAGCGCGCTCTCTCCTTCCCTCCCATGTGCGTTAACCCTGGCGGCGGCACGGTCAAGGACTCAGCCGGGTGGCTGGAGCCCCGCGGGAGACGGCAACAGAGGCTCCTTCTTCCTCCTGCAGGGAGAAAGAAAGAAAGAAAGAAAGAAGGAAGGAAGGAAGACAGACAGACAGACAGACAGACAGACAGACAGAAAGAAAGAAAGAAAGAAAGAAAGAAAGAAAGAAAGAAAGAAAGAAAGAAAGAAAGAAAGGGGAGGGAGGGAGGGAGGGAGGGAGGGAGGGATGAAGGAAGGAAGGGAGGGAGGGAGGGAGGAAGGAGAGGAATGTTAGATGGGAGGGTGGGAGGAAGGAAGAGAAAAAAGTGAGGGTGGGAGGAAGGAAGGAAGAGAAAAAAGTGAGAGGGAAAAAAGGAAGAAAGAAAGAAGAAAAAGAAGAAAGAAAGAAAGAAGAAAGAAAGAAAGATGTTAGGAATGAAGAAAGACAGAAAGAAAAAGAAAGATGGTAGGAGGGGTAGTCTTATACGGAGAGTATATCCCAAATTCTATATTTTAATTGGAAAAGTTAGGGGTCGTCTTATACGCCCAGTCGCCTTATACACCGGAATATACGGGTACTGAAGTTTGAGTTGGTTAAGAGCTACCCAGTAGAAAGAGAGTCTTTTCATTTTATCTACTGTAATCATTCCATTATCTCCTGCAGCGAAAGTGTATGATTGATGTTATTATCTGGTCTGAACAGGTATTTTTTGAAAATTGCCACTGCTTTACTGACTTTTTTGGTACACCGTCTAAGATCTATTTTATCCTGAAGGTGTTTTCTCCCCCCCCTTTTTTTTTTAAAGGTAAGCTCAGCTCTCAGTGACTTCTTGGACTAGAATAAGAGGGTTGGAAAGGATTTTGGAGGTCTTCTAGTTTAACCCCTGCCCAAGGCAGGAATCCTCAATACTTTTTTGGACAAATTTCTTGAAAATCTCTAGTGAAGGAACAGCCACAACTAGAGGAAGCCAACTGTTCCACTGCTAAATAGTTGTCAGGATATTCCTCCAGATTTCCCCCTGACAAGCTTCCACTGCTTGCCTTATCCTCTGGTGCTATGGAGAATAAATCTACACCCTTTCCTGTGGCAGCCCTTCTAACTATCACGTCTCCCCTTAGTCTTCTTTGTTAAGCTAAACATATCTAGTTCCTTTACCTGTTCTTCATAGGATTTAAGAGTCTAGACCAGTGGTTCCCAAACTTTTTCAGTCCACCGCCCCTTGGTGCTAAACACATCCTCAGTGCCCCCCACACCGTATAAATAGTATTGTTTGGAATAGCGGTTTGCACGACCCACTAAGGAAGATAGTAACAGTAAAATTCAAAACTGTAACAATTAATTGCACATTTATTCAAATCCAATTTAAAAATCTTTTGTTAATTCAACAAAATTGTTGAACATGATTCAGTGATACCAGGTTTTCAAAGTCTGATAGTCATTTATCAAGAAGCTTAGTAACTACCAGTGATGGGTTCCTACCGGTGCGGTCCACTCTATAGCACCGGTAGCGGCCCGCTGATGATGTCACAGTACCGGTGTGGTTGATTGCCGGTGCCTGGGTGCAACCATTTTTTTAAAAAATATATTTTTTTAATTTTTCTTCTGCGCATGCCCAGAAGCCGAGCTTCCGACACTGCGCATGCACTGCCTTCCTACCCCACAGTGAGTCCAAGTGGGGAGGATGGCTGAGGGAGCGCGTGAGACACTGAAAGAAGGGGCGGCAGGACCTATCTCAGTTCCACTCCCTTCAGCAGTCCAAGAAGCCACGAACGCGCGGGTGATGATCCCAGGCATTTTTGCACGTTCAAGACTTCTCGAGCTTCTGAGGGGAGGGGAAACAGGCGGCAGGAGCCTAGGATCATCGAATGGAGAGAAGCATTCAGGCCGGACGGAGCCTCCTAGAAGAACCGCTGCTGTGGTCTTGCTGCTCCCGCTGAGGGGGCTGCATTGCGGGTGGGCAATCCACCCTGCTTCTCCGGCTGCTGCCAAGCTCCCAAGGCCCACGCCCACCCGATCACATGGCTGGCAAGCCACACCCACAAAATAAGCCACGCCCACAGAGTGGTAGTAAAAAAATTAGGAACCCACCCCTGCTCTGGGCCCATAACCAGTGTTAATGTATTAGCAGAGTATTCCTTGTGTTACCAAGGTTGTGCATACAGAAACGTTTAGATTGAGATCAGTTGTGAATAAGTACTCAGCCACACACAGGTACACTAATTTGAATTAAAGTTTACTTTAAGAAATAGCATTTTCCTATAAACAGTCCAAAGTCATACACTTAATAGTCATAACGACAATCCAAGTATTATCCAGTACAAATACATTTTAGCTATAATACATAATTACAACACAGAGAGAAAATGCAGAGCATACATACTCTAGGCCTTGCTCTAATAAGTAGCAGAGCATACACACTCTGAGTAGCAGAGACCAAAGACAAACAGAGAGGGACTCCCAGAGAAATAAGCTGTGAACTCTAGCTCCCTCTTGTGGCAGTCTGCAACACCTCAGCTAAACAGACACACTTCTGTTAAAAGCTAAACATATATTGTCCTATCCAATATTAGTTATGGTCAGAGACCTAACAGCTGTCTTGCTTAGTGACAGCAATACTGCAGTCCCAGTGGCCGGGACTGCACAAATTCTTAAGTGGGATGAGGCGGGAGTCCCAGGCAAGCAGGCAGGTGCCCCCCCCAGCAGGCGCTCTGGACACAGGCAGGCAGAGTGGCAGGAGTTGGAGTGGCTTCCAACTTCCTGCCAGCTTATCTGTTGGCTTTGCTTGTGGGGACCCATTTATTTTATTTATTTATTTTGTCAAGTACGTATTTGATAATATACATAAGTGTAACATTATTTGAGTACATAAGATGGGTACAAATACAAGGGAACATTTGGACAGGGATGGTAGGCATGCTGGTGCACTTATTACATGCCCCTTACTGACCTCTTAGGAATGGGGTGAGGTCAGTGGTGGGTTCCTACCGGTGCGGTCCATTCTATGGCACCGGTAGCGGCCCGCTGGTGACATCACAGTACCGGTGCTCAACGCCCACAGAGTGGTAGTTAAAAAATTAGGAACCCGCCCCTGGTAACTACTAACTTAATAAACTCAGTAAAATTTAGTAACCACTGTTCAGTAAATTCTTAATCGATGGATGAGTTTGATGAAGTGATACCAGTTTCCCAATCACCACATTCAGTAATCTGGAGTCGATTTCTTTGCTTGGAGAGAAGTTGGATGACCACACTGAAACCACGTGCCACTAAATATGATGTTGGAAATGCAACAAGGAGCTTCTTAACCACTGTCTATAGTGCAGGATAGCGATCAGAAATTTCCTTCTGTAACCAAAACTCTTGGTACAAATTCTTAAAACTTTGGCTTCAGCTCAATGCCATTTTGCAGCTATTAGTTGTTCCTCCACTACCCCATCTTCCTCAGAATCTGAAAATGGATTTATCACCCAATCTAGAATTTCCATCAAAAGATCCTGATATCGCTCAGACATATCTTTATGCAGTATGTCCAAATGGTCACAAAAAACTTGCAAGCTCGGAAATTGGTATAGCTCGTGACGGCCTATATTGCGCTTGAATAGAGTTAACTTTGAAATAAACGTAGAGATGACAGATTTGGCCTTAATAAGATTGACCTCATTTCCTTGCAACTGCAAATTCACTTCATTGAACTTTGCAAACAGTTCTGATAAATAAGCAATGTCATGCCTGATTTCTTTGAGGAACTGTTGCCTATCCTGGCAAAAGTCAGGCTTTAAACAGGAATGGTTAACATAATTTGTAAGATCAGAAAGGAAACTGCAGGGAGTAGAGTGTATTTATTACATTTGTATGCTGCCTGTAACAACTTCAAATCTTGACTCTACAATAGTGCTAAAAAGATAGAAACTTTTGTTCCCAGCTGCACATTTTACAATTCAGAACTGGGGTTTATCATTGTCTGGCACATCACGGACTTCCCACTTGTGTGCCAGCAGGTGTAAGTAGAGTGGAAATATTCTTCACCTTCTAGCTCTTGCAACTTAGATTTTGTTGACACTACACTGAGAATCCAAGCAGGTTTGGCATCTGGCAAAGCATCCTCCAGCATCTTTATTTACAAGAAATTATCTGGGTCTTGTATAAAACCTTGCAGACATGGATATGGAAAATATGTCTACCTTTGTGGGGAGGGTTACAAGGTAAGCTAGAACTTCCTGGGGACAAGAGAAAGCAATTCAAGTTGCCTTCAGATAGAATAGTTGTTCTGATTTTCATGCTTAATATACCAGCCATTTTGTGTTAGGGCGTCTTCTTATAGCAGCCATTTTGTGAGATTATTCTTCACATGCTTTAAAAATCCTAAATGTGCCCAACAGGCCGAATTACCACATTAATTATTCCTTTTCACAGACACTGGTAGCTATTATTTATATAGTGTTTTCATTTAGAGAAAACAGTAAACTTATTTAAAAATAAAAACTCTGAAACTATCTGCCAGCAAATATGATTGTTCTCTTAATACAGCTTTTAAGGAAGAATCCTCAAGATAATAGCAAAAGAAAAGTTAAACCAGTTAACCAGACATTCAACCACTCTTCTTGCCAATACTTTGTTATTGAACATACCAGATTTTTAATCAAGTCTGTGGTAGGACATAAAGCATGCTTGGTTGGCTTTGTCGGTGGGTGGTATGGTAATGCAGTTTGGTCAAGCATCATTCAAGAACCAGTTGGTGGTTAAAGGCAGGTTTGAAATTGAGAGACTCTGAACTCGTCCTTAGTGCCCACCCCCCAAGCTAGCTGTGTAGCTATGGGCTAGTCCCTTTCTCTCCATCCTAGGAAAAAGGCAACAGCAAAACACTTCCAAACAGAACTGCAAAAACTGATAAATAGAACACATTCTTATGTGGAAGATGGGAAATGGAACTACTCTGAAAAATGGGGAAAACCCCAGTACTCAGATGCACTGCCACCTGCTCTCCCTTTCCTCACAACTATAGACATGCTTTAAACACAAGTAGATGTTACAGTGAACTGATCTTTAAAAGTATTCAAATGGGTAATTTTTCTCCTTTTTGCATAAGTACTGTCTGGTGAAAGAAATCCATCCCTTAAAAATGAAAAACAAACACAGCCGTATCAGAATGAGTTTTGGACCAGATTTTATTTAATAAAGATGTTAATCACAAGGCAACCAAGTTACATAGATAAAAGTATCATAGCACTTGCAAAAGTCCTGTGACCCATCTATTCCTGAGATGAGATGTTCAATAGGAAACAGGGAATGGAAAAGTAAGTCAAAAATGAAAAATGGAAGAGCCAGGGATTTTATATATAAGGCATGACACAGACCCATCAGAAACTTAACAGCAACAATTTGATCTACTTAAAAAAAACCAGCCCCGAGAGAGAAAATTGCATAACGCAAACCTCTTTGTTTCTCCCAGTAAACATCTCATCCATCAGGATGGGATTAAGTATCTAAGGGAACTCCATTCAATAAAGCCAATTCCTACTGTTGATATTCTCAGAAAAATGGAGCCACATTAGCTAGAAAAGGTCCTTTAGGGAGGGATGAGTTAGGAAGTTGACAAGGGTGAAGTTGACAACTGAAAAGAAATCCCAAGAGAATATTTATGGGCCTCAAAGGTACAGTATCCAAAAGCCCAGAAATCCGATTCTGTCAGTCATCTGCATGGTTCAAGGAGGCAATCACTCTCATTTCTTTGGCTGTTTGATGAGAAGACTATCGCTGGAAGAGAAACAAAGACATAACAAAGAATTGTGAGAAACGTAACACAATATGGGCTTGGGGACCAAGCATGAAATCAAGCCTTAATGTTTATGGTTAACACAGAACAAGAGTAATTAAGGGTTTAAACATATATATGTAATTTGGTAGATTAATTCCTTGAGGCAGAAAAGCATATTTGTCCAATGCTGTTGTTTAATTTCTACATTTTGTAATTGTTGTTTGGATATAGAAATTTTGTATTTTTTCTATTTTTCTTCAGCCTGCTCCATGATGGGAGTAAAGGTAAGTTAATTCATAGCTTTGGATAACTGATTTTATTAAGGGAAGAGAGACAATGATGTCAAATGTCTGAGAAATTTACTCTGAATCCCTTTGTAACCAAACCTTGCCTAATTGACTCATAAAATAATAGTCATTTAAATAAAATATGCTAAGAATGGAACACTAAAAAACCTTCCTTTTCTTTTTTTAACTTCATTTATGGAAGACTATAACAAGCTGTTCTTGAACATGTTCCTTCCCACTTTTTCAACATTTTGTCCTAATGTCATAATCACTGCATTATCATTATCAATTTTATATGCAACCTGACTCTTAACAAATCTGGATGGTTTATAAATTATTAAACACTATTAAAAAGAAAACCTCAAATGAAACATAAAGGTAGCAGCTTACTGTATTAATGAATACATATTTTATATAAAAGATTCTACTTAAATATGGTACGAGAACATAACATTTCAAACTACATTCTAAACTACATACCTTTTTTTAGGTAAACATTTAAATGAGATCTGCTCAATTCATATGAAGATGCCAAACTATTGGTCCTTCCTCTGTACTTTTATGAACACCTAGTTGCTATGAAACTATTAACGGAACTGGAGCACCAGCTAAAGGCTGCTGTCATAGATGTTCTGGGAAGCTGTACCTAGTTTGTTCATTTTGGCATTTCGCTTTCTATAGTTTGAAAGTAAGTACAATAACTTTGTAATAATATTAGCCTGGAGAAAAGATAGCCTTGAATTCACAAACTTATAGCACTTTGGAGATGACAATGACTACGCTCTTGTACCCTGGATGGAGTGCTTGGTCAAGCTGGACACAGAGCAACTTTCCATCCAGTTTCAGCTGAAAATAACCAAGAGATTTTCTATTTTCAGCAGAAGAAAAAGGAAGAGAGGTGGCTTCATCTCCTCTTGACCCCACTATTTGTCAGTTCAGGATTTCTCCATAGAAATAAAAAAAGCATGTGGAGCTTAAATTTTTTCATAAACTACCTTTCTCAAGGGGGAATCAAAAGTTTGGATCAGAAAAATAGCCTGCCTGTCCTCCAAAGTGGGTGGGGAAAAAACTAAGCAAAACCCATCCAGGCAGCTCATAAATCACAGCCCTTGTGGCTGCCTATAAGCTAGAATCAAGCATCTGTGGGAGACTGTTCATGCATCAGGGCAGTTTAACCTAACAAGGTTCCACAATCTACAAAGAGGAGCCCAAACTTTTCTTATGTAGTTTCTTTTTCCAAAGAGCAAAATCTCTATACAGACATACTGATCAGGAGGAGAAGCCAACCCAAGAAAGTCTTACTTTCTGTGGGCTTCTCTCCTCACCATTATAATTCCCAGCTCTCTAAATGACTCCATATTTGCCATAGTCCTGTTTTACATCTATCAAAATCTAGGAAGATGATTCATCAAGACCAGAGGTCTTCAAACTTGGCAACTTTAAGATTTATGGACTTCAACTCCCAGAATTCTCCAGCCAGCTATGCTGACTGAAGAATTCTGGGAGTTGAAGTCCACAAGTCTTAAAGTTGCCAAGTTTGGGGACCCCTGATCAAGACTTTTAACTAATTGAGGTTTGTGTATGGATAACATATAGACATTGCAGGAAAAAAGCACTATTTCAGTTGATGCCTTCTCAGAACAAGAACTTCTCTTTCACTCTCACAAGAGTGGGACTGTGTATTCCAAACAGCAGATGCTGCAATTTCTACCGCCTACAGCTTTTATAAATATATCATGTAGCGTTACCAAATGAATCAGAAATAACTTCAAGTCATTTTCTCAAATCAAAAACTGCATGAAAGAGATGTTGTGTCTTACCTTCCTCTGGATCCGGATCAACACATAGTAGCACCAGAAGAGAGAGGACAGAGAAGAAGAAAAAAAGATTAGAAAAATTTACAATGGCTGCTGAACCTCTGTGTTTATGACACATGCTTTGGGAACTGGATTTATGCTACAGAGAGCAAGATATATTATTATGTTTATATTCTTTGCTCTTCTTCAAAAAAGCAGCATAAAAGAAACAGCTTCCTAGTCCCCATCCCACCACTTTTTCAGAGGAACTGCAGTCTTTTGAACTTTCCCTAAATCATCTTAAGCTACAACTCATCACTGGGGAAAATCTAAACTCTGTAGATCAGTTACTTGGATATTCACAAGCCACTCACCTTGTAAAACCTTCATCCTGTAGATTAAGCACTAAATTGTCAGCTGTAAGATATACACGGTTTTGAGATGCTGCAATCTGTAAAAGTTCAGGGCAGTGGATAAAAAAGGCAGTTAGCAGAGACCCTGAAACACATTTGGGGGGGGGGGTTGGCAGAAATATACCTAAGCACAGAAGTTTATTTCAATATTTAGAGGATCCTTCCCCAATCTCATCCCCTCCAGGGGTTGGGTAGTTTTAATTCCCATGATCCCCTTCAAGCATGGTGCATGAACATAATGAAGTGTAGTGTAACCAGAATGGAGTGGATTGGGAAAGACTGATGTAATAGCAGCTAAACCATGAGAGTCACCATGCACAAGAAAAAAAAGCAAGGTCTCTGTAGAAGCATGCTATGGACAAAATTATCTCTTCCCTTTTCAAAGTTTATTAATTCTTTTGATGTCCTCAGTATGGGCTGTTTGATCAGATCCCAGAACACAGACAATGGGTGTGGAATTTTAATTTGTTTTCTGTCACAAATTTCAGATAGATCCAGGTCCATCAGTATTCTAAACGCCCGAATTCATTCTGCTTCTCCATCTGTGAGCCTTTTCCTAGTCTGTGACACATGTTCTGCAAGTGACCACGACTGGGCATAGCCCGTTGAAATGATGTGGGCCTGCTCTTACAACAAGAGTCAAAGTCTTCTTGGCTCTTGCTAAGATGGGGAGATCAGCAGGCACTGATGGTAAAAATGAACATTAGGAGAAGCATATCATATTCGCCTTGGATTCATCACTTGGCCTGGTACAATGTGAAAGCAGCAGCTGAGGGTGTGTGTGTGTGTGTGTGTGTGTGTGTGTGTGTGTGTGTGTGTGTGTGTGTGTGTGTGTGTGTGTGTCTGTGTGTGTAAGCAAATCCACTAGTCTAATACTCACCGTTTTGGAGATATTCTGAGCAGCACGGATCTTGCGCAGCTTGATATAACCTGGGTTCCTGCCGAGGGCTTCTCCAAGGTGAGTAATCAGTTAAGGTTGCATTTCTTAAAAGTTTTTAACTCAGGCTCATCTTTTGCCATCCCTACAGCTATGTTTAAGCTGCATCACTTTACCTGAAACCACACTATGTGAAAATTAGAGTGCTCTTGCATTCTACTGCTGCATCCAAAGCGCCTGAAACCTGTAGCAATCTTTCCCTCTCACATCAAAGCAAGGATATCATTTTAGCAGCTGTGGCTTCACCTTCAGCCTGAACAATCTTCTGCCTTTGTTCTTGCTTTGCTTTTTCCACAAGGAATTGTGCTCGCTGAGCCTCCTGCTGGGCTAGAGTACAGAGAAAAATTAGTATTTTGGCAAGAACCAGAGTCATGAAATACACATGTGGAAATGCGAGATGTTGCTAATTACTTATGGTATTTATTAAATATTCAGTCACAAATAAATTATGGATTTTTCATCTTGGAAAGCCAAATGTAAATCTCCAGCTTTTTAGATAGTCTTCAATTTTATATTCTGCCTTTATTATTTTTATAAACAACTCTAGCCAGTGAACTTATCTAATATTATTTTCCTCACAACCCTGTGAGGTGAATTAGGCTGAGAGTCAGCGACAGCCACAAGGTCACCCAGCTAGTATTATAGTGGATTACATCATATTACAATAAATAAATATTTATTCTTTATTTGAAACAGGTCTCCCCAAACTCTTCAACTGCTTCATAAAGTTTCAGATTTTTCATCAACCCCCAAATATTTATATGAAAATAATACTGACAATAATACTACAAACAACAACAGATAGGCGAATAAAAATACCAAATCCGGTCTAAACATTAGGCTGACTGTGCAATCAACCATAATAATAAAAGAGATAGTGAGACTGACCATTTGGAGAACCCCAATTTAAAACAAGAACCCAACCTTTTTTCATGCAGAGAGCTAATATAGTGCTGTAGGAAGCATCATTTTAAGAGTGGGATCAGAACACTAGTTATTCTTCCAATTGCTTACATTAAATTACAATATGACTGGCATTAAACTGATCTCATTTTAAAAAATACTTTCAGAATATTCAACTTTAAAATTAACTGATTTACACCTACACCTTGTCTCTTATAAAAATTATGTGGGAAGTAAATTCAATTAATGTAATGGTCTCAATATTCCATTCTAGCTCATCATTGCTTTCTTATCAAACAAAATGGAAAAAACCCAACCACTGAGTGATCTGACATTAAATCACAGGGGGTCTCCTGTGGATAATCTGGAATACAATTCAGGAGACAGGAAGAGCAGGAATTAAAAGACAGGGGGAAAAGTATGGCTGTCACAGAAAGCAAAAGACAAAAGGACCAAAGACAGGAGGCGACATAATACAGGTGGTTTCTGCTACAGTCTGTGGCAAGAATAAAAGCAAATGGTTCAAATGACAACACAGGCTTGCAGCAAAACCTGGCAGAAAGGATTGTCATCTGAAGCTTCAGTAAGATGTATGTGAATCATGGAATAAACAGCCCTCCTTCAGAAAAACAGGCAATTAAAAATGACATTGGAAAATGATGTAAAGTGTGCCTTCTAGTGTTCTTGTCAATCTTACCAGTAGTAACCATAGGTGGTGTCTGTTCCTATATAACAAAGTAACATGCTACATAAATATACTTTTGTGCATTTCTGTTCTCTCCTGTTACATCTGTTTGCACTCAGAAACTCAAGGTGAACTGCATACACCCTATTCTGGATCGTAAGACAGGAGAATTGGTTACTACAGAACTTACCAATATTTTGAGCAGCTGCCCACCTGCCTCTCATATGTTCACGTGTTGAAAGAATTTTTCAGGAATGTTTTTCCCTGCAGCCCTTTGCTAGCATGATCCTATTTTCAAACCCAGTCTTCTTTTTTCTGGTTTCTCCAGCTGTTACAGTTTCCTTTAACTTAAGCATCAACTCACCCACTTGCTTGGATTCAACTGCTGCCGTGTATTCTCGGCTAAAACTCAGCTCTGTGATAGCTACGTCATCCAATATAAGGCTAAAATCCTTTGCTCGCTCCGTCAGTTCCCGTCGGATAAGCAAAGATACCTGAAAAAATAAACCTAGAGTTCTTGCTCAAGGAATTTCCGTTTGCCCAGAAAAAGTCACAAAATCATAAAAGTCATAGAATTATATTGCTGAAGTGGCCATTTAAATCCTTGCACTATCCCTTTGGTACAAGAACCTATCCCCCTCATGCGCCAACACATCTCAGCAAGAGGACTCCATCACCTGTCTGATTTGATTCTACTGTTAAACTGCTGTTACCATTTGATATTTAAACGTAATATGCCTTCCTGTAATTTTGGATAGTGGGACGGACAACATTTAAATCTAATAAACAAACTTAAAAAGTCATAAATTGGAACTGTCCTTTAAAGTGTTTTTCCCCTCAATGTCAGCTTTTGAGATATCTGAAAGGTGCCATCATATCCTTCACTTTTCTCTTTTAAAGACTAAATATTCGCTATCCTTTCAGTCTCTTTTCATAATACCTTGTTTCTAATTATCCAATGGTCATCATTGCCTTTTTCTGACCTTATTTATTTTGTAAATTCTTACATTCTTAAGAAAAATAGGTTTTTCTAAAATGATTGGCCATAATAATTCTTAAAGAACTGGGCATAATACTGGCTTTTCAAGATGACTGCTGCACAGTAAGTTTCTTTTTCCCCTCTTACCGATGATCTGCTAATTTCACTGCTAAAGCTGGTTCTTTGGCAGTGCTGCTCCCTGGTTTTGAACAGGAGCACTTAGGAGTGAGCCAACTTTTGGACAATAGTTGACCCAGTGGGCAAGGGGGTGGGGGGTCTCGAAGATTCCAATTCTCTCTGGAAGCGATCAAAAAGTCATTGGGCGTATCCATCTTCCTTCCTGTCAAGCAGTTTCGTTTTCTAAGCACACTGGAATTTTAACTTTAACTTTTTGACTTGTTTTATTTTGCTGTGTGTTTTAAAAGTTGATTAACGGTTGGTGCTGATTTATTTCAACCCCTTGCTGGACTTGCTTTTTTTCTTTTGATATATGTTGTTCTGGATATCCTGTCCCTTCCATAAACACCACGTTTAGCTGTGGGTTTAAGAATTCTCAGGCTCTCATCACTGGTTTCTGTATTTTGTGAATTTGCAAAGAACATGGAGTTTATTTCCATTGAACTTTTCTTATAATCTTGGATTGAAATATAAAGACAAACATACTTGTTCCGTGCTACGTTTCATAGATTAAGATGGCTGAACAGTTTCTGAAACCTGAGAAAGCAGGGTGGTAAAATGTGCAGCTCCTAGCTGGATTCCTCTCTCGAAAACTTGACAAATTTTAATGATCGTTAAAAGAATATTAAATCTAAAGCTTTGTCTTTGGATGTGGATGAAGATACACAGAAGGACTTTGATCCAGTTCCAGATCAAAGAGATAATTTCATGGCTGGAGAACCAGCAAAGTGGATTTTATCTGCTGTTTCGAAGTTTAAGTCTGCACATTCTTTTAACTTGGCTTTGACTACAAGGGAAAGAGATAGATTCCTACAAAGTCTGGGGAAGACTGGATGGATTTATTACGGTTAATTGGCAATTACTTATTGCACTTTGATCAGAAGATAAGACCTATTTTGGAGACTGAATTTACTATATTTAATTAAACAAAAATTGACTAGAGAGGATATTAAGAAACAATAAGGATATTTGATCCAGGACGATTTGTTTATAACTTGGGATGATTTGGGATAGATAAGATGCCGTGGTAAATTCACTACGAGTGGATTACAATAATAGCCTGTTAACAGAGAGTTTTGAAACTTTAATTTTGTTTTGTTTCACTAATATCGTTTTTTCTGTTAACTACTTGGTCATTAATATAACATATAGAAAACAGGTCAACAAGTTGCAAATAGATTTAGTAGTTTAAACATTTTTGGGTTGTTTTGCAAGGGGTGGGAACTAATGTTGTAGTAATATATTAATCAGTATTCAACTAGAGGGAATAATGTGTGTACAATGTCTTTTTGAGACACCTTTTTAATGCTTTGATTCTTTTGTGTTTTGTGGTTTTTTTTGTCCTTTTGGAATTTTTTTTTTAGTTCTGTATTTTGTATTTTAACCTTGTTTTGAATAAAATATAAACTTGTGAAAAAAGAACTGGGTTTAATAATCAATGCAGGATCTGAACAAAGCAGAATAAAAAATATCCTAAAATTACATTTACTACTTTTGCAGTCACATTGCACTACTTGTCTATGCACATCTGCTACCAAGTCAGAATACTTCTCACTAAATTTCTTGTCTAAAGAAAATTTACAAAAGATCTCATTTGTTCCCTAAATAATTGCTTAATACATAAATCATCTGCAATCAGCAAACTACTGGACACAGCTATGAAAAGTAGGATTAAGTGCAGGAACACAGGTCTGGTATGCGAAAAGGACAAACCTGAGCTCGTTGGGTAATGAGCTGTGATGCATTAAACTTTGCTACCACACTTTTGAGTACTTCATTGACAATGGAAGGAAGAACGCGTTCTTCATAGTCTAGTCCAAGTCGCTGATATAAGCTGGGCAATTCTGCAGCATTAGGTCTTGATAGAACACGCAAGGAGATATTCACCATCTGCAGATCTAGAGTCGAAATTAAGTCAACCACAATCTCTAAAGTGCATTATATTTTATTTCTCAAATCTGATTATATATCCAATTACACCACCCAGAATCAGTTATTCTGAAGTCCTAAATTTACATTCTGGCCAGAGAACTGTATGCTCTTGCATGAAGTACAAACAGAAGGATGTCAAAACTGATACAAAATGCAAAACTCAAAATTATGGAAGCACAAATCCTATCTATCCCACAATGCACCACTCATAGATTTCAATGATTTTGTGACATCATTCTTAGTACAAGTTTCACTGCAGCATTGTTATAAAGACTAAAGATAGAGAAATAACTACATACATAATCCTGACTTCTTAGGAAGTAACAACTCTGTTCTTACCTTTGGATCCTGTTGGTGAGGAAATTTTGCGGGGCCGGGCTCGAATATCATAAATTACTGGATACTGGAACCAAGGAATTCTGTGGAGATTAGCAATTATTATAACTGAATGAGATGTAAAAAATAATCCTATGCCTCTTACTTGGAGATATAAATATTACCACATAATTTACATCTCACACTTTAATGGAAAAAAATTCTGAAGGTTTTAAGAGCACTATCTTAACAAAAAGAGAAATTATATCAATATGAGGGTTTTTTTCAGGGAAACTTAAAAAAATATCTTGCCAAGCTGAAGTAATATCAAATTAAATTTGGGGGAAATAGGATATATTTGGAAACATTGGTATGAGGATAATATTGCTTTGAAATTCCCTGGTAAATACTATTTTTTTTCTATTACACCACTCAATCCCCTAGATGAGTACCTGAAATGAAGTCCCTCTGCAAGAATAGTATCCTGCTGAACTCCACCAATGCGGTTGAAGAATATTGCTCTTTGACCCCCTTCCACTGTAGAAATCAAAAGCATTGTGGTGTTATCAGCAACAGTTGAACAAGAGAGAGAGAGATTAAAGAATTAAAGAATTAAAAAAAGTTACCGTACCTGTAAAGACAGACTCCCGGATTCCATAGGCTGCAGCTCCAGCACCCAACAGCAACTTTAAAGCTGTGCTCATCCCACGCGGGCCAGTAGGCAGGCGGCCAGCAAAGTCCTTCAGGCTCTGAGCCATGGCAACCTTGTTATGGAGGCAGGTTCACAATTACACAATTCTGCAAAATTTCTTTCTGATTAAGCTTGGAGGGAGAGGGGGACTGGTGTGCATGGAATATCTTATGTATGCAATTATCTCAGGATCAAGAATTCTGCACGGAGAACCACACCAACACGAGTGATGCTAACCACTTATACAGACCACGATAAACGTACTTCATATATATATGAAGTACGTTTATCGTGGTCTGTATAAGATGTTATGATAAAGCAGCCCTTCTTCACTGCTAGGTGTTCATTAAGGAACACCACCCCCTGCAGAAGTTGCAGGTTTCTTAAAAGCCACGCGCCCCGGGGTAATAAAAACGAATTCAGCCCCCACTGACTTCGTTCAGCACAGCTGTTAAATCATGAATAAAATCCCCCTCCCTTCCACAGCCCGCCCGTTTGAACGGTCTTATTAAAGCACCGAATCGATCAGCCGCTCCCTCCCCCGACATTAACTGCTGCCCCTTCACTAAAGAGAATTCATCCTCGGAGAAGCAGGCGGGGGCTCTAAAAACGCTTCTGCTTCTCTCAGAAATCCTCACGGCAGCAGCCTCCGAGGACAACCAACCCTCACCCTCGTTCGCCAGTCACGCCGCCGCGCCGGAGAGAAGGACACAGGAAACGGCGGGCTCCGAAAAAGTGTTTCCGGGTCAAGCGGCCGCGGCCGGAAGGGCTTTTCCCCTGGCGCAAGCGTGGCCTTCGAGCAACCCAAGGCAGCTAATGGCTCTCGAGCCCCGGAAGTCTAGTGGCGCTTCGTCGTTTGTGGCTCGGCCCGACTGGAAATGCAGCGCGGGCCCCTGCGAACAATGCGGGGCTTGGTTTCCACCCGGGGCTGTTCGAGCGCCTTGAAGCGAAAGGACAATTCGGGAACAGGAAGTGGCTGACCCTGGAAGAGGAAGCCGCTGAGCCTGGGGGAGAAAGGCACGAGTTCGCCGTTTTAAAGATGGCGGCGGACCCCGTGAGGAAGCGTCCCCGTCCGGAGGGGGGCTCTGCGGACGGTGAGGGGTTTGATCCCCGCCGCGCCGGGAAGAGGCGGCTGGTGGTGATCCTGGAGGGGGCGTCGCTGGAGAGCGTAAAGGTGCGGGCAGGCGTTGCTGGCCACTGTCCGGGAGAGTGTTGGGCAAACTTTTAAGCCCGGGGAAGAGTACGGAGAAGGGTCCGGGAGGAGAAGCGGCTTTAAACTTCCCTTCCGAAGCAGTCGCCAAAGTCAAAAGCTGCTTCGGGATGGGCGGGAGAGGCTTCATCACCTTTCTCTGAAATACGTTGGATTTAATCTGTGTGCGGGACAAAGATCCTATTCTGATGGCAGCATTTCTCGGGCAGCAATTCCCAAGCTGGTTATGTCCACGTGCGGGGTGAGAGCAAGCACCGGAATCGTCACTCTGGATTCTGGAAATTGTAATCCCAACGTACCGTATTTGGGCGGCTTTTTAAAAAAAATGTCGGGAAGAAGAACCGAGGGGAGGTATTATCCTAATATGGAGCCCTATTATCAGAGGCGATATATTTATGCAATAGGTGTCTTTAGGGTCATAATTTTGTATGGGATGCAGAGGTCTTAGTTTCTGAAAATACTGTGTTAGATTAAGAGCACTGATAAGGGGAATTCTGTAGAGAAATAAAATTGCCATTTCCTCCCACAAATTCAATTTATGGAGTGCCAGAATAGAATAGAATAGAATTATTTATTGGCCAAGTGTGATTGGACACACAAGGAATTTGTCTTTGGTGCATATGCTCTCAGTGTACATAAAAGATGTAATTATAGAAGATGTGTTATACAGAACACAAATGTCTCTTGCTCATGAACCAATGGTGTAGAATCAGAGTGTTCAGAAGCCACATAGAAAAGTTTATCTAGTAGTATGGATGGGAGCTTTCTTTAATTTGGCACTGTTTTATTGTTTTAAGGTTGGGAAAACATATGAATTGCTTAATTGTGACAAGCATAAATCCTTGCTTCTGAGGAATGGCAGAGACCCTGGAGGAGTTCGACCAGACATCACCCACCAGGTATTCTATGCAGGTTTAAGTCCAGTTTTATGGCCCACCTCTGTTCCTGAAATACGAATTGGGAAATTAAATAAATGAAAAGGCAAGAAACTATGGTAATGCTGGCAATTCTATTTTTGAATCAAACCACAAATGCTCCTTTTTATTTTTTCACTATCAGTTCTTTGTTATATATATATATACTAATACTTTCTTCAGGAACTGCTCTTTCTCAATTATTCTTTACAAGTGTCATGAATTGTTCTGAGACAGGGGTGTCAAACTGGCAGCCCGCAGGCAGAATGTGTCATGTATAGGTCACGCCCACTCCAGCTCCATGAAGGGGAAAAACATAACGTGACAGCAATGTGACGCCGCGAGTTTGACACCGGTGTTCTGAGATATACTTCCTAGATTTTGCTTTTGAAATAGGTAACTCTATGATTTTTCATTTTTTAATTTAGAGCCTCTTGATGCTCATGGATAGTCCTTTGAATCGAGCTGGCCTTCTCCAAGTATATATCCATACGGAAAAAAACGTTCTTATTGAAGTCAATCCACAGACAAGAATTCCTCGCACCTTTGATCGTTTTTGTGGTCTTATGGGTAAGAAATGCAACTAAGATACATCGCCCTGAATTAAGTATACTGAGCAATGTTTGCGGATCTTTGTAGATCTTTATTAAACTAGTCTAGTTTGGGATCTTTTACTGATATAGGTGCACACTGTCTTGCAGAATGTTTATATGGGGTAGCCTAAATAGTTATATTTCCTGGTACTGTTAGTTTATAACCTGTCCACCATTTAGCATACCGTACTAAAACAATGGATTTTCCAGTACTGTTTCTGGAACATATTTGCCTTTTTGTTGAGCGTGGAAGTACAAGATATTTTGTATTCAGTACAAGTAAGATCTTGAGGAGCAATCAAAAGGTTGGAATTATACTGGGGATTTGAACTATAAAAAGTTGATGAAGTTCACTGCAGTTTACATGTAATTATAATTTAATGAAATACATGGATATGTTTATGTTCCATCTATTTTACATTTATGTCATTAACATTTTACCATGTGGCACCATTTTTAAAAGGGTCAAAGGCTCCATATATGGTCCTGAGTCTTACAGTCACTTGTGCTTTACATTGCAAATGTGAATCCATTCAATCTCTTAATGGGTTGACAACCTGGCTTCCTGTATGAGTCTGCATTTTAACAGTCCATTGGTCTGGTAAGAAGGCTAGAGAGCCATCATCTGGATTTAAAATAATTTAAATCACTTTACCTTTCTGAGGCTGATAAATGGATATTAGCTTTCCCTGTCAGGTCATATTTAATTCGTAGGTCATGAATTATGCATTAGTTTGTAGAAAAAGAAAATATTCTGAAAACCACTGCTTGTATGGGATAGTTGCAAGCAACTAACAGTATGTG
The DNA here is from genome assembly GCA_023053685.1 of Diadophis punctatus similis. Classification (NCBI taxonomy): domain Eukaryota; kingdom Metazoa; phylum Chordata; class Lepidosauria; order Squamata; family Dipsadidae; genus Diadophis; species Diadophis punctatus. The sequence continues at coordinate 98,562,922 of JALIGW010000002.1, forward strand.
CTTCTGTATTCTCAGTGTTTCTTTGTCTCTCCTTAGTCCAGCTGCTGCATAAGTTTAGTGTCAGAGCTGCTGATGGCCCTCAAAAGCTGTTAAAGGTAATAATAATTCTATGATTCTAAAGAAGATTAATTGTTTCTATTACCAGCTTAATCCAGCTTTTCTTCTGTAGGTGATAAAGAACCCAGTGACAGATCACCTCCCTGTGGGCTGCGCAAAAATAGGCACCTCTTTCTCAGCCCCTCAGGTGACAGACATGCATGACCTAGTCCCTACTACAGAGCCTATAGCCATAATTGTGGGAGCATTTGCTCATGGATCGGTAAGGACTGTATATGTTCTTAGACTCTCTTATTTGCAAGCCAGTGATCTCACCTCCATCTTAATTGAGGTTCTGGCAGCAAAGGTAATATAGGTAGCCCTTGACCTACGACCACAATTGACCCCAAAATTTCTGTTGCTAAGCAAGACATTTGTTAAGTGAGTTTTGCCCATTTTACAATCTTTGTTGCCATATTTGTTAAGTGAATCACTGCAGTTTTTAAGTTAGTAACAGCTGTTAAGTGGATTTGGCCTCTCTTGACTTTGCTTGTCAGAAGGTTGCAAAAGGTGATCACATGACCTCAGGACACAGCAACTGTCAAATATGAGTCAGTTGCCATGCATCTGAATTTTGATCAATGACCATAGGGAGGCTGCAACAGTTGTAATGTTATATTTTTCAGTGCTGTTTTATCTTCAGTTACTAAATGAATTGGTCTAAGTCAAGGACTACCCATATTGTCCTTTGTTATAGAACTGGATTAAGTGTCTTAACGTGTGCTGTAAACTTGGTACATTTCTATAAAGAGGGGTGGGAATACTAGTGGGATAGTGCTAATAGCCACTAATTATGGAGTTGATTTTTGAGTGCACCAATTTACAGAATTATAGACAAATCTGTTTTTTGGAAAGTTAGATCATTTGTCTAACTTATACTCACCTAGATATTAAACAATGTAACCTATATACTTTAGAAACTTGACTAACTGCCATTGTTCTCCTTTAGCTTAATGTTGACTACACAGAAAAGACCATCTCTATCAGCAACTATCCACTCTCTGCTGCTTTGACTTGTGCTAAAATCACCACAGCTTTTGAAGAAATGTGGGGAGTGGTATAAGCTTCCTGTTTTGCTTATAGATTTGTAGCCTATGATATTTTGGTCTAACAGGCTCTTTGTTGTAAATGTTATGTACTGTACCCTTATTTATGGGAAAATAAAGAATTTTTGTATATAGCAGTATAGCACGTATATACCGCTTCATAGTGCTTTACAGCCCTCTCTAAACAGCTTACAGAGTCAGCATATTTCCCCCAACAAACGGTCCTCATTTTACCAACCTTCGAAAGATGGAAGGCTGAGTCAACCTTGAGCCGGTCAGGATTGAACTCCTGGCAGTGAGTCCGCATGCAATACTGCATTTTAATCACTGCACCACCACAGCTCTTAATTAATGGTTAGCAATAGTTGCTGTATATTTCCACCAGGTTCCCCACCCCATCTCTTTTTCCTCCCCAAAATTATTTTAATCAAAAAATAAATATGAAACTGGTGTGGCCCAAAGCCCTAACTTCTGGCATCTTATTTATCAATTTCTTTAGGCCCTTTAAAATTTCCTCTGGGATTATAGAAAACTTCCTGGAGACTAATTTTCCTTTGTGATTTGCTAGGTTTTTGCTATGATAGTCACGCCCCAAGACAGTCATTTCACCTGTATTTCCAGTCTAAAAAAATATTTCCCTGCTTCTCCATGAACTATAGCAAGTCAGTTGAATAAACAGTTTTGGAGGCTAGAGACCACTGAATAACATCAATACCATCACTGTTTCCAGAGGTAGCCTCAGTTAGTCCCAGTGATTCCAAACTGACAAGATATGCATACTATGTTGTCACTTGCCCTCCTGAAGATGCCTGTGACCGTCTCCTCCAAGTGATCAGGAGAAATAGAATTATCGGAACAAACACTTTGGCTAAAGTGTACTCCCCACTGCTGAAACTGTACCAAGATTGGTATTGTATATAAGCAATTATCTGTACAACAAGAGAAGCGTACTCGGTTGCTGTGGTGCACTTCATTAAAGGCACAAGAACAAGTGGGTAACCATGTGCATCCAGGAGGCAAGGTCAATCTCTGAAGAATCAATATACCACATTTAACTATGTTCCTCATTTTTACCATGAGCTACAAATAACACTAGTAAGAATAGAAAAACAGTACCAGTTCCAAAATCTGGTGAAAAGAAGCAGCTGAAGCATGAATTAAAAACCAACTTGAACCAATTTTATCTAGTGGAATTGGAAAGTAAAAAAGTCAGGCAGATGCTCCATTCCTAGATGGCAGCTGGATCAAGTGCTTTACAATCATCTTGACACTGCAGAGGTGGAAGTGTCTGGGGAGAAGTTGAGATAAGGCAACCTGTAGAAAGGGTAAAGAGGTCTGCAGCCTGTTCCCCTCAGTTTGGGGTCTTGACCCATGTGCTCTTTCACCCCAGTCACTGTAATACAGTTTGTCCACAACAAATTTGGCAGGTGATGCTTCAACCATCCTGTAATAAATGCACACGTGGTACAATCTGAAAGGAAAAACAAAATAAGTCAACTAGATGTCATCCAAGACCACTATGCTCTAGTGCAGGGGTCTCCAATCTTGGCAACTTTAAGACTTGTGGACTTCACCTCCACAAGTCTTAAAGTTGCCAAGGTTGGAGACTCCTGCTCTAGTGACTAGTCAGGAATAGTTCTCTCACCTTTTGGCCGTTACTCAGCTTTCTTTAACTTTTCTTTTCGTGGCACAAATATTTTTCGGATATAAGGCAATGTAAACAGCAATATAAAGAAGAACACATGGCCTACGAAATAAATAGACACGTACACCTGCAAAAGAGGATGAGGAAGTCAGTGTGCTGTGTCTTTCTCCAGCCAGTAAATAGAGGGGAAATGCCCTCTTCTAGAGAATCTGGCTCCTTTGGTACCTGAATCCACTTTTCCAAGCTAAAGAGGCAAAATGGTACTAGAGAATATCCCATGAACATCCAGTGAATAATTTGCTGAATCAGGTAGAAGATGGGCCTCAGTATGATGTTTGAAGCCAAGGCAGACAGAAATGGACTGTCATGTACCAGTTGAATAGCCTGTAATTATAAAAACAACAACAACCACCCATAATAAGCTTTAAGCTTAGAGATGAACAAACAAAACATGGCTCTGTGCTGCTTACCCATTTTTTACTTTCCTTCCTCCCAGAAAAATCTCTTCAGTGAGCTTATTGCCATCTCACTTGAGCAGCAGTTGCTTCAACAATCAATTGGTATTTCAATAAATTATGACAAGTTGCCAATCAGCCTCGAACTGCTCAGCTTGAAATTGGCCTGGGTTCATCAAGAGACCGTTTCCCTAAGCCAATGTGCTGCAGCTGTCAACCACTTCAAAGAATGTAATCTGCATTTCTTATTTCTTTTCCTGCATGGATTTACATTTACTAATGTCTTCTGCACACTGAAATGCACAGACTTAACATTTTATTTTCATTCTCTTAAGAAGAGTTCAACTTAACAACTTAGCATAAATGTGTCACCCACGAAGCTCAAAAGCAACTTTCAGTACTTAAAAAGAGTCTTTGCACATTGTGATAATTGAATTCATTCGTATGCTAAAATGTAATCTGAAACAACCTGATTCAATGAACTGTGAATGAACCAAATGCAGCTTTAGGGGCTTCTGGTCTTGCTCCTTTTACTAGAATGAAAGCAGTATCACAATGCAGGTCCCATTTCCGCTGAGCATAAGTGCAATGTTGCATGTAGAAAACAAGTGGGGCTTGCAGCACACCACTGGTTTTATCAGGTTGACTGTTCTTACTTGTGCCCATGGTTGCCTCAGCACAATTTTGTCACTCTATAATTCACTCAATTTTATTTAAAGTGGATCCAGATATTAAAAGATTATCTAAGATAACGCTTTACAAGGTCCTCACCTGCCGCTCCACCATGACAATCAGGAACTCCATTTGGAAGCAAACTAGGTACCCACAGTGTAGCCCATGCCAGACGGCCAGGAAAAGCAAAGATAAAGCTTGCGATAGTAACTTGTTTCCCAGGAATCTCAGACGTTTGTATATATAACTAGGAATGGAAATGTAATACTATCAGGGCAAGTGTCAACATTATTTTGTTTCTCTAGAAAAAAAAACACTTAGCAAAGACATCCAAGAAACTGCCTACATTTTATTCTTTAACTTCAGGCTGTTCAAAATAAAGAGCAAATATTAAAATTTAGCAGGCTCTAGCTTTGAATGTTGTGAGAATACAAGATGCTTACTAAAACTTCAAAATATAAAAGGTCCTCAGTGGGAATACCAGAAATCAGGGATACTGTTTCAGTGCTCTGAATAGCTCCTTGCTCTTAGTCAAAATAATTCCTTTTTTTTGGGGGGGGGGGTGGAAGTAGGAGGAGACTATAGCTGCTTTTCTATAGCTGGAACAAAGCAGCATACATTTAATTCTTACTCCCATTTTAGGCATTGACTAGCCCAATTCACTTAGCCTCCAGCTGTATATTCTCTGCTTTTCAAGCCAAACAGCAATCATGGGAGGCTTAACATTTTTAGAGGACTACAAACTGCAATGGGTTGGGCAATGACGCAAGAGGGCAGAGTCATATCATATGACTGAGTGAGTTTGGGAGTTTTCTCTGTTTTTGTTTTTGTGCATTATGACCTGCAGCTGATTTTCTGCAGTAGTGGTCAAAAATGCTCTGGGAGCTGCAAATTGTTCACTCAGGCTTTGCACACAAAAAATCACATAATCTCCCCAAACACAATCCCATCACCATCCCATCCTTATTCCACTCTTGCTCTCCAGCTGACTCAAACTGTTCTGCAGAAAATAGCCAAGTTATGCTCACCGGGCTACCCAGGCGTTGGTGTTAGTATTGAAGGAAGCAATGGTTCCTGTAAAATAAGGAGTGGTCTCGAACGTCCAGATTTTCATGTTGGCACAAGCATCCCACTGTGGTACCTCCTTTTCATCCTTTCCATTGTAGCCTAACCCAGTTAAGATGCAAACTCCTTCCTGGAATGAAAATAACAGGATTATTAAGTTATGCCAATTAGATATTAATCTAACCTAATTAGAAAACATTCAATGTCCTGGATTAGGGGCTAGACACAATAGCGGGCTAGATGAAGAGCAACAAGCTAAAATTAAGTCCAGTGTTAATTAGTAGCGAAGTGAGCTAGAGAGGAGACTCTCCCTGAAAAAAGAGATCTCCAGCTTGACCTGGATTCACATGTGGCAGCTGTGGTGTGGAGCATAGATTTGAATAATTAAAGGAAACCCACGAGCTACAATGATTCTTGAAGTGGTCACATTCAGCTACTTTTCCCCACCTTAGTGACAGCTTGAACTATTATAATAGATTCTATGTGGGAGTAATCTTGAAAAGTGTCTGGATGATGTAAACTGGTACAAGATCTGCACTAAATCCAAACTGCTTCCTGGGTACAGTTTAAAGCAGGGGTCTCCAACCTTGGCAACTTTAAGACTTGTGGACTTCAACTCCCAGAATTCCTCAGCCAGCTTTGCTGGCTGAGGAACTCTGGAAGTTGAAGTCCACGTCTTAAAGTTGCCAAGGTTGAAGACCCCTGGTTTAAAGGATTGGTGTTATTTTTTTAAACTACTGAATAGGTTAGATTAGCTAGAACTGCCTTGGCTGCCCGAATAATAGAAGCCTAAATATCACTTGGGAACTGTGTTTGCCCTTCACTCACTCTCTGTAGAGATGCATCTCTCTTGCGAGGGCCTTTGAACATCAACAGATCTATGTTTTGTGATTACTTGTTTTTATCTATTTTTCTATTCAGTATATAGTTGTTTTAGTAGCTGGGTTGGTCCTTTTCAAAACAAAGGTGACCCCAAATTAAGAAAGAAAATAAATTGGCCTTACCGTCACTAGCCAACAGGTAACGTACTTGTAAAGCATTATCTTGCCCCAGATCAATATATAAAAGCAGCGAAACCAGAAGGACTGTTTCTGCATTATAAGAGCACATTTGTAAAATAAGATTAGTGTCAGAAGCCAAAACCTTTTTTGCATAAATACCTAGCACTAACCATTTTAATTTTCCAAGTTTATAGTATAAAAATGTACTTCAATATCATAAACCAATCATAAAAGTATTTTACATTTAAAGACATTTTGAAATATCAAAATAAAATCACACAGTAAATACAAATAAAAAATGTCCTCACTAAATGCCAGGAGCAAATTTATTTTTAATAGTCCAATATTTAATCACAGGGTTCATCTTAGGTAAAAATAAGATCAACCTCAGAACCAGAAATAGGGCACTTTCAGAAAAAGCTTTCCTGGTCTCAAATTTTGGAACAGTATTAGCATTCAAGAAAGCCATGGCAGGCAAAATGTGAACTATTAAGAAATTGTAATGTGTAATGTGAGGATGTGTAAATCAAAGCACTGTGCATGCATTTCCACAGAGAACAGCTGAGAATTTGACTCAGGCAACTCATGAAGTGGCTTTATTGTAGATATTAGCGATACATGGTCACTGTTTTCCTTCATCAAAAGATAGTACTCAATATATTACTTATAAAAAAATGAACTTTCAAAACAGGTGTGTGTGTAAAAGCAAATAGTGGGAAAAAACGGTAAAGAAAGATACTTGGTTGTTTTTCTGGTGCAGTTTTAGGAACAAGGGATACTGTTGCATTTATACTAGCAGATGACTAAAAGCAAGCTCTTCAATCTAATGCCCTCCAGATTGGTTGCATTTCAAACCTTATGTTTGTTTGAAATTCTGGAAATTTAAATTCAGCACATCTGGATGACACAAAATTGAAAAACAATAGATCAGAGAACTATAGGCTGTTATTCAAGATGATCATTATAAAGTTTCTTGTGAGCTAAATTGTTATCCTTATGTAGCCAAACACTATTTTTATTTTTGATTTTATTCTCCTTAATATGAAGTTATAGAAGCCTTTAGCACTACTTACCACATAATCATCAGAGGTAAGATATTCCTCAGCAATATAAGGTGATGCTACAGTGTAGATTATCATGAAGAAAGTTCCCAGAAGTAGACGTTTAAGAGCAGGAACAAAGCTGTAACAAATATCAGAAAATCCAGACTCCCTCTAGTGTCGTATTTCAAAACAAAGGGAATATGTGATTTGGTTGAAATGGTTCACATAACATCAGCATTTCACAACTAAAAAATTATTCCTTAAGTGAGAATCCCCAAATGGCTCCCAATGCAAATAGTATCAACAGTGTTGGGCTAGTTTGGGAGCTGCATAGATGTATCCTTAACGAGAAAGACTTTGGCAGTTGGTTTGTAGAGGCCGCAGCATGGAAGATTACCTGTTGGGTCTTTGACCTGGAACATCAGTCAGCTCACCCTTCACCAATTTCTGATATCGTGTCATGGAGAACTGAGGGCCCACCATGAAGGCACCATAGAAATAGGCGAAGCCAGAGATCTCAAGCAAAGTAGGAACTCCCCGGACAGCAAACTGTTTTTGGTCAGGCTCTAGGGATTCCTGCACCATAATAAGAAAAACACTAACATTAGTACTCCTAAGTGAAACCTTTCCTGTAAGGTTTTGAATCTCAAAAGAACCTGGTCTTCTATACCTAGACTTTACTCAGAGTTCAGAATTTCAACTGCTTGGCATAAATAAAAACTCTGTTAGGTGAAAAAAAAGTAATTCTTTAATCATTTTGAATGTTATTGTAAGCTGCTTCAAGGTCTCTTTTAAAGAGAACTGGTATATAAAAATAAACAGAATACTGCTGCATAAATAGTGTACAGTAGAACAAATCGTACAAATATACGGTTGTAAAATTAAAAATAAGATGAAAAAAATATTTCCTTTCCTGTTACATCTTTAATGCAATAAGCATTTCATGTGCTTGCCAATTACGGTTTTATCAGTTTATTCTTTGGTAGTGCAGCAACAGATAATAGAGGTGGGGACAACCACAGCAGAACCCATGATAAGCTGAAGATTGCAGCATCTGGGAAGGTTACCAATATCCCTTTTCAAGCACTGTGCTTGTAACAATTTAACAAGCCACATGTTCCAAATAAATTAAAAAAAACCAGTCCCTACACAAACAAAGATACCCTTCCATTGTCAAACTGCCAGTAACCTAGGGATGTCAGCAGGCAGAACTCTCACAAATGTTCTACATTACATTCTTCTTAAGCCACCTCATTGCTATTTGTAGTCTTTATCCAGAGACTTGAAGAGAAGTCTATGGAAAATTTATCTAAGCATTGTAAAATATTCAAAATAAAAAAATCCAAATTGCAATACTCTCACCAAGCCAACAATCTTTTAAAGAACAATGGTAAAATCTTGGGTCTATAAAAACATGTAACAAGGCTAAACAGTTAAAACCAGAAAAGGGGGGGGGGGGAAGCATTAGATTGAACATCGAGTTTGCTATTTTAGTTCTTGTTTTCTCAAGATCAACATTTGGAGGAAGCCCACTTCCATCACTCTGAAGCAACATGCAGGTGATCTTCAACTTATGACCACAATGCTTTGTGTTGCTAAACAAGACAGTTGTTAAGTGAGCTTTGCCCCATTTTAAGACCTTTCTTTCCACAGTTGTTAAGTGAATCACTGCAGATGTTAAGTTAGTAACACGGTTGTTAAGTGAATCAGGCTTTCCTATTGACTTTGCTTGTCAGAAGGTTGCAAAAAATGAACATGTGATCCCAGGATACTACAACCCAGCAGCTAACGAGGAGTCAGCTGCCAAGCATCTGAATTTTGATCACATGAGAATGGGGATGTTGCAATAGCCGTAAGTGGAAAAAATGTTTATTGGTCACTTTTTCAATGCCATTTTAACTTCAAATGGCCATTAAACCAACTTTTGTAAGTCGAGGACTACCTGTACTGTAGTCTCAAGTATTGGAGATTTTCCTATTTTGCTAGAATTTGGCCTCTGTTAGTACAGTATGACTGCCTAATTTGGCTTGGACAGAATTAGCAGCAATTCCATTATCTTCAAATTTAGGACTTCAGAGACGGGCCGTTTAACTCTGTTCTAGTGACTGCCAAGAAGGGCTCTGAGTGTACTGCATAGAACGGGATCAGTGGGAAGTTTAGCTGCTGGAATTTGTATTCCTATAGTAGCGTTAGCTTGAATGAAGCAGCAAAATAGGCTAGTAAACAAATAAAAGAAATGATTTTAAAAATACGGAGACTTTATCTTAATATGTTTGCCTCCAACATTCCCATGAAGAACGTTTGCTATATTTTAAATAACTCTGTACTTACTCTGAGAAACATCCAAGTTGCATGTCTGTGGGATCATTCACTTCCACTTAGGAATGAATGTACTACAATAACAGTTTTAGCCACATGCACACATCCTTTCTTTAATTTTAGTTTGATGCATCGAATACTTATAACTATTCAAATAAATGTTGTTAACCTCTAACTCGGAAGCTTTCCCTTTGAGTTTTTTTAAGATCAGTAGTAATGCTGTCTTTAATGTAGAATCAAATCTGGTGAACCAACACTGAAGTGTTCATAAGGGGGTTACCACCCTCCTTGGTCTTATTTGTAAATCTTCAGCTAAATGGAATACAATTATTTTTCTAACTGGTCAATGATGCCATGTTCTTTTTTTGCTTTAATTTTCCACATATATTTAATGGAAGCAAAAAGAAATGTTCATGATAAAGAAAGTTTGCACTGTTTAAATGAAGGAGTAAGGGTGCCACTGTCTAAGATCTGTGACATGCAGGAATGTTCCTTTCTGCTTGAGTCTTTTGAAAGATGGTGCAATAAAAACAATAGTAAGTTTTATTCTCTTAATAAACACATAATTTTACGCCCTCCATTTGCGACTAAAGAGATTTAAGTCTGCTCACCAGCTTGACAGCTATCTGGACTTCAATTGCTGCAAGATCTTTTTCTCCTTCATTGTGAATTTCCACTAAGTATCTACATTTCATTTTGAAGTCTCAATCTAAATGTGCGATGATTTATATCTTATAAAGAGTATTCTGGGGATGTTTTTACAATCACAGGTGATCTGGTATGAGTCACAGAAGTGTTTTCAATTTCTGTTATGATTCCAATTCATAATTAAATAATGGAGGGAAAAAACTGGTACTACTCACCTCTTCCTTCCTGCCTTCATAGTAATCAATAATCAAACCTACAAAAAATATACATTATCAAACAAGAAATATGCCTATTGTACACTTTGGGGGCAGCCAATATAGAACTGATATGGATCTAGTCACAGCTCAGCTAAGAAACATCTGGGTGTGAGTTGTCAGTTATGTTTTTTAAAGATATAAGAACTCTGGGATCTCCAAGGCAATAAATTAAAACCACAAGATTGAGTATAAAGGGGCCAGATGGAACTGCATAAGTCAGAAACTGCATGAAATGGAATTACTTACCAATCATCTTTAGAGTCAAGACACAATGTGGCATGGTCCATTTGATGTCATAGTGCTCTGTGGCCGTGAAATAATAGCCAGCCAACAAATATGTCTGAAAAACATTAGCTAAAATCACATGCTATTGCATAGATTCTATTTTTTCTGCCTGAAATTTCCTCACAGTACTTGCTGAACCCATCAGACCCAGACAAAATCAGAATTCCATAGAAAAGCATGAAGGGAGGAAGTATGTTCATTGGAGCTGGGTGGCTATAAATTGAAATAAATAAATGTTTACCATCTGAAAGCAGAAGGTAGTGGCAATGGCAGTGACTGTGCGACCCATGAGTCTCAAGATGAGAAACTGTACAAAGACACATATGAGAGAGTGACCGGACTGTGGCCCTAAGAAAGTAAATAGAAGTGATTACAAACACCTTACAGACAAGCAGCATTGCACACCCTCCCAGACACTTCCCAGAGCTCACTAGTAGGGTACTCTTCTTCTAATTTTCTTACCAAAATTGAAGTAGGCAAGTGAAAGTCCTATTATTGTATTATAGATGTGGATGAGGTAGTCACTTTTCTGGAAAAGGAAGTAGCGTTGGAACAAGGCAAAGGGGTATCCTAAAGAGAGAAAACAAATGAAATCAATACAGTGCATCTGTATTTCACAAAATTAAATTACATATATTCTTACATTCTGATCTGCTGTCCAAGACCTAGGCCACTTTTTGATAGCCAACAGCAATAGTTTTAGGAGAATAGGAGGCTGTAAAATGAGTAAACTGACCTTACAAAATTTGGAGACTGTATTTTTGGAAAGAACATTGAGATTAAAAAAATACGAGAGAGGCTTATTCAATAAGCCTTTCAAGTGTTTATCATCATGTTTATCAGTGTGGTATACAACTCTGTTATCAGTTTCCAGAAATAATAGTCAGGAGAAGCAACAGAGGGTGCTAAAGTGAGGTGAAGATCCATTTATGGAATAGAGAACGGTGAGCTCTTAAATGAACAGAGTATGAATCATAGAACATAGAATAACAGGGTTGGAAGGGACCTTGGAAGTCTTCTAGTCCAACCCAAGCTTGAGCAGGAGACCTATACCATTCTGGACAAATGGTTGTCCAACCTCTTCTTGTTAGGTCTGTTTCTTTTGAACAATTTAAATCATTCTAGTAGTATGTTCCAGGCATGGGTTTCAATCAGTAATGGCAACAATGTACCTGCCCTCAGGTACTAGATTTCAAGTTTACCCTCTTTGTTCCTCATTCTTTGAATGTATGGGCATCTGAGTCCTTTTTGACTGACCCTGCGTCTGTATTTATAATGACAGCAGTTCTACTGCAAGATATCAAGCTATAGTATAAAATTGGAAACTATGTTTTTAGTTGTAAGTTTTTCATTGCAGTAGAGGCAAATACAGAAGCCTTGTAACACCACTAGATCTATATTTTTTTTCCTTTTTTACAGTTGGAAAAAACATTCAGTTATTGTTACAGCTGTGAATTTCTAATAAGGAAGGAACCTGTAACTGTTACATTTTCAAAAACTGCTAATCACCCAATTTAAGTGTTTGCATCTCAATAATCCAAATTAAAAGTTGAAATCTGCACGGTACTCGGAAAAGCAGCCTTCACAAACATAATATTCTCCAGATGTGTTGTTCTACAATTTCCTTCATCCGTAACCAGTCTTCCTTATGGTGGCTGAGGATGATTGGAACTGTAGTCCAGCACATTTAGAGGATTCTAAAATAAAAAATCTGTAATAAAAGACATATCCTCTCCTATATTTCATCCTTAAATCAGGACCAATTGATGGTTTCAACATCCAGCCATTTTTCGTTCTCTGCACCTTGCTTCATCTATTATTTAGCTAGTAAAATAATTCTTGACAACAAAAAAACTTGCTCACTGTTGCGACATTTTGTTTGTACTTAATATAGGTACAGTATAGTATTACGTAATCAAGACGTTTTTCTATATAAAGAACAGGGACATCAAATTGCTGCTCCTAACACACACAAAAATGAATTTAATACAAAAACTATACTTTGTAGATATTAAAACAGTCCTTTTCATTAGCAAGAGATCCCAGTAAACAGGGAACTACCATTAAGTGTACAACACTATGAATGAATGAATTAAAAACATTACTATACCATAATCTGGCAAAAAACTCAAGAAAGTTTAAAAATTCAGGTTAAATACTATATTAACCAAAAAACAAGCCATTTCTTTTTCTCTCTCTTCTCATGAACATACATCTCTTGGGTGAAATATCCCATGTCTTCCCTGTGATTTTAACCCAAGAACAACCTTAAGAAAATTTAAAACTCAGACAGGACAGTAAGTCTGGCAGATAATAAGGAAAATATCTGCAGATGTCATACTGGAGACAAACACCCTCCGCTTACCGACAGGCTCTATTACTATGACTTTTTTATTCTTTCTACTGTATACTGTACCCCGGAAGTGATGAATGTTGTATGATTGAGAATGTTATGACTGTGTTATGAATGTTTAGAATGAAATCTTAGAATGTTAGAAGATAATGTGAGGGAGCTGGGAACTGTGGCTTGGTTCCCCCTTTGCTGAGTGTACATACAGAAGCAGAGGGGGCCCGGGCTTTTTTTTTACCCAGCTCAGTATGTATGGTATGGATGGCCTGCAGGATGAAAGGGGGACCAGCGGGGGAGGGGAGGGGGTCTCTGGCAGGGATGAGAGCCAGAACATCTCGGTCATAATGGGAAGAGGCAGGTATGGCGGGAGCAGAGGGGTGGGCCGCTCTCGGGGAATAAGACCTCGCTGTGTACAAGCGATCCCTTGTTCCGGCCCCTCCGATGTGGTTCCATCTTGCTCACCCCGGGTACCTGGTAACCAGGTTGTTCAGGGCCCTGGTCTCAGGATGCTGCTGCTTAACGCCAGGTCAATCATCAACAAAGCCCCCTTGATACGTGATTTAATCACAGAAGAGGGGGCTGACCTGGTTTGTGTAACTGAGACCTGGCTGGGCCAAGAGGGGGGAGTTGCCCTCTCTGAGATATGCCCAGACGGGTTCTCAGTGCAGCATCATTCCCAACCCCAGGGAAGGGGGGGAGGAGTGGCAATAATAACGCGCGAGAACCTGCATCCTCGTAGGATCCCTGCCCCGGAGATTGTTGGGTGTGTGACGCTCCTTCTGAAGTTGGACTTAGGGGTACAGGTGGGCCTTTTCTTAACGTACCTGCCTCCCAGCTACGTAAGTAAGGCCCTGCCTGAGCTGCTCGAGGCAGTAGCCGGCTTGGCGGTTGAGTTCCCTAGGCTTATGGTGCTGGGGGACTTCAACTTGCCTTCTGCTGGCGAAACCTCTGGGATAGCTCAGGAGTTCATGGATTCCATGACAACCATGGACCTGACCCAAGTAATCCAGGGTCCGACTCATGAGGGCGGTCACACGCTCAACCTAGTGTTTCTCTCGGGGCAGTGGAGAGATGATCTGAAGATAAGGGACATAGTCATCACCCCTCTGTCATGGTCAGATCATTTCCTACTGAGGTTGGATTTCGCTGCTCCACTCCTCCCCCGCAGGGAGGCGGGACCGACTAGGTGGTTCCGCCCCAGGCGCCTGATGGAGCCGGAAGGATTCCAGAGGGAACTTGGGGAGATACCTGAAACCCTGGTACACAGTTCGGCTGACTCCCTGGTGGCTGCTTGGAACACCGCAGCATCAGGGGCGTTAGACCGAATTGCGCCTAAGCGACCTCTCCGTGGCAGTGGATCCCGGAAAGCTCCCTGGTTTACCGAGGAGCTCCGGGAGATGAAACGCCAGAAGAGACGTCTGGAGCGCCGCTAGAGGCCCAGCAAGACCGAATCCGACCGAACACTATTAAGAATTTACATCAGATCTTATTTAGTGGCGATAAGGGTGGCAAAACAATCCAATTTTTCCGCTCTTATTGCGTCCGCAGATTCTCGCCCAGCCGCCTTGTTTAGGGTGACTCGCTCCCTCCTTGTTAAAGGGGGGAGCGAGGAACACTTGCAAGGTAGAGCTGAGGAATTCGCAGAGTTTCTGTCGGATAAAGTCGCTCGGATCCGGTCGAACCTGGACTCTGGCTGGGCAGAGTCCATGGAGTTGACTGGGGCAAGTCTTAGTCCATCGTTGTGGGAGGAGTTTGGGCCTGTTTCTCCTGATGATGTGGACAGAGCCGTGGGGGCGATGGGGGCCTCCACCTGTTTATTGGACCCGTGCCCCTCCTGGTTGGTCTCGGCCAGCAGGGAGATGACACGCGGCTGGATCCGGGCGGTGGTCATCGCTTCTTTGGGGGAGGGATCCGTACCGCAGTCGTTAAAAACTGCGGTGGTGAGACCCCTCCTGAAGAAGCCTTCCCTGGATCCAGCTGATTTGAAGAACTATCGTCCGGTCTCCAACTTACCTTTTTTAGGGAAAGTTGTGGAGAAGGTGGTGGCTACTCAACTTCTGCGACTTCTGGATGAAACAGAACATCTAGATGCCTATCAGTCGGGTTTCAGGCGCGGGTACAGTACAGAAACTGCCTTGGTCGCTCTGATAGATGATCTCTGGCGGGCCCCGGATGGGGGAAATTCCTCTATCCTGGTGCTACTTGACCTCTCAGCGGCTTTCGATACCATCGACCATGGTAACCTTCTGCATCGTCTCGGTGAGTTGGGAGTGGGAGGCACCGTTTTATGGTGGTTCTCCTCTTATCTCGCCGATAGGATGCAGTCGGTGTTAACAGGAGGGCAGAGATCCTCCCCTAGGCCCCTGTTATGCGGGGTGCCCCAGGGGTCGGTTCTCTTGCCCATCCTATTTAACATTTACATGAAACCGCTGGGTGAGATCATCCGCAGACATGGGATGTGTTTCCACCAGTACGCTGATGACACCCAGCTGTACATCACCACCCCGTCTGACTTCAGTGTGGCAGTTGATGTAATGTGCCGGTGCCTGGACGACGTTAGGATCTGGATGGGGAGGAACAGACTCAGACTCAACCCTGACAAGACTGAGTGGCTTTGGGTATTGCCTCCTAAGGACTACGACAATTGTCCCTCCTTGGTTCTAGAGGGAACGAAACTGACTCCCTCGGACCAGGTCCGCAACTTGGGAGTCCTCCTAGATCCACAGCTAAAATTGGAGCATCATCTTACTGCTGTGGCTAGGGGGGCCTTTGCACAGGTTCGCCTTGTGCACCAGTTGCGGCCATACTTGGAGAAGGAGGCTCTACTCACGGTCACTCACGCCCTTGTCACCTCCCGTTTGGACTACTGCAATGCGCTCTACATGGGGCTACCCTTGAAGAGTATCCGGAGACTCCAACTGGTACAAAATGCGGCTGCACGTGCTGTGGTGGGTGTACCAAGGTACACCCACGTGACACCTATACTCCACCAGCTGCATTGGTTACCCATTTGTCTCCGGGTCCAATTCAAGGTGTTGATCATCATCTTTAAAGCCCTTCATGGCTTAGGACCAGGTTATCTCCGGGACCGCATTCTGCCTCATATTTCCCTTCGACCGGTTAGGGCCCACAGAGTTGGCCTCCTCCAGCTCCCGTCAACCAAGCAATGCCGGCTGGCGGGCCCTAGGGGGAGGGCCTTCTCTGTGGCAGGCCCCGCACTCTGGAACCAACTTCCTCCAGAGACCCGAACCATCCCCACCCTGCTGGCCTTCCGAAAAGCCGTTAAGACGTGGCTTTTCCTGCAGGCAGGGGGTAGAGCTTAATTCCAGCTGAACTCTCCCCCGGGTATGCCTGGTTGTTGCATGGTTGTTTTATACTGCATTTTTAATTTTTTTATTATGTTTTTAAATTTTGTTTATTGGTTTCTTGTATTTTCCCATGCTGTATGCCGCCCTGAGTCCTTCGGGAGTTGGGCGGCATATAAGAAAGCTGAATAAATAAATAAATAAATAAAAACAGAAAATGTATGGAAAACCAAATAGAAAAGAAAGAAAAATTACCGTATGTTTTATTTGATCTCTTTGAGTATAACCATGCTATGAATGCCATTTTTATAGCACAATTCCTCTGAAAAGGGTTTTCTTCAAAATGTTTTGGGATCAATATTAAAAGAAGTACACCATATTTTTTTTCTTTCCCATCATGTTGGAAACCACAGTAATTATAGTTTTCTATAGTAAAATATGTTTAAATAAGTTTTATGTATCCAAATCTCCCTAAACTGATTATTAGAAAATGGGGAAAATAATCATTCAAACATTTATAATATTTGAGTTATAATATTTGAGTGACTTCAAATATTAAGAGTAACAGAACTCAGGAAAAACAGTAAAGTTTGTTTTGACCCTCTAACGATATGTGCAAGTGTAACTCCTTACTTTCTTTCCTGCCTTCTATACTGATGTGATAACTACAGCTTTATAGAGCTGCAATGCACCTCAGCACATATAGCCCAAACTCCTGTTTCAAATAAGCAGCATAAATTTAAATTTCACTCTAAAATAGCCACAGGAAAGTTTCTATTGAAACTGTAAAAGGATTTCCTGAATTACTTCCTTAAAAGACATAGTCCCCAATTAAGAGAGTTATTTTATCTCTCTAATCACAATATTTTCCTATGTTTATAATGAGATATAAAATACTATATAAGTACCGTATTTTTCGGAGTGTAAGACGCACCTTTTTACCCCCCAAAAGAGGGTGAAAATTTGGGTGCGTCTTATACACCGAATGTAGCCCTAACCACCCACCAGCCCCCACCCTTCGGAGGTTTTCGGCCGGAGCCACTGCCGCCGCCGTCCCCACTGTCCCAGCTGCTGTCCCAGTCACCGCCGTCCCTGCCGCTGCCGTCCCTGCCGCCGCCGTCCCTGCCCCCACCGCTGTCCCAGCCACCGTCGCCACCGCCGCTGTCCCCGCCCCACCACTGTCCCAGCTGCTGTCCCAGCCGCTGTCCCAGCCGCCGCCGTCCCCACCCCCACCGCTGTCCCAGCCGCCGTCCCAGCCGCCGTCCCCGTCGCCCCCGCCGCTGTCCCAGCCGCCACCCCTGCCCCCACCGCTGTCCCCGCCGCCGCTGTCCCCGCCCCCACCGCTGTCCCAGCTGCTGTCCCAGCCGCTGCCGTCCCCACCCCCACCGCTGTCCCAGCCGCCGTCCCCGCCGCCGCCCCCGCCGCTGTCCCAGCCATTGTCCCAGCCGCCACCGTCCCCGCCCCCACCGCTGTCCCAGCCTCCGTCCCCACCGCTGCTGTCCCCGCTCCCACCGCTGTCCCAGCCGCCGCTGTCCCCGCCCCCACCGCTGTCCCCGCTGCCCCAGCCGGCGTCCCCGCCGCTACCCGAAGCGAGCCGCCACTGCCACTACTGCCCAAACCCCCCCCACCGCCTGAAGCCTGCTCCCGAGGCACCTGAGGAGCCGCTGCTGCCATCCGAAGAGAGCCGACAGGTTAGAACTTTTTTTAAAGGGTTTTTTAAAGGGTTTTTTTTAAGGTTGCCAAGTGGAGGAGAAATTCTGGGAGTTGAAGTCCACAAGTTTGAAGACCCTTGCACCCCCTTGGCAAGTTTAAGACTTGTGGACTTCAACTCCCATTCCTGAGCTAGTATGACTGGAGGAGGAATTCTGGGAGTTGAAGTCCACAAGGCTTAAACTTGCCAAGAGGGTGCAAGGGTCTTCAAACTTGTGGACTTCAACTCCCAGAATTCCTCCTCCAGTCATGCTAGCTCAGGAATTGGAGTTGAAGTCCACAAGTCTTAAAGCTGTCAAGTTTGAAGACCCCTGTGTTAGGGGTGCAAGGGTCTTCAAACTTGGCAAGACTTTTTACAACCATGTACACTTTTTACAAACTTCAAACTTGACAGCTTTAAGACTTGTGGACTTCAACTCCCATTCCTGAGCTAGCATGACTGGAGGAGGAATTCTGGGAGTTGAAGTCCACAAGTCTTAAAGCTGTCAAGTTTGAAGTTTGTAAAAAGTGTACATGGTTGTAAAAAGTGTACATGGTTGTAAAAAGTATTCTGCTACACTGGTATTTTATTAAATAATATATTACTACACCATTTGGTTCAGAATACTTTTTTCCTTGTTTTCCTCCTCTAAAATCTAGGTGCGTCCTATATTCCGGTGCGTCCTATACTCCAAAAAATACGGTAATCTATTCTAGGGTACTAATATTTTATATGTCTTTACAAAATACTTTATCTTCCTCTAGGGTACTAATATTTTATATGTCTTTACAAAATACTTCATCTTCCTCAAATGCAGCATGAGCTGCAAGCGAAGAAGCCACCTCAATTCACTTCTGCTTTTTGTCTTCGGCCAGGTTACACATGCAGTTTCACAAACTGAACTTTTAAAACAAAACATGCCACATTCTGTAATACATGTTTTTATATCCACTAGAGTAGGTCATACTGGAAATATGGTAAACCAGTTGCCATATAATATAGAACTAATATCATAAACTGAATTTCACTCTCTTCTCCCCCTCTAAATCAATATGCCCATCTCAAGCTTCCTGGATATATGTTTTATACAGGCATGCATACATGAATAATATTAATACTCAGCTATTAATAAATATACAACTTCTACAAACATCTTTCTCACTTGCAAAAGGACACTCCCAATTTGTGGTTAATTTTGAAATTTTAGGAGATATAGCCTTTGCAGAATTCATCCCAAAAAATTTCCAAATAATTTCAAAAGCTCAAATCCATATTACATAAGCTGCTGTATATCAGGTTTAACTGTTTTTTGAGGAAATCAATTAAACCCATCAGATTGCTTAGATTTCCACAGCACTATTAAAATAGCTCAATTACATGGGAACATTTATATAGAAAATGAAAGGGGGGTGATAAAAATGCACTGAAAGAAAAAGAAACAAAGCAATCCATTGCCTGTGATTTGCATTTGTTTGTTTGCACCTCTGGCTTAAATACATTTATGAAGATTATAAATGTAAGATGCAATTCCCAAAAGCAGCACTGGGAAAAAACAAATGCATTCTATGCAATGCATTTGCATATTTTTATTTACCACTTTCTTTTGCTTCTCAGAACAATGCCAGGCTTAGAAAATACATACCCTTTTTTAAAAAATAAATCAGAAATTCTAATGGCAAATGTTCAAGTTCACAACACCATTCTGAACATTATGGTGTGAATCGCGATACATGTATCTTTTGCAAGCTCATCACATATGCTGTCTTGTATATCACCAAATTTTGTCTACATACCCAGAGAAGCAAAGAATTTCAAAAGAATCCAAAATTATACAAACTGTAAGTAGTATACAGACTTCTTTAAAAACTGCTGATGTGGAACTGCATTAAAATGAAAACCTGTAAACTTTGTAAGATTGTCAATCAAAACATTACATATTGTCTAGGCTCATGTAAAAAATAATAGTCCACCTTGAATATACATTTAATTACCATATTTTTCGGAGTATAAGACGCACCTTTTTACCCCCCAAAATAGGGTGAAAACTTGGGTGTGTCTTATACACCGAATGCAGCCCCACTTGGCCTCTGTCTTCCAGCAATTTACCTGCTTGCAGCAAAGAGGGAAGAACCTGTAAAGACAAGCAAGTCAGTAGCAGCTTCCCGACCTACAGCTGATTAGGTTTGCCATGTGGGAAAATGAAAGTGAAACTAGCTGCAAAGAGGCAAATAGCTAGGAGAGACACCCAGATTTTTATTTTCTGCTGGATGCAAGGGGGTAAGTGAATAACTATAAATGTCTGTAGAATGTTCAAATTATTAGATTTATTTTTTAAAGACTGCTTTATTATTGTTCTAGCCAGGTGTCTCTAACCTTGGCAATTTTAAGACTTGTGGACTTCAACTCCCAGAATTCCACAGCCAGCTTTGTTAGCTTTGCTGGCTGTGGAATTCTGGGAGTTGAAGTCCACAAGTCTTAAAGTTGCCAAGGTTGGAGACCTCTAGACAACTTAACAAAATAAAGAAGCTTTTTAAAAAATAAACGCTTGCTCTGAAGAGGTCCAGTGCTATTGTATCTTCTTTTAAATAATAGAGAATAGTGTATACTTCCAGAAATTTTAATTAATTTTAACAGCTCTGTACAAGTATAGTCTGAAATGTAACAGTGTCCTGTTTAGTATTAGAGTTAAATCCTGACTTACCTTGGAGTAGATCTATTTAAATAATTGGGAGGAGTTAGTGTGACTACATTTAAGAAAACTTTCTGGCATAATGTACATTTCTCCAATTCTTTGCTATTTCTATGGGTCAGGCACACATGCACAGAAATACACAGCAAACAGTGTATATCATCTGTGGTGTTTGGCAAATTGCTTGGAGGCAGAGGCCTTTTTCCTTGTTTTCCTCCCCCAAAACTAAGGTGTGTCTTATACTTTGGTGCATCTTATACTCCGAAAAATACGGTAATACTCTGTTCCCACCAATGCACTTTAAAAACTTCGCAAAATGCTTTTCCCCTAGTTCTCTGCCAACAAAACTGACAGACAGAAACCATGGATTATGATATTCCAACATAGGATGTTTTCTTCAGAAGTCTATTTTAAACTGTATTATTTGCTCAATACATGTATGCTTTAGTTCAGAGATACATTCTTATTTTTCAGCTTTTTAATTTAAATCTGAAGTGCTTATCTCTGCTAATGCTATTCTGCTTTCATAATTTTTTTTATCCTTTTTGTATTTCATACCTTTGATTTATTTGGATTTTTTGTCCTATAAACAATTGTAGAAATTGATCAACAGGTTTGTAATTATTAGCAACAGGTCCAAACTGTTTGAAAGTTCCTTCCATGAAAGCTGCATTGAAATGAATTATTATTATACAAATGAACAAAAGCTAGGAGAAGATATCAATTGAGTCAGGATGACTTTTTTCTGATTCCAAGTATTAATTTTATCCACTGCTCTTTCATTATTGCTTTCTATTTGTCAATAAATGTTGCCACGTTATCCCTTCAGGTTCTACTTACCTCCAAATAAGCAAACAATTAACACACTGTTTTTGCTACAGCTCAATGTTAACATTAAAAGAGCAAAATTATCACCATTACTATAATCTAGTCTACTCAGACTGCCTGAGGTTTGGGGCTTCCAATATTTCTCTATGAAGAATCACATAACAGTAAGAGGGCATATGCTTTGCATGCAAACATTTCTATCCCAGTGTCTGCAAAGAAAACTTCACCATGCTTAAGGCAATCACAGGAGGCAGGACTGAATTGCATGATGTGGGATCCTGACTTGGAGGTTGGACTACAGAATGTTTTCTCTCTCTCTCAGAAATGGGATATGGAACAGATTTCAGAACAAAAGTGAGTTCTGAGGGCAACATAATAAACTTTTTTCAGTTCAGCATCAAATGTTACAGCAATATTCCAACAAGAATATATATTTAAGCCAAGAACTCCCAAAACCTAAATGTTAACACTATTTGACAAATGACATATAGCAGTGTTTCTCAACCTTGGCAGTTTGAAGATGTGTGGACTTCAACTCCCAGAATTCCAGAATTCTGGGAGTTGAAGTCCACACATCTTCAAACTGCCAAGGTTGAGAAACACTGTATAGGTAGGATACTAGAACTGAACATACATCAGATATGTCTTTTATTTATATTAAATTTGTGCTTTAACAACTACCAAAGTAAATTTGGGAAGTAATTAAGCAATGGGAAAGCTAATGTGAAAAGGTAAAAACTTCTATTCCATGTAAACTTGAGGAATCTTGACAAGCCACAGTGCTGAATACATATTCCAAACTTGGCTGCTTTGAAGGTCTTACACAACACCTTGGAAACCTTAATTAATTAAGCACACACCTAAAATGAGAAAATATCTACAAATCTGCAATTTTCCCAACACATAGGTCTACAATGCAACCATCTTGGTGTTGCCTTAAAATAACCACCCATTGAGATACAAGAACATACAGAACAGGGGTGGGTTCCTCCCGGTTTGGACTGGTTCGCCCGAACCGGTAGCGGCCCGCTGGTGATGTCATGATGATGTCACCAAACTGGATCGGTCAGTGCTGGTCCGTGGGCGCCGCCATCTTTTTTTTTAAATCGATTTTTTTCCCCTGAATTTTTTATTTATTTTTTCTTCTGCGCATGCGCAGAAGCCAAGTTTCTGGCACTGTGCATGTGGTCTCCATTTTGGTTTTTTTTATTTTGGGGGGGGGTTTGTACTGCGCATGCATGCACACACCCATGAGGCGCAGCCACACGGCGCCGGAGGAAGCAAACCGGCAGCGAGGTAAGTTGGGAAACCCCCCCTGATACAGAAGTATGGAAGAGGGTGCAGCAACAGTCACCTACTCAACATACAAGCCCTTAGATGAATGGTTGATGGAAACAGTGAATGTAAGCACACATACATCCTTGGATAGGCATGTTACCTGATCTTCAAAAACTGTCAGAAGTACATTAAATTAAAGCCATTCTACTCTGAGATTAGCAGATATTACAACAGAGAGAAGCTTGGGAAAAACTAAGTAGTTTTAACTACAGGAGAGAGAACTCCCTGGTTGGGAAGGCCAAGATTTCTATAAGAGATAGAGTTAATTACTACTGGTTCTGCCATACCAGTGAAACCAAATAGCTTTTGGAATTTTGAGATGAAGTAAGATGCTGAGATCTTATACATAAATAAGTGCATTCCACCTTTATATATCAATACAACTGGTTCTTAATTTGCTTTTCAGGGTACTGTTGACTATTAGGAATAGGAACAAAAAGAATTATGTAGCTCAAATGGATAGCATTCCATTGGCAAGATGTGCTGGATTTGGTCAGTATCTGGTCTCCAACGTTATATTGCTTTTCAGTTGAGAAAGCAGCACAGTAATGAACAAAAAAAAATCAGGTTTCTCTTCCCCAAAAAGTAATCAATTATGATCCTAGTTCCTACACTCTTCTACAAAGTTACCTTAGCCACTCCTATGTGCTACACAGATCTTTTACTTGTATGGACATGTGAACTAGAATGGAGAAACAATAGGTGCATAAGATAAGAGGATCAATCAAGACATAGTGTTCTTTATATATATACTGTATATATATATATGATATTATCTATCAACTGAATGGTAACATATTAGCTGGAATGAATTTTCAGTGATGAAACAAAACTTATATGCCATGTCACTGAGCTCAGGATCGATGTGGTTTAACATCCTCTGGTATACATTATCATGTTTGCAATAGATAATATGGCTTTCTTTGTAGAAAATGAGAACTTTCCAGTGAGCCCAGAAAGGTTCAGAGTTGCTGTTGTCAACTTATATCAGGGGTGTCATACTCGTGTCATCACGGCGGCGTCAAGTGACGTTTCCCCCCTTCGCTAAACTGGTGTGGGTGTGGCCAGCGTGTGATGTATCCAGTCACAAGTTTAACAGCCCTTAGATCAAAACATATAGAAGGTTAACTTCTAGGGTTGAATGGTAATTAAAATAAGCAAGTGATACCTGTATTCTTACTAGTGCAAGCATTCATAAAAAATAAAATTCATCTCTGTTTTGTAAGAACACAATATAGCAGTAGTTCCATCTAGAACTATAATTACCACCTTCTTATGTTTCAACATCAGAGGTATTTCCAGATTCCCAGACCTAGAGTTCATTTTCACAATTTAGATTAACAAATTGAAACAGAACATAAGTAGTCATCTTCTTTTACGTAAATATGCATCGCTCCGTCTACAAGCCATAATATTTTAAAGTTTTGCCAAGTTTGAGCTAATGATTCATGTTCATTTCACATATTTAACCATCTCCTACGAAAAACAATTCCTCATTCATACTTCTATTGCCAGCTGTTAACTACTGATGCAAAAGGCAGATAGAAAGACTCATGTATTCTTAAGAAATGTCTGAGCAGAAATTGGGAGTGAAAAAGTTGCCATTCCTGCAAAATAGCTTTGCTATCTTTTCTTTGGATGTTTTTCCCCAGTTTGCTATTCTAAATTTTAAATGGGACGTTACAACCAGTGGGCTACCAGAGACATAGAGAAGTACAGTCAATTCCTTGACCCTGTAATAGCTAGGATAAACAGAAAAAACAGAGTCGTTAACACTTTAAAGACCTATCTCCACACTTTTTTTTGCAGACACCCCTGGGGGCATATAAAGGAGAAAAGTCAGTAGGTGCAAATTGCCATGCAAGGCTGCTCGTTTACCCGGTTCCCAGCACTACCCAACCATTAGAGCTACAGAAGCCCTACCACCCCCTCCTTCGCAGACTGTCATTCAAAAGAGTTTGCTGCTCCAGAGATTCATGACAACCTGGGGTTGACGCCAGATATCTGTAAGGCAATAAGGACGGCCATAAATGCAAAAAAGAAAAAAAAAAGGTATGCACAGGAGATCACCTGTCAGAGCAGGCACGAAGGATGGCCCAGCCCACCGGGATCCGGTTTCACGGGGGCCGCCCCTACTCCCGGTGAGAAGCCCAGTCGCCCTCTCCCCGGGACCCCTGCCTCAATCTGACCCTAGAAAGTCAAGACGACGAGGGGCTTTTTAGGTATCCTGAGCGGGGGGGGGGAGACGCCGGGGCAGGCTCGATCTCTCCCTCGTGGCACCGCCGTCCCTCCTCCTCGCCTTTACTCACCCAGGAAGATTGAGAGGATGAGGCGAAGTGCTTGTTCCGAACTGCCCAACGACTTCGCTACGTCGGCCAGGCTTGTGCCGAGCCCGCGCCGCACCACGGCGGCGATGGCGCTCCCGAGATCTTCCGCCATCTTCTCCGCCGGGCTACCCAACCGAACACACTCCGTTACCCCTTTCGAACCCGGTTAACAGCCGCGGTAGTAGAACCACCGCGGCGGCCCCCGCACCTAAGCCACGCCCCTGCCGACTTTCCTGTCGCGCGGATTGGTTTCAAGACTCCCGGCTCCCACCTTCCATTGGCTAACAGGTGGCTGAAGGGTGGAGCAAGAACTTCAACGCTTAACTGAGGCAAAGGTTAGCCACACCTTTTTACACCCCCCCTCCCCTACGCACACACGTGAAGGGACATCTAGCTTGTTGAGAGTTGAGGGAAGCCATTTCTATTGGGAAGGAAGGGTGGCGTCCAGAGCGTGAGGCGGTTCTCAGCTTTTCATTGGCTGTCCTAAGACAGGAGAGAGCCAGAAAGGGAGGGGGTCAGGAGGAGGAGGTGTTGCCGAGGTTACTGTCGGACATAAGGAGGCAGACTGAAGAGAGTGGGCGTGTTCCCCCGCGGGAGGTCCGAAGGTTCCTCTCGTGGTTCTAGACCTGTCAGTAGTGAAGTAGACCCCGCCTATTCATGAATATTCAAGTAGAGGCGCAGGACTTTGCCCGGCTTCCAGCGTGCACATCTATTTCTCATTTCATTGTTCTTTATTGTGTATGTATGCAAATTTATTCCTTAAAAAACACGAATGCTTAACTCTTACAGTATTTGCTCAGAATGAATGCAATACCTGTTACTATCTGCAAAATTGAATAGGCATATATGAGCTTGGGGTCGTCGTCCCCATATATTTCATTGTACTGTAATTAATTAAGGTGGCAGAACTGAACAGATAAATTTTCCCTCATTTGGGGGATTATTTAATAATTTTCCTAGCCAAATAGACATTTTAAAAATTTTTGGATGTTTTTATAGATGAACCCAAGTTTAAAACTTATTTTTAATTATTAAAATATTTTAGCATTCTTTATAAACACATCAAACAGAACATTTATTCAACATTAGGTTATACTAAATTATTTTTAAATTATTTTATTACAGATTTTACAAAATATTTTACGTAATTTATATGCCACTGGCTTGGAATTTAAATTTAATTTGGATTACTTCTGGGTTTTGTGTATATGCTACTCTGCACTGTTGTAGAGCCACATAGAGAGAAAGAAAAAAATACACACTGATAAATTTATTTTGGAAAAAAAATAGAATAAATATATTTATATCCTGCTGTTTGATTCCTCATAAAAATACACTTCTCAGACAATGACATTGCCTTTAGATTTTGCAAACACAAAGAAGCAAATGGTTCTACAAAACCTAACAAAACTACATTGGTGAATCAAAGGTGAAATCCTACACCTTGAAGATACCAGCTGAGAAACAGAAGGTAAAATTTGTCACACTTAGACATAACATGTTATAATAGTGTATATTGATGCTACTGTATCTGCCCTGAAGATATTGTCATAGTACAGTGGCCAAAATCAGTCACAGACTTAGTTGGTGAAGGGGGGAGAGAGGAGAGGTGCTAAGAAGGAGCATACTTACACAGAATCCTACATTATTACATGATATACATTCCGTATAAAACTGGAACTGGCACAGTGAAAACGGACTTAGTGGGGAGAGAGAAATTAACCAAACAGCATTGTCATAAATACACATTGTAGATAGTTGGCCAAGATTACAAAACAACTCTGTAGGAACTCCAGGTAGGAAGCCAATAAGTCAGATGATAGAGTGCATGACAGGGAGCTTTTGGGGCCTTTTTAAAGCAGAGGTAGTGGCGTGGGGGGATGAGAGCAATGGGCCCATTCAGTATTTGAGACTCACAATTATTGGGCAAAAAAGAATGGAGGTAAAAGGACACTAATGTAGGATGCAAGAAAAGTGAGTGAGAGAGAGAGAAGTCCAATACTAAAATTCTGTAATTGGGATCCTCAGAACCTGAAAAAGGCCTTTTGAGATGAAAACCTACTGACGTGATTTTATACACATGATTCTACCACTCTAGTGCTGTGTCACTATGTTTAATTTAGCTGCTAATCAAGTCATAGCTCTGTACTGTAGAAGCTGGCACCACACAATCCAAGTAACCAGGCCAAACGAATATAGAGTCCTCACCTACCTCCTCCAACTACCTGCCGGCATCAGATGAGCTCTTGTGCTGAAGAATATGGGCAAAGCCTAATTATATCAGTAATCTCCATGTTAGCTAGGTTTAAACACTACAGACAATCGATGTTTGAGAGGCTTGTTGTATGCCTTCCACTTCTAGGCAGTATGTTTTGTAATTGAATTTTGGGCTCATACCTCCTCACCAAAGGAGCTGTTATTGATACACATTCATAGGTCCCAATTAAGTCATGATTAAAATTATAGTTTATTGGACAACACATTTATTGTGTTCAACTGTTCATATAGTACCTAAAACCAAATGTTTCACATTATAACTTAGTGCAACCTGTGTAACAAACTTCTTTCTCTCCCCTTGTGGAGCCTGAAATTGATACATGTGTAGCCATTTTATTTAGCTCGATATTCTACTCATATATTCCTTTTCTTTCTCTTTACTTGTGTAAGGGGTTTTTTCGGGCTCGCCACATTCTTAAGTTGGGATAGTGAGGATTGTTTTGGCTAGGTGGCTTTCTTTCCCGTGGGAACAAACAGAGGCTGCCCCTGCTGAGAGCTAGAGGTGGATTTTGAAGACACCGGGCAATGTTGATTCTGCTTTTATTGGGGAATGTGACTTTTGTGGGATGCTTCTAATTTACAATATTATGTGCTGTAATTCCGGTTTGTGTCAGATCCGGAATTACAACAGACTTTGCCAATTTGATGTCTACCTAAATAAAAAGGAATTTGTTTTGGAAGATGTACTTTGATCATTTCTTTTTTGAATGGGTTTCATCACTTGGAAACCTGACACCCCTCTCATTTCATTCAGTCTGGAAGCAGCAGGACAGGTTGTTTGTTCAGTGCCTTCGAAAGCCCAGCCTGCAGGTAAGAAAAGCTTTCAGAATCCAACTCTATTGCAGGAGAAGAGAGTTGTTTGTCTCCTGAAAACCAAATTCTCCTAGAGCAGTGATGGCTAACCTTTTTGTTGTTGCGTGCCAAAAGTGCGCGCACAACAGCATGCGTGCCCCACCCATAATGCGTGACCCCCCACGTGCCCCGCCCCATGCATGTGTGTGCAACCCCCACACATGTGTGCGCAACCCCCTGCACTCCCCCCACCCCCATACATGCGTGCAATCCCCCCATGCTTCCCTTGCGCATGTGCAGCAGAGACCTAAAAATCAGTTGGCCGGCGGGAAGCGCGTGTGCATGCGCGGTGAAGCTGAGCTGGGGAGACGGCTCACATGCCATCAGAGAGGGCACTGCGTGCCACCTCTGGCACGTGTGCCATAGGTTTGCCATCACGGTCCTAGAGGAAGAGCAGTAGGAAGCTACTGTCCAATCTGTGGGAAACTGTCTTCCCTGAATTTTCTGACATCACAGGGCTCTCAAAAGGAAGGGACCATACAAGTATGGGCTCTGGTAAGAGGCAGATTCCAAAAGTATTAAACCTGAAGAGGTTTACCTTGCTACCTCCCAGCTATGCTTGGGTGTCCTTGAGAAGATCTATGGAAGCAGAAGACTCCCTTGTCTGAAAGAGGAATAGTCGCATAGGCTGTTAGATGAGTGGAAAACCCAGCATGTTGATTCCCTCATTATGAAGTTCTAATACAGAACATCAGATCAGGCTGTTGTCTCTTTGACTTCAACTGAACTCCCTCTTTTGAGAAATGAGTCAAGCAAGACAGCCTGTATACTACCCACAGACCATCTCTTCTGCATTTACTGTGTAGGTGTGGCAGTGGTTGTGGCTTCTTTTCTCTTGCCCAAACTCCCTGTTGGGTGCTCCTTGGAGGGAACAGTTTAAGTGACAGACTTCACTGCCACTGCTGATTGGGCACAACATTTCTGAGATGGCACCAGTAGTTCAGGCCTGAAATAGTGTTTGAAGTACCCCAGTCAAAGCAGTTTTAGCATCCATATCAGAGGGGTATTCAGCCGATTCGGACCAGTTCGGGCGAACTGGTAGCAGAAATTTTAACTGGTTAGCTGAACCAGCAAATACCACCTCTGGCTGACCCCGCCCCCACCCGCTGCTCACCATTTTTCGGCCGTTTTCAGGATGAAAAACCACCCGAAAAATGGCATGAAAATGGCTGAAAACCAGCCAAAAAAACCAGCCAAAAAACCCCAATCAGTTGTGAGTATCAAAAATTCCCTCTCTTTTCTCACCTCTACAGTTCACCTTTGTTGTTAGTTTAGGCTTCCTTCTGTGTTTTAGCTTGTAAGAATTGGATCTGTGGCTTTTATTGGGAGCTTGTTGTCCAAGTACTTGGCTACATGAGCTGCTTTACCTCAGTATTTGTCTTCCAGTCTTCATCTTGCAGCAGACACCTTATCTTCTCAGTCACAGAATGATTTCTCTGCCACAACTTTCTCTTCCGGGGTATAGGCCACATTGTGGTTTTATGCCTAATCCTTTTCTTTTTCAGGTAGGTTTTAATATTGCCTAGTATGTATGCACCCTGATTGTCTGTGGAAAGTCTTTGAGGTTTTCTTCCCAATTCCTTACTAAAGCCACATATTCTGTATTTTTTTTCTAGCACTTGAGCAAGAACCAAAATGGGTTCTTTATGAATGTGAGAGTGTATACATTTCCACCTGGTGCGACTCTAATGGCTTAGTAGCTTGGCCTATATGCAACATGCACACCTGGACTGATTTACCATAGCTGTAAGCCAGAGGTGGGTTCCTCCTGGTTTGGACCGGTTCACCCAAACTGGTAGCAAACCGTTGGTGATGTCACGATGACATCAAGGAACTGGTTTGGTTGGTGCCAGTCTGTGAGCGCCTCCATCTTTTTTTTGATTTTTTTTTAAAAAATTATTCTTCTGTGCATGCGTGCGGGTGCTTTGCGTGCATGCACCCATGAGGCGCGGACACGCAGCATGGGAGGAAGCGAACCGGCAGTGAGGTAAGTTAGAACCCACCCCTGCTGTAAGCTTATATTTGCCATCCCCCCCCACCCCTTTATCTCCCGGTTCTGTTTTCTGGGTCGTATATTTATGCAATTTCTGTGATTGCAATTCTTCGCTGTCTTTTCTTTATCTTCTGCACAATCCTATTCAAATAATTTTTCTGGAGCAATTCTCTGTTCTCAGTTAGGTAACAATGGTTATCTTTAAAGCTTACTTCACACCCAGTCTTTATGATATATTGTACTAACCACTGACTTACATTTTAAATGTAAGGCAATCTCTGCTTTGCCTCATGTACAACTGAATATGGTGGGGATGTCTTGCTGTTAGCAGAACAAATGTCTGATACACATAGATTTTAAAATAGCATAAAGTGTGGCAGGCCAAAGACCCCAACTAAAATGGCTTCGGCCTGACACATTATTTATTTGTTCCGAAGCTGTCCTTAGATAGTATAGGAAAAACAGGGAAAATATTTTAACAACAGCATACTTAAGGACAACTTAAGGCTGGTTCGCTCATGGTCTAGTCTTGAGATGAAGGGAACATTATAGGAAAAAATGTTGCATGATGCAAATGGGGACATGGCTACAAGACAGAAATTTGGAGGGCTGCCACATTTTGTAATGCCAAGCATTACAATGTATCATTTTGCACTGATACACTAAAAGGATAGTAAGTGACCATTCAGATTTTCGAGAATCTACTTCTTTTGTCTCTGTAATTTTTTTTTGTCCATGTAATGAGCAGGCTATAACTAAACTGCCTGTGTTAAATTCATCTTTTCCCCACCCTACCAGTCTGAAGAGTGGAGAGCCAGTTTAGTGTAGTGGTTGAGGCACCAGGCTAAAAACTGAGAGGTTGTGAGTTCCGGTCTTGCCAGCTGGGTGACTTTGAGCCAGACACTCTGTCTCAACCCTACAAGCATGCAATGGAAAACTACTGCCAAAAATGTTGCTAAGAAAACTTCAAGGACTTGTCGAAGCAGTCGCCAGGAGTCAAGATGAACTTGAAGGAATCCACACAAAAAACAAAAAATAATCCAGTTTGAAGCAGCCAATGTTCTATCTTTTACTTTCTGGAATCAGCCTTCTGCAGGTTTTGAAACTGCTGTCAACTTCAGTGCAAGTATTTGGGATGGAACAATTTTCAGGTAACTTTATCTATCAACTCCATCTATCGACTACTCCAATTTAAAATAACTTTGAAAGATACACTAACAAAGAAAAGAAAGGAAAACAGATTGGCAAGTCCTATAATTGAAGCACGAAAGCTTAAAATGCCTTTTGAAAAACTGTAATACCTTTATTTCATTATTCCAAATTTATTTATTTATTTTAAAAAAACAAAGTTTAAATTTTCAAAATAAACTTTTTAAAAGATGTTAAGACCTAGAGAACACAATAAAATGATATGGATGAACATGGATTTAAACTGGCTTGTAAATTCCTTTAATTTTCCTTCACAATTTCTTTTCTGTAGTCAAATTCACATCAGAGAACCCAGTCTAACAAATCTTGTAACCCCTTCTTCTAGTCAATCTTCAGGATGAAGATTTTACCTGGTTTTCTCTGCTTATGTATGTAATATACATCCCTCCCAACCTTTTTATTACTCTTCCAAGGACACGCACAGAGTTCTATTGTGCAGTGGTTAGGAAGGATTACTCCTTCCCTTATTAACTTAATTTTTTTCCATACTATGGTTATCAAGAAGGAACTTCCACTTCTTTGCTTCTAACACGCTAAGCAAATAAAGTTGGTCTTTCCCACCTACAACCTGGCAAACTGATGCATGTCCTTTGTACACTTCCAAAGGTCCCTTCCAAACCCTTTGAAAGCCTCATCAGCAAAAGACTCACGTGGGCAACTATTCTCTGCATGAAACAGAAATGACGTGGTGAGACCTTGAAGAGACATGGATAAATCAGAAATGTTTTCTTCTTCTCCTCCTAGACTGGACAACTCTTTTTACACATACCATACACAGAGACACACACACCTACATGCGCACACACACACACACACACACACACACACACACACACACACACACAGCTTTGTGAAATTAGTGAGATGGTTGAACAAGTTCCTACCTGGGGTGAGTTGAAAGGCAAAAATTTGTGGGGTCAAAAAGAAAAATTGTGAGAGGGAGAGAAGCCTCCCTCTTGTAGAAAACATGAATAAAAGCCAGCCCTGAAGGATAAGAACAGTGTTGTGGAAGATCCTGATATCAGAATGATTGTATGAATGTGATAAGTTTCCAAAGAAAAAACTGACTTTCTGTGGTAAAAGCAAAACCATTTTGGAGCTCCAAACAAACACATACCCCCTCCCTCCCATTGCATGATTCTCCCCAGTTCAGCATGATGAGAATAGCAGAAGCTTGAACTACACCATTGTGTGAGAGAAGCAATTATTCTGAAAGCCTTTTAGAGCATAAACAAGTATCATTAAAAAAACACTTTCTTTAAAAAATGCCAAATGGGGAAAGTGGGGGAGTAGAACAATAGTAATAAAGAGAGACAAAACTTCTTCCTCATCCCTCCCTCCTCTCACTTTATCTCAAATATTTCTTTTCCACAAACAAAATATATCACTATCCCAATCTTCCCTTTATTAAAGGATTTCCTTCCATGAGAAACATGATAGAAATGGATTTCCAAGGGAGACATGGTAAATTGAACCATCTCGGCAGAGGACTTGAAATCACTAACAAGGGCTTCAGACAGTTGCTCCTTACAACTGGGACTTTGCAGGGAGGGAGGAAGGAAGGAAGGACCGAAGAGAATTTAGACAGAAGGAAAGATAGAAGAGAGTGTAGAAGGAACTAAAGATACCAGCTAAAGGAGAAGAACACTCAAATGTGACTTACTGATACGGAATGGAGCAAAATATTTTAATAATGGATATATTGAAGGACATTTTTGAGTGATGGACCCAGAAGTTAATTTTAAGAGCAGAGGTCCCCAAACTTGGCAACTTTAAGACTTGTGGATTTCAACTCTCAGAATTCTCTAGCCAGTTTTTCTGGGAGTTGAAGTCCACAAGTCTTAAAGTTGCCAAGTTTGGGGACCTCTGTTTAAGAGGGCTGGCTTCAGGGGCAGGTTCCTAATTTTTTTACTATCTCTCTGTGGGCATGGCTTATTTTGTGGGTGTGGCTTGCCAGTCATGTGACTGGGTGGGCATGGCTTGCCAGCCATGTGACCGGTGGGTGTGGCTTGCCGGTCATATATTAGTTATTTCAGAGAGATGTTACTACTATTTTTGCTATTTTATACCTTACATGAAAAGCTTTGCATACAAAGTGCATGTTACACCATGGCAACACAGCAACCTTTATATGCAGAAAATGCTATAGTTAAAAGACAAGCAAGTCTCATACAGCATTTTTGGTTTCAGTCATGGATTCCTTAGACGAAAATATTGAGGACTGTTAAAAGAACAGTATCTTTTAACAGTCCTCAATGTTTTCGTCTAAAGAATAACAGTATAAAATTGTATAAAATTGTAAAAAACTGTATAAAATTAACAGTATAAAAGGTTAAGCTTTCGGAAAAGGCCCACTTTGGGAAGCTTTAGGCAAAAGCGAAGGAAAAGTGTCAAATGCGAGCTTCTTATTATTTTCAAGCGAAGGGATGGGGAAAGACTTAATTGTCATGTTTCTGGGCATGCACAGAAGAATTTAAAAAAAAAATAAAAAAATTTTTTAAAAAAATGGCGGCACCCAACTGCACCGGTACTGACATCACCAGCGGGCCGCTACCGATGCTATAGAGTGGACCGCACTGGTAGGAACCCACCACTGGCTTGCTTCTATAGATGGACTGTTAAAAGATGTTATGGAAAAGGAACAAGTTTTACCAGACAGGACAGCCTGATCTGAAAGTGGATTTGAAAATGACAAGCTATAATAATGAAATGGAAAAGGATGCTAAATTGGATATACAAAAGAAACTAGCTGGTGTCTTAATAATTATAAGATAATTGATAATTTTTCTATACTGGATATACAAAAGAGGCTTGCTATTTGAATAATTATTTTGAGATGGGACATTAAAAAGATAAGAAAGAAATCAAGCTCTAGGATGTTACAATCTTAACTAAAATGAAGATTATTAAAAGCAAAAGGAAGGAATATAAAGTAGGGTGTTTTTTTTAATCAAGCTCAAAACAGATATGTTGTTACCTCTGATAATCCTTAATGGACTTTCCCTGACATCAGGGACTGAAATGATGAGGCGTTAAGGATTTGTTTATAGAGAAGAATTGGGATAAGAGTAGAAGATATCATTTGTTGTATTTTAAGAGAAGATTATAAGTTACAAAATAACACAGAACCCAGGTTTAGAAAAAGCCTGGCATGTAGATGGTACTGGGCAAAGAAGGAAAAAGGAAATGGTAAGTGAATGAACCAGAACCCTATCTTTATTTCATGCTATAAGGAAATGATTGTGCTTCCAGCAAAAAAACCAAGGGTTGAGTGCTGACCATGTGGATGGCAGTGCCTGGAAGTAGCTGTTTGTGAGCCCTTTGAGGTGGTCCAGGTCAAGAAACAGACACTGCAAAGATTCCAGGAATACTGTATTACATTAGTGTCAACGGATATATTAGCAGAACCTTGCAAGCTTGTCCACAATCTTTTTTTTTAGAAAAACATGGGCAAGACAGAACTGTTCTGAGTCTCCCCCATTCTTAAAAAAAAAATTTCAGAGATAAGCAACTGTTTCACCTCTCCTGCTCCATTTTCAAGACTGAAGCTAAATTCCTTGATGCTGATGCCTGCCATGGAGAGCACATGTGGGAAAAATGGGCACACTTCCCCCTTCCCCACCAACAAACATGACATGACCATGGTACTTGACAGAAAGAGCCCCGGGAATTGCATTGATTGAATAGCACAATCTGCATTGGATGTTTGGGGTGAGTAAATTAAGAGGTGGAAGTGCAACGTACACCACCTTAAACTTCTGAATGAAAGGCAGGGAATAAATGTAGTTAATGACATAGATAGAAGTAGTAAAACTAGTAACAAATGGGGCAGGGTGGATTTGATTTAAATCAAGTCGATTTAAATCACGATTTAAATCATGATTTAAATCACTAGTAAAATGGCTCAATTTAAATCAACTCAATTTAAAACATAATTTTTAAAGAGCAACTGTCATCTCTGTCCCACAGCAGCTCCTACTCTGACCTGCTGTTGACTCACCGACAGTCCCATTCACTTTAATGGAACGGCTGGTGATGTGGCAATGACACAACAAGGTGAGCGATGTGGCAGGCAGCAGGTGAGTGGGTGCCCGCTAACAGGCGCTGCCACGATGGATCCGAAATGACAGGTGCTTTTAATATTATATTTATAAGCTGCTTAGAAGGTTTCACTTTCATTTTTACTGCTTGCCCTTCCTCCTCCCACTTAGAGCCTGGTGCAGCGGTGGGTTGCTCCCGGTTCGGCCCGGTTCTGTGAACCGGTAGCGCCGGCGGCGGGAGGCTCCGCCCACCCGCCCGGGACACTTCTGCGCATGTGCAGAAGCGTTGTACGCGAGTACGCACACGAACCGGTAGCAAAGGATTTTTGAACCCACTACTGGCCTGGTGGTACAGATGCATTTCTCTTCAAACAATCATACAGTTTGTAGTGTACATAGATTTGAACTTTGTTTTATGATTTCTGTCATGATTACTGTGAAATTGTGTGAAGGCATCAATGCAGTGCATGTTATCTCAGCTTGCAGAGCTTGGATTCATTGAATGAGTTTACCAAAAATGTAAATATTGCAGAGTATACAGCCTCATGCTACATAACTAGGCTCCATTTCATGCTGAATAAACAAAATTATTAATGTATCTTAAATGGAAAACTATCTTTAGATAGATTTTAACTCCAAAAGCATTTTATTAAAATAAATTTGATAAAAATAAAAAAATCTGATTTAAATAAAAAAATCTGATTTAAATAAAAAAATCCATTTTTTATATTATTTTTTTAAAATCATCAATTTTAATCCACCCTGAAATGGGGCCATGTGAAACCTCTTGTTGGCAGAAACAGTGGGAAATCTGTAATGCGTGTGGCTGCTTTCAAAAAGTATTAAACTTGCATATAGAAAGATCCCAGGTAAGATCTGACAAGTGCTTTGGAAAGTGCCAGTCGGGCCTCATGGTGCAAGCCTCCAGAAATATCTGCTCTGTCCTTCAGCGTATGCCAAAAAGACCATGGAGGGTAGTGCCTGGCACCTGGTGGGAGGGCCCTGCTTGGAATAGCCTAAAATGGCCAGTACGAACTGGACAGATCCCAACCCCTGGCTGTGTCATCAATCAAATGGCCAAAGAAGTATGCTGATCATTTCAGCAGCAAAGACTAAGTTACTTTAAAACTGGAGCATGTCAAAAAATAAAACAGTGATTTTATGCCAAAGCTATAGGCAAATGAGGAAGTGTGCTAAAAGATCAGATGTTGTAAGATTTATGCTAATCAGCACAGATGTGCTACAAACTTCCTATTGTGCTGCAATTGCACAGGAAAATGGAAAGTTGTACCATTGTTTCAACTTGCTTTTCTAAAAAAGAAAAGTCATGTTCTTTTGTGCAATTGTATACATGTGCCGATTTTTTGAAAGCTGGTATAATAATATTGTTGCTCCACTTTGTTTTGTTTTAAGCTCTATGGTTGCATATACATTTGAGCAGCTGAGTTGAAATTTGCTTTCTAATCTTAAAACATAGGATGTCCGCTGAATAAATGTCCAGTATAATTTAAACATCACAGCTTAGCTTCATTTCCATTCCTATGATTAGAAGGAACAGATGTCATATCCAGCTCTTACATTTTTCATGCAATTCACCGGGATATGCAAAAACTATACAGAGAAGGTCAGTGGATACAGATTTTCTTAAGGAACTTGTTTCCCAATTCAACTATTCATTATGTAGATTTGGGGAGGAGGGAGAGTGTCTGCTCCACAGAGGCATGGGTAGCATTCTTATTAGCACTTAGCAATAGCACTTAGACTTATATACCGCTTCACAGTGCTTTACAGTGCTTTCTAAGCAGTTTTACAGAGTCAGCATATTGCCCCCAACAATCTGGGTCCTCATTTTACCCACCTTCGAAGGATGGAAGGCTGAGTCAACCTTGAGCCTGGTGAGATTAGAACCGCCAAATTGCAGCCAGCCAGCAGTCAGCAGAAGTAGCCTGCAGTACTGCACTCTGACCACTGCGCCACCCCGGCAGATGCATCTTCCATTCAAATCTATGCTTGAAGCTATGTTTATAGACCCACCTGTCAGGCTCTTTCAGGAAACCATTGGTTCTATACCAGGTGCAAGAAGCTTTCTGCAAAGGTTGGGGCTCCCCATTATTTTAAAACAGTGTTTTTTAAATTTGGCAATTTTAAGATGTATGGACATTCACTCTTAAATTTCTCAGCCAGCAATTCTGGGAATGGAACAGTAGTGGGTTTCACTTACCTTCGTTACTGGTTCGGAACTGTGAACGCACGTGCACTCGCTTTGCTCGCGTGTAGCGCTTCTGCAAATGCGCAGAACCTTCTGCACATGCGCAGATCATCCATGATGACATCCGGGTGGGTGGGCGGAGCCTACCACCACCGCCACTACCGGTTCACCCAATCCGGGGTGAACAGGTACCAACCCACCACTGGAGTGGAAGTCCAAATATCTTAAAATTGCCAAGTTTGAAAAACACTGTTCTGCACCATACCAAGATAACCTCAAGGTGACCTGGAATGTCAGTGTGTGGCAAAGGCATAGAGAGTGAAATTGAAACACTGGCACCTTACATTTGGAGCCCTCTGGGATGAGCAAAAAGACTGAGGGGGAGAGGAAGTGGTTGATGTTGCAACCGGAAGTCTTGAAGAAAGGAGAAACATTAAAAAAACTGAATTTCCAAGGGCGAACTGGGACTTCTTTTTTTCTTTATTTGCAATGTTTTATCATAGGTTTGCAGGTGGTTGTTGTGTTGAGTTAAGGTGTGTATAGCAGCAAAAGCATGGGAAAATCTTATCATGGTTTGTTAAGCAGTATTTTCAACTGCCTTGAGAAGGGAACCCCCCTCCAATACAGAAATAATAAATAATAATTGTATTCAAGCATGGAAAGCTTTTCTCCTTGATTCCAAGTTAGTAACTTTCATCTAGACCAGGGGTCGGCAACCCGCAGCTCCGGAGCCGCATGCGGCTCTTTGGGCCCCCTGCTGTGGCTCCCTGTCCCATCACTGGCTGACCTCGCCCTCCCCTCCCTCATCTGGCCTGAGAAGGTAAGGGTGATGGCGTGAATGGAGAAGCGGCCGTGGCTGATTCTCTGACACTGGTTGAGGAACATAGCCACCCCTGGCCAAGGCTTCCCTTCGGGCAACCCTCCTCCCCTTCTTGCAACTCCCTGGCTGGCTGTGGTGGGGCCAGGAGTGTGCGCATGCGCGGGGAGACCCTCAAGCAAGCGCCAAGCGCAGCAAGGGCACACTCAGAGGGTGGACGGCTGCTCGCTTAAGAAGGGTCTTTGGACGCAGCTTCTCTACTGCCCTAAGGATCTGGCCATTGCCTTGCCATGTCCCGTCCCATTCCCCCCCCCTGCAGCTCTTCGGCCGAGCGGGGTGGGTGTAAGCTCCAGCCCAAAGCGGAAGGAAGCAAAGGCTGCCTTCGCTCCGGCGACCCTCCTCCCCCTCATTTCATGCGTGGTGGGGGGACACAGCAAGGCGATGGCCTTAGGGCAGGAGAGAAACAGCCTTGTAGCTGCCTTCACGCCACATTTGCGTGTAAGGCAGCCTTTGCTTCCTGCTGCTTTGGGCTGGAGGTCATGCCCTCCCCACTTGGCCGAAGAGCTGCGGGGAGGAGAGACAGGACGGGACACGGCAAGGCAATGGCCGGATCCTTAGGGCAGGAGAGAAGCCGCATCCAAAGACCTTCCTTAAGCGAGCAGCCGCCCGCCACCCGCCCTCCGCGTGCGCCTTTGCGCCTTGAGGAGGGTCTCCCCGTGCGGGCCACAGCCAGCCAGGGAGTCGCAAGAAGGGGAGGAGGGTTGCCCGAAGAGAAGCTAGGGGTGGCGATCGTTCCTCAGCACACACAGAGAGAAGGGGAGAGAGAGGGAGAAAGAGAGATGGGAGGAAGAGACAGATGAGGGAGGGAGAGGGAGAGAGAGATGGGTGGGGAGGAAGGGAGAGAGAGAGAGAGAGAGAGAGATGGGGAGAGGGAAAGAGAAAGAAAGATGAGAGGGAGAAAAAGAGATGGAGAGAGAGAAAAAGAGGGAAAAGAGAGAGAGAGAGACCTTTTTCTGATAGAAAACAGACCCACAAAACCTGGGTAGGCGTAGCTGGGGGGTCATGTGACTCAGTGGGAGTGATGTCGAGTTGGCCATGCCCACCCAGGTTTTGTGGCTCCGGGTATTTTGTTTTCTCTGGGAAATGGGTCCAAATGGTTATTTGACTTTTTAAGATTGCTGATCCCTGATCTAGACCCAACATCTTACAAGTTTGAACTAATATTGAGCTACACCTATATAAATAGCTGGCTCTTGCATAATTTTGCCAGCAAGTTTAGCTAGAAAAGCTTAGATGGGGAACTATACTGATGTTGCAGTAGCTATCCATG
Organism: Diadophis punctatus similis; assembly: GCA_023053685.1. Taxonomy (NCBI): domain Eukaryota; kingdom Metazoa; phylum Chordata; class Lepidosauria; order Squamata; family Dipsadidae; genus Diadophis; species Diadophis punctatus. The sequence goes on from JALIGW010000002.1 coordinate 98,602,708, forward strand.
GCCCACAGGCTGATAAAGGATGAATTCATAGTCACCAGGGAGCTACAGCCCATCAAAACTTTCCTTGCAGGCTTTCCTCATAGTCAGCTACAAACAACTGAATGTAACCTGATGGGATTGAGATTCATTTATAATATTCACACACTAAATTCCCCTCTCACCTCTGAGATTCCTTGATTCTTCAAGTTTTGTTCCTAAATATTTTCCTTATCTTTCACAAATCTCTGCCTTTTTTATATTAAAAATGTAAAAAACATGCTGAACCAGCAAATAATATTTGTCCCCTGGAATCACAGTATGCTTCTTTGTCCAGTTATGAATATCTTAAGAGATGGATGCAGATTTTGAAATTAGAACACAGAAGATAAATAGGATTAAATTAATTCAACCCTATGATTGGTTTTGAGTTATTTGATTTATATCCCGCCTTTGTATTTTATATCTTACCCTGAGGTAAGATGGGCGGCCAATAAATTTTACAAATAAATAAAATATTGTACAATTCAAGGCGGCCCACTTAATGCTTGTTCATCCTCTTGTTTCCTCCATAAACACAACGGTATAAGTTGGGCTGAGTTGGGCAGAGAGAGAGTAATTGTCTCAAAGTCATCCAGCTGTGTTTCATGCCTAAGGCGGGACTAGAAGTCACAATATCCTGCTTTCTAGTCTGGTATTGTAACCACTGTACCACACTAGCATTTTAGACTGGATTGTGGGATTCACTTCTGCTAGCATTCAAAATAATGTTGCTACTTTCTTCTGGAAATTCTAGCATTTTCAAACCTTCCAAAAACTGTTTCAATACATTCCTTTCTGGCAGCTTGAAATCTTCTAAGAAATGTCTCAATATGTTCTCTGAAATGTCTGAATTTCTAGCTCGTTCCTCCATGGATAGCTTCCAATTTTCCATAGAAGTTTTTGTTTTAGTCATGGAGGATCTGAGGCTCAAATAATCCAAAACTGATTTCCCCATCAAATCCTTCCTCAGGGGAGAGATGTGCACAGAGGAAGGGCATGCTTGGGGCATAAGCAAATGATGTGTCACTCCTGATGGCTATTATGAATACAGCAGAAATCCCATTGCATTCCTGAACATGTACTTGCACGGTAATGCTCATAATGAAAGATTTCTTGAAATATTGTCATTTAATCCTAGCCATTTTTTAAAGTCCTCTTTTTTTGTAAATCATTGGCAAACAGTTGCCCATCTTCACACTTTGTTGCATTTTATATTCATATACTGTACATGTTTTAATCTTTCTGTTTCTTCCCCTTCTTTGAGCTTTGGAGATATTACAAGATATCAATAAAATCTGGGCATTGTTTTCTGGCTTTAGTGAGGGAGGGCTAGTCCATGGACACTGAGAAGAAATAGAGCTGCTAGGCATGAATTTCTTGTGGTCTGCTGCCCTCTGCTGTCTGCTGTTTCTATATATAAGGTAGGGAGGGTATTTTAAAATTTGATTGAAGACCAGCTGGGTTAGATGAGTCTTCATTTTGGAGGGGTTCCAAATAGAAGTCTCCCAATGTTAGCAACAAGAGACATTGTGCAGCTTTTTCTTTTTTAACTGATTTTATCCAGGAAATAAATAAGGGGGAAAAACAGTATTGGGAAATACTGAATAATGGAATTTAACAGAGATAAATAAGATAAAACATAAAATACAGTAGATAGTAGATAAATTGTAAGTTTTGGGGGGGCTACCTATCAATAAAAGAATTGATACATGATGTGGTTATGAGACCAGAAAAGTATGACCAAAAGATATTAAACAACAAACAGGAAACTCAGGAAACAGAAAATAAAATAGAAAGAACAGAGGAAAGGATAGAGGAGGGAAAACGACAAATGATACAAAAAGATAAAAAAGAGTCAGTCAAAGCTGAAACAGAAATGGCGAATTATACTTTAAGAGATGAAAAGTTAGAAGGGGAGACACAGAAAGACACCCCTGAAGGGAAAAAAAGATAATTGAAAGATGTATTGAAGGTTCAAAAGAGTGAAGAAATGATAGAGATAGAAGAAATATTAGATTAAACACGAATGAGATAAGAAGATACAAGATCCCATGGGAGGAGTATGGGAGATCTGCCAAGAAGTCAACAAGAGTTGAGATACAAAAATGGACAAGAGATGAGGGATAATTGCAGAATACTGTTTACCATTAAGAATTAGTATAAAAATAGAAAATAGAAATGGGGAGATCACTTTTTGGATTTGGGAACTAGTCTATTAACAGGTAGAAAGTAACAGCAGAAGTTAGAAATCTGGATATGTGAACAAAGATGTGTAATAGAATAATTAAGATGAGTAAACCTTAGGATTATTTAGAGGTTAATTGGCTATAAATGTGATGTCTACTGGATGTTTATAGATGTTTGATATTATTAATGGATTATAGATAAAATTGAACAGAGGGCCTAATCCAGTGATGGCGAACCTATGGCACGCATGCCACAGGTAGCACGCGGAGCCATATCTGCTGGCACACGAGGCATTGCCCTAACTCAGCTCCAGTGCGCATGTGCGTGCCGGCCAGCTGATTTTCAGCTTACGCGGAGGCTCTGGGAGGGCGTTTTCGGCCTCCGGAGGGCCTCCAGGAGGCGGGGGAAGCTGTTTTCGCCCTCCCCAGGCTCCAAGAAAACCTCTAGAGCCTGGGAAGAGTGAAAAATGGACCCACCCGAAGTCGGGAAACGGGGGAGCGGAGGGATCATGTGCACATGCACGGGGGGCGGGGCAGCACAGGGAGATCACACAAGCATGCGCAGGGGGACAGGGGGGGCAATGAATTATGGGCATGGGCACTCGCATGTGCGCTATATCATGCATGCACGTGCTTTTGGCACCCGAGGAAAAAAAGGTTCGCCATCACTGGCCTAATCAAACAAGGTAAAATTCTGAATAAGGATAAGTGAAGATGAAGATGAATAGGTATAAAGATAGAAATTAGAAATGGGGAAAAGATTACGTTTTCAATTTGGGAACTATTCTATTAAAGGGTATAAAATAGCAGCAGAAGTTAGAAATCTAGATATGTAAATAAAGATGAAATAATTTGTATAATTGAATAATGAACATTGAATAATTAAGTTAAATAAATTTTATGATAGGGACGTGGTGGCTCAGTGGCTAAGACGCTGAGCTTGTCGATCAGAAAGGTCGGCAGTGTAGAGGTTTGAATCCCTAGTGCCGCGAAACAGAGTGAGTTCCCGTTACTTGTCCCAGCTTCTGCCAATCTAGCAGTTCGAAAGCATGTAAAAATGCAAGTAGAAAAATAGGGACCACCTTTGGTGGGAAGATAACAACGTTCTGTGTGCCTTCGGTGTTTAGTCATGCCAGCCACATGACCATGGAGACGTCTTCAGCTTTGAAATGGAGATAAGCACTGCCCCTACAGTCAGGAACAACTAGCACATATGTGCGAGGGGAACCTTTACATTTACCTTTAAACCTTATGATTATTTGGAAGTTAATGGTTATACATATGATATTTACTTGTTGTTTATAAGGTTTGATATTATCAATGGATTATAGATAAAATTGAACAGAGGGCCTAATCAAATAACAAAAAATTTTCAACAAGGATAAGTGAAGATGAAGGTATTGAGAATAATAGTTACAACTACTGTGTGTATAAGATTTACTATCTGTATTCAATAAAGATTGTACCCAGACGGTATACTATTATTGTGAATATAGAAATTCCATACATAACCAAGAAAATTGTACAATTAAAAATATTTTTTAAAAAGATAATGAATAAACTGCATAAGCACTGCAAGAAAATGACAGTGGTGGCAGAGAGTAGTGGTTTCCAGCATCTCAAAACAGTAAAAAGAATACAGTCACATGAAGGTTAAAGCAGCAGAAACTCTGCAACGCATTCATTGATGACAGACTCATCAGTATTCAGCTGGCAAAACCCACCTGTTTTTCCCAATCCTAGTTTTTAAATAAAGAACTAACAGTATTCTAATCTCTGACAATAATAAAGATTGATTTAATATATGTCTAGCATTCTTTCTAAAGAATGCTAAGTCCATACAGATAAGGAGTCCAAGTATGAGCTGAGAAGCACTTCAGAAAACACCACTGTTACTTAGGTAGAACTACTGTAACCAGGAAGCTACTGTTTCCTCCCTTATTCTGACAGTCTGACACCTGTTTCAAGGTGTGAAAAATCCATTGGCCTTTGTCAGCCATTGCCTTGGAAGGAAGCCATGGGGCTGCCGTGATTTGAAAGAGAGGTAAGAGAAACAGGATAGGGATCAGCAATGGGCAAATTTCATTCAGTTTGGGACTAATTCAAGGACATGTAGGAAGTGCTTCAGCTCAAGAATGTTCAACTCAAGAATAAATTCCATATTCATAGTCACCAGTCAAGAGTCAATTTGTTGATTGACAGGTGGGCAGGTCACTGACTAATGCTTTCCTTAATATAGTAGCACCAGGGGTGGGTTCCTCCCGGTTCGGAGTGGTTCACCCGAACCGGTAGCGACCCGCTGGTGATGTCACGATGACGTCACTGAACCGGATCGGTTGATGCCGGTCCGTGGTGCCACCATCTTTTTCAATTTTTAAAAAATTTTTTAAATTTTTTAAATTTTTAATTTTTTAAATTTTTTTCCTTCTGAGCATGTGCAGAAGCCGAGTTCCGGCACTGTGCATGTGGTCTCCATCTTTTATTCGGCTTTGGTTTTTTTTCTTCAGATTTTTCATTACTGCGCGCGCGCGCTCACGCAGCGTGGGAGAAAGCGAACCGGCAGCGAGGTAAGTTGGAACCCACCCCTGAGTAGCACCCTCCCATAACAGCCAGTGACACAGCTGAGCAGTAGGTACTTTGGAAGTATGATCTCTTTAGGGAAAGCATGCTCTCCTCCAGCAGTACATCACTGTTTGGCAGTCTGCTAGCAATCTCACATAGACTTTATGGGAAGCCCTGTTCCCCAGTCTGGAATCTGGAGGAGGGGAGGGGGGGATCTGGGAAACTCCCAGCTCTTGATTTACTATTGCTTGTGGACCTTAGACTTGAAAAGGTTGCCAAGATCTTATGTCCCCATGCTAATAAGAATTCATTCACTGGATTGCATTTGGTATGCATTCTCCATAAAACTTGTATAAATCTGCTGCAAATATTTGCATTAATTGACCTTCTTTCCGTGGCATTCTTTCTTTATGGCTTTTGTATCTTGAATGCTTGCTGTTTTATTTACTTGTTTTGAAGCTGATATACAATAACGTGTGTGCATGTGTGTGTGTTTAATAAGCTTAAGCTAAAGGTCACTAAATGACAAAGTCAGTTATTTAAGCTTGTAAAAGCAATTGGCCGCTATAATTGCGCAATACTGTAACTTTGTTTTCAAAGTGGAATTTGGAATTTCCCTCATTTGCTTCGCAGAAGTCATCTGACTTCTTTGCAAAAAAAAAAAAAAAAACCAACCATCCCTTTTTGGTTGATCCAAGGCTAGCAGAAATAGGACTTGTGCAACTGAATTGTTTTAATATGGTTTTCGTTGGCTGAATTATTTGGGGCTACGAGAAATGAAAGATAAAATTTTTAAACAGCAGAGGGAGACAGAGTTCCTTAACGAAGTTCCATTGTTTCTGAATAGAAATGTTGTTCAGTGCTGGTAGAGGAGAGAGGCAGAAGAGGCAAACAGAAAGAGAGATCCAGCTGCAGAGACAAGGAGTTAAAGGTAAACCACTCTCAATTTCCTTTTCAGAAATAGGTATCCCGAGTATCTATTTTGGGATTAAGTTTTCTGCTCTAGTTTTCTAAGAGGTGATGCTTCTTCCAAGAGATCCTACTCTTTGAAGCGGGTGCGATACTTTTTTTAGAAAGTCAGAAGTAGCTTTATGGCAAGTTGAGCTCCAAACCTTATGGCTCTGAGGAGTCTCCGGTCACATTGTGCACCTTATAAAACCCAACATACCTTTAGGGCATGGTTTTACTTGCTAGTTGACAGTGAGAAATGATGCATAGACAACGAATTCATGCTAGTTCCATTCTTTGGGAGTGGGATTTTCACTTGATTATTCTGTCCACCCACCAGGCACACTTCAGGGGAGGAAACGTCCCACTGAGCAGGGTGCTGGCTTCTCCTAAATCTCATGATCCCGTGGCTTTGCGGAAGGAATAAGGATGGTGCTCTTACAGATATGGTAAGTTACTGAATGAACGGAGGGTTGTTGAACAAATAACTTGGGACTCTGGTTAGCTACTTTCTTTGCTGGAAGACCACTTCCAGATGAAAGTCAGGGTGGAAGAAGATGACCCACCACCCACTTGAATAACTGCATCTTGACAGGGATCCCAGATGCTCCCATCTCGTGTATAGGACCTCTGCTGCACATCCTCACTTAGCAGAGTGACTTTCCTGGCAGCAGTATCTCATCTGGGTCAGTAGTATACGTAGTAAGGGCCAGGAAAAACTCCATTGTCCTTTGGAGGCTCTGAATCAAGTTGCTGTGATTGTTCCAGCCTATAATGTATGGGATGGAAAGCTAAAGTCTTCATACTATGTGCTTTCTGTGTGTGAGCCACTTGTTGACTGGAGTCACTTCTGTTCAGGACAAGCAGCATATTCCTCCTCATTATCTGTTCTTTGGTTTTTGCACTGAAAAGGAGTGTGCAAGGACATTTCTCTCTTTTCTTTTCCATCAACATGATCTCGCAGAGGTTGCAAGGACATTCAGATTGCACGTGTTTCAGAGGTGGGTTCCTATCGGTGCGATCCAGTGTGGGCGCTCCGGTAGTAGCCTGCTGATGATGTAATTTAGACATGACGGCTCTGGTGCTGTCTGTGCCGGTCCGTGCGCGCCACCATATTTTTTCCCTAATTTTCGGCGATTTTTCGGCTCTCTGAGCATGCGCGGAAATAAAATTGTCCCTCTGCGCGTGCGCGGAACTAAAATCGCACACAAAATGTTGCAATGCGCACCGGTAGGAAAAGGTAAAAGGAACCCGCCCCTGACGTGTTTGGGTCCCACCACCCAAGCGTTAGAGCCAAACTAACTATGACTTAAGCAATGGTATATTATTAGCCATGGACCTCTGGGCAAAACCAGGATGTCCAAGCTGGAAGATCTTCCAAATACGTTTTGTCCAAGGGCTGAGTGTGAATTTGGCATCCCTGCCCAATATTGATCTTTCCTCTTTTAGGAGCTTCATTTCCTTCCTCTCCCTGTCCTATACTGAGGCAACATCCATGCATGGAGAAATTCTGTCTCCAAATTATCCTCAAGCATATCCCAATGATGCTCTGGAATCCTGGAAAATAGAAGTTCCTCCTGGTTATGGCATTCATCTCTACTTCACCCACCTGGATATAGAGCCATCTCAAAACTGCGAATATGACTTTGTGAAGGTACAGGGGCATGTTTGTCTGTTGAGAACTTGAGAGTGGAGATGTGTGTAGACTGAGGTTTGCCAGGCTGTGTACTGAAACACCCAGCTAGGAAACTATTTCAAACAAGATATAAAACTTTTCTGGTGATGTGTAAAAGTTAAGGATGTGGCTTGTTGGAAGAGAGTTGAATATTGTTTCCATGCTAGATCACACCTGTGCTACAACTAATGAATTAACTACTTTGCCTGCTTCTGTATAGTAGATTTCAGTTAAGTCCATTATGGTGACCTCAAATAGAAAGTTTCTAGGACATGAATCCCTGTGCTAGATTGTTCTCTGGCTGTGTTCATAACTGGTACACAACCTCAAATGGGCAGAACATTTCCAAGCTAGTGAGCTTACCTACCGTATTTTTTGGAGTATAAGACGCACCGGAGTGTAAGACGCACCTCAGTTTTGGGGGAGGAAAACAAGGAAAAAAGGCCTCTGCCTCCCAGCAATTTGCCAAACAGCAAACAGCAAACAGTACAGATGATATACACTGTTTGCTGTGTATTTCTGTGCATGTGTGCCTGACCCATAGAAATGGCAAAGAATTGGAGAAATGTACATTTATGGCATTATATTAATCCCAGAAAGTTTTCTTAAATGTAATCACACTAATTCCTCCCAATTATTTAAATAGATCTACTCCAAACATGACTAAGGGTTTCTCAGCTGCCTTCTTTTAGTACTAATACTTAATACTAATACATAATACTAAAACAGGACATTTCAGATTATACTTTTACAGATCTTTAAAATTGATGTGGCTTTCTGGAAGTATTCTCTGCTATTTAAAAGAAGATACAATAGCACTGGGCCTCTTCAGAGCAAGCATTTATTTTAAAAAGCTTCATTTTTTTAAAATTGTCTAGAACAATAATAAAGCAGTCTTTAAAAAATAAGTCTAATAATTTGAACACTCTACAAACATTTAACAAAATAACATATTAACAGAATCTGCCTCTACCTAGGATAGAACTCACAACCTCCTGATTGTGAGGCAAGAGCTCTATTGCTGAGCCACAGCAGCTCTAGCTTGCCTTCCTGCAATTTCAGCAGTCTAATATTGCCAGCAGTTATCTCCCAACAATATGTCTCATCACAGCCACTGTAGTTTCAGTTTCATTTTACCACGTGGCTTGCGTCAGCTATAGGTCGGGAGGCAGATCATTTCTTCTTGTGCTCTTCTTGTGCTTTGCCCTGTTTGCTGCAAAGAGGTAAATTGCTGGCAGGCAGAGGCCAAAGGGCGGGGATGGCTGGGTGGGCTACATTCGGTGTATAAGACGCACCCAAGTTTTCACCCTCTTTTTGAGGGTAAAAAGGTGCGTCTTATACTCCGAAAAATACGGTAATTCACAATATTCCGAGGACAGCACATTTACCCCAAGTTCCAGACATGGGAGCCTTCAAGCCTCTCATTTGTCATGGTCTACTGCAGTGTTTCCCAACCTTGGCAACTTGAAGATATCTGAACTTCAACTCCCAGAATTCCCCAGCCAGCATTCGCTGGCTGGGGAATTCTGGGAGTTGAAGTCCAGATATCTTCAAGTTGCCAAGGTTGGGAAACACTGGTCTACTGTTATCTTTTTGTTCTTCGTTCCAGCATTATGGCATCTGGACATGGATCCAGCCTTTTCACAGCTCCAAAAGCCTTCTGCATTCCCCTCCTAGCAAGGATAGCCACATCCCTCAAGGAATCTTGGCAGAGGGTGCCTGATTGGGATCCCTCTCATCCCTATTCATGTTCCTGATTGTTGTTTTTTCTTTCTTTTCTTTTTTAAAAGCCTATAGTATTTTTTTTCCTGTGGCCCAGCCAATCTCTCACTCATTCCCCCCTCCCCCAATTATTGTACTTAGTGGCAGTAGCAGGAGACACGAATTCTTAGGAGAGGGGTCTCCGACTGCCATCTTAATTTCCCTACAATGTATGAAGATGAGGGTGGGTGGGTAGTAAATTAAGATCTTAGTGTCTACTGCTATCCTTAAATAGCAAGAATGTTTAAAATAAATGTCAGATAAATGTTTAGAAGCCATCCACCACAGCTGCTATCACTATGCTGGCCCCGGACAGCGCACATCTGTATTCTGAAGGAATAGAGGGAAAGGATAATTGAAAGATAAACTGAAAGTCTTGGACATGCTGTCCCAGCTTTCAGGAAGGGAGTAGCTTCAGAAATGCCTGGACCTTTGGATCTTTATCTGGAGGCACGGGGAAGCAAGTGATGAATCGTGTGTTGCAATGTTGCAACCCAAACTCTACCCCTTATGAACTTAGACATGCAATGTCTTGATGCAAGCAAGAATGGATGGAGCTTGTGTTGTGATGTCACTATGCCCACTTCATGGATAACCCCGTGTATTAGGAACAGAGGCCTTTACTTCAATGGTTCTAGAAAAGCAGCCATTTTCTGAGAAAATTAAACTTTGGGTGACATGAACAAAAAGGGAAAGAAGAGCAAATATCGCTGGATGATATTGATGTCATTTAGATGACAAAATACGTTTGGCATTAAGGGGCCATTTTGAAATCATGGTAAATGAGATGCAAAAAGGCAAATTTTACCTCAAACCTCCTCAGAGCTTACACAAAAGACGCAATCTTGTAGTCTCTACTGCTCTGAGAGCCACAAAAGGGGAGTTCATGGGATACACTTTTTGCATTCTGGCAATAGAGCATTGAGGAATTGCTGCAAAGAGCTGCTGCCATGAAACCTTAAGATGATCTTGGACAATATCTGCCACAGCATTACTGTAGAAAACCATGTTTGAAGCCCAGAAGGGGGAGAGGAATCCTAAAATGACCCCATCTTTACTCTGTTGGATATAAGACAGAGGGAAAAGAAAACACAGGGTGGCTTTCAAGGTTCTGTTGGTCAAGAGTCAATTTCCAGTCAATCTTATGGAGTATTTCCTGACTTGGCCTACCTTGAAGGGCTGGCACATAAATATGAAGGAAAGATGTTCTATGGGCCCAAGGAGGGTTTACAATGTTTTGGTTAAAAATACAGTTAAACATAAGCCCTTATTCTTGTTCATCTGATCCTTCCAGGTCCTGTCTGGTGAACAGGTGGAGGGTCAGTTCTGTGGGCGAAAAACGAGGCGCCCACGGGGCTCTCCTATCCTGGAAGAACTTCATGTGCCCTACCATAGTTTGACTGTCCTATTTCAGTCTGACTTTTCCAATGAAGATAGATACACTGGATTTGCTGCCTATTACACTGCAATCGGTAAGTCCTTAGCTGTCAGGGGCAAAAGATCAGGACCACACATGATGTTCCGGTTGAACTGATTTATTACTAATCATGCCTTTGCACAAGCATCTACTGAAATATTGTTAATACTATCTTGATATTAGATAAGGGTCAACAGAATTCAAGAAGGGTTGGACTTAGTCCGTTTGTGACTATGTAGAGACTCTAGGTTGATTCCTATTTTGACTCCGTCCTCAGGCTCTGTCACACCTTCTTCTACATTAGCTGCCTCATCTGAGCAGATAAAGGTGTGTGCCTTGAGGAGAGTTACCAAAAACAATATTTAAAAAAAACATGGAACCATTTCTGATTCCTCTTAAAGAAGTTAACCTCTCTGCACCATTCAAGAGCTCAGTCTTAAATCTGTTCATGATTATGTTGCAAAAGAACAGGTTATTCAAAGATTTGTCATCTGTTGGTTTTTTTAAAATCCAAGCCAAAAACTACTTTCCCAAGCTCCTCCCTCCCCCTAACCACAACATGTAGATCTTTGAAAAGCTCTATTTGCTGTAAATGAGGGCTCAGGATTTGGGAAAGACATTACTGGGATTCCCTAGGAGACCAAGCCAGGCTGGTAAAGTCTTGGGGTAGTAAATTATGTCATTGTTTCTGTCATCTTTGCCCCTATTCCATTGAGGATTTTTCTACATCTCTTTTCCTTTCTTACAGATGTGAATGAGTGCACAGATTTTGTGGAAGAGGCCTGTAGCCATTATTGCAATAACTACATTGGTGGCTACTATTGCTCTTGTCCTCCTGAATATTTCTTGCATGAAGATAAGAAGACCTGTGGAGGTATCATTCATTGACTTATAGATTATCACCAGTGTAGAGCCAGTGACAAAATGTACATTGTGATGTTAATAGTAATAACACTTGTATGCTGCTCAACTCCCAATTATGATGGCAGTTCACAACAACCAAACAAAGAAATTACAATGAAAGTCAATAAAAGATAAACAATGGCAAACATGACAGACTGGAGGGAATGAAGTGAGGGAAGTCTCTCTCTCCCCTTCGCCAAGGGCCAAGGCTTTACAGCGCTTCTAAACAACAGCTCTTTGGGAGACATCTGGCTCTCTGTGGGGACCTCCTTCCAGATGGCATGCGCTGCTGCAGAGAAGGCATGCTCCTGGGGGTCCCCAATAGATGACATTGTTTAATCAAAGGTACCCAGAGTGTGCCAACCCTGCATGATCAAATTGGGCAGGCAGGTGGTCTCTCAAACAACTGTTCCCTCTCTGTAACCAAAACCACTGTGTGAGTGCAGAAGGATAAGGCTTGTGTGGTTGACATCACAATGCACATTTGTCATCATCGTGATTAGAAATAGATTTGATTTGTATCTGCCTTTCTGTCCAGAGAGCATTCAAGGGGAAAGCTAACAGTAAAAAAACCCATAAAGAATTAAAATCTGAACACTTCATTAAAATTACTGTTAATTTAAAATGAAAACAGCTGACTACATAGAAGAATTTCCTAAAAATAGAAAGTATAGGATTAACCACAACTCCCAAATGGATGTTTTACTATGAAACCAACGTCAGAGGCTTTCTCTTATGAACCTGACAAACAGACTATAGAAAGCTGAAGAGGACATCTTTTGCTGACCCTGATTTCCCAACACTTTCATATAGGAATAGGTGGGTTGTCACATTTGATAGATAGCTGTTTTGGTTTTAAAAATCAAAAATATGCAAGTTTACATCCTTACACTGAAGTCCAAACTGAGGTAAAACCAAGTAATTTTATCTACAAAATATGCTGCAACATTTTCACAATGACCACAGCTTCCTGAGTTTTCGTTCATTTGTACTCACATTTATTTATTTATTTAAAACATTTATTCAGCTGCTCATCTTACATTGAATTCTGGGCTGACTTTCCTTCTGCTTCATCAGTTTTGTTCTCCGTTAAGGAAGAGAGCTGAACAGCCATGTGGGACCAAGACTGTCCACAATTCATTGTTTCCTATTCAATTGTCACTAATAGAAGGAGCAGGAAAATTCAGGAAACAAACTGAGTCCATGAAATGTCTGAGATAGACCTTTTAATTGGTCCTCTGACTCTCCAAAACCTTCCTACCAATATTCAGCTTAAAGCTCATAAGATCTTCATCGTCAAACCACAATGTGCTACAATGTAGCACAATGTAGTACAATGTACAAACAGACCACAATGTGGCACAGTGTCGAGGACTACTTCAACCACAACAATACACGAGCACACAATAGATACAAACTTAAGGTAAACCGCACCAAACTCGATTGCAGGAAATACGACTTCAGGAACAGAGTGGTCAATGCCTGGAATACACTACCTGACTCTGTGGTTTCTTCCCCAAACCCCCAAAATTTTAACCTTAGACTGTCTACTGTTGACCTCACCCCATTCCTAAGAGGTCTGTAAGGGGCGTGCATAAGCCACCAACGTGCCTACCATCCCTGTCCTAATGTCCCCTTTTATTTGTATCCATTTCATGTATTAATAACCATGTTTATACCTATATCTGTTATCTAATACATGCTTGACAAAATAAATAAAAATAAATAAAAAATGTTCTCATAAACAGAATACCAAATCTAGAGTATGCCCTGATGCATGTGGGGGTCCACATGTTGATTAGGGTAAGTGCCTGGTTCCCATGATTGATCTGAACTTCTCAGAGATTTCCCATTTAGAAATTGTGCATGGATATCTATCCTTATATTAAGGTTTATATATAGTATTTGCTGAGCAAGTTTTCCTTAAAACTTAGACAAGAGTTAATTTTTAAGGAAGGAAAAAAATCTGAATTAATATGGATCATTCTCTTATGAGCCTCTTTCAGAAATGATTGAGGTGGGAACTTAGAGAAAATATATGGAGTTAACCAAAGAAATTAACATCAGAGAATATGCTCTTCTGATAAACTATCTCCTGCTCTCCTAAGACAATGCCTTGAGTAGGAGAAGCTCAAGAGATTTAAATGCAGAAACTTTAAATGGCATATGTGGTGGGTTGGTAAAAATATAACTACCAGTATATCCCTTTTATATCACCCAAAACACTGCTGTTGCCAATTCATCTTGCCTATTAATTGGCCTTTAAACCATAAGGAGAGCCAAATAGTAACCACAGACTTCTGTCAACATTATTTCTATTCTCTTTGCCATTGCTTTTCTTCTAACTCTAGTGAACTGCAGTGGGAATGTATTTACCGAGCTGTCTGGGGAGATTACCAGCCCCAACTATCCCAGGCCGTATCCTGAAAACTCTCACTGTGATTACCGTGTCATCCTGGAACCAGGATACCAGGTGATCCTGAGCATTGGGAACAACGACTTTGAAGTTGAGCCAAGTGACTCAGAAGGAACTTGCCCGGATGCTTTGAGAGTAAGTGATCGTGATGGCTCTTGATTATGAACTTTTCCTGTTTAGACTGTATCCTAACTTTGTTCCTTATGAAAGGGAGGGGCTGACTTGACTTTCACAATCCATTGAAGTCATGGAAAGCATGAATTGTAGCAGTGTAGAATGTCTGAGCAGGAACATGGTGAATTTGCTTTTCCAGCAGTGTGTTCACTGCTCTCCTGCTAAATAAAATTAGAAAAGGGAAAGGAGGTCTAGATAAATGGACTGAACTTCAACATATGCAACAGAAGGACACTTGTATACTCTTGACCTTGTTGGAAAGATTTGCTTCTGTTGCCTTAGAAATTCCCTTTCTCCTCCTGTTCATTCTTCTTCCAGATGTTTTTGTGGTCTTCTATAAATAGAGACAATTTTCATTTAGGATGCTAAAAGATAATCTCTGGGCCTCTGTTCAAGAGCAGATAGATTACAGTGAAATCAAATACCAACTCTAAGAACTAACAGCAAAAACATCTCCGCAGCATCACACTTTGAGAAAATCACAGCTGAAGATCCCCTCCTACCTGCTTAGTTAATTCCAGCAAGGTTTCTCAGATTTCTTTTTTTTACATTCAGTGAATAATAGGTTTTTTTGCAGAAATCAAATAGGAAGGAGTCGAGATATTTCCATGCTTAAACAAACAATGGCTATTTATTGTTAAAACCTGGTTCCTGCAAATGAGTGCAGACTTAAATATTGTACTGTAGTGCTATAGGTATCCCAAAATACGAAATCTTTCTATCACATCTTAGTTTACCACCAAAGGATTACTAGCTTATTGTCATATTCAGTAAACACAGTGGATATTATGGGTTTTTACTGTTTCTTCATGTGCCTAACTGAGTGGTAAATGTGTTCTGACACAATATCACCAGCATGATATTTCATACATAAAATACATAGTAAAGATTGTGTCTGGGACTCTAAACCCACAAATCTAGCTCTCTTATAGATATTTCAGACCATTTTGAGTAATGCTCAGCTTAAAAACTCCAGGAAAAAAAAGTAAGTTTTTAAACCTTTGGGGGGGGGAAACAAAGATCTAAGCAGATTCAATGGTATTCTGTTTTTATATCAAGGTCTATGTTTCTTGCATTCTGTGCTAATATTTAAATAATCAGGGGGGGAAAACCAGGGAAGAAAATTGTTCTTTGGTGTCCCTTTTTATTTGAATAAAAAAAAAACCAATAAAAGTTCAGGATGGTAATAATACACTGGGCCAGGGAAAGCAGTTGATTCGTTAAGGGAATGAAGTGAATCCATTGGCATTGTTCTCTACCAAATATTTGAAGACATTTTAGGATACCAAAGTGAGTGGAATATTGACATCTCATACTTAATACTCTTCCATGGCATTTCTAATTGAAATAGCAATCTTCTTTTTAGGACCAAATCCAGGCCAGTCAATATTTCATATCCAGTTATCGAGTAGGAAGATGATTGTTCTGAGTGTTCTGTGTTCTTTCAGTATCTGGAAGGACTGACAAATGCTTAGCACATTCTTACATTACAGTATATGTCATTAAACGTATTTAATAACATCAATAACCTGCTTCTATTTGGGTTTTGCTGCTCGGTACATTAATATTGAATACGTCCTTAGTTGTATCTTTAATTCTTCAGCCGATAGCCCTTATGCTTATTTTACATCTTGAAAGTCTGCCTCACTCTTTCGACTACAGGTAGTCCTCAATGTGTAACCACAAGTGAGCCCAAAATTTCTGTGGATAAGCAGGACAGTTCTTAAGTACATTTTGCCCCATGTTACGACCTTTTTTTCTCACAGTTGTTAAGTGAATCACTGCAGTTTTTTAAATTAGTAACACTAATGGTTATTAAGTGAATCTGGCTTCCCCATTGACTTTGCATGTCAGAAGGTTGCAAAGGAGATCACATGACCCTGCGACACTGCAATCGTCATAAATATAAGTCGGTTGCCAAGCATCTGAATTTTGATCCCGTGACCATGGGGATGCTGCAATGGTCATAAGTGTGAAAAACAGTTATAGGTCACTTTTTTCAATGCCATTATAACTTTGAAGGGTCACTAAACGAACTGTTGTAAGTTGGGGACTGCCTGTATTACAATGCTTCTTTTTCTTTTTCCTTTTTTGAACCTTTCCCCAATGTTCCTACTGGCTGTTCCGTAGTTTTCGGCAGGGGATCAGAATTTTGGTCCTTACTGTGGCAGTACATTTCCTGGGCCTCCTAAAATCGACACTAAGAGCAACATTGTGGACATTTTCTTCAAAACGGATCAAGTCGTACAAATGAAAGGCTGGAAAATCCGCTACATTGGGGACCGTGAGTAGATCTCTTCTGAGGAAACAACGGGGCGAATTCAAGTGCTGAAGTAGGGAACTGGGTTGTTATAACAGGGCAAGTGTTTGTTTCCAAGGAGCAAACAAAACAGATATTTGCAGAATGGTGAATGAGTTACTATCAGCAGAAGGAATGTTGTCTATAAGAATTCTACTTGAGGAGTTAATTACATATTGTCCTGGACAAATTGTGAATGGATAGATTATTGGGGCTAGGAACTTTCTCTGAATGTAGACGAAAAAACTTTTGAGTTGGTGGCTGGTTTGGAGTAGTTAACCCCAACTCGGCTCCACTAAAACCAGGAGCAGAGGCAAAATACAGTATCGTATCTAGGATGTTTATTGTGCAATTCTTAGGAATGGAATTTCCATCAAAACTAGATATATGTGGAGTGGTAATATGTCATTACTACTACATTATCAGTTCCTTCCCCATTTCGCATAAAGTTAGGAAAAATAAAACAAAATCATCTCAATAAAAAGGAATAGGCAACCATGTTATATAAAGAGAGATCCTATCTTCAAGATCAGTCTGGAAGGCAAGAAGGTTTTAGCAGAAAGCTTTGCAATCCTGGCGGATTGCACCATTCCTTTCCTCTTTCTCCTTATTCACAAATGCTAGGACAAAAAAAGCACACTTGGTCTCAGTGAAGAAAGGGTGAAGCATTGGCCAAACTCAAGACTTTTACAGGTCCTGATTCTGACCGTTGGTGATAGAAAAGGGGACAGGTGTTTGTGCTTGTATATGTTGGTATAGTATAAGGTGATTGATTTCTGATACCTTTTCCCCCTTTCTAAAGCAATGCCCTGCCCACAGACTGTCATTTCAAGATCTGTTCAGCATCCACTAAGAGACTCTTATGTCTTTAAGGATTCTGTGAAGGTGACTTGCATAGAAGGCCATGAGATTGTAATGGTAAGTAATTTGTGTTTTTGATTGAAGGCTCTCCATAAAGTTCCCGTGGAACCTGTTGGTACTACAGTGGTTCTTGATTTATTCAAGGAAGAAACAGCAAACCATGCATTAGCGTGTTATGTGGCACAACCATCCTTTCTGAGAAGTCATGTAAATAACATCACGTAACTTATTTCCCTGAATGACAATAACAGAGATGCCACAGTTCCGCAAAAGGGTTGGTTCTTCATTCTGACCATGAGTTAAGACCAGAAAGCAATGATGGACAGACTAAAGATCAACTGCAGGAAACCTGGATCAGCCACATGACCATGAAAGTCTTACCTACCAGTTCAAGACACGAGGACCATCAGGAATCTCCCAGCTTAACTTGCCAACACTGCACCTTTCTAGCCAAAAGTTGGGAAATAGAAGGAAGCCAATACCTGCCAGGATGCTCTTGTTGGTGAAGATCAGGTGACAGATAAAAGAGGGAAAGAAAGAGTCCACAACAAATTATGATGACACCGAAGTGATGCTGTGAGTGCATTGAAATCATCCTAGAAATGCCACACCTCCATTAGAATCTCTGCATTAGAAATGTAAATTGAACCATTTGTGTGGTCCGTAACTTGCCCTCCCAACGTGCCCTCCCTCTGTTTTCTACAGGATCAAAGGTAGATAAAGAATATGAGTAAGTTTCAAGGAAATGAGGATTCCTGGCATCATCTGTTAAAAGACACGCTTCAGTTATTCAGTCTTTCGCCCTCTTAATGGATTCCCTTCTCTCCCCCCCCCCCCCACGGGTGTTAAGAATACACAGAACACATGATAGGAAACTTGGACATGGAGAAAACCTAACCGTATCCACTAATCATGATATTTTATGAATGAGGAATGGTGAAACAAGCTTCATACAAAACTTTATTCATTTTTGTCTTGGGGCAGTATATAAAAACCAACATTGTTATTTAATACTCTATTATAACATGGTTTCTCCTTGTTCCCCACACTGTCTACAAGAATGGAGCTCATGCCTGAGGGCTTTTCTCAGAAGTGCTATACATCTCTTTTGCTGACAAAAATTTCACCAGGATAAAATCTGCTGTCTCCACTGGGGACCCTTAAACTGCCTCAATACCATCTATTCTGGTGTGTGTGTGTTTGTGTGTAGAGTGTTTTTGGATGTGCAGCGATTGTTCAGTAAAAACATTACTTAAACCTATTTTTATTTCCCTTCCCCCTTTTCAATATTTCCACACAGCAAGAAAACATCTGCCAGTTACAGTAAGGCTGTGGTTGGGGGATGGTTTTGAGAAATGCCTTGATTTGTGAACTTTGCCATCTTTCAACAAAGGTTTGTGCCCAGCCTGTTAGGCTGCTGATTATCAGGCTGGGTTACTGCCCAGTAAAGTGATGGAACCTCTTGGGTAGAGCTTTTTTTTAACAGTGGATTAAATGCATTGAGAATTGTTGGGGGAAATCTGTTCCTTGAAGGAGATGATGGTCTAGATATATGAAATACAAAATGGCGGGTGATCTTATTTTGAAAGTAAGCTTGATGCTGTGCTCAGCCGTGTTTGTGTGTGTGTGTGTGTGTGTGTGTGTGTGTGTGTGTGTGTGTGTTTAGTATGCCTCTCCCTCTCTCTCTTGACAAGGCAACTCTAACTCTTCTGGAACCCACCAGATATCCACCTGGGAAATGATGGGTAGTGGGAGTATCCATTTTGAAAGAGCCAAGTTCTCCAACTCCCCAAAAGGGAAAGGCCCCATGGAAGACTCCACAGGTTCCAGGGGAGGCGGTTTGTTTGTCTCAGCCTGAAATGGCTAGTAGGTGTTGACCCAATTCCTATGGCCTTTTGACAGCACTGCTGATGGCAAAAGGAATCAAACCTTGTGCACCTTGAAAGTGCTGTGAATTGCTAGGTGCAAGTGGGGAAAGGTTTCTTCCTCATTCCTTTGGAAGTGTCCCAGGGCCTTTCCCCACTTGTACCTAGCTACAAGATAAACATGTCATGGCAACCTTGTTTTTTTCCCCTGCCCTGTCTCCAGGACAGGAGTTCATCTCATCCCCACCCCATGCCACAGGCAGCTTGAAACACACACATGCGCGCGCACAGAGGAATACAGTTATAAAAATTCTAAAAGAGAAAAGTAAGGAAAGTAAACTAATAAATGTAGTGTAAGTGGAGGGGGAAAAGCATGGAAAGAAATAGAAAAAGGGAAAGGGAAAAAAAGGGAAAGGAAAAAGTGGAAAGCAAAAAGGGGAAAGAAGGGAAGGGAAGGAAAGGAAAGGAAATTAAGGGGGCAAAAAAACATTTCCGGTCTTCTTAAGAAACTTAAAATACATTTATATTTTACTTTCTCTTTTTAAGGTTACAACATAGTTTCCTTCTTTCTATAATCTATCCTTTCTAATCACCATACCATAAATAGCAATAACACTTAGACTTATATACCGCTTTACAATGCTATACAGCCCTCTCTAAGCAGTTTTACAGAGTCATCATATTGCCCCCAACAATCTGGGTCCTCATTTTACCAACCTTGGAAGGATGGAAAGCTGAGTTAACCTTGAGCCTGGTGAGATTAGAACTGCCAAACTGCAGGCATCCGGCAGTCAGCAGAAGTAGCCTGCAGTACTGCATTCTAACCACTGTGCCACCGAGGCTCTTAATCACATTCATTCCCCCCCCCCCATTTTTTTTCCATTTTTTTCTTTTTTCAGCAAAGTCCATAATGGGTTTCCGGTCATTAATAAATGTGTTTATTTCCCTTTTTTATAACTAAACAAGTCAGTTTTGCCATCTCTGCTAATTCTGTCATTTTTACAAGCTCTCCTATTTCTGAATCCTTCTTTCAGCCACGAGGCAGTACAACATCCTTCTACTCTAGCTGTCAAAGCAATGGCAAATGGAGCAACTCAGATTACAGTTGTGATCGTAAGTGATTTACAATGGTCTCTGGTTTATTTTCTTATGGTCTCAAGATGATAATGATATGATATGATACGATACAATACAATACGATATGATATGATATGATAATGAATAAAGTGTGAGAAGCAGACACAAATGTCTTGCCAAAGCAATGAAATTATATGAATGGCAGGGCTCAGAGAAACTTTAAAGAAACATCCTGTTATATATAATTTTCCTCACACCTGTCAGCAGGTCTATGACAATTTGTCATGACCAATTCTCCACAGCCAACTCATCACAGGACAACTTGCCATGGGTCAACTCATTGCGGGACAAGAGTTACACTAATATCAAAGAAATGGTGGAATAGAACCATTAAAGAATGGGTGCAAAAGGAGGGACAAAATGAAATGTGAATGCCAAAAAGTTAAAATATTTTTTAAAATTTTTAAATAATTAAATTGAATTGTTAAATTGTCCTGAGGTGAGTTGGCCGTGGAGATTGGCCATGGCGAAGTGGCCGCAGCGAATTGGCCGTGGTGAGTTGTCCCATTCCGCCTGTCAGCCTTCCGTTATATAACCACGCTGGATCAATCACAGAGTATGAGTGTTATCTTTGATGGGTGCCGTATAATCAAAAGCTGTGGAGGTTGACAAGGATTCAATCATTTAACCCAGTAGAGTTTGAAAATCTTTATATGACATGAAGTACTCACCTATGGAAGTTTTCCCTGAGGAGGGCTACTCTAAACAAATAATGCAACATGGGATGGATGGATGCAACATAAAGAAAAATGGAAATGGAAAGATGAACTACTCTAATCCTGCCTCACTCTGTTTTTCATTTGCCTTGCAGCTGTAGACTGTGGTGTGCCTGATCCCATTAAACATGGAGATATTGTTTACCTGTCAGGATCCGAGGAGACACAGTATCAAACCACTATCCGTTACGAATGCCACAAACCTTATTATACCATGAAGGGCAAAGGTATGTCCCGTCCTTTCTTTCCTCCACTGAAACTTTCCAATTCAGAAATTAAGAACATCATTTTGCTCATTTTACAGTTGCCAGCCTCAGGAACACAGGATTGGGGTGGGAAGGTTCACTAGGCTGGGAACCACTAAAAGTACCCTGCCAAAAATTGAAGTACCCAGGTTTAACAATAAGCATAGTGATACAAACAAACAAGATTATCATGATCTTATGAGTCTTCCTCGCCTTATTGCTCAGTCTTTTATGATCTTTCTGAAGCCTTGGCTGTTGTGTACTACATGGCAGAGGCTGCAACCTGAAATATCTGCAAGCTATGTGCCTCTTTCTCTGTGCCTCCACACAGCAGATCTTCACTTTCTACCTGCCCCTCACAGCCATTCTGTTCCCCAGGAACCCCTTGTTTTTATTTTTCAAATCTCAACTGTATATTCTTTCAGTTGTTTCCATTATCTCCTTATCTTATCTCAGTATCTCATTTATCACATTCCAGTTTAACATTTGTTCAGTTACAATGCCATACTCATTAATATTTTTTTTGTCTTTAATACTTTTAAAGCAAAAGGGGTTGGTGGGTGTTTGGTGAAATTATTGGTTAAAATGTTTGGTAAATCAGTTGATAAATTCCTTTTATAATTGTTACTTTTCTTTTTAACACATCTTTGTTGGGTTGATAGTAAGTCATAGTTGAATGCTTCTTGGAGTTTGTGATATATATTATAGTCTTTTAATCAAAATTAATGATAGTATTGTATTTATAAATAATTGCTTTATTTATTTCCAAAGAAACATATCAGTGTTCAGCCAGTGGAATATGGGTGGATGAAGCAGGGAAAACAGAGCTTCCAGTTTGTGAACCAGGTACAGTCTACCTACTGTATAATTCTCTGTGCTTTTCTCTAAAAATGAAGATTATATCAAGTTGCAATTACAAAATAACAATGTTGCTTCTCTTTTAATTCCAAAATAACAGTATTTTCTCTGGTACCTCTTTTGCCAGAAAAAAATCGTTAACTTTCTCCAGTTTAAAGTTTTATAAAATTGTAATGATCTGCCACGTTCTGAATTTTATTAGTTTCATTTGTTTTGGAAGATTTAAACCTTTCTCTAATACCAACCTTACCAGAAGTTCTAAAACAGGAATCATTTTGGGAATCCTTGTTAGGACATTGGAAAGAACAATTGAAGTATAAGGAACAATCCAAAGAGGAACCAAAGAAGAACCTGAAGCTTGCTTGGACATCCCTGGGCTTAATATTTTGTATGTGGGTGAAGGAATCATGCTCTGGATTGTAGGTTTAGTGGGCTGTGCCTATAGAGTTGCAGAACCTATACTATTTTTCCTTTTTCTCCCATGTTAAACAAATATATCTGACATTTCTAATATTTATTCTGCTTTCTCTCTGACTAAAAATGGTTTCTTCTGTTTTCGCTTTAGTTTGTGGAATTCCCAGTAGAAGTATTGAAGAAATAGGGAGGATTTATGGAGGCACGGTTGCTAAAAAAGGAAATTTCCCTTGGCAAATCTACTTTGATGATCCACGAGCTGGTGGAGCCCTCATTTCAGAGCAATGGATACTTACTGCAGCTCATGTGCTGGATGGTGCTCCATACCCAGTTCTCTATGCTGGATTGTTCAATGTGAGTCAAAGGGCCAAGAGTGCTACTGAGCCACTGAAGATAGTGGATACATTCATTTATCCTAAATGGGCCAAACCTGGATCAGGGACCAGGACAAACTTTAATCATGACATTGCTCTGTTAAGACTGAAAGAACCTTTGACAATGGGCCCCACTATTTCACCAATTTGCTTACCTGGGACATCCTCAGAATATGATCCACAGATAGGGACCTTGGGCTACATAGCTGGCTGGGGCAAGACCGATGCAACTCGATCAAGTCCTAGATTATCGGTGAGACTCAGGGCAGCTTGGATCCCCGTGGTGAACATGGATACATGCAGAAATGTGAAACGAGACATAGGTTATGACTTCACAGAAAATATGATTTGTGCTGGGGATGGCCGGCAGGACAGCTGTCAGGGAGACAGTGGTGGGGCATATGCTATCAAAGATCCCCAAAACGAGGCACACTATTATGTTGCTGGACTGGTTTCATGGGGGCCAGAATGTGGCACTTATGGTCTTTACACTAAAGTGGCAAATTACGTGGATTGGATCAGAAAAGTCATGAAGGAGTATAAAGAACCTGAAGAGTAGATGTTTCCTCTCCTCATGCATTATCTGTCTACCAGGCACCTACTGACTCTCAAGAGGTTTTGTCCCATCCATAAATCTAACATATAAAAAAGGAAATTTGCAGCTAAGATCCATATTTTTTCAAGTCGCTTTACATTGCCTTTCTCCTCTTTCTTCAGGATAAGTAAAGTAGTAGCAGACATTACGTTTTTCTAGTTTTGAATTGTTTTGTCTTCTCTTTCTTTAATTAGGCTTCATTTATTTTCTCTTTTGGGAAGCTGCTATAGACCAAATTACATTTAATTCAAGCAAGAATATTGCATTTTTAGTTTCCCTGGGTTTTGACCATTGGGAAATGAATAGCCAGCTACTACATCATAGACCTGGAGTATATAGCCACTGTGGGTAGCAGAAAATTCTAGAACACAATCTAACCAAAGGTTCTTTTTCATTGAAATCAGTAGCAGCCAGCCTTCATCTTTGTATTGCTTGTGACTGCGGTAGCTTTTGCAAGAGAAGAGTCTCATGGATTCTGCCCAGAGCAGCTCTTTGTGTCCTTCTTGCATAAAAACCAATATACACTCATGAAGAGAAGAATATTTTGTTTGTTGTTTTCATTTTACAAGTCTTTGTATGATACAGGTTGCTTCAGGGCCTCAACGGGTAATATCAGTGTCAAACAATGGGAATATCGTCTTTCATACATGGAAAAGTGAAGGTAAAGGAGTCCCTGTGGATTTTACTCTGCTAGTCATTAACCGACTTTATGCAGTGGTACCCATATCAGTTTCTAGGCCATTGAACCAACATTGAACCAAAGACATTTCTGCAGCCATGTGGTCAGCATGGTGTCATTCCACAGCTCAGAGCGTACAGCAAAACATGGAACACTGTTACCTTCCCACCAAAGTGGTACCTATTTTATTTACAGCTAGTCCTCAACTTATGACCACAATTGAACCCAAAATTTATGTTGCTAAGTGAGAAATTTGTTAAGTGAGTTTTGTCCCATTTTATGACTTCTCTTGCCACATTTGTTAAGTGAATCGCTGCAGTTCTTAAATTAGTAACACGGTTGTTAAGTGAATCTGGTTTCCCCATTGTCTTTGCTTGTCAGAAGGTCACAAAAGGGGATCACATGACTCTGGGACACTGTAATCGTTGTAAATGTGAGTCAGTTGTCAAGCATCCCAATGTAAATCACGTGACCATGGGGATGCTGCAATGGTCATAAGTGTGAAAAATGGTCATGTCACTTTTTTCAGTGCCGTTGTAACTTCAAACGGTCACTAAGTGAACTGCTGTAAGTCGAGGACTACCTGTGATTGCATTTACATGCTTTCAAACTGTTAGGTGGGTAGGAATTGAGGCCAGTGACAGGAGTCCGTCATATGGTGGTAGGGCTCAAACCTATAGACCTTCTCCAGCATCTATTAACCCACTGAGCCACCCTGCCTCCTTTCCTACAGCCCACAAATATAATTTCAATCCAGCACCAGTCATGTAATACAGAAGAACAGAAACAAAAAGAGGCACTAGACTAGGAAGAAGGTCATTTAAATGAAATTTAGCCAAGTATCTAAGGATCAGAAAATGGATTCATCTGAGATAGATAGCACTTGGAAGACCTTCTGATGATTAGTCCAGAATATTTAATTGTGCTCTTCTAATGCTTTTCATAATCATGTTCCCTTTTTGAATAACTTTGAAAAGTACTAAGCCAAGCCACACCAGCGCACTGCTAGAGAGGCAGTCTTGACTCATGCTACGGCTTCAAGCACCTGCGCCATCTGAAATAAAGTTGTTGCTGATTTTTAACGGAGGGTCATTCGTGCCTGAGAGGGAAGAAAAACAGACATGGAGTTAATTAAAAGTCTCCATTAAATAAAAGTGGGTCATTGTCTAGTGTCTAGTTTATATTTATATATTTATTAAATTTATATGCTGCCCATTTCACTATCAAGCCACTCTGGGCGATTTACAATGTGGCTCCCAAAATATAAAACATGTAGAACTTTAAAAAACATGAAAAACAATGAGTATTAAAAAGATAAAACCATATTAACAACAAACTGGTTTAAAAAAAGACCAATAGCTAAACAGGGTGGGGGTGGGGGAATTATCCTAATCTACCAGCCACCACCAGAATGGACATCCCCATCAAAGCCCCTAACCAGTTGGCAGAGCCAATTTTTCAGGCCAACAGGATGGAGGGGGTGACTTCATCTCAAGGGGCATGATGTTCCAGAGGGGGAGATTCATTGCAGAAAAGGCTCTTCTCCTGGACCTCATCACCCAAACTTCTTTGGCCAATGGGGTCCATAGTGTGCCCTGCCAGAATGGGCAGCAGCCATCATTGTGTCACCTGGAATCGAGATATAAAGTCAGTACCATCAGCATCCCATGGTATCAGATAATTTCACCCAGTGACTTCATGTAGATGTTGAAAAGGAACAGGGAGAGTACTGGACTGTGCAAGCATGCTGCAAAGTAGGAACCATGGACTGGACACCTGGCTCCCTATCCACACTGATCGGGACCTGCCTTAGAGAAAGGAGCCAAACCAGTGCCATACTGGTCCAGTTTGATCTAGAGGTTATTACACTAGGGTAGAAACTAGGAGACACTGAATTCTAGTTTTGAAAACCATCTGGGTGATATTGGGCCAGTCACTCTCTCTCAGCCCTACTTACCTTACAGGGTTGTTGTAGTAGGGAAAATAGGAAGAAGAAAGAGTATTAGATATGTTTGCTGTTTCGAGTTGTTTATTAAAAAAAATAACGAAGGTGGGCTAAAACAAACAAACAAACAAATTAATAGTTGGAAGCCCCCCCCCAAAGAATGAAATATTTTGGGAAATATTAAAAAGGCAGAATAGAATATTTCCCCTAAAGGAGAAATGGAAAAAAACTCTTAAGGGAGGCAGAAACCAGCCCCAGTTTCCCTGCCCCAAGCAGAAACTGAGGAGGCCAGCTTTTAGAAATGCAGATTGTGGCAATCCATTCAGAAAAACTGGGTCAGGCAGAAACTCAGATAAGCAACAAGCCAAAGGTTGATAAATTAGCTCAAACACCTAGGACAGTGTTGGCAAACCTTATTGGCACCGAGTGCCAAAACGGGAGCGCGTGCGTGTGCCGGAAACCAGAAAAGCAAATGATTTTCCAGTTTCCGGCCCGTGCATGTGCGCACGAAGACCAGCAGTCCGGTGCGTAGGTGGTGGCTCCGCCTGGCATTTCGGGGGTCTTCGCTCCTCCCTGCCTGTCCCCCTGCCCAACTCCCCATCGGGGTGGTGGGACATCCCCACCGATGACCCAGTTCCACAGCCCCAGACAGGAAGAGGAATGCCACTTCCCTCCACTGGAAAGCCGGAGCCCCTTCCTGGCCTCGGAGGTAAGGGGCGTCAGCATTCCCAGGGCTCAGGTTGGGGGCCAACAGCCCGCCACCGAGAACTAACCAGTGCAGCCGCCCCTTCCAGGTTGCTTCCCAGCCGGTGCACCTCTTACCCCTCAGTAGTGTCTCCATGCTGCGCTCTCCTCTGGCCCTCCTGGGGCAGCTCGCCTCCCCAACGGCGGCTCCTCCTCCTTTTCCTCCTGGCTGCTCCAGCATCCCAGCCGGGAGCAGCAGCGTGAGCACTGCCACCGCCCCCTTGCAGCAGCAGGAGCAGTGGGCGGGGCTGCTGCCCGCCCAGCTAGCAAATCTTGCCCTGCTGCCCCGTGCGCCCGAGCTCGTCAGACGCTCCAAACCGCAGATGCGCGTCAGCTGGAGGGCTGGGGCCGTGCAAGAAGCCCACTCAGGCGGGGAGGGAGGTAAGCGCCAGCCCGGCTGGCCTGGCTGGCAGTTCTGCTCCCCTTGCTCTTCTGAGTTCCGGCGCACCAGCCATCTGGTCTTCATGCACACGGGAGCACCAGAAACCTAAAGAGCAGCTGCCCGGTGCACACGCGCATGCCGGGAAGATTATCTTTCAGTTTCCGGCGTACATGATCTTCGCACGCGCATGCACACCAGAAACCGAAAGACCAGGTGCATGCGCACCGTGTGGCTGCTCTTTCAGTTTCTGGCGCTCCTGTGCGCGTGAAGACCAGCTGGCGGGCACGACGGAACCCGGAAGAGCAACAGGCAATGGCTCCACGTGCCGGAGAGATGGCTCTGCATGCCGTTTCTGGCACACGTGCCATAGGTTCGCCATCATGGACCTAGGATTTGTATTTCCCCTTTTGCCTATAGAGTCAGCCATGACCCCTACATGACCCCATAGGAATCCAGAAGGTATAAAACCCACCCACTCTAAACTCCATTTGGTCAGCTGTCCCAGAATCACTTGTTTTTGGTGGTTCTGCTTCATTAATAAACTTTCTTTCCAATCAGCCTCCATGTTGTTTCCAGCGTCTTTCTCCCAGTCTGGAACTGAACCAGATGGATTTTTCTTCCAACAAAACAACCAATCAGCCAGCAAGCCATCCTGGACAGGCCCCTGTAGGTGACCAGAGAAACTTCACAGTATCTTTATTTGCAGATTGGATTAAAAAATAAAATGAAAGGAAAGGAATTATTTTAAATATGAAAGTAATGATCCCCATAAGGCAATCTCTTTTATTAAAAATAACACCATATGCTGAATGATGAGTACAGCCTTGTTCTTCACCTGACACAGACTGAGAATGAGGCAGAATATTGCCAACTGCCAAATATTCTTGAGCAACCTCCATTCTGAATTCAGAAATTCAATTGTGTTATGTTAAGTTGCACATAAACCAAGGACTTATTTACTCCTTTGTGGATCTTTGTGTATTTTTTCATCATCATTTCCTAGAACAGAACTTTGTGTACTCTGGCCCACAGTTCTTTTTCTGCTGCAAATATATATCAAAATACTTAGTTTTAGATTGAAATCTTGTCCTCTTCAGGGATTGCAATATTCACTGACAAGGTTTTCTCTTTTTCAAAGTCCCACAGTCCCAATTTAATATGTTCCTGCTGTTCCCGTTACTTCTGTAAGGAATATTTTTCTCCCTTTTCTCAAAATGTTAAAGTCACCAGTAGCTTTACACAGGATTAGGCACATTTGGATAATAAATCTCCCTCCAAACACAGAAACAATACTAAAGTCCTCCAAAACATTCTAAATAAACCAAAAGACCCAGCAGCCCTAGAAGAAGAAGAAGAAAAAGGAGTGTTTACAACATACAGTGTAAGGACTGTAACAGCCACTGTGTAGGACCAACAGGCAAAAAACTAGCAGAGCGCATCCATGACAACCAAGTAGCAGTCAGAAGACATGATGAAAACTCCTTAATTTCTCAACACATGGACAGACTCAACCATAGTTTCAACTGGGAAACTCTGAACATCCTAGAACAAGCCAAGTCCAAAAATGCCAGAGAATTCCTGGAAGCCTGACGCTCAACACATATCAACCATTAACAGGCATATAGACATAAACAACATTGACATACCATTCAAATGACGCAATCAATGGGCTGAAGTGGTGCAGTGGTTAAATGCTGCGACTGCAGGCTGACTGCTAGTTCAGCAGTTCAGCTGTTCAAATCTCACTAGGCTCAAGGTTGACTCAGCCTTCCATCCTTCCGAGGTCGGTAAAATGAGGACCCAGATTGTTGGGGGCAATATGCTGAACTCTGTAAACCGCTTAGAGAGGGCTGTAAAGCACTATGAAGCGGTATATAAGTAAAGTGCTATTGCTATTGCTATCAAAAAAGCCAAAAAGGAAACAAAAAGACCTAAACACCTCACCATAAATCAACACCCAGATGAGGAGAGGTTAACACTAGACCAACAATCAAGAAGTAAACAATACCCCAATCAATGATCTACCAATTCAAACAAAGAAGCTAACAGTAAACAACAGTCTAATGAAGGAACCATCAGACCACTCCCACCAGCATTGTCAGGGTAAGCAACTACTATATAAAATGACAGCAAACCTCACTCCTGATAATGAGCACTAATTATGTTACCTAGTTGTGGTAATGAAATGTCTGCAAAAAACAACCACACTCAAAGAGCACCAAGGACCCCACAATATACATAGTTCTGGGAGGTGCAGCCAAAGCAAGTTTTCTTGTCCTCATTATAAACTTCTCAACAGCTTCCTTCCAGATTCTGACCTTCCATCTGATACTGTAAGCAACTGTTATGGACTCCTATAACTTAAACATCTCTACATATTTTTCTATCCTCTTCTTTTTCTATATAAAGCATTAATAGGTTTAATGGGCAATTTGTTTCTACTCTGTTCTCTAAATTGGATTATAAACACCTACGAAACTGTGAAGACTCATCAGACTATGGAATAAGGCAGCATCTGGAATTTTTAGTGTCAACAATTCCTTTTTTTAAAAAAAAATCTAAGTTTCCACCCTTATGATATCAAATGCAAGTCATGGAGGAATAATCCTCTGGTGGAATGAAATCTGGCAGAGTTGGCCCTACTCATATTTCCTTTCTAGGCCACCAGTTCTCAGAATCAACCATTTGGATGAGAATATTAAAAAAAAATTGGGAAAAGCCAGAGGTAGAGTTTGCATAATCAGACCCACAGCTTTAGCAACTTTATTTGGCAGCTCAAATAAAAGCAGCAGCATTTTGAGAAATGGACTAAGCTGACTGGGTTTTCCCCATCCGGGTTAAATAAAAACTTAAGGGGTAAAAAAGAGATACACAGCATTTTGTCCATCCTCTTTATGGTCAATGAGTAATATCACTTAATTATGTAAAAGTCCATACTTCTGCCTTTTGGAGATTTTTTTTTTTTAGAGATATAAAGGAGTCCAAAATCAGCAACTTTGAGGATCTAGGGGTGCCTGGCAGTTCTATTCTAGCAGCTGTTTTACAATAATGCTTTGTGTATGGTGAATCTACCTTTTTCATTTTATTTGATTTAGGTTAAGCAAGTTAAGGAGACAATCCTGCTCAGCATGTATGCAGAGGAAATGGAAGCTTTCTCCTCTAATCACTTCCATGGCAAAATTATCCCATTAGCACCTGTGGAAAACAGATAAACTTATAAAAGGTAGCTGGGAAGA
The DNA here is from genome assembly GCA_023053685.1 of Diadophis punctatus similis. NCBI lineage: Eukaryota > Metazoa > Chordata > Lepidosauria > Squamata > Dipsadidae > Diadophis > Diadophis punctatus. Next base: position 98,633,118 of record JALIGW010000002.1, read on the forward strand.
GGGCGTGAGGAGGATCTGGCTGCAACAGCTGTCACCCCATTGATTGCCACTGTTGCTTTGGCTGGCTAGGAAGCCAGATCCCTTCCTCCCTCACTACTCCATGTGCATCCCTCTTGATGCTGAACACTCGGTGGAAGAAGATGACCATCTCAGAAGAAGTGTACGATCTTGGGTCAAGGGTACACAATAGCTCCACTCCAGTGGTGGGTTCCTACAGGTGCAGTCCACTCTATTGCACCGGTAGCGGCGGGCTGGTGACGTCATCAAGAGGTTACCGACCCGGTGCGGTCCGTTGCCGGTCCCTAGGAGCCGTCATCTTTTTTTGTGAATTTTTCAGTGATTTTTTGATTCTGCGCATGTGCAGAAGCAAAATCGTGCTGAAATCTTGTGAGGTGACGCGCGCGAGAGATTTCAGTGAGATTTCGCTTCCGCGCATGCGCAGAAGCAAAAACTCACCGAAATTGCACGCGTGTGCACGCCCATCCCCTCACAAGATTTTGCAGCGATTTTGCTTCCGCGCATGTGTGGAAGCAAAATCATGCGAGGGGGGCACACACATAGTGCGCGCGCGCACAAAACATGGTGATGCGCGCACAGCGCAGCGGTACAAAGGTAAGTGAGCAACCCGCCCCTGCTCCACTCCCCTGCTAGAAAACTCCAAATGAGCTCAAACTCGGAAAAGAAAATTGAGATCTTCACTAGTGGAATGATGGTCTCTTGTCAAGATCTAGTCCTTGCACACAATGTATGCAGGGTGGGTTCTAACTTACCTCGCCGCCGATTAATTTCCTCCCGCACCTCGTGGATATGCAATGCCGAAAATTCAAATTTTTTTTTTAAAAAAAGCCAAAAACAAGATGGCGACGCATGCGCAGTGCCCGAAACTTGGCTTCTAAACAGGAATACGGAGATGCATGGACTTTTGATAAGTATATTTATTGTAGAAAAGTTTAAAAAGCCATTACAGAAGATTTCCAGTAAACTTTGGATGTGAACGGCAAGCTTTAATAATGAAATCAAGGTTTAAATCTTTGCATATTCTCTCCCTCCCTCCCCCCCTCACACACACACACACATGGGGGGGGGATGTTGAGAGAGAAAGAGAGCTATGGGCATGAAGCTGTTCTCTTTTGGTTGGGAGGAACAATTTGCATCGAGTCCTTGTTATGGTAACAGGTTGATAGTCCGCCTGCCTGGTTGTTTGCTTATGACCACATGAGGCCTTGTTCTCCCTGTTGAATTACGGGAACAGGGCTGTTAAAACTCTCCAGGTCATTGTAGTCCACTAACTGATAATCATAGACCAAATCAATATGTACACACAAACAGTTTGAATGCTTCTTTCATTCAAAAGCTGCCTTCACACAACATTCTAGGCCAGGTTTATTTAACATAGCTGAACAAAACACATTTTATGTGGGAAAGTTCACTTTTTTACCCGTTAGAAGGGAAATTAAGCATGCAGTGAAACCATTTTACCTTAAGCTTAACAGGAAAGTGGAGGAGGGGGAGCATTAAAATTTCTAAAATTGGGAGTGGCTCAGGGGTGGGTTCCACTTACCTTCCCTACCAGTCGCTTCGTGATGGAAGTGCCCCCGTCACATTGTGCAAAACACCCGGAAATGACCCTCTGGTGGGTCACCGTGGCGACCAGAGGACCGGTTCGGGAGTTGGACCGCCGGTCATTGCTGCCAGTTCGGCGAGCAGTGGTAAATTTCTGCTACCGGTTCTAAAGAACCAGTCCAAACCAGTAGCAACCCACCACTGGAGTGGCTAAACCATAATTAACAAACCAGAGTGACTGGTGACACTATGCTAAGCCATACAAACTACAGTTTGCCTTAATGTGCAGCCTTAAACTTTAAACTGGAACCCGCACTGCATATCGGACATTAATACAATTGAGAGAGTCCAGAGTTATTTCACGAGAAGAGTCCTCCACTCCTCTGTTCGCAACAGAATACCTTATGCCACCAGACTTGAAATTTTGGGCTTAGACAACTTAGAAATATGCCGCCTTCGGTATGACCTAAATGTAGTACATAAAATTATCTGCTACAATGTCCTACCTGTCAATGACTACTTCAGCTTCAACTACAACAGTACATGAGCACACAACAGATACAAACTTAAGGTAAACCCCTCCAAACTCAATTGCAGAAAACACGACTTCAGCAACAGAGTGGTCAATGCCTGGAATGCACTACCTGGCTCTGTGGTTTTTTCCCCAAACCCCCAAAACTTTAACCTTAGACTGTCTACAGTCGACTTCACACCATTCCTAAGAGATCTGTAAGGAGCGTGCATAAGTGCACCAATGTGCCTACCGTTCCTGCCCTAATGTTCCCTTTTATTCGTAACCATCTCATGTATTCATAATCATGTTTATACATTTCATGTATTCACAATCATGTTTATAATTTTATTTTTAATCTTATATATGCTTGACAAATAAATAAATTAAACTAAACATTAAACTTAGATTTACCAAGTTTAAATTCTAGTCTCTGGGAGATGTCCCTTTAGAAGGCTGAATATAATTCCACCATGAATGATAATATGCTCCATAAACAATTTGTGCTCCAGAGAGTTTGTTATTGTAGTATTATGTACCAGGAAAATATTTCTGTATATCTGTGAGGAACAATGGTCTTGGAGGCAAGGCTACTGTTGAATTGCAACAGGGCTTCACCATTGCAACACTTTGATTTTGCTGAGCCAAGTGAATGGTAATGTCTTTTCACCCTTGACCATGGTGAGCAGAGAAAGTGCCTAAACATCTCTAAGTGACAACGTCCCATTTCTTTATTTGCATAGCTTGTAGCATTTCAAAGGGCCTTTCTCCACTGGTGTTAGGAAATTTATTCACCAAGCCTTGCGTCAGCAGAAAACAATACCAGCTTGAAATTAATGAAAGTTGCTGCCACCATTGCTGTATCCTATTCTGCCTCTATGGCTCATCCCTACTCATTGGTAACAATCTCACCTTCCTCAAAGTTGAGGAGTATCAAAGCCAAGCAGATTCCCACATTTTGAGACCGCCCTCAATACCAGGAGAGTTAAGTGAAACTTCTTGTTTTGCTCATGAGCAGGGGAGACGGTCTCACGGAGGGGACAGCCCCACAGAGAGGAGGTGGAAAAACTATGTTGCTAAGACATGAGTTATATTTTAGGCCAGATCCATCTATAAATTTACCCATGCAGGAAATACATGACAGCAGAAGATTCTTTGACTCAATAGTGTTAGATAAGTCGCTTCACAGTGGCGCAGTGGTTGAGTGCAGTACTGCAGGCTACTTCTACTGCCTGCCGGCTGCCTGCAACTTGGCAGTTCAAATTTCACCAGGTTCAAGGTTGACTCAGCCTTCCATCCTTCCGAGGTGGGTAAAATGAGTACCCAGATTGTTGGGGGCAATATGCTGAACTCTGTAAACCGCTTAGAGAGGGCTGTAAAGCACTGGGAAGCGGTATATAAGTCTAAGTGTTATTGCTATTGCTATTCATGACAAGAAAGTAGTCATATAGACACAGAAGAGCTTCCTATTGCAGAACACAGAAATCAAGAGGCACAAAAATGTCAGCACTGGGTTTATGTCTCCTGCTTAAATAGACCTGGATCAACAGATTTAGAGCAGTTCTTTCCCCAGCTTTGCAATTGATATACCCTGTTCTAGATAGTTTTGCATAGTCTTAGCAGCAAAATTTATCACACATGACATTCTCTGCCATAAATAATTGTTTTTGACATGTTGTAATTTATTGATAACTTACTTTAATGTTTATTAATTACAAAAAATACATTATTTCTGAGATTGTGTTATGGCATTATCATAAGTTTGTATCAGATGTTCTCTCTGCTGTTAATGAAACTAATACACAAATCTTTTTGAGATGTTGGATTTAGCTATCTTTAGTTTATTTTGCTAAGCAACAAAAGATTTGATAGAGGAGGTATCAATAGAAGCTGTTAGTTAAACCAATAATTGTCTATTTTGCAAGGGGATAAAGGACTCTCTCACTTATTGCAACAATAAATGAAAAAGGGGTGCCATTTTCTACAAAATTTTGGGTAGCTGTCTTTTGGTTCCCATGGCTGCATGTAGAGGCAGATTCTGGAGCTAGATGCTAAAAATGTATTCACATTCACAAAATTATATAGTGTGCAATCATTTCCCATCTTAGAGTCCCCACTGACACTAGAAAGAACCTCAAATAAACTTTTGAGCCAAGAGGATGAGGGAATGGGAAGAAATAACACTTCCTTTTCCTATTCAGAAATCTTTCACTTTTCCCGAAAACTTTCTCTTTGCTGATGGCATCGGAGAATGAGAAGAGAAATGACGGGCAAGAGGAATTATTCCCCCCTCAACCATCCAATAAAAGAAGCAACTATACTTTTATTTGGTATCAAAGAAAAGAGGACAGGGCAGCAAGAGCAGCAGAAAGCTAATGAGAAGTATGTATTTCCATGCATGCATGGAATCATAATTTAGTTTACGCTTCTTCAGTAGGCTAATGAGAAGCCTGCATGGACACCCAATCCTTCCCAACAATGCCCTTGATCCAATCCAAGTAATTGATGATTTTGGTATAAAAGCCATATCCTTTGCCACACTCAAGGCCCCAAGAAACAATGCCTGTGGCCACCCAATGCTGAGTCTCTGGGTCACGCACAGCTAAGGCCCCTCCACTGTCACCCTGACAGGTGTCTTTTCCTCCGTAGGGGGTACCAGCACAAAACATGTTGTCTGAGAAGACTGGATCCTTCTGAGAGATCTTCCTTCCTTCCAACCACTTCCGACACAAATCCTGGTTGCCCACTGGGATGGGGGCATATTTCAGCCTGCTAGCAAGGATGTTTTTTTCTACCCCAAAGCCACTGGCATAGCCCATCCAACCTGTATGGTAATAGGTGGTGTTTCCTGACTCAGGGAGACAGATAGGCAGCATGTCGTGGCCAAGGGTCACTGGATCCCTCAACTCAATGAGTGCAATGTCTCCATCAAAGTTATGCTCATCCTTTGGATTGTAGTCCGGATGCACAAAGAGTCTGAGAATTGGTCTATTGCCAACTTTGTACAGTTCAGTCACTTCTGTGTGACCCAGGAAGATTTCAGCCTTCTCCGCCACCTGCGCAGGTGTCAGCATCTCTGTGTCATTCCCTATCCCTTTTGGGTACACAACGTGGGCAGCTGTCAGGATCCAGCGATCACCCAGCAGTGCCCCGCCTGCTCGCCCAGCGATGACAGTCATAGCTTGCCATGGGAAACTGCCTCGTGGGGCATCCTTCCCACCAATAATTCGCTGGACTTCCACGACTGGGTTGTCTGGCTTTCCACACACTGTGAAAAGAGAGAGAATGCTCAGAAAGGCTGCAGCACCCCATCTCCCTGCCCTCTTGACCCCCCCCAGCAAACTTTCCTTATCTGTACACCTTATCTTTGCTTAAGCCACATCAGAGCCAGCCTCTTAATCATCTTCTTTTTTACTTCTTATTAATTGTTAATTAATTTGCTGCTGTCCCTTCTTTGTGCTAAAAATGTCGGGTACCAGAAGAGGAAACAAGGTAATTCAACAGACAGGATTCTACTACACTTGGCAATGACAGCCACCAGAACCGGGCACCTAAAGCCCGCCAATAATTGGTTGCATGGCTTATTCTTCTTTCTCTAAGCCTTCCTGGCACCCATGGTCTTCCTATAAGGACTGTGGATGCTATTCTTGTTTGTCCTTCTGGACCCACAAAAGAACTGAGAACTGGGGAGCGGGGAGACCACAAAAGTCTCAGACTGGTTTTTAAAAAATTCTCAGCAAAGATTTTTAACCAGAAACACTGGTTGTGGTTATTTAAAATAAAATATCTCAGAATTTCTACCTGTATATGCTTTATCGATATGTTTCTTTTACATGATTTGATCTCTGCTTTATTATTTGTGCTATCTGCCTATCCTCCTTTTATTTACAGAAGTTAATTTTAGGAAGAGAATGAGAACTAAAACTAATCTCAGGGCTGGATCCAGAATCCCATCTCATTCTAGTAGGTCAAATAGCAATGGAGGTGGACATGATGCCTGCAGCTTCCTCTCTGCCTCTTCCGGCTCTTCTGGTACTAGGACTTGCTAGTCTTCTGGCGCCGGCATCAGCTTTGACTACTGAGAAGAAGTGAATCATGTGCGGGGTCCCCAAACTGGCAACTTTAAGACTTGTGGACTTCAAGCTATGCTGACTGGAGAATTCTGGGAGTTGAAGTCCACAAGTCTTGAAGTTACCAAGTTTGAAGACCTCAGCTTTTCAGGGGTGAAATCCAGCAGGTTCTGACAGGTTCTGGAGAACCAGTAGCGGAAATTTTGAGTAGTTTGGAGAACCGGCAGCGGAAATTTTGAGTAGTTCGGAGAACCGACAAATACCACCTCTGGCTGGCCCCAGAGTGGGGTGGGAATGGAGATTTTGCAATATCCTTCCCCCAGGAGTGGGGAGGGAATGGAGATTTTGCAGTATCCTTCCCCTGCCATGCCCACAAAGCCACGCCCACAAAGCCACACCACCCCCACAAAGCCACTCCCACAGAACCGGTAGTAAAAAAAATTGGATTTCACCACTGGCTTTAATAATATGTGAAACAAGAAAATCTTTGGGCATGATTTACCTGGCAGACACATTGGGATGTCATCATGATTAACTTGATCCTTCCAGGAACCCCCAGATGAGCAGGTGTAGATACCTAAAGGAGAAACAAAAACAAGAATAGTGGAGCCAAAGATTGAATGCTCAATGTTTTTTTATTATTTATTTTTGAACTTTTTAAAAAAAACATAGATGTTTTTATGTTCTATTTTTGTGTATCTGAACATCTTACAAGTGCAATGAGATTGAAATCATTCAGTCACTCACTCAAATAAACAAAAAAATGCATTTATTACATTTAATGTGTTTTAATGCCAAGTACTCTAGCCCACAATGAATCCATCAAGGTTGGGCAGCTAAAACCAATTTAAATAAATAAAATAAATAAATGGATTTTTTTTCTGGCTATAATGAATTTATTTAAAGAATTGGCATTGTCAAATCAGGTGCCCAAGACAAGAGCCATCAGTTATTGCTTCATTAGCCATCTTTTATGTTATGTTATTTTTTAAAGAAATCAATACTTATTTATTACATTTTTATGCTCACCCATCTACCAAAAGAAACTCTAGATGCCATATAAGAATAACAATGCAATACAATTATTTTTTAAAAGGCATTAAAACAATAAAGGCACTACTGAGGTCCTGCTAGACCTTCGTCCATAAATCGGGCATCTTGTGCCAGCTCCATCAACATCCTGGCCCCAATGCTGAGGGAGAAATCCAGGTTTTTGCTTGTTTTCCAAAAGGCCAACAGGGTCAAGTCCATCCATATCTCTAAGGGTAGGCTGTTTTGTAAGGCAGCCTCAGTGACGACCTGCCAGGTGGCCCTGTTTCACTAAGGGGACTTGGAGCATGGCCACCCTTCTTCCATCCCCACTTCTGCCCCCCCCCCAAGCATTTGGTAAAGAAGATACATATACAAAAGCAAGGAAATTGCTCGGCTGTTCATTTGTCAAGTTTCCCATGCAATGCTGCAGCTCGCACTGGGTTTGCATTGATCTGGCAATGCACGGCCTCACCTTTTCCTGGGGTGTTGAGCAGGCGATAATAGGGTTCATTACAGCGGTACTTGATAACTGACTCATAGTTGTTATTTTTTGTTGCCGATACAAAATTAAATTCCCCGTTTTTCAGAAATTTAGGTTCACCGCAATTTACAACTGCAAGACACAAACACATAAGATGAGGAGAAGAGAGTACAGTATTTCCCTCTGGGATTTTCCAGGGATCAGAAATGATCACAACCCAAGACCAGCACTCTCATAGGAATTATTCATTTCTTTCTCGGGTTATGATTAATGTTTATGTCATACCGCAAATCTTGGCCTAACAGAACAATTTTTAGGTCTTCTTTAGTGAAGAAGATCAAAACTTTGGGTGTGGGACGTAGCCGTGTCAATCACTAGTTTGGTTGGTTTTGAAATGAGAAGCAAAGGAGAGGACTAGCTTTTCCCCCTGCTATTAGTTATCTGAAATGCATCTCCATATAAAGAACTGCTTTTTCATGCACAGGCAAAAAGACACTGAATCCTTAAGACAATTCAGAGAGAGGTTTAGAAGGGAAACAGAAAGAAATAAAAGAAAGCCTTCTCAGGATTGTCAGATCAAGTGTTGGCAGCATGTCAGAAAATAAAGAGCATAAATCTAAGAGCCAAATTCCACAATTTAGGAAACTTTCCTTGTTTGCACAATTGCAGAAAAAACATCCCAGCAAACCCACCCCACCCCTTTTTGTTTTGGCTGCTTCCTCGTGATGTTGCTTTCATCTGATTGCTACCTTAAAATCACCCTTAGCCACATCTGTGCTAAAACAGCAATTATTTTGTCTTATCTCAGCATAGGTTTTGCCATGGATAGAATCTGATGGATTTCAGTAAACCATTCTGTTGGCAGCACAGCCGGGTGACTCCTGGGGAGAGATTAGCTATAGAGGCATCTAATGGTTTTTGTGAATCGGCCACCTCTCCAATTTCTGGGCATTATCTTCTACAGCCGTTCTTTTAATTTTTTTTAAATTTAAGAATTACAGAGACTAATTCTTTTAAATTGAGTTCCCCTCCTCCCCCAATATACATTGGGACTCTGAGCTTGGAGACATGGATCAACTGAACAAAAGTTGACAAATGAAGGTGTTCCTGTTAGTTATGGTTTAGATCAGGGGCAAAGTTGGCATTCAGCCGGTTCGGATTGGTTTGGGCAAACCGGTAGTAGCGACCCGCCCACCCCAAGCGCTATGCCGTCCTATTTAGCCACATTTTCAAGCCATGCACATGCGTGCAAGCCGTGTGCATGCGTGCAAGCTGCGCACGCTAGCAAGGCGCATGCACGAAAGGCCACACACATATGCGGAATGCCACACACATGCGCAGAAGACGCGTGCACGACCGAAGCAAGTGTGTGAACGCTGGGTGAACAGGTAGGGAAATTATGAGAATCCCACCTCTGATCATGGTTGGAGACCCCTGGTTTAGATTACTTTTAAATATGACTTAGCATGATTGTTAAATGGTGCTAAAAGTCCAAAAAGAGCTTGATTATCAGCTAATATCAACTAATAATCAGGTTTCCTTCAATACACTTTCGCAAAATCAGAGTGAGTTTTGAAAAATGGCTAAGCTTCCCTGTTTAACCATAGGTCAAAATTTGCCTCCATCCATGTCTCGGCTCTATCACCAATAAAAGAGGGTGATTGCCAGACATTGTATATACTGGGCAACATTTGATAGGAGCAGAAGGAAACAAAGCCAGGAGAATCCAGCAACCACTCTCTGAGGCATGCCTCATATGCCATCAATAAGAACTGCTCCAGGATAAGGACAGACAATGAAGGCAAGGCAGCAAGCTTTATGCTGATATATTTTTTGGCTTGGAATTGGTGAATAACTACACTATTTATTGCCCAGTATAGATCAGATGAACACAGTGGACTATCTTGTGGACAGACAGCAAAATGCTTCTCACTGGGCAATGAAGATTCCCAGCTCCAGCCCTTCAACAGCAGGAGTCATGAAAACGGTCACCAGAATTTGGGAAACTTGAATCTGCTTAGGTCGTATTGCAGGCAACAGGTAGGAAAGGTTAACGACTCACTTTCACATCGGGGCATAGAACGATGCCAGGTCCCATCATGTTGGCAGACAGAGGTAAAGGATGTCAAGTGTTCTTTACCCTGTTCAAACGGAAAACAGCTAACAATCAATTTCATACCTTTGTTGATGTCCCTATCATGCTTTTTGTCTTTTTCCATCTATAGTCTGGCTGACTGAGGTTCAAATCAGACAAGAGATGCCACTTTAAGAAAAAAATTTGGGGGGGGCAGTGGCAGATGGGGTAGGCTGTACATGGGGTTTTACCTTAGCCTTTCTCTTCATTGGAATCCATGGTAGGGAAGAAGAAAAGCTTTGTCTTGTGAAAAAATGTAAGAAGGATCCCTCACCCAGGTTACTGACACCATTCTGGCATTGACAACATTGCCAAAACCAAAGCAATCCATCTTCATACCTCTGACCTCCATCCCCCCCCCCATATAATTATTGCTCTAAAAATTATTGCAAGTCTTCAGAAACCTCATGAAAACAAGATTTCAGGTTTTGTTTTTTCTGCATGAAAAAATGCCTCCATTATAAAGACTAAAAAGCATCAATTGTCATTAGTTTTAGACTGAACATGCTATTGGACAGAATAGCAATTGCACATTTATACCAGTTGTAGATTTCTTTTTAATTAAAATCTGGGGCTCTGGGGTAACAAATGTAACCCTACAAGCAAATAAGCTAGGGGACGCTTACTAGTCTTCTCTAGTTAATATATGACTGGTAAGAGTTATTCAGTAGTGGGAAAACATGAGAAAAGCTTGCAGTTGTAGGTTTGGTGCTAGTAGAATTGAGTGCTGACCTTCAAAGCAGCTTCTAGAGCTGAGTTCCAAATTAATGTTTTCTTTCTCTCTCTCTCTCTTTTACACTTTCGGTTTCTCCAATTTCTTCTCTGTGCTTTTAGTAACTATTCAAAAATTGCGCAATTGACAACTCTCTGTCTTTAATCAAAAATTCAAGCACAGTTTGACCTCTTTCTTTTGGATGGGGAAGATACGTATTTTGTTTTTTTTCATGCCTTGGCACATAGCTTAGTTTGCTTCCACGAACAAGAGTAGAAGATGTAGAAAGAAAGGAAAGCTTTTAGAAGAAGCAAAAAGGAGATCACTTAGAAATCAGGGGTGGCCAAACTATGGCTCTTTGAGGACCTGTGGACTTCAACTCCCAGAATTCCTGAGCCAGCCATGCATGCATGGCTGGCTCAGGAATTCTGGGAGTTGAAGTCCACAGGTCCTCAAAGAGCCATAGTTTGGCCACCCCTGACTTAGATCAAGGTCATGGCAAGAAAAAGGCTTATAATAGATAACTTAATAAAGCACTCAGGTGAATAAGGCTTACCTCCATCAAGTTATATCCAGTTTTGCAGCTGACAATGAAGTAGTCTTGGTATTGATACAGGGGCTGTGGGTCCTTGATGATGGTGAAGCCATCATTTACCACAGGCTGTGGGCAACAGATTCCTATTGGAGATGAGAAAGAAATGAAAGAAGCAGCAGCAGAAAGTTCATTACCTTTTAACTTAAAAGTATTGGGTGGGAATAATTACTTTCTATACTGTACGAAATCTTCCACCCTTGGCTGTATCCTGATTCGTCTGTGAGAAAAATGACATCCACTGAAGAACTATTGGTTTCAATCACCCCTGGAGACGTTCTGCCACAGAATTCACCAATCTGTTTCATGCCAGCATGGATCTAGTAAGAAATTGAGGTTTCAGAAATGAATGTTCCATCAGTCAGAAGAAAATGTTACATAAAATGGGAAAGAAACTTTCTTGGGAAATTTGGCTAAAAGCTTCCATCTTATGATCAAAAGCTCATTAGAATGAGAAAGTCTTTCCAAAATTTGACTTGCACCAAATTCAGAGTGTGGTTTTTCTGCATGGTTATTAGAATTGCATTTTTATACCTGTTTTGAATATTTATATTAAAATCAACCAACCAACCCACCAATCAAAATATATCTAGCCATAGGTTTGAATTTAATTTCTCTCTACTACAAATAAGATGGAACTTATGGCAAAGACATTTAAATTGTGTTGAAATATTTCTCTTTTTGCTTGTTTTGATGGATTTTCCATAATCATTTCTTTATTATTTCTTTATTTAATTTCTACAGCCACCCATCTCAATCCAGTGTCTCTTGCTTTTTCATTTCAATTCTTTTATATAATTATATTGACTTTTTCTTGCAATTATATTTTTATATTGACTTTTGATTTCATTGTTACTTGCTGCATTTTAATGTTTCATTTAATTTAATGTTTTGAATTTACTTGTTTATTTTTAATTTTGTGTGTCACTTAAACATATTTTTAAATATTAAATAATGTAATAAATAAATCATTCAGTAATTAACACATATACATAATTATTAAGGCAAAATGGTTGAAAAATATGTTCATATTAGGGGCTGCAGGGAAAGCCTCGCTGTATGTAGTAACAAAAGTATTTTGACAAATAGTGTGACGTGAGCAGCAATATGAAACTCAGAGGAACAAACAGAAAGTGCCCAATCTGGTAGGCATTTGAGATTTTTCCCTGAGGATCAGCTATAGGACAGTGTGTTGCCTGCTATAGAATAGAATAGAATAGAATAGAATAGAATAGAATAGAATAGAATAGAATAGAATAGAATAGAATAGAACAGAACAGAACAGAACAGAACAGAACAGAACAGAACAGAATAGAATAGAATAGAACAGAATAGAATAGAATAGAATAGAATAGAATAACAGGAAGGGACCTTCCTGTCATCTAGTCCAGCCCTCCAGCCCCCTGCTCAAGCAGGAGAACCTATACCTGTGAGGGCGAACCTATGGCACGCGTGCCACAGGTGGCACACGGAGCCATATCTGAAGGCACGCGAGGCGTTGCCCTATATCAGCTCCAGTGTGCATGTGTGTGCTGGCCAGTTGATTTTTGGCCTTCTGGAGGGTGCGTTTTTGCCTTCCCCAGGCTTCAGGAAAGCCTCCGGAGCCTGTGGATGGTGAAAAATGGCTCAACAGGCCTACCAGAAGTTTGGAAATGAACTTCCAGTTGGGCTGTTGGGTCCGTTTTTGCCATCCACAGGCTCCGGAAGCTTTCCTGAAGCCTGGGGAAGGTGAAAACGCCCTCCCCCTCCCTCCAGAAAGCCAAAAATCAGCTGAAATTCGTTTTTTAGCCATCCACAGGCTCCCGAGACTTCAGTGAGCCCTGTGCGCATGCGCGGGGGGCAGTGTGGGAGGTAGGGCATTGCATTATGGGTGTGGACACGCACGCGCATGCCCTTTTGGCACCCGAGCAAAAAAAGTTTCGCCATCACTGACCTATACCATCTCAGACAAGCGACTGTCCAGTCTCTTCTTAAAAACCTCCACTGATGGCGCGCCCACGATTTCTGAAGGCAAGCGGTTCCACTGGTTAATTGTCCTCACTGTTAGGAAGTTTCTCCTTAATTCCAGGTTGCTTCTCTCTTTTATCAGTTTTCAACCATTATTTCTTGTCCTGCCCTCTGGTGCTTTGGAGAATAATTTGAACTCCTCTACTTTGTGGAAGCCTCTCAAATACTGAAATACTGCTATCATGTCACCCTTAATTCTTTGCAACAATGGAAGCACTTGGTGTGTAAATGGAGAGTCTCAGTCATCCAGGTCATGGTTGTCCCAAAGATGCTTTTTCAAGAGGCAACTGGACTTTCTGGTTTTTCTTTGAAGATGTTTCGCTTCTCATCCAAGAAGCTTCCTCAGCTCTGAAGAAGCTGAAGAAGCTTATTGGATGTGAAGCAAAATGTCTTCAAAGAAAAACCAGAAAGTCCAGTTGCCTCTTGAAAAAGCACCTTTGGGACACATGGTGTGTACTTGTGTTCTACTTGTACATTTGTAATACATAAAATATTACAAGAGTCATTTGATCTGTAATAGGCATTTCAGAAGAAGCCAAGCTCCCTGGAACAACTCACCCTATTTGCAGTAGAGTTTACTTAAAAATGCAAATGGAAGAAGGTGACTATTTGGACAATATTCTGGCTATTTCCATAGATCTTTCTTAGGAAAACCCCAAACATTTTAATTCCACAATGAGAACCTAGTACTTGAGGCAGGGGAGAAATCCAGCAGGTTCTAACAGATTCTGGAGAACCAGTAGCGGAAATTTTGAGTAGTTTGGAGAACTGGCAAATACCACCTCTGGCTGGCCTCAGAGTGGAGTGGGAATGGAGATTCCCACACCCACCAAGCCACGCCCACAGAACCGGTAGGGGAAAATTTTGAATTTCACCCCTGACTTGAGGGACAGACTGCAGTGATCCTTGAAGCTTCCCTATTCCTGAACCAAGTACTGAATGGCAACACCAGTTAGGAAGTTATCGATCTGCAGTACCTTAAGCTGGTCATAAGGGCAGCGGACTTGTTGGTGGTCATCAATTTCAAAGGGTTGCAAGAACTTGAGGATAATGGTCATCCCTTTCTCTACCCGTATGCTGTAGTTGCACTGCAAGTTAGGTGGATAGGGCTCAGGGTATCCAGGGCTTGACAAATACCCGAAGGTTTCTGTGAAGAGTTCATTGCTGCAATCCACTGCAGAGCAAGAAACAAAAGAAGATTCACTGGAAGGAAAATTCATATCAACTCATCTGCAGAGCAGCAGGTGGCCTATTTCTGGGACCTATTTCTCCTGGAAAACCTGGAACAGCACCTTGATGGCATTACAGACAAGGGTTGTCGGCCGCTTGAGGTGAGAAATCAGAAAGCCCAGCGATTACAGGAACGATGGTCTACTATTGTAAGGTGCAATAGCAGAATCTTAAAGCCATTCAGAGATTTACTCTGCTGCTTCTCATACAAAAAGGGAATCAAGGCAGGGTTGTTCTGAATTTCATTTTCATACTTTCTCCTCTCCTTTCCTAGAACTAAATTGTCACTTCTCCGCTAATGACGTCTGCAAACTTCCTCAATGTTATCTTGCATCCTTCCACATTGGTATTCTTCTGGGCACGATCTCCCTGTTCTCTCCGGTATTCTGGTTTCTTGGGTGATCGTGTGGTCTTACCTTTGCAAGAATACCCATCACTCTGGAGTTGGTAGCCAGGCTGGCAAGAGCAGAAGTAGCCTCCTATATAGTTGTGACAGAAATGCTGGCACTGAGGACCATCTTCAATGTCATTTCTGGGGGCACACTCATCTAGATCTAGAGGATGAGATGAAAGCAGAGAAAATAATAATTTAAAGGATTTTTATTAATTTTGCACTCCAAGGTCGGGTCATTCTTTTGCTCTTGAGCAGAAAAACTTTCTCAAGGCAGCTGTTTCCAGGGCAGTTTCCCCAGTAAAAGAGGAAATCCTAGTCCTCCTGCTTATGATATATTATGGTACATCTGCTTGCTCATATGTGCTGCACCACAGCTGGAGATTAATGGTTCCTGAAATTCCTTATTCCTTCACCAGCAAATATATTTTAGATAGCTGCAATGTTGAGGGTCTGCTGTTCTTCACTTGGTGTGTTCAAATTGCAAATCTTTACCTGCTATGACAGAATTGCAAGTGTGAAATAACAATTTAAGCAATACAATTAAAAGTCTCCTGCGACCCAAAACCCCCAGTTCCTCAAGACATGAGAAAATCCACCTGACAGTTGGCAAGCGGTCTGCATTTACGATAGTTGCAGCTTCCTGCAGTCACATGCACGATTTGCAACCTCCCCAGCCAGTTTCCAACAAGCTAAATTAGCAGGGCAGTGGGGGGGGGGGAATTGCAAATCATGATAATGTGATGTCTTACTTAATGACTGTGCTGTTTCACTTAACGGCTGTGGCAAAAAGTGTCATAAAATCAAGTGTGGTCGCATGATGACTCTATTAATGACTGTGCCACTAAACCAGTGTTTCCCAACCTTGGCAACTTGAAGATATCTGGACTTCAACTTCCAGAATTCCCCAGCCAGCGAATGCTGGCTGGGGAATTCTGGGAGTTGAAGTCCAGATATCTTCAAGTTGCCAAGGTTGGGAAACACTGCACTAAACAGTGAATCTTCTCCAGCTCCATGATGTAGATTAAGGAGTTTCTGCTTGATCTTGCCACACTTCTTGCCCTATTGGATTCTCTCATCTCCCCTTCTGGATGAAGCCACTTTACAGGCAAGCCATCTAGGCATCTCCAATGGGATGACCCGTCTCACCAGGTAAAGGCTTAGGATCAAGCTAAAGGCATGAAGGTGCTGAGCTGGTGCCTGTAGTGTTAGAGCTAATAAGCTGAATCATGATAAAGAGGCGCTGTTTGGAGTATATGGTCTTCAGGAAATGTAATGTTTTTGATATGGCTATATTCCCCTTAAAAAGAAAATGTACAGCACTCGTTTGACACTGGAGCCTCAGGTACCCACGGGGTCTTGACATTTTTCTCATCCATTCAGGTTCACCAATTTCTTCTATTTCTGGACAGGGGCAGCCTAAGTGCTGGTAAACTTCTCACTGAGGTATTTACCCAATGTTATCTGTTGAGCTGCCTTTGGAGATAATTGCTGCAAAATATAGATGCCAGAATTTCCCCCTGTATGTCCACATGCCAGGTCATCCACCCAGTATATAAAGGCAGCATTTGCATGGTAACATCACTGTTCATGTGTCATCAGTTCATGTCATCACAGTTTGCTGCAGATGCCTCTGGCTATATTTATATATACCACTACACTGACATAAAAACAGAAGCTTGGAAACTGTATTTCCCAACCTCATTTATATTGAGCTAATTAAAATAGAGTATTTTTAAATACTGTGAAATGCTTCTTCCCAGATTTCTTCCCATCTGGGCTGAATTGCTATTTATGTGCTAAGCTCTTGACTGAGTTACCTATTCTCTCTTGACTGTTCATGCTTATGTCCTCTTCTGTTCCTTTCCTCCCACCCTAAATGTTTTTCATCAGCATGCCTTGACTGGTCTTGAAAAGTGAAGCTGGGTCGATTTGTGCTTAAGACTTCAGCAGGGTATATAGATTCTATACTCACCCACAGCTTGATAATAAGCTAAGAATCCCTTATAGGAAACCACAATGCCGTTCTCCTCATTAGAGAAGTCAGACTGGAGCAGGAGCCGCATGTGATTGTTGGTAGACAAAAACTCCTTGTCTCTTGGGTGGTTGCCTGTGGCAGAGTCTACCTGACCACAGAACCGGCCTAAGTCCTTCTTGTTTGCTGTGATCTGCCAGAGTCCAAGGAGAGAAGGAAGGAAACATTAGAAACCAGAGAGCTCCTTGGCCAAGTTCCATAGTATCTTCAATTAACTTGACACATACGTGGGGCATTGAACTATAATCCTTTAAAAATAGTCCATGCAAAGAGCATCTTGCCAATTTGCATGGAAACAAGGGGAATTTAGAAAACAAATTGAAATGCAGAAAGTTGGCACGCTATAGAAGAAGAAGGAAGGAAATCAATATTCCCTCTAGTAAGCATTTTTTTTGCAACTAAATCTGAGCACAAATGCAAAAAAAGGTGTGAAGAGAATAATAAAGATGACAAGAAGGAACTTGTGATGCACAGACCAGTGAATACAGTAATATTTTACCCTCTATGGGCAGCAATACTTGGATCTCAGAGACCCTGATTCCCATCACCACAACCCAGCCCCTCTTCACATACCTTGACAAAGTCATACTGGCAGGTCTCAGATGGCTCCAGATCAAACAGCCAGAAACTTAGCTTCACTCTGTAACCCTTTGGCACTGAAATGTCCCAGGTAGTGATGTTGTTGTTGGGGTATGTTTTGGGATAATTTGGGGAAGTGATCTCCCCATAAAGCTTTGTGGTTGGCCTGGAACTGACTACAGCAACTAAGAAAACTCCCTGAAGCAGGAAGGCAATGGGAGACCTGTCAACACAACACAAAATAGGCATGAATGAGAAGACAGAGCCAAAAAACAGAGCCAACAAGGCCTCTGAAGTGGACACCCCCCCTCCAAACACAGACACATACATTGAAAATTGAATTGGGCAATAGGCACCTTTCAAGAAAATGCATCTTTTTCTTTTGAAACATCTTCTCAGTGTTGCATACAGTAAATAGGACTTACAGTTTACAAACCTTTTAGCAGAGAAGCTTAGATTTCTAGAGCGGTGCATGCTGTATGCCCAGCCTATCCAGTCTATAATGGTACAATGGTGTTAACAGAATCACAATGTATATACCGTATATATAGTCCTGGACTAGGGCTACCGGATCTGGTTGTAAATATCCAAATGACCAGTAGAGAGCAGCAAATAACGTCAGAAAATTATCTCTTTGCTGCAGTGATTGTCTGAAATTTTGTAATTCCAGATCCTATCCTTGTGCCTATGGACCTTCTAGTGAAGTGGGTCTTGTAATTCCTGGTGGAAAGGTGGCATTCTGTCCTCTGTGTTAGAACAGTTCCAGAGCAGGTTCTGACCAGTTCTGGAGAACCGGTAGTGGAAATTTTGAGTAGTTTGGAGAACCGGTAAATACCACCTCTGACTGGCCCCACCTCCATCTTTTCTCTGCCTCCCAAGTCCCAGCTGATCGGGAGGAAATGGGGATTTTGCAGTAACCTTCCCTCTGGAGTGGGGAGGGAATGGAGATTTTGCAGTATCCTTCCCCTGCCACGCCCACCAAACCACGTCCACCAAGCCACGCCCACAGAACCGGTAGTAAACAATTTTGAATCCCACCACTGAACAGTCCCCTTGTTGATCCAGAAGGTGGAAAACCATTTTAACACATAACAGGATAGGGTATGGAAGCCTTGAAAACTAGCATCCTTCAGAATTGCCAGAAATAGCAAGAGTGTGTCAGGAACTTTGTGGTCTCTGTTGCCAATTCTATGTAGATTAAACTCTCTGCAAGGATCCTAGCGATAGCAAGGAAAGGAGAAAGGCAGCAATAGTCCTTGAGTGGCTTTCAGTTTTGATTTCATCCCCTGTGAAGTAGTTGCCACTCTGATTTGTTTGCTGTTGCGCTGCAAAGCTCTTTGGACCCAAAGATCACCAAATGCTGCACAAAATGGCTGCGAAGGAACCTGGACTTGCTAACTCTAAATCCCAAATCCCTGTCTCTGGTCTACTTTGGCAATCCCTGACTTTTCAGTTGAAGATGAGCTAAGAGTCTTGAAGTTGAATGAAGAAAAGCACTATGCTGTACTTGCTAACCCTGTCTGCCTCGTGCAGGGTTAGCAAGACTAAAGGCTGCAGGACTAAAGCAAGAACAAGGCACTTTAGCAACACCTTGAGGCTGTGTTATATTCTTCTAAGGTTAAACCCAGCCCTGCAGTTCCTTCTCAGGCAGACCACAGACATTCTGTGTCCTTGGAGGTGTTTTAATATAGATATTGTAAAAGAGGAATCCCTGCATTCGTTTTAACAAATAGGCACCTATGCCACCTCCCTTTCCCACACAAACAGCACTCACATGTCCGAAGCTGGACTTAAGCTCTCTTTTCTCCCTCCAGTTCTTGTGGTCTGTTCTTGGGAGTTTCAAACAGGTTTCAATAAATTCTTAACCCTGTTAGCTATGATTCACTGAGATTGGGGTAGAACATGCCGAGTGGGAGGGAAGAGAGTTAGCTGGTACTTTCCAGTCAATTGGGTAATAGTTATGGCTTTCCTAAATTGTGTTCTGCTGCCATCTGCTGTCTAACACACACACACACACACACACACACACACACACACACACACACACACACACACACACACACACTGAAAGAGAGAGAGACAGTTTTTAATATAAATGTGTCCACTTAGAGACAGAGGGAGATACATCCATAGGTGAGTAGTTAGACAGATAGAACGATGGAGATATTGTTATTGTGCAGAATGATCATCCACAATGTGATGATTAGAAAAATATTATTAGTTGTCTGATTTGTATTATAATTTTCATTGCTTTTATTGTACTTTTGTACTAAGCTATTTGGAGCTTTTGAAGGGGATTGAATAGCATATACAGTGCAGTAAATAAGTAAATAAACAAATGTGTGTATACCAGTGGTGGGTTGCTATCAGTTCGCATGAGCCGGTGGTGGAAATTTGGCCCTGTTCACCGAACTGGTAATGATGGCCAGCTTGCCACGTCCCCGACCGGTTCCCCCATCGTCGCTGCTTGAAAGCAGCTGGCAACGAACCCTCTGCGCAGGCGCAAAGGCTCTCTGCATGCGCAGAGGGTGAGTACCCGGATGCAACGTGCACGTGCACTTCCGAACTGATAGGGAACATAAGAGAAACCCACCACTGATGTATACACATGTAAAAGTATACTCCCTGGAATTAAGCTTGGCTTTTGGGGACCACATGGACCTCTCTGTATAGTAATTTATCTCATCCAAGCACTAACTAGGTTCAACCTTTTTCAAATCATTTCTGGAGATCAACCAAGGTCAGCATACACAGAGACATTCCAAAGCAGTGTTTCCTAACCTTGGCGCCCCGAAGGGGCACCCTGAACTCCCAGAATTGTCTAGCTGTCGTTGAAGTCCACTTCATTCTTGGGGTGCCATTCTCCGTTCTTCTTCAAGAACCATGGTGGCACAGTGGTTAGAATGCAGTGTTCTGCTGACCGCCGACTGCCAGCAGTTTGGCAGTTCGATTCTGACCTGCTCAAGGTTGACTCAGCCTTCCATCCTTCCGAGGTGGGTAAAACGAGGACCCAGATTATTGGGGGCAATATGCTGACTCTGTAAGCTGCTTAGAGAGGGTTGCAAAGCACTATGAAGCGGTATATAAGTCTAAGTGCTATTGCTATTTTGTGGCATTGAAGTTCACATACCTTTAAGTTGCCCAAGTTGAGAAACATTGTTCCAAACAGGGGGAGAGAGGAAAAAATTGATCAAAGAGCAATTAATCTCAATTTCTAAAACCAGAAAATAAACCAAGACTTCTGATGTGTCATTAAGCCTAATTCAACATGTCTGTTATCAATGTTGATAGAAAAAAGGCAACGTGCTGTATTTATGAAGAATAAAAACATATAGCATTACCTTATCAGGGGTATATACTGTATGTATTGTAGAGCACGGGTGTCAAACTCAAGGCCCAGGGGCTGGATCTGGTCCACAGGGTACTTAGATCTGACCCGCATGGCCACCCTGGAAACAGCAAAGGACCAGCCTGCAGTGCCTCTACCAGCAAAAATGGAGCTAGTGAGGGCCACAGATGGCCCTCCCGAGTTCCGTTTCTGCTGGCAGAGGGTTGCAGGAGGTCATTGCAGCTGAAAACAGAGCTCAAGAGCCCGTTTCGCTGACACAGTGCTCGGGCCACCACAGGCGCCCTTGACATGAGTGACATTGAGGTGGCCACGCCCACCCTGACCCCCGAGGTCAAATACAACTCTGATGCAGCCCTCAATGAAAACGAGTTTGACAGCCCTGTTGCAGAGTCACCTTTGGCAAGATGGGAGGAAGGAAGGAAGGAAGGAAGGAAGGAAGGAAGGAAGGAAGGAAGGAAGGAAGGAAGGAAGGAGAGAAGGAGGGAGGGAGGGAGGGAGGGAGGGAGGGAGGGAAGGAAGGAAGGAAGGAAGGAAGGAAGGAAGGAAGGAAGGAAGGAAGGAAGGAAGGAAGGAAGGAAGGAAGGAAGGAGAGAAGGAGGGAGGGAGGGAGGGAGGGAGGGAGGGAGGGAGGGAGGGAAGGAAGGAAGGAAGGAAGGAAGGAAGGAAGGAAGGAAGGAAGGAAGGAAGAAAATGATCGAATCTATATAGTGCTCAACTCACCAAAACAACCTTACCATTCAACCAGTAATCCACTAAAACAGAAATTAACAAACAAACATACCTTCCAGTTGTTAAAGACATAACATTTCCCAAGATGGAGACACCTACCACTTATTCATATATATATGAATAGTGTGTGTGTGTGTGTGTGCGTGCGCGCGCGCATGTGCGCGCGCACACACACACATTTCCATAGCCCAACCAGATGATATTGAGGCAAAGAAGAAACATGGAATATAGCCAGCCTGGAAAAGCATAAAGCAGAGACCAGAGGCCCTGCACGTAACATGAGTCTGTGGCATGTAGGGCTTTATAGATGATGATCAGCACCTTGAATAGTACACAGAACTTCACTGGAAGCCAACACAACTTGCAAAGTTGAGATGTTACATAGGTTAACAGGGTATGCCAAATACTATCCACAAATGGTAAATACTAATAAGTTAACAGGCCAATAAATATGAGCATACAAAACATGCATTCATTCTACCAGCGTTCCATATTACCAGCCAATTAAGGATGCAATTTTTAATTTTGCCCCTGTTGAGTCCCCATAAAAGAGGCTAGAGGCGAGGTGGTGACTTCAGCTCTTTATTCTGTTCAGTACATACTTCAGCAAAGCAAGGTCTGTGGCAGGGGTTTAAATAGGGAGCCGGCAAAACCGGCAGCCAATCGGAGCCTGGCGAGTAGGCAGCCAATCAGGCTATACCTATGCAAATCCCTGGTCGGACTGGAGTGAGAACTTCTCCAGTCTTTCAATACATTACATCCCCTTATTGCAGATTGTCAAATTGAAAGTTATGCCCATAGGTCACAGAGGTTGTTGCAGATATGGTTTACTCACTGCAAACAATAGTAATGTTATATGTAGCTCCTGGCTAAGCAATGACTTGCATAAGTTACAGTATGTCTACCTGGATTGTGTTACATGCAAGAATTATCAATTTAAAATGACTGAGTTTTATTATTCATATGTCAGCAGTTAGAATGGAAATGAATATAACTGGTGCTTTGGGAAGGATATTAAGATTGTGATTCAACTAAAATAGAAAAGAATTAGCATATGAGACTTCTAGGTTTGGTGTTCCCCCTACATTTCCCCATATAATCTAAGCACTCTTTTGTGGTATCTCTGCTGAATGCATTCAGTATTTAATACAATGTGAAAAGCAGAATTTCCCTTCGGTTACATTGATTCCTAGGATTTTTATAATATGCAGCAGAGGGATGATATGAAATTCTCCTTCCTGTGCTGCCCCACTCCCCACATACTGTACATGTACGGCAAGAGTTCTGCAGGTGTTTATTCAAACCCCCCCAAACAGGTCCTCAGAAAGCACCCCTGTTGCACAAGTCCGGATTCCAAGCTCAGTACAGCAAGAGTTACTGGGTAACCGAGTCCAATGGGCACACACAAAGTCCAAGAAAGTGGTTCAGGAGTCAAATAGGCCAGGATACAAGGTTCAAGCACACAAGGCACAGAACTGGTCACATTGCTCCAGCAACACTCAAGTCCTCAGGGCTGGGTTAAGTAGGCAATGCTGGTGCAGCCCTTCATGAGAGGCCGAAGTTGCCTCCTCATAGGTAGTCTAGCTGACCAGTGTTGTGCCTCTCTGCTCTATGTGTCCTCGGATCAGGAGGAGGTGTGGACTCCACCTCCTCCTCATTGCTAACGGGCAGTAGCTGTTCCCATTCCTGGCCTGGATCCTCCTGGCCAACTAGCTATAGCTGTGGCGCACCTCCTTCAGCCTCAGCCTGTCACTCATCCAATGACCCAGCTGAGGCAGCTCCATCAGGCTAGCATTCTCTGAGCCCTGATCCTGACCAATACTCAGCTCCACACTTTCCTCTGCAGATTCTACCTCACCCTCCTCCTCTGAACTCGCATCTGAACAGGGATCCGGGAGCAAATCCATGATACCTCCTTAAGGATGGATAGTGTAAAGAACTGTGTAAACTGCTGTTCTTAGCACCTGGCTAAGCCTGCCTATGTCCATCAATTACTTATTCATTCATAATAGCAGAATTGTAAGGGACCTTGGAGGTCTTCTAGTCCAACCCCCTGTTCAATTTTTTTCTAAATGTTGCTGGTGTTAGGTCTGTACTTAGCCTTGTCCTTTGTAAACTGCCTTTTCTTTCTTTCCCCTCTGGTCTATAGTATACATATTGGATGCTGAATGAAATTGCTCTATGAGAATGTGTATTCTACCCATTACATGTATTAAGATTTACAGTATTTATCTTATTAGCTATTGAAATATTTGTGCCATCAATTTTTATCAGTTTAATATATTAATTTTGCCATGAACGGCTGTCCCTACGATGTCAACTATTCAACTGAAATGTTATTGATGGGACAATCATCATAAGATATTTTTTATTCAACAATTTTTTCAAATTATTTGGTTGTGGTGGATATTTTAATATTTTGGTATGCAGATAACTACTTTGGGCTTCGTTTTGGAATAATAGGTAAGTAGTTTGCAAACACAGAAATTCAATACTAATTTTATCTGAATAACTGTGTTGTGGATCACACTTGGAATCTAAAGCAATGTTTTTCAATCTGAGTAACTTTGAGATTTGTGGATTTCAACATGCTAAGTTGGAGAATTCTGGGTCTTGAAATCCACATTTCTTAGCTGCTGAGGTTGAGAAACACTATCCTAAAATGATAAAAGCCAGGAAAAGTTTTACCAAATCATATTCTGCTTAAATTGTTCTTTGGATAAATAAGTTCCAGAAATTGATCAATCTGAAAAATGCTTCTAGCTGTTCATGATTTGTGACTTTAATTGTTCTGGAACTAGGCTGGAAAAAAAGCTGCAGCCCTAGAATGTCAAGCCACTATTGCTCTCTGGACAAAATGACCCTGACTTAAGAAATCTAATCTAAATCTCTAATTTTAGAGATGCTTTTTCTACTTAGTAGGCTGCTTTACCACTCAGTCCCATCTGTAGACTGGCAAATAAGCCTCAGTAGCTTCTTACCCATTGGGACTTACTTTCAAGTTATCAGTGCATAGGGTTTACAGTGCATAGTAGTAATAATGCTGTCTGAATGGTTAGCCCTGTCTTTCATCATTGTAAAATGACTTGTGACACATTTATAAGCCCTTTGTGCTAGCGATTCCTCTCTCTTAGTCCTCAGCTAAGTGTGTCACCTTTTGGCTATATCTGAGGCCTGATATATTATAGGTAGCCCTTGTCCAGTGACCCCAATTGTGACCAGCAACTCAATCGTTAAGTGAAGCAGTTGCTAAGTGAAACCATGGCTATGCTTATGATCTTACTTCAGTTTTTCTTCGCTTTCCAGACCTGTAATAGCCATAGCACTTAGACTTATATACGGCTTCACAGTGCTTTACAGCCCTCTCTAAGCAGTTTACAGAGTCAGCATATTGCCCCCAACAATCTGGGTCCTCATTTTACTGACCTCGGGAGGATGGAAGGCGGAATCTCAGCCATTGGGATTCGAACTGCCAAACTGCTGGCAGCTGGCAGTCAGCAGAATTAGCCTGCAGTACTGCATTCTAACCACTGTGCCACCTCTGCTAAAGGTTGTAAATGTGGGGGATTGATCTCAAAGTTACTTTTTCATCACCATTGTAACTGCAAACGGTTGCTGTACAAGGCAGTCACTAAATGGGGACAATTTAACCCATGTGACAAGCATCCTTCATTGCCCCTGTGCCTTTGCCCTTTATTGTTCTCGACCTTTAGCAAACCAAATGCTTGAGCATTTTATTCAGGGAGCAAATCTGGAGCTGTGCTTTCAACAAATCATAATGTATCCCAGGTGAATAAGTAGTAGAGAATATCAGCATATCAGCTTTTTAGCTCCTTCCTTGTAATCATGGCTCACATTCTAGTTTATAGCTCCTCCACTTCCAATGCTTCATGAATTTATAAACAGCGCAAGAAGAGAAACAATAAGCCAGAGGCAAAGATATCTAAAGCATCCCCACTCCCACTCCACTCACACAGCCCACAAATTTATGTCCATTTATTATATGTCTATTATTGGTTTGCAAAGTATTCACTAAGGTAATATGTTACATGGATGAGTACACTAGACAGACTCCTTTTGCTGAGCAGCCACAAATGGTATTGGAAATGAGCATTGTTGGTCAAGTGTATTATCTATGAATCTTGCAAGTGACATGAGGATGCTGGGTTTCTTGCTAACGTAGCACTGTTCCTGGGCTTATCTGTATGCCTGGCTGGGAGAAACCTGGGCTGGAGATAGCAGAGGGGAAGTAGGACATGTCAGCCGATGTGTTCAATTTCAAAACAGCCACAGATTTGGAAGATTTCAAAACAGCCACAGATTTGGAAGTTTTCAAAACAGCCACAGATTTGGAAGATTTCAAAACAGCCACAGATTTGGAAGAACCCTTGCTCACGGTAGCAAAAATGAGAGAAGATGAACATGAACTCATTTTCAAAGATGCAAAGGATGCACAACATCTAAGATTTAACCAAGGGATATTATTCTTTTGTAGATAGAGATGTCCAAATCCTTATAGGATTCACTGTCTGAGTTGCTCCAAGGTTACAATAATGTAATAATTTAAAGAAAAGGTATAGCCTGAGACCCATAGGCAGTCCCAAGGGCCTCCCTCTCCAAACGTTACTACAAATTTGTAGCATTGAATGTCTTAAAGAAAACTGTGATTAAATATAGGACTAGCCCCTGTGCAACTGTGATTAACCTCATTTAGAGTTGAATAAAATTATTAAAAAAATAGTTTTTGTCTTGGCCCCACTTGTTTCTTTGTTCTCACGATATTTTCTTAAAGGTATGCCACTCAGTCCAAAGTGCATCCCTCATCCTGAAAAAGTTGCCAACAACTGTCTTAAGAGTTGTACAGCATCAAATGTAGTTGCTTTGTGGAAAATGTTCTATTTTATATTTTGAATATCGTAAGCAATTCTGAGTTAAAACAAAACAAAAATTCAAGTTCACCTCAGGTGCTTATAAAAATAGGCTATTGTGACCTTATTTTATGGTGAAACAAAACTTCATCTTTAAAATCATTCTTTCAATTTAGGGTAAGCAATCTTTCATACATGATTAATAGATGTTTATTTTTAACCATATGATGTATGGGACTGACCTTTTTTCCTGATCATTAGAATTATTTTTCAGCCTTCCTTCTGCTTCTGAAATATTTATTTATAAATCAAATTTATATGACTGCCCATCTCACAGTGTCACAGAAGGTGACTCTGGGTTACATCCAATCATCTAATATTATCATAGAATATAGAATAATAGGGTGGAAGGAACCTTGGAGGTCTTTTAGCCCAACCCATTGCTTAAGTAGAAGACCCTATACCAGGGGTGTCAAACTGGTGTCCCAGGGGCCGGATGCGTCATATGCAGGCCACACCCACCCTAGCTTGCGAATGGGTAAAATGACACAAAACATCACGTGACGGCAACATGACGCAGCAAGTTTGACACCCAGCATTTGGACAAATGGCTGCCAGTTTCTTCTTGAAAACCTCCAGTGATGGAGACCCACAACTTCCACAGGTAAGCTGTTTTTGTCAGCCAGATCTCCAGAATGCAGTTTGCAGCTTGCTTGCCCTCGGCTGCCACGGAAATGTGATGGGGGGGGGCTTGAGGTGGGGAAGTGAGCTGGTTTGAAGTGTTCCCATGAGAATTAGGAGGGAGGATTGCTACCCATCAATGGAGTGGAGTTGTTTGGACTTTCCCAAGGCCAAACATCCTTTGCCTCCAGAGGCATCCAGCATCTGCTGAAAAGATTTTCCATAACATCATATTGGACGCTGATTGGTCTTTATGGGCTAGACCCGGGGGGAGGGATTTGAGGTGACTTTGATTTTGCTGCTATCAGTTCATTCCTAATAAAAGTACCTTTTTTTCTAAATCTATGGAGTTGGGTTTTCTTTCTTAAGATTTGAACAGAGGCAGACCTGACAGTTTTACAGATTAATTGTTCTCACTGTCAAGAAATTTCTCCTTAGTTCTAGGCCAGGGGTCTGTAACCTTAAACACTCAAAGAGCCATTTGGACCCGTTTCCCACAGAAAAGAAAACACCGGGAGCCACAAAACCTGGGTGGGTGTGGCCAACTTGATGTCACTCACTTCCACCAGTCACACGACCCCCCTAGCCACGCCTACCCAGCCAGTCATTAGGGCAGAGAACCGGTTGTTAAAAAGCACTGGGAACCACAAAACCCTTTTGACCTCTCTCTCTCCCCCCCTCCCTCCCCCCTCTCTCCCTCTCTCTCTCTGTATCTCTCTGTCTCTGCCCTGGCCGCTTCTCCATCCCCCACCATCACCCTTACTTTCTCAGGCCAGGCAAGGAGTGACTGGGAGGGGAGGGCAAGGGGCAGGGTGAGGCCAGCCAGTGGTGGGATCACCCGACAGGGAGCCACAGCAGAGGGCCCAAAGAGCCGCATGCGGCTCCGGAGCCGCAGGTTGTTGAGCCCCATTCTAGGCTGAATCCCTTTTTAATGATCTTCCACCCCTTACTTCTTTTCCTGCCCTCAGGTGCTTTGGCGAATAGGTTGACCCCTACTTCTTTGGAATAGCCCATCAGGTCTTGGAAGACTGCTATCATATCACACATAATCCTTCTCCGTCAGACTAGATGTTCCCTCAATTGTTCGCCATATGGTATAGCTTCCAGGCCCTTATCATCTTTGTTGCTCTTCTCTGTATTCTTTCTAGGGTCTCAACATCTTTTTTCTATTGTGGTGACCAGAATTGGACACAGTATTCTAAGTGTGATTTTGCCAATGCAGTATAAAGCGGTACTATCACTTCACATGATTTTGATACCATCCCTCTATTGATGCAACCTAGTATTGCATTAGCAGTTTGGCAGCTGGAGCACACTGCTGCCTCATACTTAAGTGGCGGTCTCTTAGGACACCTAGATCCCTCTCACAGTTGCTATTGTTGAGCCAGGTACCACCTATTCTGTAACTGTGCATTTGGTTTTTCCTGCCTATGTGTAGGACCTTGTTTTTCTCAGCACTTAATTGCATTTTGTTGAGTAAGGCCCAGTGTTTAAGTCTGTCAAAGTCCTTCTGAATCTTGGGCCTATCATCTAAAAGGTTGACAATTTCCCCCAGCTTAGTGTCCTCTGCAAATTTGATGAGTTCCCCTTCTATTCCCCCATCTAAATCATTTATGAAGATGTTGAAGAGTACTGGGCCTAAGACAGAACTTTGATGTACCCCGCTGCATGCTTCCCTTCATGTTGTAGATGTAGTTCCAATGAGGACTGGCCACTGAATGCACAGAGTATGGTTGTGTTATCAATTGCTTTGTTAATTGTTGTTAATAAGGTTGGTTACCAGGCATGATAGCACTTCACAAATATCAGAGTTCAAAGGCTAATATTTTTTTAAAAGAAACAATGAAGATGAATGCCTTTTGTTCCTCCACAGAGTTTCTGAATTATTCATACTTACTAGCATGGAATTCTTCTTTGTGGTTTATATGAGTTGAGGGGAAAGGGGAATATATGATGGTGGGTGGGGGTGCATGAAGAATATGTGGTGGGAGATTTGGTAAATGTAGATGTATTTGTACAAGTAGATTCAACAGTTACAGAAAAAAGGAGGCTTAGTGCTTGGAATAAAGTCAGGGATGTCTGCAGAATGTGGTTAAAAAAAATGGCCACAAGAGTACAATCCAATCTCAACCTGTTTTTATGTGCCATCTGTACAATACTTATAAAAACAAAGCAGGGCTTTGATCACACCATCACAACCACCATTTTGAATTTTTGAAAAATACTCCTGAATGATTTACTTGAAGAAACTTTCATTTCAAAGAACTCAAGCGAGACTGGCCAAGCAGGACCAATGGAGTCAAGGCAATGACCGGGATGTACAGTGCCATTTGAATGACGATCAATCAGTACTGAAACCAGCAGCAAGGAATACACTTCTGGAAAACCACAGAACCATACTTTGGCAAGCAGCAAATCCAATATGCCAACGGCTAAACTTCAGCTTCCCTTCAGCCATGTGTAAAATTTCCGTTCCCGGCCAAAGCAAACCTTTAAGAAGCTTCCAGAGTAGCATTGTGTGCTATTCATCTCGGATTTATCGAGCATCAGTGTTACTCTATTTCCTTCCTAAACTGAAAGGATTTCATGGCTCCATTCCTTATTTAACAATCTCCTCTTACCAAAGTTCTCAGGCAGAGAATTTGATGTGATAAATCACTTCCTCCTCCTGCTTAGGATGCCAGAACTCTTATTCTGAAAGGATTTCTCTTTCTTAAAGTTCCAAGTTTCCTTTTTTCAAAGCTTGCTCAATTTCTCCAATCCAAAAACAAAGCCCTTTCCTTTCTGCAGCCTATTCACAAGCCCTCCTCACCTATAGAAGACTTTGGTTGCCAGCTTATGCTTTCTTGCCAATTTTTTTTCCTAATGCAAAGAAATTATCACTTACCTGGCCACGTTTATGTGAGATGCTGTCTTTTCCCAGCACTAAGTCTGGCTCTGTAACAATATATTTGCAAAGGTAATTCAGGAGAGCCCATATTCTTAAGATTAATCAAACTGTAACTACATTGCCAAGATTTTTGGGTTTGGATAAATAATTAGCTGCACAAGGCCCCACCACTCCAAATTATGACAACGTAGTCAAAATACAGTCTGCCACTTCAGAGAGAAACCCTTAAGTATAGAAGTTTTAATCGGAAAAGCAGGAAGATGATTGGAAGCATATTGCTTATATGTCTCGGTCATCAATTTTTTAAAAATGCACACATTTGGTCAGCTGTATTGTTTTAATCCAAAGATGAAAGATTAGGAAAAGATATGAATAGTTTGCTTGATTCTGCATCTGGTTTGGCCTCCAATACCAGGTCCATCTAGAAGTTGGCACATCAGACCAGGTAGGCACGATGTTTGAGGTCACTTCACTTTCTGGAAAACCTGGACACAAACCTCATTCTCTGCTGTCATGCGCTAGAAGAAAAAAGGTCAGTCAAGAAGCAGGAAGTACAGTTATGCTTGAATCCCTAGAGCAGAGGTCTTCAAACTTGGCAACTTTAAGACTTGTGGACTTCAACTCCCAGAATTCTGGGAGTTGAAGTCCAGAAGTCTTAAAGTTGCCAAGTCTGGGGACCTCTGCCCTAGAGGAAATTGTCATTTGCCAGCCAACAAATAGGTTCAGCTTGGTTTTTATTTGTACCTAGCACAAAAACAATTGCCATCAATAGAAATACAACAGAAATCTCAGTGTGAACATCTCTACTTTGCACCTTCCAAGCCTACAGACAACCTTCTTCATTAATTCACAATTTTCCAGATATACAATTCTCTATGCATATATTAAAGGGAAGTGCTGAAAACAATGTCCCAAGCTACATTTCAGCAGGAATTTTTTTTTTTTTACAAAAACTGTTTGTATTCCTCAAAATAGATACATTCAGAAAAATGGACACATTCACAAAAAAGATTTTGAAGCATAAGGCTGTTGTGTCAGATACTGGGAAAAGGGGGGGGATGATACACGGCAAACTTCAAAGGCCTACAAAAAGATTTGTCGTGGATACTTTTAGTAACCGGCTGCTTTCAAATCTACAAAAGTAATCTAATTATCCTAAAATAAGGTAGCAGGGGCAGGGGAAAGAGTCAACCAAATGACATTTCTGTTGTACTATGTGTCTTGTCTGTGCCAGAGTTTCTACCCTGCTTGGGGCCTTTTCTTGCTTTTGAAAGTAGCTACTTGGTCAAATCTTACAGGTTGTTGATTCAACTAGATAAGGCAAACCTGTCGCCCCTCCACCACCATCAACGGGAGAGACAATCCACTAGGAAGTTGAGCAGCTCAACATTCATTGAAGAAAAGAAAAATGTTGTAAGCGTATTCATGCCCATTCACTTTACTTTCAAAGGAAAACTTCCGAGGTGAATTTGTACCATCACGATCTTAAGTACTTTACTTTTTCTTTCAGAATGTATGATCCAAGGATTTGTACTATAGTACAGAAACAGCTTGTTTCAATCAGGAATGCCACCAGGGGAGGATTCTGGAGCAAGCCCCTACCAACCAGAGCTGGCATATTCTACAAGTTTGCTTTCCTCTATAGATAAGGGGCTGTTGGAAGAATTTTCCTGGTTCGTTCCCGGCTGGGAAAAAACTCTCTGCAAACTATTTTGAAAATAATTTCGAAAAGGCCAGCTCCCAGAAAGCAGTTTATTGGAGGAAGGCAAGGAGTGACTAGCTCAAGCGTTCCTGGCAAGCAAGCGATTTCTTATTGCAAACATTTTTATACCCTTTTCTTTTGGGTCTAATTTCCATGGCTTTTGTGTGGTAGTTAATAGTCCTCATCCTGGTTTGTATTTGTTTTCTCCTCCATATCGGGAGTGATCTAAGTGGGAGGGGGAAAAGGTAAATGTTAGCCTGTTTGAATCTGTGGAGGTGTGGATGAGCTTTAAGTGATGTGTCTTTCATTATTCCATTTTTGGTGTCCGCTTTTTCCAAGTTATGTTTTAGAGCTAATCTTTCCCTGGTGCCATGTCTCAGTCTCTTCTTTTGTAATTTAATTATTTCTTCCTGCCTGTCCGGTAGATTGTTTGCATTTTATAATGATTTTGATTTTTTTCCTTTTCCAGTGTGTCTGGCTTTTCTAATTACTTTGGCTTGCTCTTTTCTTAGGGATATCTGTTTTTATGTTTCTATTTCTTATTCTGATTTCTTTGGCAGTTTCTAGTTTCTCTATTATTGGTTTCTAGTTTTCCTATGACTTTGGTCTGGCTTTGCTTTTTAGAGATTTCTGGTCTTGCTTTTCTTGTGACCTACACTGTCTCAGTGTAGTTCCTTTCCACAGGGCAAAACCACAAAGTTCAGAGTCTAAAATTACTTAACTCCACCTCTTAGTTGGAAGCATTAGAGGAGTATTTCTCAGCCTTAGCAACTTTAAGACATGAGGACTTCAACTCCCAGAATTCCCCAGTGACTGGCTGGGGAAACACCTACCTATTTCATGCTGAAAAGTGCAAATGAATTTTCACCTAGCTGTTCCCTGGTGAAAGTCTGCAATTGGTTGTGCTTAATCTTTTCTAACTTTCTAGCTTTTAGGGAGTGCCAGTGAGCTGAAGAACACTGTAGAATTGTAGTTATGGTATTCTGGTTTGGGATGAGACTGAAGAGAATGCCTAATTTAGTACTCTTATTATTAGTCTAATATCCCATTATTAAAGATATGGCTTCATAATTAAGTTAGCATTATTGTAAAGTACACTAAAGTTAGTGTGATTATTTAAAAATGCAAAAACATTACTTAAGTGTTTTTTAAGTAAAGAATGCTTAAGATTGTTATTGGATGGGGAGATTTGGGGAGAGGGATGTTTATCTTATACTACTAAGAATCTGTTTTCACACCCTCTCATCAAATTATCCCTGACTTTCAAGGCATTTTATATTTGCTGGAAATGTGTGGCACACTTTTCAGTAAGACTGGGCTATCTCTCAGAATATACTGCAACCCACTTTTTCTCTGCACAATCATCACAATTCAGGTTTTTTTTACAAGTTTTCGAAGTATTTATTCAGTCCAGATGTCAGCATTCCCTACATATTTGACACAGCAGTCTGAACTTCATAGAGAGGACACAACTCAGAAAGACATGTAAAGCCCATCTCTGCCAAAATGCCACTGGAACCACTTACCTGAGGGCAGCTGTAAAAAAAACCATGTTGTTTACTAGCACCAAGGCTAAAATTCTGAGTGTCAGGCACAGGGATGCTCTGCTTTGATTTCCTCTCCTTCCCTGGTGCCCCAGGAGCCGTGGTCAAATTTCAAAGAAGAGTGCGGACAATGGGTGGTTCCCTTGCTCAGCCAACTGAACTTTTGAACTCTTGGGAAGGATGTTTTTGTCAAGAGAGGCCATTGCCTCCCTGAGGAAGCACACAGAAGTTGGCTGACTTCTTGGTTTTTCTGAGCTGGGGAGTAGGGAAAAAGACCCATTCTGTGCTTTTGAAAATGGGGGCGGAAGTAGGAAAATTGCTTACTCCTCCTTACCAGATGCAGTTGATCCCCTTCTAGCCAGTGCCTCCAGCCCCGGTTCTGTTTCTCTCCCCTCTGTTCACACACCAGCTGATCTCCATCCCAGGAAATAGTTGTCTGAAAGCAGCGGGAGGGAGCAAAAGGTGGGGGGAGAGAGAAAAGAGAAAGGGACAATGACATCACTTGAAATAGGAAAGGGCCTTCTGCTGGACACAAGACAGAACATGCCATAAAATAAAAGCAGCTCAGGGTAATGCAGGCCCTGTTCAAGCAGCCATCCAGGACACCAGGAGAAAGTCTTATCTTAACTACATTGTTGATTTTGTTACAGACAGAAATGGGAAGCGAAGATATGCCTAAAATTCTTATGTTCCAAGCTCCCCATGGGAACTATTCTGCCTAAACATCAATAGATGCAGACCCCAAATAAGCTGCCTTTTTTACTTCATGACTAAAGAGTGTACATGACAGAATTTAAGCTTCCAAACATTTGTGTTCGTAACTGTATGCGCTCCGGCCAGCTGATTTTCAGGCCTTCTGGGCCCACTGGGAGTCGGGAAACAGGCTGTTTCCAGCCTCTGGAGGGGGTGTGGAAGGCCCGTTTTTTGCTCTCCCCAAGCTCCAGAGCCTTTCTAGGAGCCTGGGAAGGGCGAAAAGTGCCTTCCCCATCCCCTCCCTGGAGGTCCTCCGGAGGCCAGAAACGTTCCATTTGCCGACTTTTGGTTGGACCAGAAGTTCCATTTTTTTGCTCTCCCAGGCTTCAGAGCCTTTCTAGGAGCCTGGGGAGGGCAAAAACGGCCAACTTGAAATGGGCCATTCTAGCCTCCAGAGGGCCTCCGGGGGTGTGTGTGGGGAAGGCCGTTTTCGCCCTCCCCAGGCTCCTAGAAAGGCTCTGAAGCCTGGGGAGAGCAAAAAACAGGCGTGCCATCGCATGCTGGGAGCAGGAGGGTCACGCATGCATGCGCAGGGGGGTGCACATGGAATTATGGCTGTGGGCACACGCACGTGACCCCCCCATGTTCCCCCCTTTTGGCACATGACCCAAAAAAGGTCGCCATCACTGTCCTAGACCAATCCAAGACCAGGGATTTCTTCCCAATTCTTTTACCAAGAAAAACAAAACAAAACAAAACAAAAGCACCACCCCTCTCTAAATCCATGCTACAATGAAAAAATCTTTTGTTTAGGTACAGCTACAAAATATTATCTCTTCTCCAACATGATGCACTACAGATGTGAGAAATCACAACTTTTGACATTCAGAGCCAGGACAGCAATACAATTAAATTGTAGACCCTCTGGGCCATGGGATCCTAGCCTGGGGAAGGCTGATCTATGGAAAGAGAAATATGTGCTGAATGTGGGTTACAGCTGATGGGCAACCTATCGCATTAACACAGAGACTTTTTCTTTTTCTTCTGACTTGAAAACACCCAAAGCTGGGTATGAAGTTTAGCTCTTAACCAGAAAATGCTAGACTACTAGTATACTCACTGCTAACTTTTCCAAGGTTCAAAGTCACATATGTGGGTTAATCATTTTTAAAATCCAAATTTTATTTTTTAGTTCAGCCATTCATTTTCTCTGAACTCCGTCAGCAATCTGAAGAAATACTGGCTAACTTCCAGTGTTGTTGAAGATTGCCGTAATAACTCCAGGCACTTTACATACTTGACATATTTTATCTAAACCCTAAAATGTATGTAGGGGTTATTCATTGTCCTTTCCCTTGCATTGTAACTTCCTTTCAATAAAGTTTTTTAAAGGCAGTATGGTATGCTTAGCCCAATCTAAGCAAACTGGCTGAGAATGGTGGGAACTATAATCCCATGTGTTTTAAAGACCAGGTTGGCTTAGCTGATGAATAGTTTATCCATCTTTCATTTATGAAAATGGATGAAATGATTCATTCAGAAAATAAATTAAAGTATTCATTAAGCTGTACCGGTGTGCCTGGCTCTACTTACAAAACTACTCAGCATTAGTCTGAATTCAATCCAGAGTTATCAGGATTTTAATAAATTTCCTGTTTGTTTGTTGCTTGCCTGGTATTGCAGAAAGAAAGACATGTTATTAAGTATCTGTTACAACATACATTTTACCACCAATCACAAGTTTTCCCAGCTAAAATGGAGCTTATTTTACATAATGGATAAGCTCTAGCTTGCATTAAAAACTTGCCCAAATTATTACATCATGTGAGCAGTTTATCATGAGAGATTTATAGGTCTTGGGAGCAGGAAATTCTGCAACCAGCAGAGAGAATAGTTTTAAAAGTCCTGGTGTAAACTGACTACTCATAAAATTGGGTTAGTTGTATAAATGAGATTGAATTAATGTGTGAATTAACTCCTGATTGCTTGCTTGGAAACTGGCAGAAAATCAGCCTCTGAAGAATCTAGTTGATCCAATTCAACTCTGGATCAAGAATCTGAATGTAAACAATGTGTTTCTTCTACCCAGAAGCTCTTTCTTATGGAAAGGCACTGACCCAATTTCTCCCTGCATTTCACCAAAGGCTTTGCGTCTCTTACCTGGCACTTGCGTCCATCTACTGGCCCCAGATCCTCTTCAAACTCAACCCCAAGGTCAAAGTCCATGACATAGTTTCGCAGAGAAGTTAAGGTGCGAATAGTCATATGGTCACCAGTGTGGATGATCTCCTTGTCTGGCTTCAGAAGACAAACCAGTTTCCTCAGGGCCACATTGATATCTAACCAGGAGATTACAAGGATCAAAGTTAAATAAATGTTGAAGGATGGTGCCTGTGTACCCCAAAGCCAGTGGGAATAAGTAACAAGTAACAATACATGAAACCATGTCCTTGCTATCCATTTTCCCTGTATGCATTACCTCAGTTCTTCCTCATTTTGGCCAAGTAATAAAGGAAGATCTTGTAAACAAGAATCAGAGTTTAACTTACACCTTCCCTCCCTCCCTGGCCCCCACAATCCAAGAATCAAAGACAAACCATTCTTTTAACTCAATTGTTTAAATAGCCAAGTCTTTTCTCACCAAGCTGCCCTAAAAAAAACAGAGCAATGACTAAACCCCTGAGTTACAAATCAGGAAATCCCCATTTAAATCTCACTTCTGCCAGGAATTAATTTGAGGCCACAAAAGCAGATTTCTCTCCCCCACCTCTAATACAGCAGTAAGGTTGCATTTGAAAGTGCTGTGGTCCTTTAGAACCACAATGAGCTTGGGGTTCATAATAGAAATTGATATTGATTATAAATCGTTGGGGAAGGGCAAGAGCTGGCTGGAGAATTCTGGGAGTTGAAGTCCACAAGTCTTAAAGTTGCCAAGTTTGAAGACCTAGCCCAGTAGTTTTTCTTGATAAGGTGGAAGTGGTTTGCCAAGGCATTTCAGCTTCCCTGTATTCTGTCTTAAGGTCAGCTCTGCTCCTCCCTGGTGCTCTGCCATCCAAGACCTGGCCAAGAGCATCTCTGCTTAGCCCTTCTGAAACGGGGCAAGGTGGATTAGATCGGTGCCATCAAAAAAAAAGTCCCAGGAAGAGGAGATTATCATAAACTTTTAGGAGTAAAGAGAGATACTGGAGTTTAACTCTGCCCAGATTACTGCCATCCGAGGGTTGGGGATTCCCCTTCCAGGGGTCCCCAAACTTGGCAACTTTAAGACTTGTGGACTTCAACTCCTGGGAGTTGAAGTCCACAAGTTTTAAAGTTGCCAAGTTTGAAGACCTCTGCCTAAACCATGTGGAGCCGCGAGAAAGCGCTCTAGGCGCCAACCAGTCCCGCCAGCATTCATCACCAACATGGCAAACTGATCGGGAGCAGTTTGGCGGCCGGGAGAGGGGAAAGAAACAAAAGAGAGAGAGAGAGAGAGAGAGAGAGATTCGCTTACCCAAGGCACGGAGATAATTCTCCATATTGTCCTGAGACACGAAGCGGTAGTAGCCGCTGAGATTGGGAGGCATCGCAGCTCAAGAGGACGACGAAGGCACGGCAAGAAAATGGGCAGCGGGAGGAAGGCTCACCGAAAGGAAGGAAAGACTGGGAGAAGAGAGGCGGCAGCTGAAAACAGCCCGCACCCGGAGCGTTGCTGGGTCCGCCGCCTCAACTTCGACTTCTCTCCCAAGCCCTCCCTCGGCCTTTTATGTAGCGCCGCGGGAGTGCCGAGTCCCGCCGCCCTAAGAGTCACTCCGCTCCAGCCCGCGCGGGCGGGGGAAGCCGCGCCAGGAGCCTTTTTCTTCTCGCTTCTCTCCTTCTCCTTTTCTCCTCATTATATCGCACATAACCACGAGGGGGGGAAACAACAACAGAAACACGGCGACCTTTGCAAAGCTCCTCCCTTTTTCAAAGCGCAAGTTAATCGGGCTCCACTGCCTGGTTCCTAAGTGGATAGGAGACCACTTGTAAATCCCAAAGCTATGTGAGAGGGGTACGTTGAACAACATCCCGTTCAAGGCAATGGCAAAAACTGTTTCCGTTCTCTTCCCAAGAAAACTGCGTTGATGTTTCCTTGAAATCACCAGGAGCTGAGCTTGACTGGAAGACTTTAAAAAAAAAAGAATAGAATAGAATTCTTTATTGGCCAAGTGTGATTGGACACACAAGGAATTTGTCTTTGGTGCATATGCTCTCAGTGTACATAAAAGGAAAGATACATTTGTCAAGAATAATGAGGTACAACACTTAATGATTGTCATAGGGTACAAATAAGCAATCAAGAAACAATCAATATTAACATAAATTGTAAGGATACAAGCTACAAGTTACAGTCATACGGTCATAAGTGCGAGGAGATGGGTGATGGGAACGATGAGAAGACTAATAGTAATAGTAATGCAGCCTTAGTGAATAGTTTGACAGTGTTGAGGGAATTATTTGTTTGGCAAAGTGATGGCGTTGGGGGGGGATGTTCTTGTGTCTAGTTGTCTTGGTGTGCAGTGCTCTATAGCGTCGTTTTGAGGGTAGGAGTTGAAACAATTTATGTCCAGGATATAAACTATTCTAGTTATGACCAGCAGGCAGGTATTTCTAACTATTTCAATAGTCCCCTATAGCAGGGATCTCCAACCTTAACAACTTTAAGAGTTGTGGACTTCAACTCCCAGCCAGCTGAGGAATTCTGGGAGTTGAAGTCCACAACTCTTAAAGTTGCCAAGGTTGGAGACCCCTGCCCTATAGAGTGCTAGCAGTTACCACTGTTGCCTTCTGCACACTTCCTCTTTCCAAATGATTGTCTGCTTAAGGGCACCTATTGATTGACGCTCTTGCTGTTGGGCAACCCTGACTGCAGTTAGCAATAGTTCATTGTGCTGCGTGATCCCAGCTAATTCAATAATCTCTGATTCGAGTCCACATGGGTCATCTGCACATTGTGAAGACACAGCCATAGAGTTTAAGGACAGTTTAATGACAGGCTTGAGGAGAAGCGGTTGCTTACTTGGGATACCCCTGTCCAGCCTTGGTCACTGCAAACATCAAAATGGCGTCCCAGTTTTCTAGGCGAGGCTGTCCCAAAAAACTCTGCAAACTTTTCTGGTTACTTCTAGATGGACAATGGGAGGAGTTGTTCTGAAGAGGGAAAAGCAATCTGCTCCTTCCCAGACCGGGGTATAAACCAGAACATTTCTTCGTCGTTTTGGGAAAGAATTCTGAAACTGGGTTCCATCATGGCTGACTTTGTCTGTCTCAAGTTTGTACATTGTGTTTTAAAATCGTTACAAGGCATCACGTGCATTTATATGGTAACCCTGAATACACTCTAGCAAAGGCAGTCGGCGGTATCTCTGTGGGGGAGTGAAGATAAAAAGAGAGAGTGGCTCAACTCTGTGTATTGAATTTACAGCCAAGAGCAAATTATTCTGCTCATGGTCAAATCGAAGCTATTTTAGGTTGCCCAAGGAAGCAATCTCTCTCCCCACCCCCCACCCCGTAAAACCAGCACCTACTTCAGCCTGATTTACACATGCATATGCACATCCCTTGATGTCTTTATGTGTGAATGAATCACAGGGATGCAACTTACCCGCAGACAATAGTTCTGTGGATTACTCACAGTCCAATTTCAATAACCCTTCCAGTCATCCCGGCTTGGAAGTTCCTTTTGGGAAATTACTATTTGCCTTTGAGTGAGTGGCTCGTCTCCAAAGGCAACTGAAGTCTGGTCTGCGCACTGATACACCCATCTGGTTTATCAGTTGAAGGGAACATAGACTGCAAATGGGAATCCGTGTGAGAAGGGGCTTCACAGGCAGGAGGGTTTATTTCACGGGGGAGGGTGGTGGCCAACACCGCACGGTAAGATGTTCAGGCTGGGAACGTTCACGCGTGAACCAACATTTGCTCCGTACTCCCCACCAGAGCAAGATAGCTGCAGACACCTAGAGGTGTTACTGCGAACTTTCTCACGCCACTGTCAGATCCTAAAGCAGAGAGAGGCTTCTGTGGCCAGCCCAGTCTAGAGTAGATCGCGCGAGGGGGGGAGGGGGGGAAGAGACCTTCCTTCCAGCAGCGTCCTTTGGATTTCAATTTGCGGTGCGCGAACTGGGCGTGCATTTCTTTTCCCTGACACCTCGAGTTCCCTGCTAGCAAGTCAGACGGAAAACGGGGTTGGGGAAGCGGAGGAGAAAAGACCCCTCATTTCCAACTGCAAGTCCCTCTAAAGTTCCTAGTTTATTTGCTTGCACGAGGCAGGGCGCTCGCGTGCATACACGTGTCCGCCCCCCTCCCCCTCCCACAAAAAGAGAAAACCCTACTTCCCCCTTCTGGCCTTCCCACGCCCCCCCTCCTACCCCTAAGTCTTGGTCCCCTCCCTCTCCTGCAGCACCTGGCTGGGGCGCCCCTCGTATTGGCTGCGAGGGCCCATCAATCAGCGTCGGGCGCTGCTGACATCATGCTGCAGTACAGGGGCTGGGCCGGACGGGAGAAAGGAGGTGTCCGGGAGCTCCAGCTGGCGCCCCGTCCCGGGCAGTGCCTCGACAGCCGACCCCTGGGTCTGGGTGGGAGCAGATCGTAGCCACAGCCGTCAAGGCACTCTCCTTCGGCGAACGAGACCAAGCCTATCCCGGACAGCGAGCGGTATTTTCAAGGCTTTTCTAAAATGGGCTGGGGGATGCCCCTCGCCTCCGCCCCTCGCCTCCTCCTCCTCCTCCTCGTCTCCTGCACCCTCGGCAACAAAGGTGAGCCAAGTCGAGGCGCCCGGGCTCCCCAAGGAGTGGGTGGGTGTGTATGGCTGGAAAGCTCTTTGAGCGCCCTCCGTGCCTCTCCCATCTGGTCAAACCTGGAGCGCAGCTCTTCCCCTGCCTTCTAACCCATCCCATCCATTCCATCCCCGGGAATGCTGAGAAGCGGGTAGAGAAATGGGGCTTGGCGC
The DNA here is from genome assembly GCA_023053685.1 of Diadophis punctatus similis. NCBI lineage: Eukaryota > Metazoa > Chordata > Lepidosauria > Squamata > Dipsadidae > Diadophis > Diadophis punctatus. The sequence continues at coordinate 98,673,881 of JALIGW010000002.1, forward strand.
TAAACCGTGGGGCTGCCCGCTGCTTCTCTGCTTTTTGCCATTTTGCTCCTCTGGATCTTCTCACTTGCTTCCTTCTGTAGCACCAGAGCCCTTTTCCCTTTCCCCTGCTTTGCTTCCTTGGATTGCACACCAACCCACCTCTACATCTCCTGTTTATCTCTCCCCTGCGTTCATTTTCTGCCTGCCCTTTATCACACGCCCAGCAATTCCCAGGGCTCCTTCTGTATTCCGGTCTCTTAGGATCAAAACGTGATGAAGCTGCTTTGCTACCCTCTCTCTGTTTCTAGGCTCGTTGCCATCTTCTCTTCCTTGCAGCCTTAGGGTCTTAGTGGGTTTGCCAGCCCGTTTAGTTCATGATTGCAAAATCCACTAATTTCAAGCAAAGGAGAGGGAAACCAGTGCATTTATAAATGGGCGAACTGCTGAACAGAGAGAGAGAGATGCTACTCTACAGACGCTTCAGTATTCTGAACACGAACACAGGACATATACCCGCACGCATATCTGGGTCTCTGAAAATGAGAGAGATGGGTAGGTTGATGTAGGGGCTTACAGGTCTTAACGGAAGAACAAGAGTTCTTGGGGAAATAGAGTAATATTGCATGGAAATGAAAGGAAGGGGCTGAAGGTCCTGCATATTTTGGGGAGACTGAGTCATCTTTCAGCACCAGCCTGCAGCAAAGGAAGGAGAAGGAGTGTGAAAAAGCATTTGATTTCCATTGCCATGGCTTTCTTCCTTAAAAATTGGCATCGGGGAGTGGGAGGGCAATGCAGCAGCATTAGGATTCAGTGCGCTTGTTGGCTCTGCAGATAGATTGGAATCTCTCTGCCTGGTACCCGATTCTAAATGCACGTAGCCACTGAGGGTGGACTTGGCCTTGTGTTCCTTGTTAAAGTAGCCTTTGAGAAATGGTCAAACCGGGGCTCTTCAGGTGGCTGGTAGGAATAGTAGAGGTTTTATTCTCCCTTCACCAGCTCTTTGTCCTTCCACTGCAATCATCCCCCTTTCCCCGTGCTCGAAGCAAAGGCCATGGGGCAAGAGCTTTGTGTTACAAGGGTACCAAAGAGGGGCAGGTCATGTAAGTAAGATACCTTAGAGACATGACAGAAGAAGCAATGCAACTTGGGCTGGGTTATTTGTTTAAATAATGGCAGCTCTGAAAACAATCTGGTGAGATGAACACTCCAATTTACATTCTTCTGCCTTTTCACCCTAAAGCTTCAGATTTCTCTGCTGCTCTGTATAGCATTTTTTTTAAACATCTCATGTTCTGATTTACCTTATTTTTAACTCTTCCAGTCTTGGTTGGCTGTGAAGTGCTTTAGAGGCTCTAACTGAAGCCCTTTCCAGGCACCTTTTCAATTCAGCTATGACACCATCTGATGAACATAAGTGCTTCAAAAGAACTTCTTGGCTAAATTAAACCATCTAGTCCCTCAACCCCTTTTGAACACTGGCTAATTGGAAGCCCCTGGAGACCAACAGGCAGAACCTGAAGATGATGTTTTGCACCTGTTCTTTGTCTCCACCTCTGTTCTCCTAGAAGCCATCTCTTTGCTGTTTAGCATTAATTTTGCTGATAGGAATGGATTTGCCTAAGCCAGTTCAAAAGCCACTGGAGCTAATGGCCACGACTGTTATCTTGAAGTTAATACCACAGAATCTGTTACATATTATTTCTCTGTGATCTGTGAGAGATTTTCACTTTCTGACCAGTGCTTGTGATGCTGTGTTCTAATACTTGACAAAATATGTTTTTGACTACATGGTCCTTGCTGGTCCACAATCTTGATTCTAAACACATACTATCACAAAGTAAAGTTTGGCTTTGCTTCTCATGCAAGAATCTGCTTGCATTTCTGGCTAAAGAACCCATCAAGAAATTACCAAGGATAAAAGAGCATCAAATAATCTTGAAACTGGTATAGAGTACTATGAGGTACATCAAAGTACTTGAGCTGGAAAATCCAAATGGCATTTCCTTCATGCTAAACACTAACCAGCCTGCCAGGAAGATTATCCATATAAACCCTCCATGTTCTTACATAGCAATTTCAGGGGGTCAAAGCAGATGACTATGCACCCGTGCCCAATATGTCTGCCTCCACTTTGACCTCTTTAAGTCCTTTTTCTGAGAAGGTTTGCTCACCTTACAGGGTCATTTCTGATGATGTCACTTGAAATATTCTCATGGAACTGACCTCCAACTGTTTGAGGGTCATTGATGTCAGTGGCAAATCAGAGATGAGGTTCTGCTGCACAGGTGTATGCTGTATATAAAGTTCCTAACAATCTCCTGTGGAAAATGTCCTTAAATTCTGCATGTCCCTAAAGTAGTCATAGAATTGCTCAATCATGAATGAATGGAACACAATTCTATCTGTAGGATTTAACGTGGAGAGATGGGGGTTGTAACTAGGACACTGATCTAATTCTAGATATTCAGTTTACTAGGGATTGGTTAGTTAGGAGGAGTGTTAATTTATAACGATTTCTCCCCTTCGCTCTCATCTCCATCTTCCATTTTCCCTGCCCTGGAGGTTGTGTGATGAAGATTAATTTGCTATTTCTGGGCTTGTGACATTTTTCGGAGCCTCCTGCTGGCTGCAGCCTCACTGTTGAGTCTGGACTGGCTCCAGCCAACAAGATTAGCATTTCAGGCCATGAAGTGAAGCCAGAAGGAAAATGGCATATGCCCGAACAGAGCAGGAGACATGAGGACTGTGGAAGAATAGAGAGAGGGCTGGAGTGAGGATACCTGAGCCATCGGGTCCTCTTAGATGGGAATGTTGGAAATCTGCTTTTCGCTTGAAGCCTTAAATTAATCTTGTCATGATGAAAGAAAACTAAATATAAGTAACTTCATTTCCTCTTTTATTTTATTTTTCTGACATCCCTTCACATCTTTCTACTATGGAAATCCAGATCATCTATTCTTGGAGAGCAAAGAGCTTCTTTGTGATGAATATGATTATAAATGTACATATCCTGATGGAATTTTTAAAATGATGGTGATAAACGTGTCTGCAGGATCCAACCTGGGTCGGTCACCAAGACCAGAGCTTTAGTCCCCCGAGTTTTCAGACTTGTCCTGGAGCCCATCCTCAGGGAACTTCTCTCCTGGTGACCGACCCAGATTGGATCCTGTAACATTATCCTGGGACATGTATAGCTGCCTCCATTTGTTAAAGGTGTCTGTCAAAAGCTCTCTTTTTAGAGTTACTATGTCACAGCAAACAAATTGTGATGTTTTAAAACCAGGGGTCTCCAACCTTGGCAACTTTAAGACTTGTGGACTTCAACTCCTTCAAAGCTGGCTGAGGAATTCTGGGAGTTGAAGTCCACAAGTCTTAAAGTTGACAAGGTTGGAGACCCCTGGTTTAAGCTACCTTCTGATTTGATCTCCCCCGTGTGTTTGTCTTATCTGAACCCTGAATTAAAATGTACTGTATTTCAAGATATTCACCGATCAGAAAGGATTTAACTTACAAGATTTATAATGTGTAGAAATACACTGAGTATTATGATTTCTACCTAGGCATTAATACTAATCTTATTATATTAATTTTTAGTCTTTTGAATTATACTCTTAAAAAATCAATTTGGACCGAAAGTATACATGTGTGTAAGTGCATGTCCCTATGAAACTAAAGAAAATACAAGGATATTTTTCAAATTATCTACATTCTGGCAGGCCTGGGGATAGGGACCGTGGAGAATGATTTTAAATGGCCACCCCGTGATATGCTTGATATTTTTAAACTTTTATATGCATGTTAACATTGTCTGTTTCTTATGGTTTTGTTCATTCACATGTTCCTCTTTGCTGTAAGCCGCCCAGGGTCCCTGGGGAGTTGGGCGGCATACAAATTGAACAAAATAAATAAATTCTGAATAGTGTTGAACATTTGCTGAATAAATATTATTAAATATGTTTTCAAAGACTCTGATGTGGTGACAGCCATATAAAATCATCAGCTAATTCCTAGGCAGTCTCTTTGCTTTTTAGCCATTATGTCCTTTATATATAAAAAAAAAACCTAGCCAAATAAAAGAGAAAGCTGCTATTGTAAAATAATATCTGTCCCTTTAAGCAACACGCTAAGGAATTAAAATACCTTCCTAATCCCTTGATACTTCTCTTGATACCCTGCCAGAGGGAGGGGGCCTTAGCTACTGAGAGTTCTGCAAGTGAAAATCTGCTATTGACATTGTTCCAATCTATCAAAATTCTCTGAGCTGAAAAGCCTCAGTAAATATCCCCCATATTTTCTGCTCTGGCAAGTGGAAACCAGCAGGATTTAGGATGTAACCAGGATGTACCACTCCTTTCTGGACTGGATTATGATACATTTTTCTAATCCTTTCCACAGGGGCTCATTGTGTGACCTCCTTCTCCATTTAACCTCACCCAGACCCTGTGAATTATCTTAAATGTCAGCACAAACACTGGGCTACTTTCTAGAGAGGCCCATTGTCACCGAAGAGCATTTTGAGCTCCTATTCGGAGTTGCTTGGTGGTGGTGGTGGTGGGGAAATATCTTTCCTTGATTTGCTTCAGCCCCTGCTGATAGATGACATGCTTAAAAAGTATGGCACAGAATGTTGATCTTGGACTGTTGGTCGTATTTGCCTACTGTAGTAGATTCTCCTGTTCTGAGTCCCCCTTTTAACTACAACAAGTAATCTTCGACTTACAACCACAACTGAGCCCAAAATTGCTGCTGCTAAGTAAGACATTGGTTAAGTGATTTTGCCCCATTTTATGACCTTTCTTTCCACAGTTAAGTGAATCACTGTAGTTGTTAACTTAATAACATGGTTATTAAGTGAATGTGGTTTCCGCACTGACTTCGCTTGTCAAAAGGTTACAGAAGGTGATCACACACACCCCAGGACACTGCAATCATCATAAATAGGAGTCAGTTGCCAAGCATTTTGATTATGTGACCATTGGGATGCTGTAATGGTCCTAAGTGTGAAAAACAGCCACAAGTCTCTTTTTTTCAGTGCCATTGTAACTTTGAACGGTCACTAAATGAACTGTTGTAAGTTGAGGACTACCTGTGCAGTCATGCTGCAATGGTTCTTACTGAATATTGGCCCCAGTACACATTGCCTGAATGAACTGTGCACTATTTGCAGCCTAACTAAGGTTATTGGCAGGGACAGGATTGTATGGGTTTTTCAGGTGTTTACTCTGCTCATTCTGGGGCAGAATGAAATGCAAGTAGAGAAAACAATTAAGAGGATTCATTGTTGCCAGTGAGGTATAATGAGAGTCATTATAAATGTCATTGGATAAGAATTCAGAGGATATTGATTTTTGTGTTGTGTATCATCCTTTTTGCACTCCCAATGCTCTTAGCCAACAAGCACAAGCCTTGGATTGAAGCTGAGTATCAAGGCATTGTCATGGAGAACGACAATACTGTCCTACTGAACCCTCCACTCTTCGCTCTGGACAAGGATGCACCATTGCGCTATGCAGGTATGTCACTGGCAGGAGAGCTCATAGGTTTTTCATTAGCTACATTCAAGTGCATAGCCCGAGATTAACTGTGGCTTGTGAAATGACTTGTTTTATACACTGCACCAAAGCCTAAACCATGATGATGATGTTCATCCATCGTGTTCGAAGAGGACCTTGACATCTATCAAATCGGAGAGGATGTCAAGACTTGCGCGTGAATTGGATTAAAGTGAGGGAGAGGTGCGCATAGTCAGCCTCACTCTCTCTTCCCAGATTCCATCTTGCTCCAGTAGCAGGACAAGAGTTGAGACAGTTGGAGATGGGCTGGGCGCAGTGGTTGACCAGGGCATCTTTTGTGTTTTGCCGTGGGTCCATGTAGCAAGTCAAAGCCAAACAAGAATGCTATGATGAAGCCTCTGTGAATCAGTCACTATAGTTGCATAAGGAAAAGTCAAATTCAATGTGATTAAATAATGAATTAGCTGGCACGTATTTTTTTTCTTACTAAATAATAGACGTAAGGAAGCCTGATCCAGATTAACATCCCAGACTGGGAATTAGGCCACAGTCTTTGTGACCTGAAGTATGCTAGGTCTCAACCATTTTAACCTTTTTTCACTATCACTTCCCTCCTCCCTTGTTAGGGTTTTGGGAGAAGAGTTAAATTTGAAGATATGGACCAAAGAGTCAATTTCTTTTCCTTTAGACTAAGTTCCAGGTTTTTCCACCAAGCTCTGGCATCCTTTTTTATTTGGCAGCTGTCCTGCCTCAGGTATTTTATGGCAAGACAACTATTTTTCATTTGTAATCTTCCTATCTTTTTGTATCACTACTGTAATCTGTTTTTCTTACAAACCAAACCAAACACCTAATTAACCCAGTTATTTAAGAAAGAATAGCCTCCATCTAAAAATGTATCCTTTGATAGCTCTTTCTGTATGAAACAGATAGAGAGTAAATCCATACAAATATAAGAAATCAATGATACATAGGAACGAGGGTAATAATTCAGCACAAGATATCATTTCAAAGAGAGATTTAAAAAAGCTAGCCTCTAAGCCAGAGGTCCCCAAACTTGGCAATTTTAAGATTTGTGGACTTCAACTCCCATAATTCTCCAGCCAGCATAGCTGGCTGGAGAATTATGGGAGTTGAAGTCCACAAGTCTTAAAGTTGCCAAGTTTGGGGACCCCTGCAGTCTAAGCATTGCCTCTCAAGGTTTCAGCATCTCATGGTCTGTGGATGGTTTAAGTTCTCCTGGTCCTCCAAGAATCATTGTCCGCAGCCTCTCGGCATTAATAAAGCATGTGTATTAACAGAGCATTTCCTATCATCCCCCCCCCCCTTGTAATAAAGATTGCACACTGGCTCCTCCAAACCTGTGGCAATTCTTCTGCTGTTCCTCTAAAACATGTTAGCAGAGTTGTCGGCATTTCCTGCCAAAAATGACTAATTCTTTTCCTAGGAAGTTCAAGAAATCTGCAGTTCAAGATAATTTGTGCAATATATAATCTAAATTCGCAGAGCAGAATCAATAAATATGATGGACTAAGATGGATTAGTGAAATTGCCTGGCAGCGAGGAATAAAAAAAATCTTTGAAGTTATTAGACTTTCTCATATATAGAAATCTCTAACAATGAGACTTGCCTCAGGAGCTGTATATTGTGATGTTCCATGGAAAGATCTCACATAATGCACAAGGATGACACGCAAATTCATGAAGCGTTCCTTTTTTCTTTTTTTAAAGGAAAGATTTCACATAACATTGCAGGCCCAAAGCTACAGTTTTAATGTTGGAATGTTCCAATGTAAAGTCAAAGCTATAGTACAGTGATGGCGAACCTTTTTTCCCTCGGGTGCCAAAAGTGCATGCGCACGTGTTATCACGCATGCGCGAGTGCCCACACCCATAACTCAATGCCTGGGGAGGGTGAAAACGGCCTCCCCCACTCCCCTGGAGGCCCTCTGGAGGCCAGAAATGGCCCTTTCCCAACTTCTGGTGGGCCTGGTAGGCCCATTTTTCATCCTCCCCAGGCTCCAGAGGCTTCCCTGGAGCCTGGGGAGGGCAAAAACACCCTTCCCAGTCCCCCCGGAGGCCCTCCGGAAGCTGAAAATGCCCTCCCAGAGCCTCTGTGTGAGCCAAAAATCAGCTGGCCGGCATGCACATGCGCGCTGGAGCTGAGCTAGGCAATGGCTCGTGTGCCGGCAGATATGGCTCCGTGTGCCACCTGTGGCACCCGTGCCATAGGTTCGCCATCACTGCTATAGTACTTTCTATAATATAAGCAGTCTTCAAATGTTATAACTTAGTGGCATTTCCTAATGGATGCATAATCAAGTCAGGGGTTGGTAGTAAGAGTGAAGTTTCTGACATATAAGAAATATGGTGGCAGTGAATTCATTTCCCTCTCAGGACTACAGCTGTGTTTGCTCGTTTTGACAAAGAAGCTTGTTTTGTATGTGAGTGCTATCTCTGAATCCTAAGCTCATTGTCCCTTAGAATGACGTTCGCCGCATAAGGACATGCAGCATGGATGTTTGCAGAAGATGTTCATGTGCAGTTGTAAACATTCTGGTCGATACACAAGCAGAAGGCTTGTATTATCAGGGTTGTTTCTCGAATGGAAACCAACACAGTACATTCAAACAGAAAGGCATTTGCCCTGCACATAGTTGTGTTGTTTACAGAGATGTTCCAAGGCAGAGCCGGTTGGGAATGTTTGTAGCGAGTATATTCTCCTTTTCTGAATGCTTGAATAGTGCTTTCCAATTAACACTACTCGACAAGCTTTATAAATTTTGTTGGGAGGCATGATGCGCCAGAGGCCCATTTATGTTGGAAATAGCTCCACATAAAAGAGAGCAGCACGGAGCATCTGCCTCATCACATGTTTCATTTCTTTTCTTTTACAAAGGGTGTAAAACAGGAAACCTTCAAACAGGTTCCAAAGCATACTTAGCATGGCTTACTTTAAAAAAGAAAAAGTAATTAAAATGCAACAGTAAACCGTAATAGAGATCAAATGGGCAGAAAAGTCAGAAATACATTGAAAAAAATAAAAATAAAAATGCCCCTATATTGCAATATGCATTTAATAGATGAAAAAACCTGAGAGAATAAAATCATATTTGACACCAGAATAGCAACGGGTGCTAGACTTAAATTACCAGGAAGAGCCAGCAGCAGCTATAGCTGAAATCCACATGTCTGGAAATTGTGAGGGTTGGGAAATTCTGCCTTAGGATAAAGAATGGGGAAAAAAGCACTCTAGATACTGAAGCACCAGGGATTCGAAATCTTGTATAAATATAGGCCAACAGTTGGCCAACTTCTCAAATTGGGACAAGAAATGGAGCAAGAACCAGTGAATGTCATTAAATTGCTTTTGTGAAGGGCGAAGGGGATCATTTATTCAGGCCCCACACACAGAGTGGACCACAACCAAATTTGGATTGAGCATTCACAATTATTGTGTATATATCCATTCTTTAATTCTGGTTACAAGAGGTGTTTCTCTTAATTGGGTTTCCCACAAATTTCCATTACTGGGCCATAAACGACAGTGACTATATGTTGATCTTGCAAGAGAAACATTTTGTTTTATATGTTTATATCTTAGTAAAAATGCAGTTTTCCCAGAGCAGCTTACAAAATTTTAATAATCAACATACTTTAATAATCTTAGATTAAAAACAGCAGGTAATAAGCCACAGTTATTAAGTTTGCATATTGTGCTATGTCTTAAACTGTGCCTAGATTCACATGTAACTTGTTACTGGTTTAGCAGAGTGTGAGCTCAATAATTACATATATAATTATCCCAGCGGATAATCCCGGTTCGGCCCAGTTCTGAGAACCAGTAGCGGCAGTGGCAGGAGGCTCCGCCCACCTGCCCGGGACGCTTCTGTGCAGAAGCGTCGCGCGCGCGGGCAAGCGCCCACGCGAACCGGTAGCAACGGGTTTTAGAACCCACTACTGAATTATCCCCAATGATTTGGAGGTGGTTTGGACCAGTCTTGCTTACCCTAGCAAAGCATAAATGCTGTCAATATTCATTTCTGCTTTGTCTAGGTAGGAGATTGCTCAAATTCATTTAATATTGATGGATGTTGCCAGCTGCAGAGTTGGAAAAGACTTGTCCTAGAGTGATTTGTGAACTGGATCTAGGTCATTGTCTTCTCCTCCCACGGCTCCAGATACAGTAATTGAATTGGCTGTCCATTCTCAATCAGCAAGGAATCTATAATGATTAGCTTCAGATGAATGGGCTTCCCAGGAAATGGTACTGAATAACAACTACAGAAGGAGGTAATTCCCAGGTCCCAGTAAAGGTGCCTCTTGTTAATTCTGTGTTATTAAAACCTACCAATCTCAGAAGACACTATTAGCCCCTTCCAACACCTGCAAGCTATTGAATTGGTGAATGTTGGATAACAGTGGGACTCTTTAACCTGACATTTGGATATTGGAAACAAAAAGCCAAAGCCTAATTGTGCTTCTCCACTAGGTCAAGTACAGTCTACTGAGAAGTTTCCTAGTACTTATGCTGCTGAAATAACCTGGAAGTACTCAAAATGCTACCAGGTTTTAATGGGGATTGGGCATAATAATATTTCAAAGGAATTCAACTGGGCATGGATTAAACTCCCAGCCTTTTCCTCTGCCAATTTTAATATTATCCAGCTTTTCTGTTTGAGAAAGTTGCCAGCATATTTCATGCTAATGAAGAGGGCAGAGGAGAGAAGGACAGAAGAGAATTAAAAGATAATGTTTCCTTCCTATGTTTCCTTTTTTTCTTAATATCTCTTTTTTCCCCCTTTGTATTATTTGCTTTTGGGACACTAGGTGAGATCTGTGGATTCCGGATCCATGGGGCAGGAGTGCCTTTTGAAGCAGTGATCCTTGACAAAGCCACAGGCGAGGGGTTGATCCGGGCAAAAGAGCCGGTGGATTGTGAAGCTCATAAAGAACATACTTTCACCATCCAGGCCTATGACTGCGGTGAGGGTCCTGATGGTGCCAACACCAAGAAGTCCCACAAGTAAGACTTATTGGATTCAGTGCTGCAGTGATTTCCCTCTGAACCTGCTAAATCTCTTGGAGTATACTAGTGTGGGAGAGCTGGTCTATTCAGGAAGTGGGTAGAATTGCTTCTTGGCTTGCAGTGAGATGTTTAAGAGTTTCTTGTATTTAATTCTGTGTTTTCTTCCTGCTGCTCACATTAGTCGACGTAATGTAATGTGTATTTCAGTAGAATCTAGTGTTTGATTTAAAATGCTTCTCTCAAAACAATTCAAAGCTTATGAAGAATTACTTGTCTTCTAAGCAAAGGTCTTGCCCATGTCTTCCACATTCATTTCAATATGGCAATGGAAGACCTGCAAATGAGAATGGATGCTAGCAGTTAAAGCAGGGGTCCCCAAACTTGGCAACTTTAAGACTTGTGGACTTCAACTCCCAGAATTCTGACAGTTGAAGTCCACAAGTCTTAAAGTTGCCAAGTTTGAAGACCTCTGAGTTAAAGGGTTTAATTCCTCCTATGCTCATTATTTTCTTCTTGAAAAAGCCACTCTAAAACTATTTTTCCCTTAGTCTGACTACTTTCAAAGCATTGGATGAAAAATATAAATATAAATGCTGGAAGAGTAATTCTCTTGATGGGAAGGGAAGGCCTAAAAGCTGTCTTCTCAAAAAATGTTCACTAGCATTATAGTAAGAATGGAGGGAGGGTCTCCTGAGACGTCCTTATAGGAGTCTTATGAAGTATAGTACGCATGCATTCTGGTCTTACTGATCTTTATAACAGTCTGATGAGGTAAATCAGAGCTCTTCAAACTTGGCAACTTTAAGACTTGTGGACTTCAACTCCCAGAATTCTCAAGCCAGCTTTGCTGGGAGTTGAAGTCCACAAGTCTTAAAGTTGCCAAGATTGAAGACCTCTGGGGTAAATCAATGTACAATAATATGTCTATGGAGATTCTCACTCATCCAGATGATGGTTGTCCCACAAGTGCTTTTCAAAAGGCAACTGGACTTTCTTGGTTTTATTTCCCTTGAAGACATTTCGCTTCCCATCCAAGAAGCTTTTTTAGAAAACTGAAAAAGCTTCTAGGATAAGAAGTAAAGCGTCTTCAAGGGGGGAAAAAAACTCCAAGAAAGTCCAGTTGCCTTTTTGAAAAGCACCTTTGGGACAATGTACAGTAATAGTATAGAGGTAGATGGATGAACTGTTACTGCCTAGCATTTTTCTCCTTTAAGAAAGGGTCTCTGGACCTAGTTGCTTACTACTCCCCCTTCCTCCACCCAGGGCCACAGTGCACGTGCGGGTGAACGATGTCAACGAGTTTGCTCCAGTCTTTGTGGATAAGCTTTATCGCGTGGCCGTGACAGAAGGGAAACTCTATGATCGCATCCTGCGGGTAGAAGCTATTGATGGTGACTGCTCCCCTCAGTACAGCCAGATCTGCTACTATGAGATCTTGACTCCTAATGTCCCCTTCCTGATTGACAATGATGGTAAGAGCCTGAATTACTTTCTGGAGGTTGAATTGACCCAGATGTTGAAAAGCAGGTTTAGGCACAGCTGTAAAGTATGTAAAGTATAAACACTAATGAATGACAGAATTGCTTGGGATTTTTTTCCCCTCTTAAAGGAGGAAATTAAAGTTATTTGGGAGTCATATTAAGGTTTTAGATCTTTGTGAGTTTTTTTAAATGGAAAACAAATATAATGCTGTTCTCTCCCCACTTCCACAGACTAAATTCTCATTCTCATTCTCATTTTTTAATTTATTTTTATTTATTTATTTTTGTCAAGTACGTGTTGGTAATATACATAGATATAACATTGTTTATATACATAAAATGAGTACTGATAAGAGGGAACATTAGGACAGGGACGGTAGGCACGCTGGTGCACTTATGCACGCCTCATTCTCTCTCTCTCTCTCTCTCTCTCTCTCTCTCTCTCTCTCTCTCTCTCTCTCTCTCTCTCTCTCTCTCTCTCTCTCTCTCACACACACACACACACACACACACACACACACACAGAGGGATGCGGTGGCTCAGTGGCTAAGACGCAGAGCTTGTCGATCAGAAAGGTCAGCAGTTCGGTGGTTCGAATCCCTAGCACTGCGTAACGGAGTGAGCTCCTGTTACTTGTCCCAGCTTCTGCCCACTTAGCAATTCGAAAGCATGTAAAAATGCAAGTAGAAAAATAGGAACCATCTTTGGTGGGAAGGTAACAGCATTCCGTGCGCGTTCGTCATTTAGTCATGTCGGCCACATGACCACGGAGACGTCTTTAGACAGCGCTTGCTCTTCGGCTTTGAAACGGAGATGAGCACCGCCCCCTAGAGTCAGGAATGACTAGCACATATGTGTGTATATATATATATATATATGAATGACTTAAAAGAACCTTTCTGTTTTGCTTTCAACATGGAAGTTTCTTTTCATGTATACTCTTTTTAATGGTTCTTGCTTTTTTGTCCTCCTTTATCTGCCTTTTCCTTTTCCTTTTTTGCCTTCCTGTGGTGTTCTTTAGTCTGCTAATGTTGGGGCTGTTCTGTTTCTACCAGGGAATATTGAGAACACAGAGAAACTGCAGTACAGTGGAGAGCGCCTGTATAAGTTCACAGTGACAGCATATGACTGTGGCAAGAAACGAGCCTCTGATGATGCTGAGGTTGAAATTCAGGTGAAGCCCACCTGTAAACCTAGTTGGCAAGGTATGAATCTCTTTTCAGAGGCATACACATTACCTTTTTATCCTTTTGATTCCATCTATTGCCTTCTGAATCCTTTGCCATAATTTTTCTTCCTTCTTTACTTAGAGGTGATTATTCACTGTGCATAGTCTGGTTTTTTAAATATATATATACAGCATGCGAGCATGCATTATCATACATGATAAATGCATTTATATAGGATTGTATGCATAGATACATACATGCATGTGTGTGTGTGTGTGTATGAATGTTTAGATGATGAACTGTGTTATAAAATCAGTTATTTTTACCATTTTTAAAAATAATTTTAATGAAATCTGTTGCCTGGATCATATTCTACTATTTTTAATCAATTAAAAACTATAATTAATACAGTAATTGAGTAATCCAGCCAATAAATTGACTATATTTTTTCAATCTTAATTCAGTTTTAGAGTATAAATATTTTTGAAACAAAATCCAAACTATTCTGTACTTGTAGCTTGCTAGCAAACTAATCATATTGTGTTTGATGCTACTGATGGTGGTGCCATAGATATTTTAAACCAGTGGCCCACAACCTTTTGGGCACCAGGGACCTATTCCATGGAGTGAGGTTCTTCCGCAGACTAGGGGGGCTGTGGTTTCACGTGCTGCCTGCATCCCACAGATGGGGCTTCGATTGTTTGCACAGCCCAGTTTCGGGCATGCCACGGCCTGATGCCAGTCCACAGACCGGGGCTTGGGGACACCTGTTTTAAACAGTGGTGCAGCTCAGGGGTGGGTTCCACTTACCTTCCCTACAAGTTCGCATCGCGACCCTAATCCTAATCCTAACCCCAACCCCAGTCACGTCACGCAAATGTTTTTTGCCAGCCGCAGCGACCAGAGAACCGGTTCGGGGGCGTGGACAACCGGCCATCGCTGCCTGTTCGGCGAGTGGGTGTAAATTTCCGCCACCGGTACGGGTGAACCGGTCCAAACCGGCAGCAATCCACCACTGGTGCAGCTTGGTTTCATTCTTAATTCAGTTCTTGTCCACTTGTTTAATAATATGGATTTCCCCTTTGCTTTATTCAGAAGAGACATGTAAAAGGATTGTAAGAAGGGATATGTTTTGAGTTTGCAGTAGGGAAGGCATTTATTCAAGTTAAGAAGGCACAAAATATGCATTTAAAAATTACTTGGCTTGTGACTGACTTTAAAAAAAATCTTAGTAACAAGCACTATAGAGATTCTGGGTCTCCTTTAGTAGGATTGTTGTATCTCATTGGCTGCCTAAAATATTTTGATACAAAAGATTGAGTAGAAAACGTCTCTCTACCAAGATACACAGTATCAAAATCTAGTTAAGTTGTTTTGAAAGTACCATTTTGCATGATTCGGGTACTTGGTAACCAGTTTGCACTTAACAATGGTGTTCCAAAATAAAGTCAATAGGAAGACCTTCAGAAAAGGTCAGAAGTTGCTCCTGTAATTTGTTCTCGCTCCCATCACTTTTTCTCCTGAGGACCCTGGCTGACTTCTTGTACTTTGCAGCATGCATCAACCTACAGCAAGACTCCGCGCAGAGTCTTAGCATACGCCTGCCCAGCTGCACTCACCCAGAGCTGCAGCAGCTACCAGTGCACCCTTTTGCAACCAGCAGCAGTTACCTCTACACACACACACACACACACACACACACACACACACACACACACACACACACACACACACACACACTTGGTTGTGCTCACGTCACACTGCAGCAGTCACTTACGTGCCCTCTTTCCTGCTTGCAAGTTGCCTTAAACTTGCAATTTCCTGTCGGTTTCAGTGGTGGGTTCCTACCGGTGCGGTCCACTCTTTAGCACCGGTAGCGGTCCCCTGGTGACGTCATAGTACCGGTGCGGTCGGTTGCTGGTGCCTGGATGCTGCCATTTTTTTTAAAAAAATTAAATTTTTAAAAAGATTTTCTTCTGAAAATGCCCAGAAGCCGAGCTTCCGGCACTGCGCATGCGCTGCCTTCCTACCCCTCAGTGAGTCCAAGCAGGGGAAGTTGGCTGAGGGAGCACGTGAGACACTGAAAGAATGGGCGGCAGGACCTATCTCAATACCCCTCCCTTCAGCAGTCCGAGAAGCCACGAACATGCGGTGATGATCCTAGGCATTTTTGCATGTTTGAGGCTTCTCGAGCTGCTGAGGGGAGGGGGAATGGGCGGCAGGAGCCTAGGATCATTGAATGGGGAGAAGCATTCAGGCCGGACGGAGCCTCCTAGAAGAACCGCTGCCGCGGTGTTGCTGCTCTCGCTGCGGGGGGGCTGCGTTGTGGATGAGCAATGCCCCCCCCCCGGTTCTCCGGCCACTGCCAAGCTCCCGAGGCCCACGCCCACCCGGTCACATGGCTGGCAAGCCACACCCACAAAATAAGCCACGCCCACAGAGTGGTAGTAAAAAAATTAGGAACCCGCCCCTGGTCGGTTTCCATTGACTTTGCTTGTTGGAAGCCAGCAGGAAGTCACAAGGAGCTCCCCACTTAACAATCTGCAATCCTCACTTAAAAATGGCATCAGGGACTGCCGGCATTTCTATCATTAAGCAAAGCAGTCACGTGACATCACTCTTTATGGCCACATCTCTTAATAATAGATATTTCAGTCCCAGTGAGAACTACCCGTAATAATTAATCAAATAATTCACTATTTGCTGACCTTTTGTGATACCAACAGTTTGTTTCAGCATCTTATGAAACATTTTAAGAAAGGATTAAATTAAAAATTTTGGATTTGGAATCAGCATTTGAAGTCAAAGTTCTATAAAATATATGTGGGTAGTCGGGTCAAATGTATTCAATGCATTTATTTAACAAATCTTTATTGTTAATTCAATCCCATCCCCATTACAAAAAAGTTTATAAAAAGATTATGTTTACTGTACATGGCAACAAGGTAAGTCCTGCATTCTAAAAACAGAACACTTATTTGTTTGCGGAGAATAACTGTTTTAATTAGTTACAGGTAGAAATTAAACAAAACATTGTCCTACAACTTCCTGAAACCTTTGTCTTTGCTGAATCTCATTCCTGTTCTTTTGAACTCCAAAATGATACTTGTGATTTTCAGGCATGAGGTTTGGGGTCATGCATTATGGAAAACTGCTGTTTCCAGTCTGAGCTATTCCCAACATATCAAATTGAATCAGGAAGATGAAGGGCTTTCACTTTGGTGGTCAATACATGAATTGTATTAAGTGTTTTTTGCACAATGTTTTAATTACTGGCTTTATTGTTCACTGCTTAGAGCAGAGGTCTTCAAACTTGGCAACTTTAAGACTTGTGGACTTCAACTCCCAGAATTCTCCAGCCAGCTTTGCTGGGAGTTGGAAGTCCACAAGTCTTAAAGTTGCCAAGTTTGAAGACCTTTGGCCTAGAGTCACACTGTCATTTTGATAGATAATAACACATAAATAAATAAATATTTACATTCCAGCAGGAGATTTGTTTAACATTAATGGAAATTATCCTATATTTCACATTGATGCTTATATCTTCACAGTAGCCCTTGTTCCACCTCAGACCAGCTATACACACTGATCTCAACCAAATAGGTCTGTTAATGAGTAATGGATAGAGCGTTCCTCTATTCACCTCTTATTCACTAGTATTCACACAGCATTTAATAATACAGTATGTCGACTAACAGTGCAACATTTAAAATACCAGCAGATGACATTATCAGCAAATGTACAGATCAAATAGAACAACACCATCAAATCATATTAAAGGAAGTATTTCAGATTTTTTTTTTAAAAAAAGTCAACAAAAAGGAAGTTAAATGGAGATAGAACAAAAGGTGAGGAAAAGCCCTGTGTCTTGGGAGGTTGGTAAAAAAAGAGAGGCTTTTATGCCTCACTATATCTCCCGAGAACATTGAAAAGAAGAAATGTGAAGCTAGAATAATTCTATTAATTCTTAACTCTGCCCCAGGGGAAAAATATCTCCCTTATACAGAACCAATATTTCTTTCTGCCACCAATAGCAATAAACCCAGATGCCAATTCTTTCCCAAAATCTATTCTGGCAAACAGAACTTTATAATGTCCTCCACAATGTCATTCTTCAGTATGACATATGCTCTTTGTCAGCGCTGGGCACACATTGTGTTGGAGAAACCGGCCAAACTCTAAACAAAAGAACAAAGGAACTTGATGCTGACATCAGAATGGCAACTCCAAAAGCCATTCTAAGATCACCAAGATGTTCTCAAGGTGGCCTTCCTTGAGGAAAGGAAATATTAATTTCATCACAAACTGCCCAACTAGGAATTTATTGGGAACATGTTTCCTAGAGATGACCAAAGATCAAGGCTTTTTAATCATGCTACATCAGAAAGCAGGAAGAGCAATATAAAAATAAACTTAGCAATAACAACCGTATGATCATAACTTTTGGGTGTGTTGGGAAACAAAAGATATGTGTCCTTTTTGTGTTAGAACAGTAGTCTCCAACCTTTTGGGCACCAGAGACCGGTTTTGTGGAAGACAATTTTTTCATGGACCTGGCGTGGGGGATGGGTTCGGCTGCGCTCGCTCGCTCGCTCGTCTGCCGCTCATCTCCAGCTGTGCAGCCCAGTTGCTAACAGGCCATGGTGGTACCAGATCATGGCCTGGGGATGGGGGGCCCTGTGCTAGAAGACACGTGGGGGTAAACCTGGCACTAGTGAAGGTAGAATTGGTGGGATGATGAAGTGAAAGAGATTGTGGATGAGAAAATGCATGGACAAATCATAAAAAGAATATATGTATAGAGAATTAGGTTTTTGTTAAGAGGAAGTAATGGTGAAAAAGACGAGGCAGAGAAGCTGCAGGGCAGTTTTGTTTTGGAAGTGGGGAATAGCTAACAAAGAGCTTCAAGCAGAGTTAATGGGATAACATAAAAAGCAATTACATGATTTGGGATGAAACTAAAGTCAGAAAATGCTACAATTGTGTGGGAATGATTGCAATACAGGTAGACCTGGACTTACGGTCATTTGTTCAGTGACTGTTCGAAATGGTGCTGAACTAATAGTGGTTTTGAGTGATTTGAGTGGTTTTGAGGATTACAGTCATCCTAGCACCCCCACGGTCATGTCATAAATGGGGAAGTGGGCAGGGAAGATTGCAAAAAGACAAAAAGTGTCTTTTCTCTTTCCTGGGCACCCTGCCCGACTTGCAGGGCACCTCTTGTGCACCCTCCCTGACCTGTGCAGTACCCCTCATGCACCCCTGTACCCTCCCTGATGCATGTGGTGCTTCTCATACACCCTCTCCAGCCTGCGGGATGCATCACGTGTACCCCAGCACACCATCCCATGCACACTCATGCACCTTCCCTGATTCACATGGCACCTCTTGTGCACCCTCCTCAACCTCTTTGCTGCCTCACACCCACTGCTGTACACCATCCCATGCACACTTGTGCACCCTCCTCAGCACACAATGCCTCTTGTGCACCACCACACATCCTTCCTGACCCACTTGATGTTTCTTGTGCACTGCCATGTGTTGCCACATACCTTCCTTGACCTCTGCAGCAACTTTTGCACCCCCCCATGCACCCTCTCATTTCTTCCCCAACCCAGCAGCAGCCACTTACCTGCCTGCTGGCCTGTGATTTCCTGCCAGCTTCCCCACTAACTTTGGTTAAGGGAAGCCAGCAGGAAATTGCCTTGCCTAACTACCGTGGGATTCAGTTAATGACAGCAACCAGGTCTGCAGGGGTTGCCATTGCCAAGCAATGCAATCATGCTTTACAATCGCATCCTTTAGCAAAGGAAATTCTGGTCCCAATTGTGGTCAAGGACTACCTATATGTCAGAGTGAAATTGAAACAAATATTGTAAATGTTTATAAGAAACAGTGATGAAAAAGAAGTAACAAATGCTGTGAGCATGTTGAAAAATGAAAAGACTGCAAATGTACAGGGTATAATTGGAGGGTGTCTCTGGGCGAAGACTACATCCCTGCCTGATGATTGGAAGAATGCCAGGATTGTTCCCTTAAACAAATGGAAAGGTAACAAGATTAAAGCATGCCAGGAAAGAATTCTGCATGGCAGATTTCCAATTGGAGGAATGGGAAATGACAATGAGCAAGATTTGAGAAGTAGCAGCATGCGGTCTATGAACATGTAAAACAAATGTTCTGATGTAGTTATTCATTTGTTTTGTATGGGAAAATGGATAGACTTGAATTATGAAATGTTTATGGAGCTGAAAGTTGATTGCTGAACGCAGTAGGAGTGGTATGTGATGGAAGTAAAGTATACGTGAGAATAAAAAGAATTCTTAGCAAGCGATTCAACACTAAGCCTTGGAATCAGGCAAGGCTTTGTGATGTCCCTTTAAGTTGTTTGATGCATTTATGAATATATTTGTAAGAAATACTTGTGGTGATATTACAAGTACATGCCTCAGGGACAAGAATATTGATTAAAAACCTAAACAATTTGCAGGAATTGTTAAATTGTCTAATGCCACAAGGGGTATGAATCTGAAAATAAAGTGGTGCTTGATAAGGAAAATGAAAGGAATATTGCAAGTAATACATAAATGGCAAAATATTACAGGAAATATGTATTCCTTGGTAGAATGTTTTCTAAAGATAGAGAAACAGATGTGCAAAGTCTAAGACATGTAAATGCTGTTAAAAGGTAGTGGTTGGTAAATAATCTGTTGTGAAGAATGATTTTTTTGTTGAAAGATGCATAAAACAGTTATATCAGCTGTGGGTTGCTCCCGGTTCGGCCCAGTTCGGTGAACCGGTAGCGACGGTGGGAAGCATTGCGCGCACACGAGCGAACCGGTAGCGATGGGATTTACAACCCACTACTGAGTTATATATAAGAATATACTTCTGCCCATTTAGTTATATGGAAGTGAGAGTTGGGTGTGTCAGAATGCAGTGAGAATGCCTTATGTAAGAAGTGTGTGTAAGTTCATGTTGCAGCAGAAGCCAACAGTGGTTGGATTTGTTCCATCTATTGTGTTATCTGGGTGATTGTGCAAATCAGTTGGTTCTGATGTAGGTTCCATTGATATTGGACCAAGTTGGGGAGACTTGTCCAACAGTTAGTGGAAGAGAATTAGGCACCCTGATCCAGTATAAGAACTCAAAGAAGATTGCCCCTCATAGGATTCAATGAGATTAATGTTAGTCTTTGGATGGCAAACTGGACTGGAAGCAGTTAATTGCAAGAACAAGTCCCAAATTTAGTGGGAGGCTAAAGTAACCCTAATCCTGTAAGCATCTGAACCCAGAGAAGGTCAGTCCTGTGCTGCCATGCCAAATATAGAGGAAGGAGTGGCAGAACCTGGAGGTGGAGTTAAAAGAGGGATCCGCCTACAATGAGCTAAGTCCACCTACCCTTACATTCCATTGACCCATATCTAACTTCTAACAGCTTTAGTTGAAAATATCCCCATGCGTAGGCATGAGTAGCAATAAATCAGTTTAACTGGACCTTCACATGTGGACTTGATCTTTCACACCTGACATCCAACTTTGCAACACTGTTATATCCTAATGTCCTTATAACTCTCAGTCAAAAGACGGAGTCTTGAATATTACTGTATGTCTTTATTACCAGCAGAAACATCCTTTTTCTAATACACAAATGAACTCTGTAATTTCTAAATAGAACTGAAAAGGCCTTCACCCCTGCTGCCTCAGCTTCCTAGAGGGAAAAGTGGGTAAAATATAATCTGCATGGAAATAGAATAATTATGGATTTTTTTTTAAAGGAAGCTCATAGGCTTGTCTAAGCTGGAGTAGCTAGCAGAGGAAAATGTCTAGCACTATGTCCTAACATAATTTTATCTGCAACAGGTTGGAATAAGAGAATTGAGTACATCCCTGGGACAGGCAGCCTTGCCCTTTTCCCCAGCATCCATCTGGAGACGTGTGATGAGCCTCTGTGGAACATCCAAGCTACTGTAGAGTTACAGACAAATCATGTGGCCAAAGGTTGCGATCGAGACAATTATTCTGAGAAGTCACTGCGTAAACTCTGTGGTATGTATTCACTTCCTATCCAGTTATGTTTGGAGGAGAAATGTGTGTGTGTGTGAGAGAGAGAGAGAGGGGGGGGGGAGAGGGAGAGGGAGAGGGAGAGGGAGAGGGAGAGGGAGAGGGAGAGGGGAGAGGGAATGTATAGAAATATATTCTAAAAGAATCTTTACCTAAATTAGGTCAACCTTCTCAAAAGTAGGCAATGAATCAAGGTCTCTTAGAATGTTTCACCCAGAAAGTCTGATGATGGAGTTTCTAAACTATGGCTAGTCAGAAGGACATTGAGGCATTATTAAAAGTGACAGACACAAGATTTGACAATCACAACCTATTGGGAAGTTTCTCTGTGCAAATTCAACCCAAAGCAACAGGAGATTTCTGTGTGCTGGGGATTATTTTCTGCCACTGCTGTAATTTCACAGGGGTTGCTTGAGAACAAGGGTCTCCAAATTTGGCAGCTTTAAGACTTGTGGACTTCAACTCCTAGAATTCCTCAGCCAGCCATGCTAGCTCAAGAAATCTGGGTGTTGAGGTACACAAGTTGCCAACTTTGGAGATCTTTGCTTAAGAACGAAAGTTGTCTCATGTTAATTTGAAGGAGGTGGTAGGAAACTCTATAGCAGGGATCCCCAAACTTGGCAACTTTAAGACTTGTGGACTTCAACTCCCAGAATTCTCCAGCCAGCTACTGAAGAATTCTGGGAGTTGAAGTCCACAAGTCTTAAAGTTGCCAAGTTTGAAGACCTCTGCTCTATAGGTTTTCCATTTTAAGCATCAAAATCTCCTATCGGCTTTATCCCAAAAGAAGGCATCATCAGATGACCTTCCCCATTCTGAGTGTCCTCTCTTGTCCCTCCAGGTGCTGCCCGAGGTGAGGTAGACCTTCTGCCAGTGCCAGGCCCCATGGCCAACTGGACAGCACGCCTTTCAGTCCATTACAGCCAGGACAGCAGCCTCATCTATTGGTTCAACGGCAGCCAGGCAACCCAGGTGCCCATGGGCAGTGGAACCGGAGCTCTTGAAGGACTGAGTGACCATTTTACCTTGTCCCTGTGGGTGAAACATGGGGTGATGCCAAACAAGGGCAAGAAGGAGGAGGAGACGATCATCTGCAGCACCATGAGGAGCGGTAAGACACTTTTATTGACCTAGACCAGCATCAGAAGAGATTACCCAACAGCACAATGTAGGTGCATAATAGGATATTGAATTATAATTGATTAGATAGAAATGTGTAATTATGTATGCTATTGACATGTTTTAAGGTATATGCATTGATATGTGTATGGATAATGTGGAGAAAAAAATAAAAAAAATAATTAAAAAAAGAAGAGATTACCCAGTAGGTCAGAGGGTCCAGGAGCTATAAATCTATTGGGCATTTGTGTATTGAAGTGAGGACTTTAAGGTTGGCACTTCCTTATGTTTCCACAGTAAACTAACTTATCTATTTACCCAGTTAAGATGTTGGGAGAACTGGGCCATAGAAAGTAATCAGCCTTTCTAGCTCATTGATAGATTCAGCATAGGCAGATAATAGTGAAAAAATGAATCCTGGCCACACTATGAAACCTTTTATTTACATGTACCTTGTTGTTGTTTAGCTATAATAGTAGAAATGTACAAATTCATTCTATGGGTATTTTACATCATTTGCATCAAGTTACATGTTTTGCATAAAAACATCAATTGGCCACTGATAGAAATTGTGTCAGTGATAGACATTTGGTTTTAACAGACAGCCAGATTTAACAGACACACTTCCGTGTCACAGATGGTCTATTAAATTGAAATATTACTTTAGCTCTCATTATAGGTAGTCTTCAACTTACAACCATTTGTTTAATGACTATTTGGCGTTACAATGGCACTGAGAAATATGACTTGTGACCCAGGGGTGGGTTCTAACTTACCTCGCCGCCGGTTCACTTCCTCCTGCACCGCATGGGTGTGTGCGCATTGCGCACGTGAGTGCCGGCGCATGCACAGTGCTGAAAACCAAGCTTCTGCACATGTGCAGAAGCAAAAAACAGCTTCTGCGCGTGTGCAGAAGCAAAAAACAAGATGGCGGCCCATACGGTGCGGCCATTAGAGCCAGTTCAGGGGCGTGGCCAACTGGTGATCGCTCCCGGGTCGGCGAGCGGGGGGAAATTCCCACTGCCGGTTCTATAGAACTGGTCTGAACCGGGAGCAACCCACCTCCGTTGTGACTATTGTTCACACTTATGACCATTGCAGGGTCTCTGTGGTCACGTGATCAAACATCGGACTCTTGGCAACTGGAATATATTTATGACGGCTGCAGTGTCCCTGGGTCATGTGATCACTTTTTGCGACCTTCTGACAAGCGAAGTCAATGGGGAAGCCAGATTCACTTAACAACCATGTAACAACAGCAGAGGTTCACTTAATAACTGTAGCAAGAAAGGTAATAAAATGAGGCAAAACTCACAACTAGCTTGCTTGGCAATGGAAATTTTGGCCTCAGTTGTGGTTGTATGTTCAGGACTTACCTATATTAGTTCAAGTTGTGTAAAGCTTTTTATTGAAGTGGCAATTTCATGGGGGGGGGGACACAACTACTAGATAACTCACCTTTTCCCAAAGTGCTGATCCCCCATGAAAACTCACCTCTGCTGTTGAATAAAACCATTTGTGGCTGTTGGCATGGGTTCCCACTATTTTGGCACACATGATGATATTGGCAGTGTGCTGCACAGTGCCTTCTCTTTTGCTATTGTGGCATCCTGTAGCAACCCAGGAGTCTTTGTGGGTTCTTCCCCAGCTCTTCCAAGCTGCTGTGTCTCTCCCTGCCACAGAGAGGTTGCAGCTAAGTGAGGCTTTGGATTCGGGGTGATCTCAATTAACCTAAGTGAATGGATTTTAATACCCGATTGCTCTGAGGAAGGAGCATGGGGGATAATGCATTCATTCTCAATGCTGTAATGTAATGCGTGTTAAAATAGTTTCCACTCACAATGAATGCTAATTGCACTTTGTGTTCGAGTAAATGAAGCATGTGGGTTGGTATGTGGTATCTTTGGTTTGCAGGTCCACACAGGGCATAGTCTTTGCTACTTTTGAGGCTAGGACCATTCTCTCTGTTCGGGATGCCAAAATCGGATCAAAATGGGTTTCTGCACCTCAGGTTTCTTGGCTATCATGTCTAACGTGTTTGCAACATGTAGATATGAAACCATGACAAGTGAAGAGGATGAGGAAATTACATTTGATCTTCAGGAGGAATTTCTGTAGACTTTCAGTCCAAGTGCATATAGGAGTCCTTGACTTACGACCAGAAATGAGAGTGGACCTTCTGTCGCTAAGTGATGCAGTTGTTAAGTGAGAAATGCCTAATTTTATACAACCTTTTGCTGCAGTCATTCAGCGAATCACTGCAGCCATTAACTACACTGTCATAAAATGAATCCAGCTTCTTCCACTGATTTTGCTTGATGGAAATCCTTGGGAAGGTTGCAAATGGCTACCATGTAATCTTGGGATGCTGCAGTCATTGTAAATACTTGCCGATTGCCAAATGCCCCAATTTTGATCATGTGAGGGCACAAATGCTGCAATGGTTGGAACTGCGAGGACTGGTTGTAAGTCACTTTTTTCAGCACCACTGCAACTTCAAGTGGTCATTAAATAAATGGTCATAAACTGAGGACTATCTGTCATTGTGAAGGTGTACAGTGAAATACTGTAAGTTAAAATAAGAGCCACTTGTTAACTTCTTTGTTAACACTGGACATTTATTCTTCCTTGAAAGCCAAGCACAGACTTTTATTATACACTGATTGCTTGCTTGATTTTTTACATGTTGTATACCACAAATGAGTAACATCAATAAAATTGGTGCTGGAAGCAGTGTGGCGGTTGAAATCCTCTATCTCAATTTCATTCTCCACCTAACTGAAAGGAAGAGAACGTTCCCTAATATTGTGGAAATGGATGTGCCACTTTCAAGAAAATGAGATTTCAACATTACCCAGGTCAAAACGAAATGCAAGCAATACTTTTCTGCTCGTATACACTTTCAGCTTTCCCTTATCCTGTTATATGCTGCTGAAGATTATTCTTTACTGTACTTTGCAGTTAAATATCTTTTTCTGCTTCTGGAACAAGCAGGCCAAATCACTGGAATGATATATTGTCATTACTGAGCTAATTCTAGCATTTGGAACTTTCTGTTTGAAAGCCAAAATTCTCCCTTACTTCCGTTTATCGTGGCATGCAAATATAGTCAGGCTATACTTATGCTGACCACTAGGAGGCAATACGTGATACTGCTTTCATCCTGTTTGGGGTCCTGTACACAGAGAAATAAAGATGTATGTCATCCCCTCATGCATGAGATTTTAGGTGACTTCCCTTACCCTTCAGAGTTTTATATGAGATTTTACAACAAGCAGTCCCAAACAGTATTAAACTGGTCACATATTGCCTCCTGATGATGACTATACATAGAAACACCACAAATAATACATTATATAAAAATAGAGAAACTCCCCTTTCATGAGGGCATGATATTTGGTAACATCTACATCTTTCTGGTTTGAAAGTTTAAGAAAAAAGAAGATGGATTATACATACCATCCTAAAGATAACCTGTCTCTGTATAGTAAGCCTTCCTACAATACCACTGAGCACCAAGGCTTGGATCACTTCTAAAGCTAATAGCAATAGCACTTAGACTTATATACCGCTTTACAGTGCTTTACAGCCCTCTCTAAGCAGTTTACAGAGTCAGCATATTGCCCCCAACAATCTGGGTCCTCATTTTACCGACCTCGGAAGGATGGAAGGCTTGAGCCTGGTGAGATTCGAACTGCCAAATTGTAGTCAGCCAGCAGTCAGCAGCAGTAGCCTGCAGTAGCCTGCAGTACTGCATTCTAACCACTGTGCAACCACGGCTCTATAATAGCTGTCTATATAGCTAACGTTTAATGGCCTGTGAGTTACAAAGGGTTTGAATCCTATAGAACAGAGTTCCACAATGTTTCTGGCTGTACGGACTGGGTGTGGTTGGGAGTGGGAAGGGGATGGTTCCACACGAATAGCCAGCAAGCATGCATACATGCAAGGCCTCCCACTCATGCAAATGAAGCACCTGTGCCCATGCTCACCCCCTGCTTGTGCAAGTAAGGATGCACACACAGTTACAGACCATTTCTGTGGCCTGGTTGCAATCCCCTCATGGCCCATGGTCCACAGGTTGGGATCCCTGCTATAGAAGGATCTGTGGCTATGTATATCTGGTGAGTTCCAAATAGGACAAAATGTTCATGCACTGCCTCCTGGTGGTCAGTACAAGTAAAACCATACATGAAATGTACTGTTGTTGATGTTGATGTTATCCAGTCAATCTTGTCCAATTCTTGGCGGTTCTATGGGCCAGGTCTCTCCCCATCTCCCAGTCTTGCACTGCTTCTTTGAGATTTTCTATGCTCTGGCTGGTGTCAGCTTTGATAGTATCCAGCCACCTTGTTCTTTGGCGGCCTAGTTTCCTTTTACTCTAACTCTTCCAAACATAATTGCTTTCTCCAGTGAGACATACACTGTAATAATAAAACAATTTCACTGCTCCCATTCAAGTAAGCCTTGTGCATAAGGGCATGACATATACAGCTGTTTTGAATGCTTAAGGGAAAAGAAGGTGTACTGGCTGTACCATTCTAAAAATGAGCAATCTATGTTATTTTGGGCTCAAGTAGCAGATATCAGAGCTGGTAAATGAGAACGAAAATCAATGACACTGCAAATAATCTCAATAAATTGGGACAAGCAGATCACCATGTTGCTGATTCACCTGGTTTCCTTTCTCTCTACCTGCAGAAGATGGGTACTCCCATTACTCCTTAACTGTCCACGGCTGCCGCATCGCTTTCCTGTATTGGCCGTTGCTGGAGAGTGCCAGACCCGTCAAGTTCCTCTGGAAACTGGAGCAGGTGAGAAGACGGCTGCTGGTGCCTTGATGTGTTCCCTTGCTGTCTCCATGGCCCTCTCTTTCTTGCTTGCACCAGGCTCACAGGAGTGTGCCCTTTTTTTCTGGCCGCAGGTCTGTGATGACGAGTGGCACCATTATGCTCTGAACCTGGAGTTCCCCACCGTTACACTTTATGTAGATGGTGTCTCCTATGACCCTGCTCTGATCCATGACAATGGTCTCATCCATCCACCGCGACATGAATCTTCCCTCATGATTGGAGCGTGTTGGGCTGGTAAGTAAGGTCCATTAATGGCAGAAATAAAAAGCGGCCAGAAGGAAAGAGAGATGTAAAGAAAAAAACACACACACACTTCCAGGAAAGAATCAAGTAAGCAGAACCTTTTGCAAAAAGAAAAAGAAAACCATAATCAAACCTAAGTATATTTGTCCAGTTAACAGCATAAATTACACTGAGAACAGCTTCACTAGGGATCCGCACATCCGTTAGTTTTACACCAAGATGTGTCTATTGGGTGTTTTACTACAAAAACAATATAAATATTCCCAGAGCTGGAGTGGATAAAGGGGTGGTGTTGGTTAGGTTTGCAAGTGGAGTTTTCTTTTTTTAAATCAAGGAAGGCTTAATTCTAGCAGATAATGTAATGAAATGGTTTCAATAGTCATACGAGTATCTTTCAAGCCCAAGCCCATAAAATACTGTAATTGGCTTACCACAGTTTAGGTTAATTCCAGACAGAAAGTTTGTTTTAGTCAATTTAGTGACATATCTAGGACCAAATTGGCTGTCAAGGAATGGAAATAATCAGTGTTGTGTTTTCTTAACCAAAAAAACATTTCAGCTTTCCAGAACCCTAGCTTGGAGAGTAGAAAGCTCTGGAAATATTTTGTGGCCTCTCCCCACTAACCCCTCACATATTCACACCATGTCGTGCCTCTGAATGATTTTAGTGCTTAGAAGCAGCAAGCTCATTTCTCAGATCTCAAGTGTTTAACGTTAGCTTCTGATTTAGTAATATTCTGATTTAGTAATATCCTTGGTCACAGACAACCCTCACAGGATGACTCTCATTCATTGTTTTGATTTTGTTTTTCCTTGTGCAGAAGAGAGAAACAAGGAAAAAATAAAAGGGAATGAGAACTCCACTGATTTGGGACAAGGTACATGACATTCCTTGTGCCACCAAGCATGGCTCTCATCATTGTTCATGCATGAGATTTCCCTTCCCCACAATCTTTTCCTTCCCTTCACATCTGGGAAGAAAGTCTTGGCACCATGATAACCTAGCAGTGTAGCAGCTTCTGGATAGGATGGTGGTTTTGCAGCTTGTGTGAGGGACTGAAGCAGAGACAGAACACAAGTTAAATTTTTCACCGAATCTGAGCTATGGTTGGTGTTAAGAGGTGGGATAGCTTTGGGGAACCGATTCTTCTCTGAAAGCACCAAGAGAAAACTGGCTCTGCGCAATATGCCACCCTCCATCTTCTATGGGGCAGTTGCTCTGCTTCTCATCTGGCTGCATATCCAAGACTCTTTCCCTCCCCCTCGCTGTCGCTCTTCCCATGCTTCCTCCTTTTCTCTTCTCTTTTCTCCTATCTCTTCACCTGTCTCTCACACCACCCCTCCTCCTGTATCCTCCTTTAGGAGACTCTCTGCCGATTCATCACTTCTTCCATGGTTATCTGGCTGGCTTCACTATTCGCCCTGGCAGCCTTGAGAGCCGGGAGGTGATAGAGTGTCTCTATGCCTGTCGTGAAGGGCTGGACTACAGCGACTTTGACAGCCTTGGCAAAGGGATGAAGGTATACCTTCCCCTGCCTTCTGGTGGCATGATCTTCTCCTTCCTGCCCTGTTAGCACCTTGGCTTGGCTTCCCGGATCGTGCCTGCTCCTGCCCACCGGAGAGTCTCCTCATGTCTCTTGACGGCAGCCCTTAATACTTCCAGCAAAGCTGCCTCACAGCCGCCTTCCTCTTCTCCCTACAGGTGCATGTCAACCCCTCTCAGTCCCTTCTTATTTTGGAGGGGGATGATGTGGAAACTTTCAACCGGGCAATTCAGCATGTGGCCTATATGAATTCCCTGCGCTTTGCTACTCCTGGAGTCCGGCCTCTCAAACTGACCACCGCTGTCAAGTAAGTAGGAACACTGAAGCTGTGCAACAGCCTCTCGGCAGCTGTAACTCTTGTTTATATTTTGGAGCCGGTGCTGTTCTGTTACCCCGATTGTCAGTTTACTTCTTTGCTTTCAGTGTGCATGTGCTTTAAAGAGGCAACTGGGGCTTTTTAGGGTGAGGAAAGGGGGGGTGTAGGGAGAAAAGATGGAGGCAAAGGGAAAACAAATCTTTTGGTAATGATTTCTTTATGGAAGGTGAAAAAAATTGTGTAATGGCAGGAGAAATCATATGAGGCTCACAGTCTTTCACAACTGATTATTTGTTCTTAGAACAACATCTGTGAAAAATGTGAGCTATACTTTCCCCCTACTTTAGGTACACGTTAGTGATATGCCAGGATAATGAGATACTGGAAATCAATTTGTTTTCAGTCCAAAGCCTCTGGAGAACTGAGCGGGGGAATCAGATGATGGGACTTAGCCTTTGTCTTATTTTCTTGAAGGTTGGTAAGATTTGAACTGGGAAAATAAGGGGGTAAAAACTTGGAAGTCTTTCCCTGGCCTAAATCCTAACCCTAAAACTGTTGCTTTGAACAGCCAAAGCTCTAAATTTAGCTGTTGGGTTTATGGTACAAATGAGAATGAAACCAAGAATGTGTTTATGTGTGTTTCCTTATTTGTATTTTACTCACTGCGTTGTATTTGCTCCTGATTATTTTATTTACATTTATTTATTATTTGATTTTTATCCTGTCTTTGTTTTGCTCTATGCTCTTTGCTTAAGGACTTATATGCCTAGTTCAATAGGTTGAACTCAGAGTGACAGACTGGCCCAAGGTGGCTTTCATGCCTAAGGAAGAACAAGCCTCCTGATTTCAAACTGGCTCTCTTGATTAGGAGTGCAAAAAGGCATTTCAGGTGAAATTGTTGAATTTACCCTGAACAAGCAGAGGATAAGACAGACCAATAAAATCTCCTCCTCCTCCCACTGATAGCTCTAGCTCTTATGCAAATAATCTAAACAGAAAATCAGAACTATTTTTCTACTGGAGAAGAATATGCAATGGTATCGCAAACACAATTGTGTGATTCTTTTTGTCTGCCAGATAGAATACACAGCAGCTAATGGTAATTGCCCTGGGACTGAGCAGGACATTCTAGCCTCAGTCATTGGCCAGGGAGCCAAGATTCTGTTGCTAAACTGTCAGGGAAAAGCACCAGCTCAGAACGATTAGCCCAGACCAAAGTAAATATAAATGCCTATTTATGTATAATCACTTCATTTTGCATTCCAGAAATCCTGATCTGCTTAGATTATAAGCCATCTGTATACAAAAATTGTTTAAAAAGCAGGACGAAAGCAAATATATAATTAAATAAGCCAGAAGCTTCAGCAGGCCAAACTGTGTGATCTACCTATTTGTGATAGCTCTCCCTTTGTTTTTAGGCTGCTATATCTCTGTTTTTATCTTTTAAAATGAATTTCTTTTTTATTTTATTTTTTGTCGATGTTAAGTGCTATCAGCTGCCAAGGAGTATGCCAAGGCTGGGATATACTATAGACTTCTTTTTAAAATAAACAGCCATACACCCAATTTAGGTCGCATTCACCTTGGCAGAGAACGAGGCAAGAAGGACCTCATGGATTCTTTCTTATCCTCTTAGGTGCTTTAGTGAAGAATCGTGTGTCTCTATACCAGATGTGGAAGGCTACGTGGTTGTCCTTCAGCCAGATGCTCCACAGATCTCACTGCGTGGCAGTTCCCACTTTGCCCGGCCTGCTTCTGACTTTGAAGATGCGGAGGGAGTCCTCCTTTTTCCCGACCTCCAGATTTCTTGCTCCATTTCGCACCTGGTGGAGGCCAAGAAAGATGAGAGCTGGCATGGCACAGGTCAGTTGAGGGACACGTCTCCTGACACAGATGCTGTGGGACACGGCAGGGCAAGGAAAACCTACCAGAAGCTTAGCATAGCTATTTGAGGGCTAATTCATTTTAAAAGGGATTAACGCGGTACAGTTGAAAATTGGGCCTCCAAATGTTAATGGTTTGATCATGGAGGTTTTCAGAACCACAAGATATAGCTGGAGGATGATGACGTTTTTGGAATGCTTGTGATTAATTTAGTGTAATAGTGGTTTATCTGATAAATCATAGTTAACCAAACAGTAGTTTAATGAAATATATAAACTAAACCTAGCCTTTCCTTTCCTCTCAGAGGAGAAAGAAGGATGCAAACAGAAAATAGCAAAAGGCTATAAAGCACAATTGTTAAATTGTGGGCAAAGATCGCAGGAGACAGACTTCAGAACAGCTCTTTTAGTAGCTCACTCAAAACAACCAGCAACTTGCAGTCTGACAGATAGCCCTTTTATAGGGAACTGTCAGACACAACAACCAATAGCGTATGAGCATTCAAACACATGACCAGGGTGGCAACAACAGTTCAGGTAGAGTTCAACTATAAACATAACAACAACAGTTCAGTCAGAGGTCGTCTAGTCAAAACAAGTTTATGGTTCAGTTATAGGTCAGTCAGAACATAACAACAATGATCTGATTGTTAAGTTTACCAATAGCAGAAGGAAAGTGAGGAGAGAGTCACAAGGCAAGATTATGCAAGATATGAAATTAATGTATTTAAATTACCGTATATTCCGGCATATAAGACGACTGGGCATATAAGACGACCCCCAACTTTTCCAATGAAAATATAGAGTTTGGGATATACTCTCCGTATAAGACTACCCCTCCTACCATCTTTCTTTTTCTTTCTGTCTTTCTTCCTTCCTAAAATCTTTCTTTCTTTCTTTCCCTCTCACTTTTTTCTCTTCCTCCCACCCTTCCTCTTCTTCTTCCTCTTCTTTCCTTCCTTCCTTCCTTCCTTCCTTCCTTCCTTCCTTCCTTCCTTTCATCTCTGGTCTTCCTTCCTTCCTTCCTTCCTTCCTTTCATCTCTGGTCTTCCTTCCTTCCTTCCTTCCTTCCTTCCTTCCTTCCTTCCTTCCTTCCTTCCTTCCTTCCTTCCTTCCTTCCTTCCTTCCATCTCTGGTCTTCCTTCCTTCCTTCCTTCCATCTCTGGTCTGCCTTCCTTCCTTCCTTCCTTTCATCTCTGGTCTTCCTTCCTTCCTTCCTTCCTTCCTTCCTTCCTTCCTTCCTTCCTTCCTTCCTTCCTTCCTTCCTTCCTTCCTTCCTTCCTTTCATCTCTGGTCTTCCTTCCTTCCCTTTTCTCTTCTTCCCTCTTTCCTAGCCCTCAGCACCAAAGATCCTTTTTCCCAAATAAAGAAAAGAGTGCTGGTGGCGGCTGCGGTCGTGCCGAGGGAGCGCACCGCTGAGAGGCATCTCGCGCGGGGAGGAAACTTTGTCTGGCTTGGCTTTGAGAGCGAGCAAGCAAGCGAGAGCAGCGCAGCCACAGCGGGAAGGGAAGCAAGCAGCCTGCTCTGCCACTCAAGCCAGCGGCCGCCGGAAGCAACAAGGGCGTTAGGAAAAGAGAAGGAGAAGATAGAAGTGAAGGAAAGAGTGCTAGCGGCGGTGGCGGCGCTCCTCCTTCTCTTTTCCTAACGCCCTTGTTGCTTCCGGCAGCCGCTGGCTTGAGTGGCAGAGCAGGCTGCTTGCTTCCCTTCCCGCTGTGGCTGCGCTGCTCTCGCTTGCTTGCTCGCTCTCGAAGCCAAGCCAGACAAAGTTTCCTCTCCGCGCGAGATGCCTCTCAGCCGCGCGCTCCCTCGACAGCCAGCTCCTGCCCGCGTCTCCCGCCTGCCTCTTGCCTTATGCCACCAGCTGATGGTGGCTGCTGCAGCCTTCCCAGCAGGCGACTAGAGCAGGGCAGCATCAGAGCTCCAAGGCTCCTTCGGCCGCTTGGCTGGAGAACGGCGGGGATGCAGCTGCGGCTGTTTTTGAGCTCCCCCTGGCTCGGAAGTTTTAGTACCCGGCGTATAAGACGACCCCCAACTTTGGAGAAGATTTTCAAGGGGTAAAAAGTCATCTTATACGCCGGCACATACGGTAAGGAAAAGAGAGATAGGATAGGGGGAGTAGCAAAGAGAACACAGCAACAATAGGAAACCTTTTGAGTGATCCCATCATATTAGAAAGAAGTACATTTTACTGTAAAAGTTTTAAACTGATATATTGATACGTTAATAGTTAGCCAGACTTCCCAAAACATGTAAGAATGCTTACTATTTATATAGTGCATTTTACGATTATTATGACAGTGATCCTTTCAATATAATGATGACTATATAAAGAGAAAATTAAAGTTTTGAAACAATGGCTTGCATAAAACCAGCCATTGTTTGCCTGCAATGGTTTAGTTAATTCTATTATCTTGGTAAGTTCAGAAGTGGCACATTTTGCTCATTCTGCTTGCAAAACTGCAGGAAAGCAGCTAATTATTGTATTGAAATTAAAAATTGATTGTGTTCTCATTAGAGCCATTATTTTGATACTTAAAATAATTTATCTTGCCCAAAATATGATTTGCCTGGGTTTCTTGTGCAAATTGTACACACCTCAGCTTTTTATAAAGTTAATGATTTTCATACGACATACGACAATTCCATACGACAATTACATATTTTTATTTTCTTTCCTAATATTTTTTCTTTCTGGCAGTGGCAGATACACGAATGTCAGATGAGATTGTTCACAACCTTGATGGTTGTGAGATCTCCCTGATTGGAGAAGAACTGGATCCTGAACGAGAATATCTGCTCTTGGACGGAGCCTCCCTCCAGCAGCGAGGTCTGGAGCTCATTAATACTTCAGCCTATCTCACTGTCACAGGTATGCATCACCTGAATAGTTCTTTTTCTTCTGGCATTATTCATCTCCTTTGTGTCAACCACTGTTCCCTCTAAGCTGCGCGGCCGCGTGGTCGCGCATGCAATGAGAGAACGCCGCGCAGAAGTTTCTAACTTCCGGCCGGCATTTTCTAATGGAAGAGGCTGCGTGCCTGCGCAGCCACGCACATGAAAAGAGAACACCGCGCGGCAGTTTCTAACTGCCGCGCGCTGTTTTCTGTTGTTACAGGGAACATTGGTGTCAACATCCTGAAATGTTCAAAGTCCCTAAAGAAACTAAAACTCTTGTTCTGTCAACTAGCAACTGTTGCATATACATGGTCAAACTATCAGAAATACCGTAGTAGCATATCCTTGTTTCAAAGTCATATCTGTCCCTGTCTCTAGACCAGTGTTTCTCAGTTTTGGCATATTTAAGATGTTTGGACTTCAACTTCCAGAATTCCCCAGCCAGCATGCCACCCAAGAACATGCAGACTGGAAATTCTGGGAATTGAAATCCACACATCTTAAAGTTGTCAAGGTTCAGAAACACAGATCTAGACAAAATGATATTATATAATATATTGTATCATGTCATATTCTCTCTCTCTCTCTCTCTCTCTCTCTCTCTCTCTCTCTCTCTCTCTCTCTCTCTCTCTCTCTCTCTCTCTCTCTCTCTCTCTCTCACTCACTCACTCACTCACTCACTCACTCACTCACTCACTCACTGTATGTATAATTCACATGACTGAGAATGTCAGATAGGGAGTACAATTCTGCCTTGTAGTGCTCCAGTGCTAGAGGCTTCAATGTTCTCAAAGCTCTACTAACAAAGGACTATAAAAGTAAGAGGGAAGTTTTCAAATTTTTTATTCTTCTCCTTGAGACATTCAGATTTCTTCCTAAGTGCCTAGTGCTTTGCAAACCATTTTAGGCATTCTGTGGAGCAATTGGTGAAAAGTTTATTATTAAAGCACTCCTGCTGCTGATTGTGTTCTACTAGAAATAATTAAAAAGAGCCGTAGCTGGTGGGCACCTCTACGAGTATCTCTCTTCACATTTATAGACCAGACTGGTTATATGCCAAGAGACTGGGGAATGGCAATTATTGTACCAATCTATAAAAAGGGCAATAAAAATGACCCATGTAACTAAAGACCCATAAATCTATTGAGTGTTGTTAGCAAGTTATATGCTGAGCACCTAAATTACAAACCTCAAGATTGGATAATCTCAGAGGGCATAATTAAAGGCAGGCTGGATTCAGGGAAGGGAGATGAACAATTGATCATATTTTGATGCTTTATCACTTTGTACAAAAATAAACATCTAAAAAGAAATCTTCCTTTTTCAGGGGCTTTTTTCAACTTTAAACAAGACTTTGACCCAATATCCAGAAATACCATCTGGGAAAAATTAAAAAGTACCATTAGACGCCTCCTCTACCGCATACAAAAATTATGGCCCAATTCGTCCTTAAAAGTGAGGTGTATCCCCCAAGGGACTTTATTTGGTTCAATAAGTTTTAAAAAGGAGTCATCAGGGATGTATTTTGGCCCCTTCCCTTTTCAATCTCTACATTAATTACTTGACTGATCTTTCGCATAACCCAGACTGCCATCCTCTCAACTTAGCACAACACAAAATCCCAATACTTCTTTATGCCGCTGCTGCTGCTGTTATATTGGTCCAACCCAGGGGTGGGTTCCAGTTTTCTTCATTGAAAACTGGAACCCACTCAAGGACGCGCTTCATGCATGCATGCTGTGTGCTGTGCGTGCACTTCGTGTGTGCGCATGTGCAGTGCTAAAACAAAGCTGCTGTGCATGCGCAGAAGCAAAAGACAAGATGGCAGCGTTTATGGCGCTGCCGAGAGAACCGGCTTGGGTGTGTGGCAGGCCTGGGTCGCTGCCGGTTCCAGTGACCCAAGCCACCAAGTTACTACCAATTCCTTAGAACCAGTCCGAACCGGAAGGAACCCACCTCTGGTCCAACCCCAATTGGACGGAAGAGAGCTCTTGCAGCAACATTAGAGTACTGCAGACAAAATCATCTAATCCTCAATTTTAACAAATCAAAAACCCTTGTTATTATCAATGCGGTATCTCTTTCTCTGTTTTTGTGTTTCTCCAGGTGGCCAATTACAGTCGCTTTGCTTATTGGCTTGTATATAAGACTGATTTCTGAGCTGGCACCTATGCCTGCAGGGCTTTTTTTCTCTTTATGCCACATCTCTTCTAGGTTCATTTCAGTTTCCTGATTGGAAGTTTTTCCAGTTGCTTCCCTAACACTAAATTGCCTTCCCCCTGCCCAAACAACACCTAAAAGTCACAATTAACTCAAAACAGTAATAAAATCGGTCTTGGGGAGAAATGGAGGACTGAGGGGGGAAAAGCATTAGAAGGATGAGTTTGGGTGGCCTCATGTGCAGCTTGTGAGAAAGTTAAGTGATGGGATAAAAAAAAAGTTGTAGATTGGCCACATAGATCATTTTCTGCTGCAGGATTCTAGATGCTATTGAGGTAAACAGTCTAGATTTTTCTGTCCTGAGAAATATGAACAGAGGAGGGAATGAAAAAGCAGTGGCAAAGTAAAGGTTAAGTAGCCATTTTCCTGTTTTTTCCATTATGTCTTTCATAGTATTTCACACCAGGCATTTTCTTTATTTGTAAATTAAGTTTAGGTTAGCCTTCTAATCTCCTTCCCTCTCCTTCTTTTCCCTTCCCCTCTCTTTCCCGCCCTCCCTCCCTCCCTCCCCCCTCCCCTTCCCCTCCCATCCCATCCCTAGGCAGTTTATAAATTTAATATACAGTAAAATATAAGAATATCTCATGAAACACAGATCAGAAAAACAGCCAATTCTGAACATGGTCCACTTGTCATCCCTTTTCACACCCGAGTCTTGATGTTCTTTCCCCACATCTAGGGGTGGAGAGCATAGCTGTGTATGAAGAAATCCTTCACCAGATCTCCTATTGTATCCGCCATGGTGCAGCCCTTTATGAAAGAAAGTTTCGTCTTTCTTGCACTGAGATGAATGGGCGTTACTCCAGCAATGAGTTCACTGTTGAGGTAAGTTTCACAAGAGAGTATGTGACACTCAAAAGTTGTGAATAACTGAAGTAGAACCAGTTGGATATAAAGTAATTTGAACTTAGTTAATTTCTCTCTACAGGTGAATGTCCTCCACAATATGAATCGAGGAGCTCATCCCAACCACATTATGAGTGGCCAGCAGTTCACACATCGAGGACACCATCTGCCTCCAGAGCTTTCTGGGCACAGTCTGGCTAATGTCCACCGTAATTCCAGT
Source organism: Diadophis punctatus similis (assembly GCA_023053685.1). Classification (NCBI taxonomy): domain Eukaryota; kingdom Metazoa; phylum Chordata; class Lepidosauria; order Squamata; family Dipsadidae; genus Diadophis; species Diadophis punctatus. The sequence continues at coordinate 98,711,255 of JALIGW010000002.1, forward strand.
ATGTACCAGTTAATATACAAAACACAGACTATGAAATGGTAACAAGAGAAAGCAAGTTAGCAGATACAATTTTAGGGCCTGAACAGATAAGACCCAGAAGACCTCAAACGGCTTCTTCCATATAATTTTATTCAGAGCAATTATAGTAAAGAAGAGGAAATATCTTAGGAGATCTGTAAGTCGAGAAAGAATCCTTCAAGAAAGTCTTACATTTATCAAGGAATAAATTAAGCCAGTGGTGGGATTCAGCCGGTTTGCACTGGTTTGGCTGAACCAGTAGCTAACACCTTGCCCGCCTGGCCTCGCCCCTCGCCCCGCCCTTCTCCTCCCAGCCACTCCTCATGTGGCTTTTGCCTAGGTTTGTCCAGCTGTTTGGGGGGGGGAATTGACGGGGGCCTGGGGAGGAGGCGCCTCGCCCGTTGTGGCTGACGGCTGGGGACCATGAGCAGGAGCCTGCAGCCTCAGCAGGCCAGTGGCCAGCAGCAGAAAGGCCCTGGTTCCTTAGCAACAGCCTAGCCATTTACAACGTGGTCATGACAGCCAGGTGAATGAGCACTAGCACACTCTTGGTGGGTGGTGGGCTCGGCTTTGGGGCACGGAAGGAGGGCATGTGTTGGGCCGCTTCTTCTCAGAAAAACCTGGCGGCCCTCTGCCTCCCCTCGCTTCTCTCCCTTCCCTCTCCTGGGTGTAATGGCCTTTGCTCCTTTGAACGCGCCTTTCTTTGCCTTTACCCGGGCAAATGTTGGAAATACATATAAGCAGGCACCTCTTCTCTTTGGGATCCTTACCGAGGACCCCAGCTTGGTGATTTAATGCAAAATATTTATATTTCTAAGTTGGAGGTCATTGTATAATATGTGAATGTTTGCTTCTCCAAAGAGCTTTCATTGTCATGTATCATAATGCATGGTTTTAATGTAATAATGTTCTGGCGTGTGCACTTAGTTCAGTAACGTCAAGTTGGCCACACCCATACAGTCATATGACCACCCAGCCACACCTACCCAGCCAGTCATTAGGGCAGAGAACCGGTTGTTAAATTATTTGAATCCCATCACTGAATTAAGCCCAGCATAGAGGTAAGATAAGACCACTTGCTCAGATTTCACGAACAGCCAATAATTGCATTCAGAATATATTTGAGCAAAACTGCATTGCTGTGATTAATCTTTGGGTCCCGGTGATTGGAGAGAAGAGACCTTTTGCCATAAAGCATTTGTTGTTTTAATGGCATGATAGTCACTTAAATGATTATCAAAATTACCGTATCTTTTTTGCTATTCTTGTTTAGCAATTTAATAACCCTTGATAACCTTGAGGCTAAACTGTGTTGAGAAGTATAGAACCCAATGCCCAGGACAAACAATCATGTTTATTACATTGATAGATGGATTCCTTACAAGAAAGAGGGATCCCCCCTGAACAACAAGAAAGTGAAGATTTTTATAGAAGGGGAATCCAATTTGCTGGGCAATTTAAGGAAAGCTAGGCAGGTTCTTGTCTCTGTCCCCGGGGTTATTTCTATTGTTGGGCAAAACTGCCCTTTCAGGAGCAGCAGCAGGATTGGGAAACAGGAGGAGGAGTGTTGAGGTCATCAGGCTGATTGAGTGCGGGATGTTGGGATTGCTTTACTAGAGCTGCCCTTGGACTCACGGCTCATGTTCTTTGGTTATTTGGGCTTGCGGGTGTGTGTGTGCGTGTGTCAGTTTGGGTCTGATAGAATTAAGCAAAGAAAGGAACTCAGATTGACCCTGGTCATGTCTGAAAGATAGGGAGGTAAAAAGCTTTTTCTTTTATGCCTTTGAGTCAGTTTTTCCTTGTGACCACCTGGACTAGTCCCTGCAGTTTTCTTGGCAAGGTTTTTTGGAAATGCTTTGCCATGGTTTCCTTCCTAAGGCTGAGAGGGAGCCTGAAGGTCAGCCAGCAGGCTTCATACCTAAGGTGGGTCTAGAACCCACTGGTTTGTAGCCTGGCACTTTAACCACTAAACCAAACTTTTTTATTTGCTACATTTATTTTCTCCATCACAGAATTACTGTAGCACTTCCTGTAAACTGTCTCTTCGAAGACAGCGTAACCTGACTTTTGTAAACCTGGGTGAAGATAAATGTAACCTTTTGGAAGAATGAAGGCAACTGGATTCTGTGTGGGTGGTTTGGCCTCAGATGTTCCTCTGAGTTCCTCTTTAAGTAAAATGGATTCCCTCCCTTGCCCACTATTTTTTCTACACCTGCTTAACAGGCACAGAGGGCAGTGCGAAGGCTCAGTGGTTAAGATGCTGGGCTCGTCAGCTGGAAAGCTGGCAGCCCAGGTTCGAGATCTGAGTCGTGTGATGGGGTGAGCTCCCATCCCCTCTTGCCAACCTAGCAGTTCGAAAGAATGCAAATGCGAGTAGATAAATAGGTGCCACTTCTGTGAGAAGGTAATAGTGCTCTGTGATGTCATGCAGAAGCATTTTCAGACAGCGCTGGCTCAGTGGCCCTTGAAACAGAGAAGAGCACCCGCTAGTCAACTGGAAGAATAAAATCTGCGGGGACTCCTTTACCGTTTACTTTTTACAGCCCCAAGCAGCTGCTTTTCCACACCTGCTTATGAGCACAGGCAACTGTACCATCTTGAAAGGTTTTAGGTCGGCAGTTTCAGCGGTTCGAATCTCTAGTGCCACGTAACGGAGTGAGCTCCAGTTACTTGTCCCAGCTTCTGCCAACCTAGCAGTTCGAAAACACGTAAAAAATGCAAGTAGAAAAATAGGGACCACCTTTGGTGGGAAGGTAACAGCGTTCCTTGCGCCTTCGGCGTTTAGTCATGCCGGCCACATGACCACAGAGATGTCTTCGGACAGCGCTGGCTCTTCGGCTTTGAAATGGAGATGAGCACCACCCCCTAGAGTTGGGAACGACTAGCACATATATGCGAGGGGAACCTTTACCTTTACTGCTATTTCAATTTTTGTTAGTAATATTTTCCACATATCCTTGCTTTCCAAGATATCTGACTCTAATACAGTGATCAAGCCTTTGTACCTACCACGGATTTGGGGATCCTTTTTGTATATTCATGCCTCATCTCTCTTACTTTTTCATTCTCTAATAGATTTTTGCCTGCTTCAAAAAGTTATGCATTTTATATGACCTTCCCCCTCAAAAGTGCCCACCAAACATTATTTCCCCAACTGATTTGGGCTCTCTCTTCTCTTTTCTATTCTGCAGTGGTTCCTAGTGCTGCCACTATAATCATTGTGGTGTGCGTGGGCTTCCTAGCACTGATGGTAATCCTAGGTGTGCTGCGCATCCATTCCTTGCACAGGCGAGGGAGTGAACGGGAGGGTGCTGGGGAATCTGCAGGAAGCCAGGGGAGTGCCAGGGCCAAGGAGAACGAGATGTTCTGGGATGACTCTGCTCTCACCATTATTGTCAACCCCATGGAGGTGAGTGAAAGAAGGGATGGACGGGTGGGAAGAGGCCATGTTTTAACTTGGATCAGTCCCTGCATCCTTTCTCTTCCACAGTCATACCAGAGCTGCCAGGAGAGAGTAGCAGAGGCCAATGAATCCAAAGCCAGGGAAGCAGCTGAAGAGGAAGACAGCAGCGATTCTGAATCACCAGACAGCCTAGCCAGCAATGCCATCGATGAGCGGCGCATTGTGGGCAAGCATGATGCCTCTCGTCGCTACTAGAGGGATATAATGGATGGGGTAAAAGCGGACCACCACCAAAAGGTCGTGCTTATATTTAATAATTGGGAATATGGCCTGTTTCTACACATTTTCTCTATTTACATTTTACCCCTCCCCTTCCTCCTGTTTTCTCCATTGTTTGCACAGTGGACTGGCGAGGACAGTTTTGGTGCATGAGGCAAAAGACGTAGTTGGCATCTTCTCCCTCTAAATTATCATTGGGGTCAATCTTCAAGGAAGTTCCTTAGCTCATTGAAACAATTGGGAGCTCTGTGAGAGCATTACTGTATATTTTATCCTATGTTAGCCATTGATTTTGCTCTGGTTCTGCTCTGCCTCTTGAGGTTAGTGCTTCCCTGGGCCCAAAATGTATCCATTTTGATCTTCATTAAAAACAATCAAACTGCAGGGCTCAGAAGAAGAGCCGTTCTCTCCTCTAAAATCCCTAGTTCTTCTCAACTTACAAGCTTTTTGCTTGGACTGGTGGGGCAGGGCCCCCTGACTCAATTCCCAGTTTAGGATTGCCACCACACTTGAGAAGGATAAAATGAACTGGCATGCTATGTAAGCAAAGCGGAGAGAAATGAGAAAGGAGCAGGGAGGGACAACACAAAGGGTACATCAGAATTCCCAAAATACTATATATATATAATATTGTATATTTTTTCAATGTTGTTGTTTGAGATTTTTGTTTGATGCAAAAAAAAAAAAACCCTGCAGCTTGTGTCGCTTTGTAAAATTGTCAATAATATTCAAGCAAGTGAAGGAAATATGATATGGAAAAGGGAATGGAACACATTTTAAAATAAAAAAGGATTTTAAAAATGTACACTTTGGGTTTTGTAGTCTCTTCAGAAACAAGCTTTGTTGTCTTGCAAATGCTTTTACCTGGTTTAGTGAAAATAGGGCAAAGGGATACAAGTCGGCAGAGTTTTGTTCACCGTTGACCACTTCAGAAGTCTCCTTTGCCTCAAGTCTGTGAATTGTAGTTTTATTTGGCAAGAACAGTAGAATGTGCAGAGCTCAAGACTTTTACGTGTAGAAAGTTAGCACCCACCCTTCTCCTAGAACAGTGATGGCGAACCTATGGCATGGGTGCCACAGGTGGCACGCGGAGCCATATCTGCCGGCACGCGAGCCGTTGCCCTAGCTCAGCTCCAGCGCGCATGTGTGTGCCCATCAGCTGATTTTTGACTCACACGGAGGCTCTGGGAGGGTGATTTTGGCCTCCGGGGTGGCGAGGGGGAGCATTTTCACCCTCTCCAAGCTCCAAGAAAGCCTCTGGAGCCTGGGGAGGGCAAAAAATGGGCCTACTGGGCCCACTGGATGTCGGGAAATGGGGGAGTGGGGGGGGGGTCGCGCATGCATGCGCAGGGGGTGGGGCGAGTGGGGGGCTTTAAATTATGGGTGTGGGCACGCACACACGCACGATAGCATGCGCACACACTATTTTGGCACCCGAGGAAAAAAGGTTCGCCATCACTGTCCTAGAAGAATGAAATATTCTAGGAAATATTAAAAAGGCAGAATATTATACCTCCCTGGATGATAAAAGGAGAAACCTGCTCTTGGAAAGGAGCCCCCACCTTTGTTAATAGCCCCAGAAAGACTGGTGCCAACCTATCCACAAGACAAAAGGCTGGGCCAGCTTATCTACAAAACAAAAGCCCTTCACCCTGAGGACATAATAGGATTAGCCCTCTACCTATCTCACCACATGGCACCTGGGAAGATTGCATCACCCAGCAAGGTTCAACCAAGCCTGGGACTCAAGACAGCCTACAAAGTTACCCTTCACGGCCCCATGGGAGCTTGACAATCAGAGGTGGGTTTCAGCAAGTTCTGACCAGTTCTGGAGAACCGGTAGCGGAAATTATGAGTAGTTCAGATAACTGGTAGCAGAAATTTTGAGTAGTTCGGAGAACCGGTAGTGCAAATTTTGAGTAGTTCGGAGAACTGGTAAAAAGCACCTCTGACTGGCCCCGCCCCCATCTATTCTCTGCCTCCCGAGTCACAGCTGATCGGGAGAAAATGGGGATTTTGCAGTATCCTTCCCCTGGAGTGGGGTGGGAATGGAGATTTTACAGTATCCTTCCCCTGCCACGCCCACCAAGCCAAGCCAAGCCCACAGAACCGGTAGTAAAAAAAATTGAATCCCACCACTGCTGACAACCAATCAGAATACATGCCCTTGCCATAGGAACAGGAAGCAAGTTCAAAGCCAAAGAGAGGGTATAAATCTCTCTCTCTCACCCATGTGCTCAATTGCCCAGGACCTCAAACCATGTGGTCCTGTCCACCATTAAACCATCTTTCCAAACAGCCTCCATGTTTCCAGTGTCTTTCTCCCCACTTGGAACTGAACCCAGATGGACATTTATTCCAACAATTTGTCCCCCAAAGATGGGACTCCAAGCTATGGACCTGGCCCAGATAAGCCTCCCTTGCCGGCAGCCGACCCATTGAGTCTGTGGGTGAGTTTTCCTGGACCTTGGCCATTTGGAACAAAGGTTTTGAAGGGGTTTTGAGTGTTGAGCTCAAAGGCTGCTTGGAAAGAAGGTAAGTACCTCTAAATTTCAAGTTTTAAAGCCCAGAAAAGCGAGGGAAATGTGTGTATGCTTTTGTGTGTGAATGAGAGGGCCCTTCTCCCAATCACAGCTGGGTCTTGCTCCCTCTGTGCCCTTCCCAGCCACACAAAGGCTCTGGTCTACCAACAGAGCCTGGAAAGTATAGGCCAGAGCACAGGCCCGCCTGTTAGGTGAAGGATGAGAGCATGTGAAAATGGAATGGAAAAGTGAATGAGTTAAACTTGAGCAACTAGCTGGGAAGTCACTGAGCAAAGCCCTAAAAAAGGCAGGGGTGGTCCTTACCTCTGGGAAGCAAGCAGCGGTCCCCCCGGACTTTAGAGTCCAAAAACTGTGGCGGGAGCAGTGGAGTCCTCCCAGACCCCTTTTTGGTCTGCAAACTGACAGTGGGGTATTTCCCTATAAAGGAGGGGCCCTTACTCTGATAGGGAACCAGAGTCCTTCAAGACCCCTTTTTGGTCCAAAACTGCTGGCGGGGCAGGAGTCTTGTTTAGGAGGCGCCATTTGTCGGGACCCGGCAGGGCCGAATTGAATCACTACATCGGAAAGGGAAACATGGGATGCTCTAGCTCGAGGGTCAGAGTAGGCTCCCCAGGAGAAGACTTGCTTGACGCCTGAGACGAAAAGAGGCAGTTGCCTGTCCAGGTGGGCATGGGAAAAAAAAGCAAAAAAAAAAAAGGGTGTGTAAAGAGTGGACTTTGCTCAGGGATGAAGCTGGAAAATCAATTTGGCTAAATGAAGGTACTTAAAAGAAAAGGGAAATATATAAATAGGAATGTTGGAGTTTTTGTTTTTTTGTTTGGTTGATTCTCTTCCTGTCTGTCTTCCATGCAACCACGATAGGTTTGTTAAGATTCCCTAATTTAACTGAGATTTATGGTGGGAATGATCAGGCATATGTAAACCTGAGAGTTGTTTTCCTTTTTTGTTTTGTTTTTCTTGTCTTTCAGTGTATATGTGTAAGTTTTAGTGTGTCCTCGAGGTAAATGTAACTGTTAAGTGTGTCTGATCCCTAGAAACAAGAATTTTAAATTGTTAGGGGAAAAAAAGAGTTAAGGAAAAGAAAAAGCCTTCATTCTGTTTTGTCTGGCCCACAGAACAGTGAAGAAAACAGAGTTCATTTTTCTTTCCTCTCTGTGCTTTTAAGAAAAGCCCAGGGTTATGAGTGAATGTTTTAAGTTAATTTACAGGAAAAGTTTCATCCTTGCAAATGCTTTTACCTGGTGTAGTGAAAATAGGGCAAAGGGATACAAGAAGTCAGCAGTTTTGTTCACTGTTGACTTCAGAAGTCTCCTTTGCCTAAAGTCTGTGAATTGCAGGATTTATTTGGCAAGCAGAACAGTGGAAAGTGCAAAGCTCAAGACTTTTAGGGAAGCTGGACAAGACTACTTTGGTCAAAGAACTGGTAATCTAAGTCAGAAGTGTATTTTATGTGTGCGTGGTGTGTATATTCCAGAATATTTATATACATGTGTATGTATGAAAATAGTGTCTATGTATCTGTTTGCATGTTAGAAATATATAATTATATATTATGCAGTGTATATACGCACGCATGCACACACACCCTTCTTACCCTTGTGGATGGTGTGTCTTCCTCAATCTCTGGCCCTCTACCAGAACTCTTGAGTCTGAGGATTCTGCACATTATCTTAGCTTTTCTTAGCACTGCACTCTTCTGGACCGAGAGCTTGGACATTGTTCCTTGGATCTGTTGGAGCCACTCTCCCAACTTAGGTCTCACAGCCCAAGTGCTCCTACCATCATTGGGACCACTTTGGCATGACTTTCTCCATACTCTCCAGTCCCTTCTTCACAGTCTGGCTGCAAATCCAGTTATTTTTCTGGCTTTTCTTGAGTCTCCGAATGTAATATTTGGTTGGCCTATCTCAAGTTGTAATAGCAGCTTCCTCTTCACTATGTTGAAGCATAGGATAACTAGCTGTTTCTCAGTATGGATGCAGGTCTTCTGTCTATCCAGAATTTCTTCATATGCTTCATATATCCTTTTCATTACGTCTGCTGTTGTACTAGCATTCCATCAGTTCCAGGTTCTCTACTCTCGTCAAAGTATGGTTTGCTCCACTAGCCCACTTATCAGATTGTCCTGGTTCCTCAACATCTGACATGGACTTTGTTAATCCAGGCAATGTCCGAGCCGACATGACTCTCCTAGTTCATGTCAAGTCATATTTTGAGGTTGGCAGGTGAAGTTTTAGAGGGTCTTTGCCCAAGGACCCTTACTAGTAAGGCAGGTACTACCCAGGATTTGAATCTCCGGTCTCCCACATCACAGGCAGCACTTACCACTACATATTCAGCTATATACGTGTGTGTATCTCTGTGTTCTCTGTATCTGTGTGTATCTCCATCTCTCTCAAAATATAAACTCAGAACCCAATCTAGAAGGAAAGCCTTAGTACTGTAGAAAATGTGTGCTGTTCAAGTAAACTTTTTTCTCTTTGCCTTTAGTCTTAGGAAACAGCATCAACTTCTTGCAGAACCCAAGGATTCAATGGAAAACAGAGTTTGAAAATCCCTGCTCTGTGTGTTGCTCCAGAATTGGGTGGCATCTATTAGGAATGAAAGGTTCCTACAGGAAGGACAGTCAAAAGTCTCAGGGGGACCCTGGAAGACCTGAGCTAAAGAGCTTATTCTAAATGTATGAGAGTTGAGATGAGAAATCCATGGGATTCTTTTAATTTTTCACAAGTGGAAATTCCTAGGCCAGAGCTTCCTTTTGTGGATGCCACCTGAAATAGTCAAAGGGGAGGTCACTCCCTTCCATTTCTCTTTTATATTAATTTATGATAAATACTAAAAGTTGCAAAATTGTGGTGGGATAAAAACCCCAATCTATCTTAAAGCCTGGTTTCCTTTCTTAAAATATGTCACAGTGCGTATGAACAAACTCTTAAAAACTGCAGTTTTATTCAAAATTTTCTTTTAGATTTTTTAAAACCTCATACAGACAGAAATCCCAAGCACAAGCTTTCAACTGGAGGGTATGCTAGAGTCCGATTTCAGAATATTCTGTTCACCAACATTATACAACTCTCTCCCACATGGAGAATTCTGAATAGCTGCCAACATATTTCTTCTCCACTTGATTTTTTTTTAAACCCTCCTGTTATGGAGGGTAAAATCTACAAATCAAGAAATGTAAACAAAGCCTGAGAAGATAAACACAAAGGTAGTCCATGAACAGCATTATCTTAAGGAACTTATTTTGCAGTCCTTAATGTCACTATGTTTCCTATGAACATGGAGAGAAACATGAAGTGGGAGGGCACAAGTACCCCACCAACCTTTAGAGCAGCGGCCCCCAACCTTTCCAGCTTGGCAGACAGGCAGTGGGGGAGGGGATGGTTCTGAGCTGTAGGCGGGTGAGTGCATGAAGCACCATTTGCATGCGTGGCAGGCACACGCCGCTGGAGCAAATGTTGCTTTGCGCGTGAGGGCGAGCGTCCACCACTAATGCAAAATGGCACTTCGTGCGCATGTGCTGCTCATCTGCTGCTTGCACAGCCCGATTCTGAATGGGCCGCAGCCTGGTAGTGGGCTGCAGCCTAGGGGTTGACGACTCCTGCCTAGAGGATAAGCGACTTGCTATTTTGGTAGGCTCAAAACAGAAACATTGCGGTATCTGTAAAGGTCTTATTATTGGCAGATACTGATGGAGAGCTCAATTTTGAGATCCAAATTACTAATCTCCTTCCAATAAAATGTCCAGTCTTCTTTGTACTGCTTTTCTTAAAAACTATTTTCCCACTCAGTTGACCAGATTAGTTCCAGCCCTATGAATAGCAATAGCACTTAGACTTATATACCGCTTCATAGTGCTTTACAGCCCTCTCTAAGCGGTTTACAGAGTTCAGCATATTGCCCCCAACAATCTGGGTCCTCATTTTACCGACCTCAGAAGGATGGAAGGCTGAGTCAACCTTGAGCCGGTGAGATTTGAACAGCTGAACTGCTGAACTAGCAGTCAGCTGAAGTAGGTTGCAGTGCTGCACTTTAACCACTGCGCCACCTCGACGCAGCATAACACAGCATAACACTTTCAGTGCACTAAACTGCATGATGGGCCTATTGATCATCCAGCCTGTGAGACCTTGGAAGCATTCACCAGCGATGTTTTCTTCGAAACATATCTGCATAGTAAATTCCACACACCTGTCCCGGTTTGTGACCTGTATGTGCTCTTTTGTCCGTGCCTTTAAAGGTCTGATAAAGGCCAAGAGCAGCTGAACATGTCTTTCACTTATCAAGCCTTCCGAACCACCCATTACAGAAGGCTCCTAACTTTTTAGGCTTTTCTTACAGGGTTTATGTGCTGTAATGGAATGGGGAAGTGTACCCATTAAAACCAGCATACCCTTCAAAGCCTTTAACAGCTTAAGCCACCTGGCAAGAATAGAAAGGTATCACATTTTGGTTGCCAAGTGAATAATCAGCTCATAGGTAACCATAACGATTGCAGCATTGGGGATCTGACGAAGAAGATGAGCTGAAAGTCCACGATAAAGAGCTAAGGGGCCTTCTTCTCTGGCCACTAGCTGGAGAGTTTGCACAAAAGAGCGATAACGATATCCCTCCTCACGTAGCCGTGTTCGAACAACCTCTATGGAAAATAAAACAGAAAATGAGCGTAAGGATGGCAGGAAGCTCTTGTTATGGTCAGATGGGTTCAAAGGAGAGCGTGGAGCTCAGAGCAACTCACCATGTGGATAGGCAATGCACGAAGCACATGTTTTGGAGACAGCCGCTGCTGCCATCAGCCCGCAGAAGTCTTGGCCACTGGGCGATAAGACAACTGATGGACTCAAGAGCAGCTGATGTTCCCTGAGTCGCTTCTTCAAAGCCTCGTAAAGCACAAAATGGATCACTGTTTCAGTGACACCAGCATAGGAGGCAGTAACCCCGCGGTAAAAGCCACGCAGACCTTCTCTGTAGTAGACACGCATGGCACACTGAAGGCCACTGGTGCATCTCTCGTTTCTGCCCCTGAAGGAAGGAAGGAAGGATAGATTTTTTGCTTCGTATTTTGTTGCTGGTTATGCTTTTGTCGCTGGCTATGATTTTTTTGTCGCTGGCTATGATTTTTCAATACTAAAAATGGGTATCTAATGCTGCAGCTAAAACTTGAATTCAAACACCTACATTCTGCAACCTGTTTATATCAGACAAATCAAGCTATTAAAAAAATAACCTGTTTCGGAGGATTTTCTTTATTTACTTAGATTTCTATCCCAACTGAATTATTTTTATAAATAACTCAAGGCTATGAAGATACATAATACTCCTTACTCCTCCTATTTTCTCCACAACAACCCTGTGAGGTGGGTTGGGCTGAGAGAGAGAGTGACTGGCCCAAAGTCACCTAGCTGGCTTTCATGGCTAAGGTAGAACTTGAACCCACAGTCTTCTGGCTTCTAGGCCAGCACTTTAACTACTATACCAAACTGGTGTAATTTCTACAGTTTTTACTATTTTACATAATGTAGACCTCAGGAGCCACAGTCCAGGGGGGACGGACGACACTGAGAGAACTGAAATTTTAACCACGGAAAATATTATGCATATCGAGCTTCTGAAATGCCCCAGGCATTCAAGCCTTTATTTGTAACTTTAAGGGAAATAATAATAATAAAAAAATAAAGCTGGAGTTCCTAGGACTCTGAATGTTGTGCTTAAGCGCACGATAGTCTACAGGTAATCCTCGATTTAAAACAGTTCATTTAGTGACCGTTCAAAGTTACGGCACTGAAACAAATGTCTTATATGAGTGTTTTTCACTGTTGCAGCATGGCTAGGTGATCAAAATTTGGACACTGGACAACTAATGCAATATTTATGACAGTTGCAGTGTTTCTGTGTCACGTGATCCCCTTTTGCGACCGTCTTACAAGCAAAGTCAATCAGGAAGCCAGATTCATTTAACAACCGTGTTACTAACTTAACCTCTGCAGTGAGTCACTTAACTGCAGCAAGAAAGGTTGTCAAATGGGGCAAAATTCACTTAACAACTGGCTCACCTAGCAACAGAAATTTTGGGCTCAATTGTGGTCGTAAGTCAAGGACTACCTGTATTTGTACTCTGATTAGTTGTAACAGTTGACAAATCTCCCTTTTTACATTTGCAATTAGTTGTTTTAAAACAGAGATCTTCAAACTTGGCAACTTTAAGACTTGTGGACTTCAACTCCCAGAATTCTTCAGCCAGCATAGCTGGCTGGAGAATTCTGGGAGTTGAAGTCCACAAGTCTTAAAGTTGCTAAGTTTGGGGATCCCTGTTTTAAAAGCTGGTTTTCTATGTTGTGTGGAAATGATCCAGGCAATGGACATGACTCAAATGGGATCCTGGACAGGTGCATTTTCCACTGCCCTTACCTGTGCTCCAGTTGCATCCTAGTCTTCACTAACCAGATAGGATTGGTCAAAGTGGCGGATGTGATGCCTGCAGGAAGCAGATGAAGAAAAGTCAAAGGGACCAACATAAAACATTGATTATAAAATTCCTTAAGACCTGAACATTATTTCAAAGGGTCCTCCCAGGTGAAAAGGTTGAGAAAGGCTGATGTATACTGAAGTATATACTGTGTATACTGTATATACAGATCATTCACTAAGCTTAAGGCATTTAATGATTAGTGGCAATCCTTATTTGTATGCATGGGATATTAATTTACCTGCACATGCTGCTGAAATCATGTGAACTTTCTTGGACTCTGGCATAAGCACCGTGTTGAGTCTCTCCTTAGCTCCCGAATATGCAGCAAAATAAATGGCCCTATAAGTAGAAAGGGGAAATTGCATCTCAAAAAACAAGCAAGGTTGAATTTGGATGACAAACCAAGAAAAAAAAATACAAAGGCCATGGGCTTTTTTAAAGTCCACTGATGCCATGCATCAAAAGGGCCTGAACTCTCTGACGATATATAGGTGTTTACAATGAGAAGCTCTGTAAAGTTATGCTTGGATCATTAGATATAACCACCTGTTCCATCAAACCAACCTACCTGGAAGGAGCAACTCCAATAAGATTAGGTCCCAGGCCTCGAAACAGGGAGCGAACACCTTCCTTCTCTAGAATGATTCTGTTTAGAAAGAAGTAAACGAGCACATTACTTTCTGTCCTGTCTTTCAAAGTTGAGGGAAGTTGGAAATTTCTGAAAACATCAGCAAGGCTTCCCATGTGTAACAGATCTGTTCTCCCACATTGTTCACCTTAGCAGTTCAAGAAAGCCAATCCTGGGGAGTCCTGGGCGGACAAATGTTCCATTCACTCCTTGCAACTGTACTGCAGGTAGGCAAACAGGTCTTGGGGCTAAGGTGGAGGACTGTAGGCGGGTCTTCACCACTTCCAATGGGCAAGTCAAAATGGCTCCTGCTGTTCCACCTAATCTGTGGGAGTACAGAAAAGACATGCATAATCAACACGTTTCACCAACCAAGGGTGAGAGACAGTCTTTAGCGTAATACTGTATTACCACCACCACCACCCCAAATTGTCAAAATGGGCTGGGGCTTTTGATTGAGCATATATTTAGGGACAAAAATATATGTGCTCTCTGTTATGTCCAGTAGAAAATTTAGTCATTTGTTGTTTGGTATATTAACCAAAAGAATAATAAACTTCTGTTAGCAAAGATAATTTGAGATGAAGGTAAGAAAAAGCATCAAGAATCCCTCATTTTATTCTGATTGCAAGCTCAATTAATGCATCTATATTTAAAGCCTCTTATTCTTTGAAGAGATCAGACCAGAAGAGATCAGACATTTCAGTCAAGAACGATAATCAAAAGAAAACTGATTGGGATAGTAGGAATATGTGTGATTATGTCCACCAGGACAGACATAGCAGCTTTCACCATTTTCATCTCTCTCCTAAATTTTTTTCTTCTCTGTGGACTACTCTGCCATATTAATATGCGTCAGCTTCCAGATTTGCAGTTGATTAACATGCTGACGTCTTGGCTCCATGGTTCCAAGCAGATGCCAAAGGGGTGGGGGGGAAGACCCAAACTCGTGAACTTTGCTTCTAGAAATTGCTCAACAAGCTTTATTTTGCTGCTTGCATGTCTTGCCACAGCTTGCAGGATTTCTGCTACTGTGCACTTTGGAAACTGTTCTTTACCCCAGTAAATAATCAGTAGTAGTCCAATAAATAATCTTTTTGTTCAATCTTTGGCCATATGTACTATGAAATTGACTATGTTCAGGCAATAATGCAGCTTTTGCTCTCTTATATGTGTATAAATATGTATATCCCAACTTTAACTTCAATATGGTATACAGAATGCTTTTTCCTCTTAATTTTTGCACAACAATAACAACCCTGTGATATAGGTTGGAGTAAACAAGAGACTGGCCCAAAATCACCCAACTGTGTTTCATGCCCAAAGTATAACTAGAACTCACAATCTCACAGTTTCTAGTCCAGCTTCTTAATCATAACACTCAACTTCATCTTGTGATTTGCTAAGAAAAAGCCTTGCTGACTAGCAATTGGATAGGTTTACATTCATCTGCTTGTGTTTATATATATAAAAAAATCAGGTTTAGAAATTACTTTTTGGTGCCTGGTTGTACAACTCTTTTTCTACTTCACTATAATTTGGGCTTCTATAATTGCTGGATATATCCTTAACACTCTAAGACAAAACTTGCTAATTCCAATATCTCTGGCAATATGGGGACTCTTGCTGACTCTCTAATCTTCCCCTCTATAGTCATCTGCCCCCATACTAGCAGAAGAATGGCAGGAAGAAGGAATAGCAGTAATAGGAGCAGCCTCCATTAAGCCGGCCTCTGCAAGCTGGCTCCAGAAAGAAAAGGAAATGGCAAGAAAATGTAGTTGCATGGAATAAAATCTGGACTACACATTTTCTCACCATTCCTTTAGTGAGCAAGGAATGAGTGGCCAACCATGGAACCAAAAGTAACAACACTGATGTGGTCAAAGAGGTAAAATAGGCTATTGGACTGAAGGATATTGAATCTAAGCAAAGCCTTTTCAGGAGGGACAGAATGCATGTAGGTGAGATGAGGGTATAATATCCAAGAAGGGAAAATCTCACTGAAGGAGGCAAAAGGCAAGAGAGAAAGCATGTCCTTCATAAAATGAGAAAGGAAAGCCTGCAGTCATGAGATGGCAAATTTCCGTATTTTTCAGAGTATAGGATGCACTGGAATATAGGACGCACCTAGATTTTAGAGGAGGAAAACAAGGAAAAAATGATTCTGAACCAAATGGTGTAGTAATATATTATTTAATAAAATACCAGTGTAGCAGAATACTTTTTACAACCATGTACACTTTTTACAAACTTCAAACTTGACAGCTTAAGACTTGTGGACTTCAACTCCCAGAATTCCTCCTCCAGTCATGCTAGCTCAGGAATGGGAGTTGAAGTCCACAAGTCTTAAACTTGCCAAGTTTGAAGACCCTTGCACCCCTAACCCCTAAACCAGGGCTCTTCAAACTTGGCAAGTTTAAAACTAATGGACTTCAACTCTCAGAATTCCTCTTCCAGTCATCCTTGCTCAGGAATGGGAGTTGAAGTCCACCAGTCTTAAAGTTGCCAAGTTTGAAGACCTTTGCACCCCTAACCCCTAAACCAGGGCTCTTCAAACTTGACAAGTTGGTCTTCAAACCTGTCAGGCTGCTCGCTTTGGGGTGAGCGGCAGTGGCGGCTCCGGGCAGCAGCGGCGGCCAGCAACGTCGATGGCAGCAGGCGGTGGTGGGCGGCGGTGGGTAGTGGGCGGCGGCCAGCAACGGCTGGAACCGGCCGAAAATGCGACGCGCGGAGGCCAAAAACCTCCGAAGGGTGGGGGCTGGCGGGTGGGTAGGGCTACATTCGGTGTATAAGACGCACCCAAATTTTCACCCTCTTTTGGGGGGTAAAAAGGTGCGTCTTATACTCCGAAAAATACGGTAGTTATATTCTTTTTCTAATGTATCATCTGAGAACATGCATTTCCATAGGCAGAATGAAACAAGGAAGACAAAGGGGTTTAGGGCGAAAGGCTCAATAGTGGCATAATTCACCGGGACCGATTGCGATCTCTTATCATTTCATAAGTATGGAATCTAAAGAGACCCCAAGGGTCCTGCTTTGATCCAAGGATTTTAATGAGGATTCGATTCACAAGTTTGATATTGTACACATCTATATATATGTAACTAGCAACATGTGAACAAAGGAAAAAAACTGTAACCCATCCCATTATTTTCGGTTGAACAAAATGCTAATCTGTGTTTTAATTAATGTAGAAAATCAGAAATGGTGCCTTTTCTTTTGAATATAGCACCGTAAGACAAAAAAACTGCGGGCTGACTTCCAGGGTTATCAACAATGAATATTGCACAAGGCCGCAGTTTGGACAGAGATTGCGTCAAGTCCAAAAGGTAGCTCTAAGACAGACAACAGAAAAATCAACTTGAGATCCTGTGGAAAGATGGAGAATGGAGAGGAAAAAAATCATCCTGGGGAAACCTTTTTAAAATTTGTAATACAGGTAGTCAACGACTTACAACAGTTCATTTAGTGAGCATTCAAAGTTACAACAGCACTGAAAATAGTGACCATTTCTCACTTTTATGACCGTTGTAGCATCGCCATGGTTATATGATCAAAATTCAGACACTTGGCAACTGACTCCTATTTATGACGATTGCAGTACCCTAGGGTCATGTGATACTCTTTTGCAAACCTTCTGACAAGCAGCCAATGGGGAAGCCAAATTCAACTGTTAACAACTGTGTTACTAATTTAACAACTGCAATGATTCACTTAACAAATGTGGCAAGCAAGGTTGTAAAATGGGGCAAAATTCACTTAACAAATGTCTCACTTAGCAACAGAAATTTTAGGCCCAATTGTGGTCATAAGTTGAGGACTATCTTTAATGTAAATTGGTCACAGGCACCTAAATTAATCTTGACCAGGATAGCAGCACAATATGAACAATTCAGTGCCAAGTCCTACCTAGAGGAGCAGCTATTGTATATTAATTTACTACATCAAAACCATCAAGAAATCATATAAAGTAAGGGTTGGAAGAGACCTTAAAGTTCATCTAGTCCCACCCTGTCTAGTGCAGAAATCTGCTACTATGGAATCTACAATAGCATCTGATTAAATACTTCCAGGGAAGGAATTCTGCAGCACCTTAATACCTTTATTAGTCTATAAAGTTTCACAGCATTCTTTGTCCTTCTCCTCAGTATAATGGGAAGTTAAGTTGAGAAATTATAATTAACTATGCAGTACTGAAGTGTTGTTTTTTTTCAGATACCAGCCAGTGCAAAGCACAGCGAGCAGCAAGATACCAGGGCAGCTTTTCAATAAAAGTATAATCAACTACTAGTGGAGAAATAGACTCGTCCACACAATCTCTTTGCCATGCTTCCCTCTCCAGAGCTGTAGGAAATCATTTCAGCATAAACCATTCTTCCCCTACAATATGCTCTTAATATGCATTCACAGTAGAGCTCTATGGGTAGTTGCCGACTTGCCATCATTTGTTCAGCGACTGTCTGAAGTTACAATAGTGCTCAAAAAAGTGATTTATAATAGGTCCTTGCACTTACGACCATTGCAGCATTCAGGCACTTGGTAACCAACATATATTTACACTGGTTGCATGGTCCTGTGGTCATGTAATCACTGCTTGCAACCTTCCCATCCGGCTTCTGGCAAACAAAGTCAATGGGGGGAACTTGGATTTGCTTAATGACCACAGGATTTCTTTTAATGACTACAGCAAAAAATATCAAAATTGGATGTCACTCACTGAACAACCACCTCACTTAGTGACAGAAATTCCCATCCCAATTGTAGTCGTAAGTCAAGGACTACCTGAATTGCACAACACAAAGGAAAGTGATAGTAGTTCGCGTCCTGCCCAATGTCATCAGGCACAGGAAAAGCTGCCATTACAGTAATTGCCATGTAAAACATGTGTTGGGCTATGAAATGTTCCATCCAATTTCCCCAATATTTTGCCAAAGGATCAACCTAGATGACTGCAAAGAATGTGGGTTTTCTATGTCTCTTGGATATCACCTAGGTATTGTCAGGATTTGTGCAGCCCGAATGTAAAGTACCGTAAATGTGGCTGCAGAACTGGAATACAAGAAATAAAGTTTGATGTGTGTGTAAAAGGAACTCTAATGACTGCATGACTATAACTTTGTTGCTTGTATCCTTATTGATTGTTTCCTAGTATGATTTGATTGCTTATTTGTACCCTATGACTATCATTAAGTGTTGTACTTTATGATTCTTGACGAATGCATCTTGTCTTTTTATGTACATTGAGAGCATATGCACCAAGACAAATTCCTTGTGTGTCCAATCACACTTGGCCAATAAAGAATTCTATTCTATTCTAATTGTAAGGTAACAACCATGTCAGCTTTTCAGATCAGACTAGGAAACCAGTCATGCAGGCCAATATTATTTTCATTTGGAAAGAGGATAGAAACTGTAGTGCATGAGTATAGGCACCATGGTAACAGTTTCTATGGTACTAGACAGAGTAATTTCTATAGCAGAAAAATATTACAGTATTTGTATTTAGAGGATTCTTTGCTGAAAAATGCTGAAATACTGTTATTCGGATTCTTCCTATCCACACCTCCACTTTCCTCTGCTCAAATATCAAGGAGTTCTGTTTATGTTTGGTTTTCACTGATAAAACTTGGTAACTTATCTTCGGGGATCAAATCTTTTCAGTCCTCATGGGATTTTGTCCCCAAAATAGCAGAAATATTAGACCTTGGCAGACCATGGCCTACATTTGGCCTGTGGGGTGTGTGTGGCAGAAGCAGGTATCGTTGATGGGAGGGGCCAGCGGAACATCAGTAGTGGCAGCCCTTCATAACAGTCCCAGTTTCTCATGTGGTCCCTTGGGAAAATTAATTGCCAACCCCTGAGAAATATGGTGGGTCAGAAGAGTAGATTGGGGCAGTGGCTTGAAAACTGGAACAGCATGATTCACCGCTACAAACTTTCCAGCAATCATACTGGGAACCCATGTTGCCTAAAATGGCAATTAATATTCCCTCTACCAAGCCATGTGGGAGCTTTAACTCCCAGAATTCTGGGAATAGATTCCACAAACTTAAAGTTGTTTAAGTTGAAAAACACTGGGCTAGAGGGAACAATAATAGCATTTTTCTAATATTCAGGCATAGATGCAATTTCCACACATATATTAAACATGTCAGATAGCCTCTCCATCCACAAACTACCTCACATTTATTTTTAACATTTCTCCAAATATGCATCTACTCCTCTTTTTCAGCATTTTTACAGCATTCACAACTCACTTTTCATTGTTTATTGCTCTAAGCCAAGGGTAGGCAAAGTTGGCTCTTCTATGACTCATGGACTTCAACTTCCAGAATTCCTGAGCTAGCATGATTGGCTCAGAAATTCTGGGAGTTGAAGTCCACGAGTCATAGAAGAGCCAACTTTGCCTACCTCTGCTCTAAGCAATGCTGCAAAACAAAAGGAAATAATTCAAAGCTTTATCCTCCAACCAGTTGCATTGACCTGAAACCCATCCTTCTTTCTGGTTTCTGTGCCTGGTACTTTTGTGCCTGGTACCCCTGTGCCTTGGAAGACATTAGCATTTTGGAGCATTGATGTGCTCTCCTTGAGCTTTTGAGCTTCAGGGAAATTCCCAGCATTTCTAAATCTCTAAATAAAAACACAACAGTTCTGAAGAACAGCCAGAGCTACACATGACTGCTTTCAGGAAGCTAATCGAACTGTCCATCGGCAAAGAATAGGTTAACGGGGGAGTCACAGGAAGGCACAGGGGAGGTGTGCACTGACTTCATAGCCAATCTCGTCTAGACCTTAATCACACCCACATCACTGGTGTAGTTTTAAACTTTCTCTAAGTTGGCCAAAATAAAATTATCTTTTATTGATTTCAATAGTAGTGGAGAAGGGGTGAGTACTTGAAAAGCTGCCCACGTGTTCACAGTATATCCGAGTTTCTTTAGGAGAGCAGGATGAAAAAGGAGACCTCTGGCTAAAAAAAAAACTTATGGAAGATTTCCTACCAGTAACATTCATCCTGACTCTGCCACTTGAGTAGGGGAGAACGAAATTTCTGGGAGTCTTTCAGAGTCGCTGCCAGCTCATTTTAACTCTCATCTCCCCAACAGAGAAGCTGGTGTGCAACAAATCCTTAACTCAGTTATAACGAAAGCTGAGCAGCAATGCAGATAAGAAAGCAACTGATCCTGAGCCTACTTGCACACTGTCCAAGGAAAGAGACCTCTAGCGTAAGTTAGTGCAACTTTCTCGCCGTTACTAAAATGCATACGTCACTGGTTCACAGGGGTACACAGCCCAGCCGATTTTTAGCAATATTTAACAGTGGTATTCAGAACCCCCGCCATGCTTATTAAGAGATGGCCAGGACTACGAGGGTCCCCAAGCTGGCAAGCACGTGCTTTGGCCTCGCCCGAACACGCTGCTCCTGCCAGCCCAGCCGCCTGGGCTTTGCTGCAAGCCAATGCCGCTGGGCCAAGAGGTGGCGCTTCGCAGCCCCGCGCGCAGGATCCCTGCGACGGGTCGTGCTCAGACGCTAATAGGCTTACTCACCCGCCTGCCACGAGATGCAGAGCCGTGCTGTGGCGGGCCATCCCTCTTGACTCGCGCCAATGTGTCCGGCTGGGCTCCCGCCGAAGGCTCATTCCGTCCACCCCTCTCTTCGGCACGGCTGGTGGAGCCTGGATTCCAATGCAGGCTTTTTTTTTCTGCGCTCCACAAGGCCCGGCTCCTTTTTGGGGGGCCACTTGCAGCCTGCGGGAGTCCCCGTCCGATACTGCCGGTAACGCAGAATTTCTCGCGCGTTGGCCAGTAGGGCGGGCCGAGGGAGTGTCACAAGTCCCGCCTTACTCCGGCTGACGCAGGACCGGCGCCTCCTTCTCTGAGCAAATCGAAGCTCTCGGCGAGCTTTCAACTGCTTGGCTCCACTTCCTCTGGGCAGCTTCTTCTATATTGAATCAGGATAGAGCTGGAAGGGACCTTGGAGGTCTTCTAGTCCAGCCCCCTGCTCAAGCTGGAGACCCTGCCTACACCATTTCAGACAAATGGCTGCCCAGTCTCTTCTTAAAAACTTCCAGTGATGAAGCACCCACAACTTCTCAAGGCAAATAGTTTCACTGGTTAATTGTCCTCACTGTCAGGAAGTTTAATTCTAGGTTGCTGCTTTCTTGATTAGCTTCCATTCATTCTTGTCCTGCCCTCTGGTGCTTTGGAAAATAAATTGACCCCCTCTTCTTTGTGGCAGCCTCTCAGGGTCCCACTAGCCACAGTAACGGTGAAGGCACTAGGGGGAGGAGGGCCGCGATTCAGGCCTGCTTGGAATGCCACCAATGGGCAGAATTGCTTTTTTCCCGCCAGATGTTTCGAGGCAAATAAAGTGGAAGTTGTCGGTGCTTAGTTGCACCTTCCTCACATAATCAAAAAATGCTATTGCATCGTTTATTTATTTCGTATGGCGTAGCCAAATGCAACGTATTTTGGGGTGCAATATACATTAGCCTCGTCGTGGTGCATTCTGGCTGCTGGATCTCACACAAGGATTTCCCAGCAAGACGAAGCAGCATGAATATCGAACATAAAAAATGGCTCCTCTGCTACAGCAAGACTTTGCCGCTAAGGATAGGAGGGGGTAGGTCGAGGTGGCCCGTCTCCCTTTCACCCTTCACCCCCCCCCCCGGTTAAATGGTACGGTCCGGCTGCCGCTGGTTCGGCCGAAGAAACTATTTGAAGCTGGCTCTTTTGTGCGTGATTGGCAGCTGTCGTCCATAGACCGCAGCTCCGCCTCTTGATTGCAACATACGTTTGCTCAAACTGCTTTACGGCGGTTGAACTCAAGCTAGTGGGATTTGTTTTTTATGCTGCTGAGCTGAAATATACCGGTAGTACAGAAGGGATTTTAACAGGACTGGTCTCTTACCTGTTTGACGTAAAGGGGACAAGCGGAGAGAACCAAAGTATCAGGATATATATTTAATGTAAAATCGGTGAAGATGGTTTGAGGGATAGTCTAGGATTTTCATTTGTTTTGGAGAAGAGAAGTCAGGAGTTTTTAATACAATGTTTTATATTATAGTTTATATATTGCGGTTTTAATATAAAGTCAATTTTATGGTTGGGAGGCAAGGAGAGGAGTAAGATTTCAATTGGGTTTGAGGTAGAATTTCGGGAGGATAGTACCCTATAGTTTTGCTATTGAACATTTATTGTTTGATGCATGTGTCCACTGCAAAATGTGAACATGTTCTCCCAAAATTTGTAAACAGGAGTTAGAAAGCCTAAGTGAAGACCTTTAATGGACTCAATTATTTATGAAAGACAGACCATCTCTGGTGCATTTTCAAAGTACTTCCCAAAATAGGGAGCTGCCTAGCTGAAGTGATGTTAACAGTTCAAAGTAGTAATTGCTATTTATCTGCATCAGTTTTATATCCACAGTTTGTACCATAAAGGCTGAGTTTATTACATTCATTATTCAACTGTTAAAGAGGATAACTCTTAATACAAAAATACACATTTAATGAAGTTTACAATATTAACTTTAAAATGTCTGCAGAGACTGGTTAATGAGGCTGAGCCTCCCTTCCCAAGACTTGTGGGCTAACTTTAGGCCTAAATAACTGGGCTGAGGGTGAGAGTGGTTGTTTTCTGGATTAAAGCTGAGTTTATAAGCAGTATCACATACATGGAAAACTACATACCTGATCTGGGAAGCAGCTCCCCATTCTCCTACCATGCAGAGAGTTTGGAAGTGACTCCTTACCAAGAGCTAAAAGCTCGTTACTCTGCAACCACTCAAAAAAAGTCCCTTTCCTCCTTTTCTTTGGTTCCTCCTCTCTGCTTTCGAAAAATCAAAATTGCAAGAAGTAGGAAGGAGATATACTGTAAGTTAGGTCAGATGTCTTCTCCATGCAGATGGCTTGCAACAAAACACCCCCAAGTTGTGTATTGTACCATAAGGAAACTGCCCCTTCTAGCAGGCATTCAAAGGGGGGGAGGGGGTGCAGTTAAGGGGCCAGTTCCAAATGATAGCAAAATATTTTGCACCTAAATTGCTTAAGCAAAATGTGATGTTACTATTTTGGAATTGCACCTACCAGTATATGTTCTGAAACACTTGAAATGTTGAGCAAATCTAAACTTGCTTAATAATTGATGCTTAAAATAAAAAGGACATAAAATTGTGTCTGTGACTGGGTGCCTTTCTTTAGAACCAGATAGACATGTTAAAACATTGACTTAGTGGCTTTCTAGGGGAATGTCCAAAATAATGACAAATCACCTCTGTTTTCTCAAAAAGCATGACAATTGTGAGAAAGTTAGACTTTTGCTCTGATGATTATAATACAATTCTTGAGATGTGAAGAAAAGGGATGCAAATAGAAAATCAGAAGAAATATGATTGTAATTAATTGTGTCGCACATATTGTATTTTGAATGCTATTCTGTCCTATACATATTGTAGGACAGAATAGCATTCAAAATGCAATTGCCATTTTACCATTTGATACTGAAGCTCTTGGTGTGAAAATTTATATTTCCACATACTGTATATTATTCATATTAAAGTTTTGTGACATTGCAGTTTAGAATATAAGGTGGGTCGCAACAAGGCAATATGAAATTTCTCTCATCTCTTTCAATCGAAAGGATCCATTATGTATTTGAAGGACTAAGAACTACAATATTTTAAATCACAATAATGGCTGTCAATTTTCAATTATATTTTGAAACACAGGTCATAATTTGTTCATGGATATCTCAATATGTTTAATAAAATAATTGTGAAGGTGTGAAAAACAAATGACATTATACTAAAAGTAGATTATCAACTAAGGTATAAACTTGCCAGGAGAAAAAAAATGTTTATTGCACAAAGAAAAAAAATCTGTTGATTTGTTTCAAACCTTTTATGGAATACGTTAAGGGTTTTTTTTATGGAAAAGGTTTACCTCACATACATTTTTGGAAAACAAATGAAGAAGCCAAGACTCCCACAGTGGAAAATGGTGAGGTTTTGCCTGAGGTTAAAAAAAATAATATAACTAAAAATATGGATAGGCTGAAACATGTCTCTAGTCCTTTGATGCAGTAATTTTAGCATGTGTTTGTGTTAAAAAGGCTGAGATGTAAAACTGAAGAGAAAGGGGTCCAACTGTTTAATCATTTCAGTGAAAGTAATATTTCAGTTGCTAATCTCATCAATGCTGACTGTTTTCTTCTGTTTTCTTCTTGTGTGCCTGGAACATCAGGTCCAGAAGAAAGACTCTTATTATCAAAAACAATATGTGATCATAGAACTCTAATCCAATGGCACGAAAATATTTTTTTATAAATTTAATATTCACTTGGCATGCTTCCATATATTTATTTTTACAAAGTGAAAAAATCCTTCAAATTTTGAAGCAAGCATTCTGTAATGAAAAATAGTTACCATATGTTCAAATAACAAGTAAGGTACTATTGGGTATGACAGCAGTTTAATTATACGAGTATATTAAATGAATGTAAAAGGAACAGCTGAATGTCTATTTGTATAAGCCTTTCTCAGCCTTTGAAGGTCACCCATGTCAAGAAACAGATCGCAGAGATCTCTGGGCTGCTGCTTTAGGTTATATTGGAATTTCTTCTATGATCTGGACATTGTGGCCCACAAATCTGTGGATGAAAGCTTAATATAACAAATGCATGGCAAATTTTACTACTCTAATATTTCTGTGGCTACTTACCTTTCCATTTCCTCTTGATGCTCGTGTTAAAGAGTGAAGGGAAGAAAACAGGCTTGGAAAACATATAAGAAAAGAAGAAGGATTCAGAATTTTAAATGTAAAATTGAAATAAGTTTTTCTCTTAGGATTATTAGATTAAAAACTTGGGAAAAAGGAAGTTTGTTGTTATATACATTGACCACTGAGAGAATCCCTATCTGCGCAAAAATGGAAAGACATGTCAATTCCCACAATGGAAGAATGGATAAAAAAAGGGATGGAGTTGGCAGAAGTGGCTAAATTAACTGCTTTAATTAAACAAAAGATCATATCCAGTTTGTTTCCACTTGGAAACTGCTTCTGAACTTTATGCTTTAACAAAAAAAACCTTTGATTTTAGATTTTGATTATTAGATTGCGTTATAGAAATGGCTAATACTAAATATGGAAAGCAAAAAGTTGTGACTGCAGTTGTATTTTCTATTCTCTTGCACTGGAAAAAATGGGAAGACATTGGGGTTTTTTTAACCTTTCACTTTTCTCTATTCCCTTATGATCTTTTTAAAAATTTGTATTTTATGTTATAATAAACTTTAATAAAATTCTAAAAAAAGAAAAAGAAAAAAGGCATGAAAAATGGCGTGGACCTATCCATCCATCCATCCATAAAGTTATCAGGAGTCCAATGTGAAGATGTTCTGTTTATGATATACTTTTAGTTCACAACCTACTACTGTAACTGAGCCCAGAATTAGTCCTATGTCTTGGTGGTAATTAAATGGGTCACCATATGATCACACCAGATTTTATGACGTTTTTTGTAGCGGTCATTAAGCAAACCCATTTTCTTTAATGTTTTTTTTTTGCTGAAAACTGGAAGTAAACGCTGGAAACTGGCAAAAAATGCCAAAAAAATTGTTGTCATGTGATTGTGGGACATTGTAACAGTTGTAAATTCCAGCCAGTTGGCAAGTATCCAAAATATGGTCACATGATTGGTGGGCTGTGGCCATCAGAACTCTGGGACCAGGTTGTAAGTAGCTTTGAGGTGGCTCCATGGTAACTCTGAATAGTCACTAAGTGAGGATTACTTGTAATTAGTCTTTATAATATGCCCTACCTAAAGCCTATATGTATATGAAATTTCATCAGAATGCATAAAAGACATTAATATTTTATTAAAATAAAAAAATGGTAGGGCAAATCTGACATTCTCAAGGCATGTAGTATAAAGCAGCTTAAGATAACTAGCTGATTAACAGCTGTATCATTATCAAGGCTGTAATGAGGTTGGACTGCTGGGCACTTCAATGGATTTAGGCAACCAGAACTCTGATGGGTTAATTGTAAGCAAACGACACCAGTTATGACAATAAATCCTTTTCAAATGTTCACGTGCAAAGCAGGTAGAACAATGCAAGCCTGCAGGAAACTAGGGAAAGAATGAGGGTCCAGGGGTTTTCTGGGGGTTCCTAAAGGCACAAGTCTTTATGAGATCTTTACCATTGGAAGGCTTTAGCAAATGTTCTTCATTGGTTTCAGTAGGTCAATACAGATACTCCTTGACTTACAATCATTCATTTAGTGACTGAAGTTACAACGGAACTGAAAAAAGTGATCACGTGTAGCTCAGGGTTGAAATGAGGACCCCTCATTTCAACCCTGAGCTACAAACATTCTCCTTTATTGGGATCACCTTTTGCGATCTTCTGACAAGCAAAGCCAATGGGGAAGCCAGATTCACTTAATAATCGTGTTACTAACTTAACAACTGCAGTGAATCACTTAACTCTGGCATGAAAAATCACAAAATGAGGCAAATTCACTTAACTGACTTACTTAATAACACACATTTTGGGGTCAATTGGGGGTGTGAGTTGAGGTAAGGGCTACTGGGAATAAATAGCAGGAACAGAGGAGGTCTTAAAGGGGCCAAGGTCAACCTTACTGGGCCAAGAGCAGATCACAACTGCCAGAGGGAGGGTGCAGAGATTAAAGGAACATCATAGAAGGGGATTTTCCATGGGATCAAGAGAATCTTCCAGTGGACAAGACTAGTGTTTTCATAATTTAGACCACTTTTTGATCATAAGTAGTATAAGATTAAAATGCAGAATATCACTCATGATAAACAGGAAGAAAGGTATAATCCACAAGAAAATAATACTAATTTAAAATTGCAGAAGAGAGACGATAATCCCTTCTCTGTTTATCCCTTGCTGTTTCTCCTCTTATACAATAAAGGATAGGCCATGCAATTCCGGTCAAATTGTGCTACTCCTCAAGTTTTCTTCTTTTTGAATCCTACAGATAGAGTTATTGCTTAAAGAACTGCAAAATAAGGCACTCTTTGTAAAACTGTTAACAAAAAGATTTTTCCACCTGCATTAGAACTAAACAGCCTTTTATTAGACTGCACCACAATGTGTTATTTGTTTAAAATGTTTATATATTTTATTTTATATATTTTTCTGCAATTCAGTAAGATGCTCTTAAATATGTTCCACTGAGACGAAGGATATGTCTGCCACTTGGGGTAGTTTTCATTTTCCAGAAGTGATTATTCTGGTTAGAGTTAGGGACTTATTAGGGTTAGGGTCTGGTAGAAAGTGGTATGTGGCATTCTGGGTCACTAATATTCATCTCCATAATGGATGTAGATGAAAACTCACTGTGGTGTGGGAGGAAGCGAACCGGCAGTGAGGTAAGTTAGAACCCACCGGATAACCACCCTTTCTTTTCTACCCCTCTTCCCCCTCCCACTTCTCCCAATTTAAATCCTACCTCAGCCTGTCCATTCCTATGCAGCTTACTTACAGCTTATGCCTGTTAATAATAAAATGTGTTAGTTGGAAAGTGGTACCATAGACTAACACAGCTCTCCTCCTATAATATCTGTTTCATAAAGTAATTGATCCTTTATGGGAGCTCATAAAAACAGCATTAGAAATGCCATTCAGCTGAAATAACAAAACCACGAAGTTATACAAGATATTTCTCTATTCTGTTGCAGCTTTGGAGAGGCTCAACGCTAGGGCTCAATAGGTATATCTGTTGGGGCACCTCAAACATCTAACCCTAACCCTAACCCTCTCATCCCAGTTCCCATGTGCAACGCTTGAGAATCTGTTGGATTGAGCTATATAAGAGTTGCATTGCTGCCTTCTTCTGGACCTGTTTTTTGTATTAAAAAGTTCCCTGTGACAATCTCACAAGAGTGGAACCACCCTGGTGTGAACTCAGCTTTTCACTTAATTAGGAAGGAGCTTGCAGATTATTGTCTCCTAAATCTTTATCTGTCTGGGAAGTGACCATAACATTTAAGCTGCTTGAAAAATGATTTCTGAGACCTATGTTGGAGGCCTTATTAAGTTTGCAGGTACAAGGAACAGGCTTGTCTTAAGCCCAATCAGGGTGGTAGTGGGTTCTAAAATCCATTGCTACCAGTTGGTGTGTGCACTTGCGCGTGCGTGCAATGCTTCTGCGCATGCGCAGAAGTGTCATGGGTGGGCGGAGCCTCCCGCCGCCGCCGCTTTTTACAGAACCGGGCCACCCACAGCTGGTGACCTTATGGTTCAGGATGTGTAGGACCTAGGACATCAGTCACCAACTGGTGGTCTGTGGACCACTGGTGGTCTGTGAGAAAATTTTGGTGGTCCGCAGAAAAATTATTTGCATTTTTTATATTGCACTAAACCAGGGGTCCTCAAACTATGGCCTGGATATGTGCAATGAACACTTGTGTTGCTGCAGAGAGTCTCCCCCTTCAGGGTCTTTTTGTACAGGGCAGAGGGGGGGGCAGAAATTCTGACTTGGGGTCTGCTTCGGCCTCCTGGTGCGGGGCTTTGGGTGAAGGCTGAAGGGAAGTGCCACTGGTGGGGAAGAGCCGGAGGGCCTTGTTCCAGTGGGACTGCATCATGGCCTGGAACTGGCTGACCATCTCAGCTCGCTGAGCCTCCAGGCGCCTATACCTGGCCTTGCACTCCCACAGGTCTTCCCTCTGCTTGGAAAGCCTATGCTCATAGTCCTCAGTGAGATGCTTCTGCTGAGCCTCCTTCTGAGATCCAATTTGAACTGAGCCAACTGTTTTGCCAACTCTTTCTCATGGTGGCTGCTTAGCTCCAACAACTGCTTCCTGTTGGGGCCCTAAGGAGCCCAGGCGGGGAGGCGAGGAGGGGCGGGGAGGGAAAGGGCGAGTAGAGGCCGGCGAGGCACCCCTCGATGTGAGTGACATTGAGTTGGCCATGCCCACCCAGTCACATGACCACCTACCCATGCCCACCCAGCCATTAGGCAGATCATATTAGTGGTCCGCGGGATTTAAAATTATGAATTTAGTGGTCCCTGAGGTCCAAAAGGTTGGTGACCCCTGACCATTAGGCCACTTGAATAAACTGTTGTTGTGTACTTTTCAGCAAAAAGTTTAGGCTTCTGTAGAAGGTTAGTCAACAGCTCAGCATCTTGACTATGGTATCTTGACTATGAATAGTTGATGTAAAGGGATTTGTAGTTTTAACAAATCTAGAAGAATCTAATTTGGGGAAAGCTGAGGTAAGCTGCTACTTGAGAAAATAATTATTATGAACAGATGAAAGGTAAACCATCATATTTTTTATAAATACTTATTCAACTTATCCTTTTCTAATACTAATATTCATATTCATGAAGAGAATAATTCTATGCAATAGGATGGGGAATTAGTGACTTTTGAGACATGACTTAAACTTTCATAAATATTCTTGTAATTTAAATATTCCATCCCCTGTGAAAATTAGCTTGGTATATGTAGTGTTAAGCATGGGTAGTAGTTACAGTACATCAGTGTTAAAAACCAGTCCTATTTGTGGCACTATAAAAAAGTTCCTAACATCCGATAAGAAAAAAAGATGGGAAAATACAATTCTTTCACCCATTTATTTTAAAACAGCAATTCCTTCCAGAGCCTATACCAGAGCCAAAAGAAAGTGAGCTGACCTTGCACTTGTATATTTTCTTGCACAGCTTTAATTCTGAATGCATTGGAAGAACTTACTGAAACATAGGCGGATAAAATATCCACTACAGTCAAAGCTGCGACATGGGTGTCCGGCAGTTACCTTCACTGCAAAATCATCATTCCATTTCTAAGCCGGTTTACTCGGGGTTAAACAAAGCTGAAATCGTAATCTGACCAAGAAATGCTATTGGACTCCATTGGTTTTTGTTTGTTTTTCTAGTTCTGCATCAAAACCAAATCTTCTCCTGACATCAATATTCCCAACGTGGTTGGCTTTGCGTGGCAAAAGCGCCGGAGTCGGCGTTGATTCCCCATTGCAGTTAGTGAGGCGCTGGCCCTTTAAGGACTGGCTCCGCCTCCTTCCTTCTTTTTGCGAATGTTGTAGGAACGAAGCAGACACGGGGACGTGCAGGTACGTATTGCATTGGATAGAGGAAGGGGAGCGGGAGATTCCCTGTACGTACCCCAGGTTGTTCGCCGACCCGATCCGGCTCACTAGGGGGAGGAGGGGGAGATCCTTCGCAAGGGCTCTCTATATACGGCTGCTGGGAAATGCGAGCTCTGAAGTAGAGAGGAGCAAGGCCTTGGAAGCCTGGCGAGCTGGTTGGTTTCAGCCCCAAACCTTTTCCAGCGGCGGAGACTGGCTATTCAGTCGAGGAGGTTCCTGAAATCAAGTCCGGCATGCGCTCTCGCTTTCGGGTTTTTTTT
Organism: Diadophis punctatus similis; assembly: GCA_023053685.1. Taxonomy (NCBI): domain Eukaryota; kingdom Metazoa; phylum Chordata; class Lepidosauria; order Squamata; family Dipsadidae; genus Diadophis; species Diadophis punctatus. Next base: position 98,742,004 of record JALIGW010000002.1, read on the forward strand.
CAGTGCCGCCTGTTAGGATAGCATAGAAAGCCTCTTGGTGTCTCAATTGACACCGTCCTGGGTAAGCTCCAGAACTTGGCTTTCAGTCTAACTCGCATCTCGGGTTTTATGAAGTGATCAAGATGCGTGTATGCAGTACTGCATGCCCCTGGTGATGGTTCAGTGGCGGCTAGGTAACTGTAGCCCACTGGAGAGCATCGGGGCTTAACAGAGGAGAACGAAGCTTAGATTTTGCCATTGATTGAACGTATGCTGGAAAGGGAATGCTCTCTAAGGACGGGCTTTCTGGGTTACGCGTGAGATGTGTTTGTTATAGTCACTTAATTCATTTGTGGGTGTCTACTAAAATGTAGTTTGGAGTGGCTTGTAATTGTAGAGCTTTAAGCCGAGAGTTGTGCAACATGCTAAACCAAATGCTAATCATCATAATTTGCCTTAGCATGTTGTATGAACACAGGCATTGTGCTTTGACAGCCATAGTGTGTGCTTTTCTGGTTTATATTAATTCCAGTAAACTCCAGTAAACAGTAATAATGTCAGTGTAAGTGGTGTTTGAGTACCATGCTAACAATAATAGTTGGGTCTAAGGTCCAGCATTTGTGGTTACTGGGGGGAGGGGTTGGGATGAGGGCTTGGATTAATCAGCCTGACATTGTGATTTTGTATTACATGATGAGCAGCACCATGTCTTGTGCTGGCCATAGATTAGACATCTGCTCACTAACCTAATACCTGATTTGGCAAGGTAACAAACCATAGTTCATTGATTGTCATTTTGGGCAGTAATGGTTGGTTAGATGACACTTCCTGGATTTTCCTTTGTCGTTAAGTAATGTCAACATTAATCACTATAAAACTACATATTATATTATTTTATGTAAACAGGTAAGCACACATATAAAGTAAGTAAATATATTGGTAAATCTGGATATGACTTAGATAGGTTTTAGGAATGGTGCTCCAAAATTCATTACTACTAGCAGGGAAATTGACATCTCTGTTCCATCTGCTGCAGCAATTGCATTCCATGATCCTTTTCCAAGTTGCCCGACCAGGTAATCTAATCATGCAGACAATTTTATATATACTGTAAATAAAATATAATCTGTGCAACTGTTCATTCTTTGGACAGGTGAGGGTCGTGTGGGTGTCACGTTCTCCACCATCTACCATGGCAATGAGGGAGTTGGTGGAGCCAGAGTGTGGGGGCTCTAATCCTCTGATGAAGCTGGCTAGCCACTTCACTCAGGACAAGGGCCTGCAACAGGAAGGACTCCAGGGCTCCCTAGTGTGGCCTCCCACTGGTCCATTAGCAGATGTGGTAAGTTTAACACACTTAGTCTGTTTAGGGTGCTATTGTTCTGTCTTGCAATAGGTATAAAGCTGATTTAGGATATTAGGGGCCCTGAAACTAATTCAACTTCTGGTGATGGTACAAAGCAATCAGTATGTTGAATCATGTTTCATTTCTGGACTTTCTGCTAATCACTTTGTCTGTTGTCTCTATTGCTTTGCATTTTCCTCAGTTTTGTCCAGAATATTTTTTCCTATTGCATCTATTGCATCAAAGAGTATGAATTTCACCTTTTTATTTATTTTTTATTTTTTATGTATTTATTTTTGTCAAGTACATGTTGGTAATATACATAGATATAACATTGTTTATATACATAAGATGGGTACTGATAAGAAGGAACATTAGAACAGGGACGGTAGGCACGCTTGTGCACTTATGCACGCCCCTTACTGACCTCTTAGGAATCCGGTGAGGTCAACAGTGGAAAGTCAAAGGGTAAAGTTTTGGGGGTTTGGTGACGAAACCACAATGTCAGGTAGTGAGTTCCAGGCATTTATCACTCTGTTGCTAAATCATGACTTATTAGTTGGCTCTTAGGGTTCACTGTACCTTTAGAAACTGTCTCTGAATCCATAGGTTGAAGATATCTTTTTTTGTTTTGTTTTTTTCATTCTTTGTCACAGTCATAATATACTGCCATTTAATTAGGAATTTTAGATATAAAATGCTTTTATGTTTGAGTTTGTAATTGCACTAAACTGTAACTTGTGTAGTTTAGCACAGTGAGTTAACTCAGCCATTTTGGCTTATTCAACAAATTATCATTAAAAGAATGTGATTTAATACAATATATTAATACAATATATTAAAGCTGTGAATCACATCGTGGAATAGTGTGGCTTGGAATGGTTTTAGGTTTCTTATAGGGTAGTTATCACTACATACTTAGGGTCAGTAGACTTTCCAAAAATATTTTTTTTCACAGTGGCAGTTTCAAGATCTGGTTAAAAATTGATCTGGAAAAATTGTTCCTGCTTCAGATCTCATATTTGCCACAGATATGTTATGTAGGCACATTATTATTCAGGACAAGCTAGGTTCACATCCATAGTGCATGGATGGAACTGAAAAATGGCAATGAGTATTGCCAATAACCTGAATGTCCCACATTTTAGTCCTGCAGGGACTAAATCCTTCCTTGAGGATGCATGGAGAGATTGGAACCACAGTTATATCTTCTTTTCTCATTTACAGTTCCATCTGCTTTAAAATTGATCATTCTCATTGTCTAAAGAGTTGTACAAGACCGAAGAGAGATGGAACCTCAGAGGGGGGAGGAAGCTCAAAACAATTAACCACATCTCTTCTGTTTTCTAGGTGCCCAAACCTCTTGGAAGAGCCACTGAAAATGATGTAAGTCTTCCCATATGTCTTGTTTCTATCTTCCTTGCCATCCCTGACTTGTTCTATGACTTTATTTTCATCCTCTAACGTACATTTGCCCATGCAAATTCCTGTATCGTTTTCTCTGACAGCTGGTGGCAGAGTTCCTTCAAGAGCAGAATGGCCCCATGCTCTCCCACGGCCCACAAACATTCAAGATGGATGATCTGTTGGCTGAGATGCAGGAAATTGAACAATCTAATTTCCGACAGGCCCCACAGAGAGGTAAGTGTGAACAGGGAAGAGCCAAACATCACCTGGGGAAAGGCGAGTAGGTACAGGCTCTGGTCTTTTGTTTCTAAAAAGAGATGGAGAGTGCTGTGAATTATAGAAAAAAGCAGTCTGGTAGTGGTCTCACCTGTATGGATTGGTGTGTGTGTTTGTGTGTGTATTGGGACATTTATTGGGACTCATTCCTGTTCCTCAGCTCCAGGGGTGGCAGCGCTGGCTCTCTCGGAGAACTGGGCTCAGGACTTCCTTGGTGCATCTGATAATGCAGCTGACGTTTCCGCAGATTATGAGGATGCCGATTGGTCTCAGGAGTTCATTGCCGAGGTTACAGGTAAGGCTGCTGTTGGGAAGATGTGGGCATCTCTATTGCATCTAATGGAGCAGGGTGGGAAAAACAAAGCAACTAAACGGAATGGGTGCAGGATTGGCAGTGTAAAGATCTTTCCTGCATAGTACTAAAGTATATCTCCTTTCCCCCATGCAATTCTTGTTTACTTTCTTTTTGGCAATCTTTCCCCCCCCCCATTTTGTCTTGCCTTCTGAAGACTAAGTCTGTAGGTCTAGAGAAGTATGTTTTTTTAGAAAACACATGTTTCTAGAAAAATATGTTTTGAGAGGTCAGTATAGCATAGTAACGAAGGGATTCAGGTTTAATTCCATTCTCAGCCACAGGATAAAAGGGAGATCCCCTATTTTGCAATAGAGAAAAAATAGGATATAAATCTAATAATAGATTCTGGGTATGTTGCAGTTAAAATAATCATGTGCCACCTGAATACCAGTGGTGGGTTCCTACCAGTGCTGTCCACTCTATCGTTCCGGTAGCGGCCAGCAGATGGCGCTATTTGCACGCGACCACTCCGGTGCCATTTTCCCCGGTCTGTCACGCGGCACCATCTTTTTTGGGGGGAATTTTGGGGCTGATTTTGCTTCCTGCGCATGCGCGGAAGCAAAATCGCGAGGTGACGTGTGTGCGTGCGAGATTTCTGCAATTTTTTGCTTTCGCGCATGCGCAGAAGCAAAATCGTGTGAGGGGGCGCGCGCACGTAACATGGAGATGCACGTGCAGCACACCGGTATCGGTAAGTGAGCAACTCGCCCCTGCTGAATACATGTTTATTGTAGCATAGGATTTGCTCAACTAGAGTTTCTTTGAATACATAAATGGCATTCTGAATAGACAGGTAATTTTTCAAGAGGGTCTTAAAGGTACAATTATACTGGCCTCTTAGAGAAGGAAGATTGTGTGATAAACTTTCTTGGAATCTTGTCCTGTTTTATAGTTATTTGCATAGTTAGATGTTTTGTCTAGTCTTGTTATAGACTTATAAATATGTTGCAAGTCACTCCCCCCCCCCTTTGCCCTGGTAGACCAGGCAGAATAGCTACTGGGGCTCTGCTTCAGTCTTATCTCTGTGCTTTCCTGATTGCCTTCAGCTGGGCTTTCGAAATCATTTTCCCAATCCCAGTTGCATTTCTCTGAACTTTTTCCAAATTAAAATGGGTGATGGTGACTAAGATAACAGTGCCCCAGCTGGAAGACTATGACATAATTTTATGTAATAGCTCATATTTTTGGGTATTAGCTAGGGCATTAGCTAGGGCATTAGCTAGGATAATTGAAGCTGACTTTGAGTAGGATAGTAGGTATTTATGTGCAGTGATGCTTGATAATGCTTTTTGCCTTTCAGTGCCTCTTCTTCCTTCTCCCAGGCTGTTCAATTAACTTACTTTTATCCCATTTCTACATAGATCCATTATCTGTATCTCCTGCCAAATGGGCAGAAGAGTATTTGGAGCAGTCAGAGGAGAAGCTATGGCTGGGTGAATCAGATCAGACCTTGGCTGATAAATGGTGAGTATCTCTGTGGCTTCTTCCCATAATTACATGTGAACCCCTTGGACAGACTCTTATTCAGATACCCAGTAAGGCTTTCCAGGTACAACATTGGCAGATCCAGAGGTGGTATTCAGCCGGTTTGGACCGGTTTGGGCGAACTGGTAGTAACTCCATGTATGTGATATATGTTCAAGGTGGAGTTATAAAGTCGGACATACAAGTTCAAATGCAGCCATGCCTTATCTCTTGCACTCCTCTTAAGTAGTGAATTAGCAAGGAGGCTGCTTGCATAAACACTGATGGCAATTCATTTCATAGCTTGCCCCCACCTACTGTGAAGAAAGCAGAATTAGAAGCTGATGTCAAAGACAATTTGATAAAGTATCCAATAGGAGCAGCTTTCAGACAGTGAGTAGATACACTTGTGTTCTAGAGACCCAGATATTCATATCTAGACAAATATTTCCAAAATGTGCTTCATGGTATTTGTGGTGCTGAATTTGGCATCCACTTGAAATACTGAATGAGGTTATCTAAGGATTTGGGGTAAGATCAAATTCAGTTTATATTTCAACTCTGCTCAGATTCAGGTTTGACTATGTATGCAGTGACTAAGATCAATAGATGAGATGGAGTTTTATCAAGTGAGTTCAGTCAAATAATTGTTGATAAGCTTGTGTTAAGTCAAGCTTTGCAAAAACCTTTCCTTCCCCAAGTGAGTGCAGGAGGTGCTGCACCACAGGAACAGGATATGCGCTCTGTTGCAATGCACGGTTAATTGTGCATTTATAATCTGCGCATATCCTCACTGACCCATCTGCTTTTATGGGGGTGACAATGGGGGTTTCCCATCACGCATGGTCTATTGGCTCCAAGATACCCTGTGCTATTAACTTATCAAGCTCTGCGTCCACTTTCGGCCGGAGTGCAAATGGCACCCGCCGCGGCTTGAGGCGTCTGGAAGCTACCTGGGGGTCCAAATTAAAGGCTATAGGTGTCCCCGTGTACCTTCCCAGGGCTTCATCAAAAACCTTGGGGAACTCACTGGCCAACATGTCCATTGCTATTGGATGCTATTGATGTGATCTATCCCATTAATTCTCAATCCCAAGGATTCGAACCAATCGAGTCCTAATAGACTTGGCCGAGGTCCATTTACTATGATCAACAGTAGCTTCCCATTAAATTGTTTGAAGGATGCCCAGAATCTGTATCTCCCCAAAATGGGAATGGCGTTACCCTGAAAATCCCTGAGTTTTAGCATGCAGGGTTTCAACCAGCTTTTGGATATTTTTGGGACTATTTTCTTAATGGCACTCCAGGAAAGTATTGACACGGATGACCCAGTGTCAATTTCCATAGTGCAAGGAGTTCCCTCAATGCTGATTTTGTCTTTTACCGTGGGCAATTTGATCCACAATTGTTTCCACTTGGTCTCCTAGAACCGAAAAACAGTCCTCGCCTTGTCTAGATCGGAATCGGGTCTGCTTTTTGTGATAACTTCTGTCTATCTGTGGGCTGTTATCTGCTTGGGACGCCCAAGCTGTTAATGTAGGAAATTCATCTAAATAGAGATAATTGTTGCATCTCCCTTGAAGGACCTTGTAGACAATTCAAAGTAGCATTAAATCCAGCCTTATCTTTGGATGTTCAGGTGGTATCTGTGTTACCTTTTCATTTTGGTTGATTCCCAGCTGCATTCTCTTTTTGGTTTGTATACAACTACACTTCATACATGGTGGTACATTTAAACGATGGTACCAATTGAACTAAGCTACTAGATTGACCTGGGCTAGATAAGTGAAATACATTTTTTCAGAGTTTAAAATATCCTTTACGAGCCAGTTTATTCTGGATGCAAATCAGCCAGTTTATTCTGGATGCAAAATCAATGTATTTGTGTACTCCTTGAAGCTCTTGATTGCCTAGTTCCGGATAATAAAAAGCTTGTTTGTTCTCTCATGTCTTTGTGTGAACACCAAGATCTTTTTAGGGGCCTTCTTAGGGAATGCCTGGAACATAGACTTTTGTCTACTTACCCCTAGAAACAAAACAGTTTTGTTATGGTTTGTGAATTATTTTTGTTATTTTATATTCATGTTGTAAGGGTTGAGGTTATGTGCTACTAATTTTCTTCTGTAGATGAAATTCACTGGAGTTTTTTTTTAAATGATATTTGTAGACTGCCCCGATCTATGTTAATTTTTTAAAGTTAAAACTTCATGTGTTTTTATGTTAAAATTCAAACTAGGGTTTGAATTGCAAACTGGAACATGGGATAAATAATAAATAAAAATCTAGTGCATATAAACTGATGGGTCAAATCACTTTTGAACATAACATAGTTTATCCTGACTCTGCCTGGTTTGTTCTGGTTGTAGGTATGAGGAATACCAGCCTGAAGACGATCTGAAAAAAACAGCTAATGATTTTCTTTCAAAAGTGGATGATCCCAAGCTGAATGATTCTGAGGTAAAAATATGACTGGCATTTTCTTCAAAAGGAATAGCGCACAGTTGTAAGGCTGGAGAGAAAATAATTGTGGGTATGTACATGTTGGCTTATTTGGTCCTGTAACTCACTTGAACACCACTAGCTAGCAACATTTTCAGCTTCAAGGGCCATATGTGTACCCTTATACACACAATCCCCCCACCCCGCCCCTTCTTTACTTCCTTGTGCCTCGTCTTTTCTTCCAGATGTCTTGGTTTAAAGCACTCAGTGTGCATTGCTATGAATCATCTGTGTTTTCTCCAGCCTGCTGACCAACTGACTGGTTGAGTTACCAGTGACAGCAAAATGAGGGAAGAGGGCTTGTTATGGGTTACACATCTCCCACCCCTGTGAAAAATAGAAATGCCAAGGCTCCCCTCTCCCCTGCTTGGTTGGATTGATTTACTATTGTTACCTCATATGGAAAATGAAGGATTCTGCATCTCTTGATTTTCTTAAGGATAGCCTTTCTTATCTCTGGAAGTGTTGGGTTTCAAAATTTATCATCTTCCAACCAACCTAGCAGTTCTGAAGACGAATTCCATTTGGGAAGGCTGTCTTAGAAGATTGGTGCTTCGCTGCCAAGAGTGTAATATAATGGCTAGAGTTTTGCAATTTCTCCTAGTGAAATCTTTGCTCGTGTATGAAACCTGCTGGGCAATTATGGGTAAAACCCATTAGGATATGTGGGGTTAAATATAACCATGCTTGGAACTTCCTCTCTCTGCTGCAGCCTTCTGCCTTTCATCAGTGAATCCCTTACAAGGCAGGATCATCTTAGTAGTTCTTGTCCTCAGTATCATAACAGAGTTTTTCTTAACACAGACATCCTCCCCTGCTTCCCCTCTGCAGTCATTCATGATAGAACAGCATTCATTTTCTTAAGGATTACTTAGGAACTGTGAGGCCAGATTTACTCTTCTTGTCAGATCAAGATAAATTTGGGGTAGGACTGGGTGAAAAGGGGTAGTTCTGTAGCAGGACTTAACCTGGGTTTTGGGCTTTATAGTAACCTTTTTGGAGGGTTTTCTAGAGATTTATTGCTAGCATTGTGCAATTGTTTTAAATTACCACTGATTCCCATGTGCCCAGTAAAGCTGAACAGGTCTCTTGCCTTTTCTTGAAAGGTCTGCTCAGGCCAGATGCAGGCCAATCCAGGCAAAAGATATATTTTGGAGGTGTAAGGACATGAATAATGATGATCTCTACCTGTGTCTCCTTTCTTCATGCAGTTCCTAAAATTTGTTCGCCAGATTGGAGATGGGAGGGTATCCATCGAGGCCAATCGGGTGACCATTAATCCCAGGGACCAGGATAAGGCAGAGCAATGGGCAACTGAGTTTATTCAGCAGCAGGTAGGATTCCTGGCTGCTGCTTGCTGCTTTCAGCAGGAGAACTCATGGCAGTTTGCTCCATGTAGCCAGTAAGTCAGGGGTGGGTTCCACTTACCTTTGCCATCGGTTCGCATCGTGACGTTTTTATACTACATGCTCTGATGCATGTAGTATAAAAATGCGCACGTGTTCCCCCCGTGCAATTTTACTTCCGCGTATGCTCATTAGCAGGATTCAGCCAGAAACACAGCTGAGGAGCTGATCAGCTGTGCTTCGGGCGAAGAAATAAAGGTGAGTATTAACCCGTGGATGGGTGGGAGGGCTCTTTTTCAAGCCGCAGAAGAGGAGAAGCCATCCAAACACTGAAAAATTAACCAAAAATTCCCCCCAAAAAGATGGACCGGCACCGACCGAACCAGATCCATGACGCCAATGTCGCGTCACCAACGGGTCACTAATGGTTCGGGCGATCTGGTCCAAACCGGGAGGAACCCACCCCTGTAGTAAGTGGATTTGGGGCCCAGAACTGAGCAGAGCATCTGTAGACAAGACAAGAGTCATTCCCTTCATAATTCTGTTAAAATAGCCTGAATGTTATATGTTGCTTTCCATTATTTAGCTGTCTTTTGGAAGATTTTTCCCCTCTTGTCTTCTCTTCTTAGGATACATCTGAAGCCTGGGTAGATCAGTTTGCACACACTGGGAATGCGCTGGACCTGGATCCAGAATTTGAGCAGGCCAAGACTGCCGTGGAGGTAATGGGCATGGCTCTCCTTCTTCTGCAATAGGGAGACTTTTAATGCATTTATTTGAGGAAACTGGATATTTTCTTTCTCTCCTTTCTCTAGTCAGATGTGGATTTTTGGGACAAATTGCAGGCTGAGTGGGAAGAGATGGCCAAGCGAGATGCAGAGGCTCATCCTTGGCTATCAGAATATGAGGATCTTGCCAGCTCTTACGAAAAGGTACTGCTGTAGAAAGAACGCTGTGCTTTGTCCTGTCTGTCCCTCACTTTTCTTTTTTGATTGTGCAACTCTTCCTAGTGAGTGTGTGGATAGCAAATCTTATTTAAAAATAAGGTTGAGAACTAACAAGCTGAAATGCTTAGAAAGCATAAATAGCTCCTTATTTAAAAAATAACATGGAGTAAACAGAGTGTAACTTTTTCTTTGCACCATCTTCTTCCTCTCCTGCTAACTGTGCCTGCCTCCAAATTTTTCTCATTTCAATGCATCTTGGCTCTGGGTGGTCATCCAAATGCATCCTTCAGAGGCTTGCCACTTCGGACCCCCCCAGAGCCAATAGAAGCTGGGCCCTGAGGCAGGCGGTGGGCCATATTGGCAAAGTGTTCAAAGGGCACATTTTGAGGATGGCTAGATGCAGTTATCTGCTCCCGCCATCTCTACAAGTGTTAGTTTTTCATCATGTGATTTCTAGCATTTTGGAGGCAAGTGAGCTATGCTCATTTTCCTGCAGAAGGTAGAAGATGTGACTAGAGATAGAAGATGCTGTCTGCTTACTTACCCCTCTGCACCTAAGATTCCGCTTACCTTCTTCAGTGCTGTCCCACACTCGGACTCTGATTAATTGGCAAGGAAAGATGCACCACTCTGGGCTTGCAAGCAGAAGAGAAATGCAGATAGACTAGTCCTTCCTCTTGTTGTTCCTTAAATAAGCAGCAAACCAGTGGTGAAATCCAATTTTTTTTACTACTGGTTCTGTGGGCGTGGCTTGGTGGGCATGGTGTGGCTTGGTGGGTGTGGCTTGTGGGCGTGGCAGGGGAAGGATATTTGCAAAATCTCCATTCCCACCCCACTCTGGGGCCAGCAAGAGGTGGTATTTGCTGGTTCTCTGAACTACTCAAAATTTCCACTACCGGTTCTCCAGAACCTGTCAGAACCTGCTGGATTTCACCCCTGCAGCAAACCCTGCGGTGGAATAGCATGTGTCCCATCTCTTTCCTAACGCCCTGGGAGCAGCCTTTAGAAGCAACTAATGTTTTGTTCTTCCTCCCTTGTAGGGATACCAGTTTGAACAAGATAACCCTGTACGGGACCATCCGCATGCTTTTGAGGAGGGGCTGAAATGTCTGGAGGAGGGGCATCTCCCCAACGCTGTCTTATTCTTTGAGGCTGCTGTGCAACAAAAGCCTAATCATATAGAGGTGAGTGAAGGAGGGCCAGCATTTCTCGGCCTTGGCTTATGTCACATGGCAGCTTAGCCCCTGTGCGCTGCAGGAAGGAGCAACTCTGATCAGGTGGAATTAGATATACGGTATTCCTTTGTGACATTTGTAACTGGAGGTGGGTGTTCTTTACTTGGGTGCCAAGGACTCCTGTGTCAACCGTTCCAGTTGGCATATTCTAAAAAAGAAATTCCTGGTCCAGAGGGTTCACCAAGAGTAAAACTTTAGTGAAAGATCCATCTTAGGTACAGCAGAAGCAAAGTCAGTTCTGAGGTTTTCCCGGGAAAACCGGCATAGGTAGAACTCCCTTTTTTCCCCTGGGCCACCCACCGTTGATTGTCCACCAATTACATGCAGTGCTTTTGTTTTGGGAAAGCAGTCTGAGCAGTTTCAACAGTTCTCAGGACTTGACCTTGGTGGGTATCTCCTCTCAGGCCGCAGAAGGCTCTCATGCATTCCTTAGCCCTCCCCTCTCCCTAGGAATTTACCAAACCTCCCCCCCCCCCCCCCGGTTTCTGTTTGGCAAACTGCGAGCCAAATCAGGTGCAGGTAACAATGAAGAGGAATCAGTTTTGACATCACGTTCGTCTTTTGAAGAACTGGAGCAGAGTTGCTTCAGATCAGACTTTAGTTCTTCGGTCTCCTTCCTGGACAGGGTTGGGTGCGTGCCACCTTCTGGCTCATAATTTCTGATTGTTTTCCCAAAACCGGGTTAACCATGAGAAGGAAAGAAGTGGCTGCTTCAGGCACCAATTGGGATTTTGCCTTATACCTCACCATTCTGATCCATTCTGATCGTTCCCCAGAGCAGCTGCTTGAGTATGCTTAAGTCACTGGCTCTCTGGGCCAGCTGGTTGCTTTTGATGTGCTATCAAGTGTGCGTCTCCTCCTCCCCAGAAATATTTCCCCCCCTGCAATGATGGGGAGATGGGGAGGAGAAAAGAAGGTTTGCAAACATCGGCCCCCTCTTCCATGCAGCTCTGAACAGAACTCTTGTTTTTGTCATGTCTTTGTGTTAGGCTTGGCAGTACCTGGGAACCACCCAAGCTGAGAATGAACAAGAGCTTGCTGCAATAAGTGCCCTCCGACAGTGAGTAGCCTTCTTGAGCAGCAGAAATGCGAGGCCTTGGGACCTTCCAGTGTGGTAGTCCAAAGTCTAAAGGCCAATGATGCTGAGTGTTTGAGGCTGTGTGGTGAACTTAAGCTGTACCCTCGCATCTTCTCCTCACCTGAAACAAAACTAAATCCATTGTTTGCAGCTGGCCCTTTGAAATGGTGTCAGCAGGAGTTTCTTTCTTAGCGCAGAAAGAATTGGGTTGGCAAATCAAAGGGATAGGGTTGCACCAATAGCAATAGCACTTTACTTATATACCGCTTCATAGTGCTTTACAGCCCTCTCTAAGCGGTTTACAGAGTTCAGCATATTGCCCCCAACAATCTGGGTCCTCATTTTACCGACCTCGGAAGGATGGAAGGCTGAGTCAACCTTGAGCCTGGTGAGATTTGAACAGCCGAACTGCTGAACTAGCAGTCAGCCTGCAGTCGCAGCATTTAACCACTGCACCACTTCAGCTCACTGCATCAGTTGTATCCCTTAGTGTTTTACCTGTATGATTTTCCCCTAGGTGCCTGGAGTTGCAGCCCGGAAACCTCACTGCACTCATGACTTTAGCTGTCAGTTTTACCAATGAATCGCTGCACAAGCAGGCATGTGAAACCTTGCGTGACTGGTTGTACCACAAACCGGCCTACGCTCATCTGATTGGAAAAGAACCCGAAGGGGAGAATTCTAGCCCAGGTCTGGGGTCCTCCAAACGTATTCTGGGTTCCCTCCTAACTGAGTGAGTCTGCAGAACGAGCAATAAATGGGAACTGGGCAAATGAAGCAAGATGGGACTGGCGATTGCCCTTCCTACCACATCGGTCTCTTCATTCTTCCCTTCCTCAGCTCACATTTTCATGAGGTGAAGGAATTGTTCTTGGCTGCTGTCCGTAGCAATCCCGATGTGGTGGACCCTGATGTGCAGTGTGGTCTGGGTGTTCTCTTCAACCTGAGTGGCGAGTATGAGAAAGCTGTGGATTGCTTCACTGCTGCCCTGAGCTCACGGCCAAATGTAAGGAAGGCACGGGGGGAGAGGAAAAGGGGTAGTAGTAGAAGATGAGGTAGTTTTCTCGCTTGAGGCTGCTTCTGACCGCATGAGTCGGTTCTTAAGACTCTTCCATATCAAAAGTGATATGGAGATCGATGGGGAAATACCAAAAGTGGTATTTCCCCATCGATTTCGAAGTGCAGGTCACTTGATGCGACAGCCATCTCAGTAAAAACTAAGAGAAGCACGTAGGAATGCTATCTAAAGCTAGAGCACTTCTGTCATTCTCAAGCAGCCTTTACCACAATCTTGCAAAGGAGGTGAATCTGTTTCCTTTGGGCATGACTGATGGGAGGCTTCAATCTGAGAGAGAGAAATCTCTACCCCCACCCCCAATAAGCTTATGGCAGAGCCAAAAGCTGGGTTTTTTGGTTGTTATCTCAACCCATTAGCTATCATACTTCCCCTGCAATCCATTGTAAGGGAAAGAGAGAAATGTAGAATGACTTAAGACACTTCATCACTGTCAATCCAATCTACTTCACAGGATTGTCATTGAAGGGGAAAATGGGAGGGAGGACTATAGAAAAGCACAGTGAGAAAAAGATCAAGACTAAGCAAATAGTCTTGAAAGTTTGAGAAGAATGGGAAGGAAGGGGGAGGGGAGGAAAAACAAAAGTAGTTCTACCAAGTCTGACCGAACCTGGTTTCTTCTTCTAGGATCATCTCCTTTGGAACAAGTTGGGAGCTACATTAGCCAATGGGAACCGGAGTGAGGAAGCTGTAGCTGCTTACCGGCAGGCGCTGGAACTGCAGCCGGGCTATATACGTTCTCGCTACAACCTAGGCATTAGTTGTATCAACTTAGGGGCCCATAGGTGAGTTGGGTAGCTTTAAAGCTGAGGTTGGTTCTACTGCTGCTTTTGAATGGATGAGGCCACCATAGACTTGAGCTATTACGTGAGTGGTGGGTCAGGCAACTCTGAAAGTATGTCCCAGAGTAATTGGCATCCCAGTTGACTCATAGTGCCTTCACTCATTTCACCTCCTCTTTCAAAGTCATATTCACTGGCTTTTGGTGTGTCTCATCTACTGTGGTGCTTAAAAGTTTGTGAACCCTTTCAATATTTCTGCATAAATATGACCTAAAAAGTGATCTGTTTTCCACACAAGTTCTAAAAGTAGATCAAGAGAACCCAATTAAGCAAATGAGTCAAAAACATCATATGTGTTCATTTATTTACTGAGGATAGTGGTTAAGGTGCTGGCCTAGAAACCAAAAGATTTTGAGTTCTGCACCCGCTGTAGGCGTGAAAGCTGACTGGATGATTTTGAGCCAGTCACACACACACGGTTCAGCTCACCTCACAGGGTGGTTGTTGTGGGGTAAATAGGAGCATTCGATATGTTCACTGCTTTGAGTTACCTTTAAAGTAACGAAGGTAGTGGTAAAAATCAAAGAAAAAATGATCTAAAGTTAAGTATTTGTGTTGGCAAAATCAGCAAAGAACGACTAAGGTGTGTGTGGGAAAAGAAAGCCTTAGAACTGCTACCTCTTTCTCCCCGTGGCTAACCTTTGGGGCAAGTCTTGATTGTGAGCTATACTTGATTCCCTTTAACTCCCTTCATTACCATATGCTGCTGTCTTGACAGAGAGGCTATAGAACACTTCTTGGAAGCCTTGCAGATGCAGCAGAAGAGTCGCGGGCCACGGGGCCAACAGGGAGCCATGTCTGACAACATCTGGACCACCCTCCGTATGGCCCTCTCCATGATGGGCCACAGCAACCTCTATGAAGCAGCAGATGCCCATGACCTTCCTACCCTCCTACAGGCTTTTGCTATTCAGCAGTGACTCATTGATGGGCTCCCTTGTGAATGCAGGAGGGGCCCTCCCCCATAGCAGTCCCTTCTTTCTCTTCCTACCCAGACAAACATGGCCGAGTCAGGGACACTTCTCTCTTAATTCTGAAGCTGTCCCTGAAAACAACATACACACCTATTTTCTGTCTCCTTTTTAGGGCAGGTCACTGGTTTACATGTTGTGCTGGATCATATTTCTGTAAAATTAAGTTTCCTTAACCTATGCAAATCCAGCAAGGAATGGTACATACTGTGTGCCTGTCCCAGCCTGCAAAATTTAGTTTAGAGGGGGGGAAGCCCTTTTGAGGAGAAAAGTATTTAGATTTCCCTGCAGTGGTGTCTTCTAGGCACAGATTTAAAAGTAGTGGGCTTTTTTCTTATAGGTCAGTCTCTGTGATAGAAGGAAAGGAATTCTGGCCCTTGAAGGACATTAGTTTTGCCTGATAAATACTCTCGCAGAGTATTTATGTTGGTGTTCTTTGCACATCCGGTTAAGATGGTTTCGTTGAAAAGCCCTTTTGCAAAAGGATGAATCAAAATACGAATTTTGGACTCTGGACTTGAAAAGTGCTGCTAATGTTAAAGGGACAACAGAAAGGGAATGAACACTGCTTATGAAGTAGCAACGTAGCCGATGTCACCACCCCAGAGATGGGAAAGGAGCAGCAGCCGTGTAATTTATTAAAGTAAGAATGTATCTGGGAAGCGGCAGACTTGGCAATTACCAGAAACACAAAGTGTGGGCCAAGAACTTTCCCTTAATTACCCCTCTGCCATTTTGGTTCCTCATAAATAAAGTGGGCGGGCTATCTCTCTTCATCAGGCTTTTCCCTTTGGTGTAATTGGCTCTTTATAAATATATGTATATGATTTTTGTTGGGAAAATGTTTTTAAATTGTAAAGTATTTTGTATAATAGAAAGTGAAAGAATAAAACCTGCCAAATTAAGCTGTCAGGTTTTCATTTTGTCCATTGTTTGCCAGAAAGCATCAGGGACCATCATCTGACCACTATCACTGTTAACTTGCATATATTTGAAAAATATATAATATATCTCCCTTTCCATTATATTACAATTCACGCTTTTTGCACAACTTCGAGTTACGTTTCTGAGGTATTTCACTCATTTCTGATATAATTGGCCTCCCCAGTCATTCTTCGGTTTAGGCGAACTTTATTAATATTTACTGGTGGTGAAAGCTGTGAGTTGCTAAAATTACAGGCCCAAGGCCATTTAAGGGAGATTGGTAGGTATTCATTTGGAACACCTTATAAAACCAGTCCTTTCAGAGCTTTTATCATGCATTTTATTGTATTGGGGTCTCCTTTAAAAAGGGAATAAAGCTCAAGAAACGGAGATTAAAAAACTAATTCTAGAGGATTTTTCCAGACCCAAAAATGAAAAAGGCCACTAGGTTATCTTTCATCTTGGCCTTCCTTTTCCTTTGATTTATGACTTCGCATGATGAATAAACTCAGCCAGTATCTAAAATATGTTATTCAGCTTCCTATCTATTTTTATTGACTCTGGACAGGGACCAGCATGAGGAGGAAGCTGAATGCTTTCTTTTCTGACCTTCCCACCAACATTTTAATACTAGAATTGATACAGAGCTGCACGATGCTGATTTTCTTATTACACAGTTCAGAGGATGCACACTGACTCCTCCAGGCATTAACAACTACCAAATATATGTAAAGCGGTCTTACTTCAAACTCTTGAACATTATCAGTGAAGCCACTTTTTCTAAACACCCTTAATTTTGAGGGTTTCCCCCTTAAATGGTTTATGCTTAATATTAGCTGCAGTTTCCTGTTTTGTTTCTAGGATAAATTTTAGCTGTTGTTTCTAACAGGTAATTCTGAATGGTTTAATTTTGTAGGATTTTTAGGCAAAGTACAAAAAAAGAGTCTTAAAATGCTGGGACAGTTCCTCTTTTATTTAGCTCTCCAAAAGACACACATTATCAGCTTATCTTACATCTGCAAAATTCAGGAGGCAGCCATACTCTTTGATTTGAGGACATGCACAGCCATATGGTATAAACATTACAAGCAATACAAATATTAACTGTAACATACAAGAATAGATTTGGCATCCCTTTAAACAACCAGTAGTGAAACTTTGTGGTGTATTACAAAACAGACAAATCTAGTGGTATAAGGTTAAGTGCTGGCTGGTTGCAGAAGCCTACAGCTGCTTATGCTACTGACCTTTTCTTATTTTAAACAAAGCTCATTATGGCCCAGAGAATAGAGTCAAGGGAATGATCGAGCCATTGTGTAGAAATAAAGCTGGTGTAGTTAGGGATGCCTATTCTGACATCTCGAGTGCTGTACTGCACATCAGTTACTGCTTTCCCTCTTTGTGTGTGTGTATGTGTGTGTGTGTGTGTGTGTGTGCGCGCGCGCGCAGTTGCAAGGTGTTGGTAGATTTACAACCTACAGTGATGCCCAGAGTTTATTATTATTATCATTATTATTATTCAGTCCTCATACTATCTTTGAAAATTAGAAGAGATATTGGACTTTTGGTTGCATATAAAATCTTGATTATTTCTTAAATTTCTTTTCACATTAGAGTACGTTGAAAAATCCAATTTAACTTCCATTGTCTGTGTGCAATGCTTCCAAAGCAGCCCTTTTTAGTTTTGTTTTAGAGAACAAATGAAGTGAGATACAATAATGAGCATAGGGGGGGGGGAGAGAAATCACTCCTTTTCTTACATTAGAGCTCAGGATGACACCAAAGAAAGGGACGGGAATGCATTCATGGCAAAGCCATACAGGTTTTAACATGAAATTAGAATACATGTTAAAATGTATATTTGAAGATATGATGGGCAGATGACTTTAAAAGGGAGCAGATAGATACATCAAGACATTTTTAACAGCCATTTCATGTGATTATCCTAGAAAATGTGAACCAGACAGCATATGCTAGGGAGAAGGCAACAATAGAATATTGTTTTCATACTTAGCTTTTAGAAGCATTTGTGGGATAGCTCTGAGGAACAGGATTATGGCTTAGATAAATCTTTGATATGATCAAAAGGAAACTCTTCAATTTCTTAAGAACTAAGGAAACTATTTTTTGTTTTTATATACGTTGTTAAAAGCAGCTTAATTGACTAAACATTTTAATCCCTTTTAAAATGTCATGTCTAGCTAGACCTTAGTAACTAATTCACTAATATCACTAGTGTTGTTATGAAGGTACAGCAAAGTGGCATGCAGACAGAAATTATTGCTCAAGGTATTTGCACCAACTGCAAGTGGGGGAAGCAAACAAATAATTTAGTATGATGCCAGTGGGTAGACGGCATTTGCTAGATATGAAACTCAGTTCCTGTTCCAACAACCACCATGCTATTAGCAGTGTGACTCAGTAGAAACAGATGATGATATCAATGAATGTTAAGTAGGTTAATCAAGTTTGGGAGGTTCATAACTACCTTGATGGAGGTGACCTCCCCCAGCTTCTTCACAAAGAAATCCACCCTTGAAGGAGATCAGGAAGAAAACCTGCGTTCGGTCCATTTTTCTCCCCAGTGGCAAATGTATGACCACCACTCACAAGAAAGAAACTATGGCTTGTTGTAAATTGCTTTTACCGCCCTTATGCCTTGCAAGATTATTTTTAAATAACTAGAAAGTAATTAAGATATTCAGGAGGTATATGGAACACTGCTAACTTATATAGCTCACTCGTGCCATTTGGGGTATGGTCTCTGTATTTTTCTCAGTGGCTTTCCTAATGGAAAGCCCCAAGCTCTCCAAACTGTCATGATGCACTTAGAGCCCTGGAATAGAACTGGGGAGACTCTAAGATCAAATGTCCTGTCATCAGCCTCACAGAGTACCATCCCCCTCCCCCCCCCGTTAGGTTTTCTTGTAGGAGGACAGTGAGGGTAGAATTGAAGATGAAATACTATGTATACCATCTTGAGCTCCTGAATAAAATCTGAAACATAATACATCAAACAAGCAGATATGTGTACTTACTGTATGTGTATATATGTATATGTGTGAGTCTAACATCCAATGAAGAAAATAGGGTACTCAATCCACCTTATGACCAAGCATAAACAGTTGGTTGAAGAACCCAAATGGTACCAATCTGCTTTCATTCAATCAACTTTAAAGTCACAAGAATATTTTAAGATTTTAAAGCCACATGAAATGGCTTTTCTGTCTTCAGCCTTAGGATTCCTATTGTTTATTTTGAACCAAACCAGGGCAACCTTTACTTGCTGTGTGGAATTACAGCAAAGGAAGCTTTCTAATGCATGCTGGAGAGATGGCTGTTGACTAATCTGAAAGGTTTCCAGGACTAGTTCAGGACTAGCACGTGGAAGCCATTCTGCCCTAAATAAACCATTCAATCTGAATGTAGATTTCTTTGTCTGAAAAGAAAAAAACCAGCATCAGTGAGTTTAGAAATAAAAATCCCCTGAGGTTTCTAGCAAATAAAAAGATATGGTTTTTCAGACCCTTTCAGTACAAAATAATCTTGATAATAAAATCCTTAATGCTCTGGTAAAGATATATTAAATTCTTGTTATGTATTAAGCTATTTGGGACAGACAGGCTTAATTGTATGATTTCCTTTAGCCTCAATATGAGGTGTAAGGTCTGCATCATCTAGGCTTATATTTACAAGCATTCTGAAAATTTCAAGGGAAAAGAGCATAACCGTGTGTTGATTATATCTCACATCAACTATTTAATGTTTTCAGAATGCACTGAAACTTGAAATAATCCAGGGGCATTTTAACTACCACATACTGTACATAACATTGAAGGCCATTTTGTATTGGTTTTTTTTTGTTAGACTCCAAAATCATAACCTAAATTTTATTTTTCCTCAAAATCTGCCACTTCAGGATTAAATTAGATTTGATGAAGAAATCCAGTTGACTGGATTTCAAGACTTTTAAGAACAGCTTTTGGTATGCGGGATGTTAAGATTTGGGAAGTTAATCGGGTCCATGATAAGTTTCTTCTATTCACCAGCATTCTTAGTGGAGATCCACTACACATTTCTTATTGTCATTGAAGCAATCACAGAGAAATATATCTACCTTTTACATCCAAGGTAATACCTTTGTCCAAAGATATTAAAACATTAGTTCTTGATAGACATTCTATCTCTCATAACTATGTCAGATGTAAGTTAACTAGTGACTTAATTCCAAATGTATACTTATTACCGGTAATTTCTTGTGATTCCCAACCAGAAGCCATGGTATTAATGACATAGTATTAAAATTATATAGTAATAGTCCTGGATAAAATAATAAAACTTTGGATAGAGTTATATGCTTTCTTTCTACATATAAACAGGTCTTCTACCTATGTGTGGAAAGTCCAATCAATAATTCCATATGTCAAGGTTGTTTTGCTGTTTAAGAATTGGGCTTTTTTGTTATGTATACTGTACATTTACTCTAATATGCCTTCCTGGTTTGTATGTGGGGTTTTTTCCTATTTTTTTCCTATTTTTTAAATTTTTGCATCTGGTTAATGTTTTTGTGCATGTGTATACACGCACTAACATGGGACATCTAAGCAGCTGCTGAGCAAGCACAGAGATTTGTACCAGAGTACAAACTGTACCAGAACTGAGTGAGAGCTCATCTACAGTCTATGCAAAAATCCTTTCATGGTTTGTCCAAGTGGTTTCACTTTAGCTTTCTCATTTTTTGGAAAGGGGCAGTCATTCTCTGGTAAATCTTGTTCAATGAATGGAAGCCAGAAATCCCTGCCAATCTACTACAAATCACCCACCACCATTCAGTAGATCCTAAATTACCTTCCATTCACCCCTGAATAAATGGATAGTTAATTCCAAAGCACTAGAGTATACTCCATAAAAAGGCATTAAAAACAGAAGTATCTACATTTCCCCTCAAACAATTGATTCTCTTTAGCAACTGCTTGCAATCTATGATAAGCAGGCTAATAAGGCTGCATATTGCATTGAGCCATGACTTGATTCATTGGGGTTAATTAAATATAGTACATTTGGGCAGAATTTGCACATCATACTAAGCTAGAATACAATTGGCTTGGGCTTGGCATAGACATACCACACCTGATTTCAACCATCCAGATGCTCCTAGAAGAAGTTAGTTCCCTGAATCTGATGCCAGCTACCAGCAGTCCTCGTATCTGCAGCCCAGATCTTGGTGCATGCCTACTTTAGCATAGTGCACTAACCCAGCCACTGTTCAATATGCTCTCACAATTCAAATGGAGTTTTCCATTGCATTTGTCAATGGACACAGAACATTGCTTTATTTATATGGATAAATATAAATATTTCCTGTGTGTGGAAAAATGTTAAGTGATTAATCTGTAGATCTTTTGGAAAAAGAGGGGGGCCCTCTTATGCTATGCAAATACAGGTCCAGCAGAAGATTCAATCAGAATTCATTACAATCAGACTTAATATTACTCCTGGTTTCTTTCTCAGTTCTTTCTGTATGAATAGGAGCTTATGGAACTCAGCTTGGCAACTTGTCTCTAAAACACATTTTAAAATGCAGGAATAGCAGACATTAGAGAGACCAATCTCCGACATTCATTCCACATGTAGCAAAACATAACATTTAACTATACCTGCCATTTATTTACCCATTAAATTTTTTTTCTAAAGTCACAGAACAAAATTAAACTATCTGCATTTTTTTTCTATTGAAGTATGATTCAATTGATACATTTTGAAAACATGACTACATTATATTTAACTAGCTTGCTTTATTAATAGCTTTTCATAATCGAATCTGGTTCTATAACCAGGTTCATAACAGAATCTGGTTATCTCAAGAATTGTCCTTCTTGTGCTGCTGTGTGCTATGCTCTTATTTCCTAAACTTTTGAATATTTTTTTCATAATTTGTGGGACACACAACTTCTTAGATCTGCTCATCTCCATTTGAAGCTCTTTGATGCACAAAAGGCCTGCTAGGATAGAAATACCATCCAAGTCTGACAAGAAATAAAGGACACATTTTCACTCTCCATATTTTTTCCATGACAGTGTTTCTCAATCTTGGCAACTTTTAAGATATGTGAACTTCAATTGGCTGGGGAATTCTAGGAGTTGAAGTCTGAATATCTTAAAATTGCCAAGGTTGAGAAACACTGCCCTAGGAATATGGCTTCTCTTCCCTATCTCTGCCTTCAAGGTGAATTAAATCTGGACCCTCTACCGTATGGCAGTCTCCAGGACAGCAGCACTAGATAACGGGGATGTCTCTGAAGACCACAGAATTCTATTTTTTTTAGATATGAAGCATCTGCTCTGGCTTCATGTGTAAAAATATCACTATTTATAATTTTAAATACTTTACAAGTTCAAGCCACCGGCTGAACATTATTTAGCATGCTTCCATGGGTACTGGAGAATATTTTCTAAAGCAAACCGTGTGACTTGTTTTATGTAAAACAGCAAGTTTCATCTTGTTGTAAAGTTGCTAAGCAGTTTTACATATAAAGGGGAATTAATATACACAAGGAAGAAAAGGGATAATGTACATTGATGTAAAAGCAGAGCATGTTAATGGAACCTTCGACACACTCACAACCAGCAGGTTGGTGACTTGGACCACTGCAGTGGTGGAAAGGAGAATAAGAAAAAAAGTTCTTCTACAGGACAGCTGGGAAAAGATACCTTCTTGCCCCTCCAAAGTTTTCTTTCTTGTATCTTCCACAACCATGGGTGGTTGCACTAAAAGGATAGCTAAAGACATGCTAAGGAACTGTTTCTCTCAGCTTTCCTTTAAAAGTGGATATGACCTGCTGAGTTTAACAGTAAGGGGAATTAGAGATGTATTCAATTCTTCTCTCCATCCAGGAGAAAATTGCTCAATAATGGGTTCCTTTTCTTTTGATTATGAATGGATGGCATTCTCTTTGATGGAGTCACTGCCTACAAAATCCCGCAGGTATGCAGCTGACAAAGAAGGTGGCCCTTCTACATGTTCTCCTTGCTTTGTTTCTCCCGCTACTGATTCTGGTATGCTGGATTCTTGATTTGAGGGTATCTGGAATTTGGGCTCCAGTGATTCATTGCCATGCAGAGGAAGTAGAGCTTTGTGTCGCATGAGACTATCATCACTATTGCGGGCTTCCAAGGAGTTTCTGTGCTTTGCATTTTTATTGGCTACAGCATTTTTCTGGTGCTCCTCAAAGCTTAGTGACAAGGTGACAGTTCCACCACCAAAACTCACCTTCTGCTTGCACCCATGTTTTTGCTGTGGTTCTGCAGATGTTGGCATCGAAAAGGGCTCTTCATGGTTGCTTTTGCTGCTAATGGATGAGGATGGGGTAGAGCCTGAGGAGCCCCCCAGACTATTGGACCTCTTGCGGGACACATTGCTGCGTCGCAGTGTAGCTCTGGCTGCCACCTTGAAAGCATGAGCAGCCGTGCTGCAGCGTACTTCCTCAATGGTGTTGCGGGATGGCTTAAAGAGGATAATGTAGACCTTGTTGAAGAAGATGCATGCTAAAAGCCCAAAGCTGGCTGCCAGAATGGCAATCACCTCCACTGCTGAGACAAATTTGCCATAGGTGCTGGCATAGGCTGGTATAAAAGAGATCCAAACAATGAAAAAAATCAACATACTGAAGGTGATAAATTTGGCTTCGTTGAAGTTCTCTGGCAGTTTGCGGGACTTGAAAGCAAAGAAGAAGCAGATAGCGGCCAGCAGACAAGTGTAACCAATTAGGAAGCCCAGTGCCATCAAGGAGCCCTCATTACAAGTGATAAAGATGATTTCATCCTCCATTTCATGATTACGGAAGCTAGAAGGGGGAGCTGTATAAAGCCAGATGACGCAGATGACAATTTGCACAAATGTGCATAAGAAGACCAAGAGGAACTGAAGGTTAAGTCCCCACCACTTGCGATGGAGGCTTGTTGGTATCTTAGCCTCAAAGACCAGAAGAACACGATTGGTCTTCACCAGAATGCAGGAGATGCAGAGCACAAAGCTGATACCAAAGGCTGGTTGTCGTAAGCGGCAATTCCAATCTTGAGGCTCACCAATGAAGAAAAGGGAGCTAGAAAAGCAACAGAGCAAGGAAAACAGGAGGAGATAAGAGAGCTCACGGTTTGTGGCCTTGACAATGGGTGTGTTGCGAAATCTGGTAAAGACTCCCAGGACAAATGAGGTTAAGAAGACACCTAGTACAGCAAAAAGAATGAGAGCAATTCCAAATGGTTCTGTCCAGGACAAAAATTCTATTTGCTTGGGAATGCAGAAGGTATGGTTTTCATTGGACCAGAAGTTTTCAGCACACTTCTCACAAGCACTGGCATCTGGAAAAGACAAAACATCCTTACTTAAAAGAAGATATCTGAACTGGAACTGCACTTAGTGGCATCTCTCTCAAGAGGCCCAAAGTTCATCTACGTGCAATACTGCCAAAATACCATGGCTCTAGTCTTGCTCAGACTTTTTGTTTTCCATGGCTTTTGTAGAGGAGAAACTCCTAGGAGGTGGTACAAAAAACCCCTATGTTTTGTACATCCTTTAATCCTTAGTTTGGTTCATTTACAAAAAAAGGAAAGAACGTATGTTCCATCCTCCTTCAAAAAAAAAAAGTAGGATGGAAGTTTCCTAAGGGATTGTGTTTTGGCAGAAGAAGTGGGAGGAAAAGAGTCAGTTGTGGCTAATGTCTCCTTCAGTTTAATTGAGTTCATTAGCTTTCATCCTTGACTCAGAGATTACCTCATGATTCTTTAATATACAGGACAGCCTCCATGAATTGTATATGAAATTATGTTCAGACTACAGAGCCAACTCTTAAACCCAAAGACTAGTTAATCATTTTTAGCACATTTCTGTTCTGTTGCTTTTCTCCCAAACCTACACTGTTCCAATCGCATTCTCTTCTGGAACAAAATCCACCGCTAATCTGTAAATATACTAACTGGATGGAGTGATGGAAGTGGTTAGTAATTCATTAACACATTGTAACTGTGTCATTATCAATGGTGACCTCCAAAAATGAATTCTGAGTCCATTTGGATAAATGTTTCTGATAGAGGAGGGGGCTGCTTTTTTTCTCAGAGTCAGGTCATACCTGTTTCATCACTGATCTCTCCATCTGTGCATTCAACACATTCAAAGCAGCAGGTGGGCTCCCCCTCGATGATACCTTTCCTTGTACCTGGAAGGCAGTCTCTGCTGCAGTTTGAGAATGGTACCTTAAGGAATAAAGATAGGCTTCATTAATATCTAGGTTGATTCTCCTGATTGGTGGTGAAGCAATACCCTTCCAACCCTTTGTCCATCAAGTATGTGTGAATGGAGACAATCTGGATGGAGATCCACCGACAAGCTAAGCTGATAGGGAAGAAGAATACTGACTTCAGATCTTCCTAGAGCTAGTTGTCAAAACAAGGCCAATGGTGGTTTCTACGCACTAGTAAAAAAAACAGGTGAGAAGCAAAACTGCTACTCTTTGCTGAATCTCTCAGTGATCCAAAGAAGCAAGGATGCTACAATGTAGACCAGGAGAGGTAGTCAACCTGAGTATGCAATATTGTGAGTAGATAAAGGGGTACCACTTTGGTGGGAAAAACCAAACTGCATTCGTGTGTCCGGAGAGCAGGAAGCCAGTGCTGGATCTGGCTGGATGTGAGGCATTGTGACACAAGACAAGGCAAGGTGACACAGGTGAGAGTCTGGAAAATCCAACAACCCAAGTGCCACTAGTTATCTGGTGAAAAGCTAGTTCATTCCCCATGGTGCAACAAGAAGAGGTGCATAAGCTCTGAAAAGAATGAACTAGTATTCTACTCTATCAGGACTGCATTGTTTGTCTAGCATGTGTAGATTTCCCTGACATTATATGCCATACACTACATAAAATAAAGTCAACCTGAGATAAAAGGCAGGTGGGCAATATGTCTTGCTCACTTGGGCAAGTTAGTGAGTAGCTGCCATAGCACCAAGAAGCAAGTGGAGTCACTGCTTTCACTTGCCCACTTCTTTTGGAGCATAGATGTGAGAAGGAATTATGCTGGCACTAGACAACACATCAGAACGGGCTCAGTTTCCTTCCCACTGAGGAGATGCACATTCTTCTCAGAAGTGGAAATCAGAGCCAGGGATCTCCTGGTCACTGCTTAAAAAGGGAGAGAGAAAGGCCATATATATATAAGTTGGTTTGGAAGTGGAATAGTCTCCTCCAATATTTTAGCATGTACTGTAAGAAGTAGGGAACAAGGTGGTGCATATGCCTAGTTCTCCACCATGTGACAAGCATCACCATCTGATAAATGTGTGAACCATGCTTTTGACATGACATGTTCTTTCTACAAATGTGAATTTAGCCTAAGGGTGTATGAGCCCACTGTCAATGTTTAACACTGTCAACTAATTATTGCTGGCTGGGAATGAAAAAGGGCAACTTAGAAAGGGCACCTAGTTGAGGAAGCTATGAACTCTACGGTAATATGAACTCTATGGTAATCCTACAATCCCAGGTCTGCAAGCAAGATCAGATCTGGAACTGTCCAAACAGCCACAAGATGGAGCCAAAAGGAAGATCTGCTGACTTTTGAATTGGATTTTTTAAGGTCAACCGTTCTGAATGAGCAACGCTATAAAAAAAGCTTTTCTTTAAGATACAATTGGTAGAAAAAAGAACAAAGAGACAAACAAAGGACACTTTAAAGGAACAGTAAAATACTTCTCCATTTAAATGTTGTGCCAAATATTAGTTTTGACATGAGCAAGCTGAAGATGGCTGTTGTACTAAAGCCCACAGAAAAGCAAAATGACTTGATAGCTGTTCGACCACCCGAGGGGTGGGGGCGGAGGGGGGGAGATCAGTGCAAAGGAGTAGAACTTGAAGGGCCCAGAGCAATGTGAAGGACCTCAGACTGCAAAAATCAGGCAGCTTGAGAAGAGTACAACTGAGGTGATCATGAATGGCACCATCTGAACTGAATAAGCAGTTTTTTGAATTATAGAAACATTTAAATCAGCCATTTTTGTTTTCATGAGATTATATTTAAGAAGCAAATACCCAAGAAATTCCACAGAAGCAAAAAAAAAAAAAAGGTTTTCACAATGCAAAGAAGCATTGAGACTTTTTTCCAAAATGAGGCCAGGCTTCATTTGCACTGGAATACAGCATCAGAGTTGCTGTGGAGAATAGCTGTTACACCTGCTGTTGTTTTTCCACCATAAAACAGCATTACTTGACAACAGGTATCAAACAAAAACATTTTAATGTTTTATATACATACATACATACATGCATGTATGTATACATGCATGCATGCATACATACATACCCACACACTAAAATGTTTTTGTTTGATACCTGTTCTTTCAAATACATATATACACATAACCACACACACACATCTAGCTTGATCTCAAGGGGAAAGGAAAAGGAAAAGGAAAAGCAAAGGAAGCTATCCTTTCCTGAGGAGAGGAAAGATACTATTGATCTCCTTGGACAATCTGAGAAATATCAGTTAAAATGCTGGGTGAGACTTACCTCTTTGGAAAATCCACTCCATAGGATCTTATTTTCATTGATAAATAACCTTTCTCCTTTTTTGGCATAAACATTATAGTGTCCAACCTCCTCAAATACAATGGAGCCATCTTCAGGGGACAGATGCCAATTGATAATTGAATAATTTCCTATTAGGCCTCCTGACTCATCAAAATCCACTTGCTCCCCCATATTATTAGTGAAGTTCAAGTGTCGCAGATGTTTCAGTACCTAAAAAAAGAGAGAGCCAGAGATGATGAAAGTCATCACTGTTGTGAATGAGGCATCGCTGGAAGAGGGCTGCCTCACTGGCACCCTAAATAAAAACAATAAACTTCCTGAAATAAGGAGAAAATAGAATTAATGCAGATTTTTGCTTATAAAATACTCCTGTGTGGTTCCTATAATTTTAATCATTTTTTTGGAAATTTGCATGACAACACCACTGCTTATTTATTAAATACTAGCCCAAGCCAATACAGAATAGATTCAAATGAAGAAGAAGAAGAGCTGAAGAAGCTTCTTGGATGAGAAGCAAAACGTCTTCAAAGAAAAACCAGAAAGTCCAGTTGCCTCTTGAGAAAAGCACCTTTGGGACAACCATGACCTGGATGACTGAGAATCTCCATAGACATTCAAATAAGGAAAAAGCAAGAAAAGACTCAGACAATAAAAACATTAAATACTTAAAAACACTAACCAAACAAATGCAATAACACATTAACAAGTTCAGAAAATGATATTCCTATCACTCTTATGGCAATTGCTACTGAGCAGAATTTAGCAATCCACTTGATTATTTTTATAGGCAAAAGAAAAAGAAAAGTTTGTTTACCTAGCCAGACTAGATGAGTGACTAATAAGGACCCTGTTAGATAAAAGCAACATAATGATACATAGGAGAGCACAATAAAATATGGGAAATTGACAATATTGCTGGTTTTGACAGAGAGGGCAAAGCTGATACTGAGGGACTATAATTCTTCTCCAGAGCCACAGATGATATAGCATTTTATCTAACTAACTAACCAATGTTTTCTTAAAAGGAACAGATATGATATTAGTAAGGTAGTTGGCTACTTTCAAAGTTCTTCCATATAAACAAATGTTAAAGAAATGGGGAAATAAGCTTTGATTCTTTTATAACTCAGTATCCAAAATACACTTAATCTCTGTGTTTGCTTCTCACTTGCTTTTTGGAAGAAGAAATTGGCTACAAGGTCACAGTAAAATGCCTTCTTTCCAGCAATGAAGTAAACCTACAGTATTAGCAAAAATTAAGGTGGTTGAAGTTCCCTAAGTAATTTACTTTTAGATAGTACTTCAGTTGGCATTTTCTCACATGAGCCTCAACAGAGCAAAGACCACATTTCAAAAGCAAAAGGGCATACAATACGCATCAGGAGTTTTATAGAACCGCTGTAATATATTTAGTTTTTATTACTTCTAAAGATCTTTCTTCCCTAAATATACAAAATTGTGTGCCATAGAACAGAAAGCTCAGCATTTTGGCTTTCAATAATTTAATGGTTGCATGTATAAAATTATTGCCTCTGCAACTGACAATTCAGTTTATTGCATTAATAGCTTTAGAAGCTTCAGCATTGGCATTTGTTTCTTTGATGTTGTCAATTATTGGAAGATGACTCAAAGACATTTAGAATCTTTAACCCGCTCAATGCAGGTATTGTTCATCCTCTATGATTTCAATTAGTGTACTTCTTGGTAAACAGAATTACTTAAATTTGGGATAATATCTATTTTAATTGCTGCAATAAACTCCTGGGTTTGCAGACAATGCCTTAAGGCTTAAGCCATCCTGTGTCAAAAGATAAAATAACTGCATAGTCAGCATGTAACAGGATGGATATAGGTTTCTTTGCCAACAACAGAGGGTAAAGCTTGTTTTTAAAAAAGCTTGAGTAATGGAATAAATACAGAAAAAAACAGAACAAGAATGTAATCTTGCTTAACTTTTGAGTTGATCAGACAAGCCTATGGTGGTGGAACACTAACCTGCATGAAGGTATTTTCATGTAACATAATAATTAAAGTAAAAAAGTGATTTATAGTCCAGGATGCTAATTTTGCTCATAGCCTTTCCTTAGGTAAAATACCATCTTTAAGTCAATAAAAGAGTCATATAGAGTATCCTGAAACTGGTCAGAATGAATGAACAAATTTGCCTAATTTATATAATTGTCATATGGCTACCCTCAATATCTTAGAATAACACCTATTTTGAATATGTTACATTGGATGCTGATTGATTTCTTGTCCAATTCAAGGATTTGTTCATCACCTTTAAAGCTCTTTATGGTGTAAAATTAGAGCACATCATCCAACACCAAGTCAGAATTGAGGTACTTATAGCCCCAACCTTGCTGGCATTTATAAACAAGCTATATAGACCTATTCCATCATTCACTCATATTATTAGTTTTATTGGTATTTACAATGTTTAGATTTTGGTTTATTTATTATAATGTCATTGTAGAGTTGTTATTGTTTATGTTGTTGTACCCTACTCAGATTCTGCTAGGATTTAGATAAGATATAAATAATGTTAAATAAATGAATGGGTTAATAAATGGCTAATTGATCTGAAATTAACTTAATAGCTTACCCCCTTTCTTAAAAGGACAGTTATTAATCAACATTACTCCTCGGAATAGGAAAGGAGAGATTGATAGCGCTAAAAACCCACCAATCAGAAATCAAATCACCTACCCCTACAGCTTTGCCATTCTTCACTCATTTATGTAAGAGCTGAAGTGGTGCAGTGGTTAAATGCTGCGACTGCAGGCTGACTGCTAGTTCAGCAGTTTAGCTGTTCAAATCTCACTAGGCTCAAGGTTGACTCAGCCTTCCATCCTTCTGAGGTCGGTAAAATGAGGACCCAGATTGTTGGGGGCAATATGCTGAACTCTGTAAACCGCTTAGAGAGGGCTGTAAAGCACTATGAAGCGGTATATAAGTAAAGTGCTATTGCTATTGCTATTGCTATGTAGGTATCTTGGAAATAAGAAATAAGTGATCAACAGGTAGTTCAAATGAACTCAGTTGAGCAACAGCTTCATTAAATACAACCCCAAAGCAGGGGTGAAATTCAAAATTTTTCCCTACCGGTTCTGTGGGCGTGGCTTGGTGGGCATGGCAGGGAAAGGATACTGCAAAATCTCCATTCCCACCCACTCTGGGGCCAGCCAGAGGTGGTATTTGCCAGTTCTCCGAACTACTCAAAATTTCCGCTACCGGTTCTCCAGAACCTGTCAGAATCTGATGAATTTCACCCCAGCCCCAAAGTGTTCTGCCTAGACCTCAGGTGTGAGATTTGCCTCCTTGCCCCAGAGGCACTCTTAGGAGATGAGTAAACCACAAGACACCAAAATTTAAAAATGCTTTAATCTTTTACAGCTTGTACTAACTTCCTCCAATTAGTCAATTGTACCTCCCTTTCTTTTCTTTTCAACAAAGACTTCAATTGTTTTTTCAAAGCCAATTCCCATGATCAAAGTCCTTTATTATTTCTAAATTCCCTTCATTTAATTTGGTATTAGCTTCAACTCAAGCTTGAAAACCAAACCATGTCTCAGAGTTAAATTTGGATTTGGAATTTTGACCATTCATTTTAGAGATTAAAAAACTGGAGACAAACCCTCTCAAACTCATTAGACATTTTTTTAAAGTCTCCTATCCAAGGGAGTTTTACTGGGCAGTTATTTTCTGACCTGCAAATCAAAGCATTTACTGGGTAATTTTGCTGAAAGACGAAGAGAGATTGGTCAATAGCAAGGTAAAAATCACTCTTCAGTTCTGTTTAACAGGCTTGAGAATACCAACATACAATTGATAATACTGACATTTCTACCACTCTTAATTTGGTTCCTCTGATCAATGCATTTAGAATAAAGCATTCAAATATGGTAGTCATTTGGATCAAGCTCCAAGGCTTATAATTAACTCTACCCTGCTTCAAATAAGATAATGTGAAGAGAGAGAGTACATGTTATTCTCTCTTCCCCACAAAAAGAAATGGAATTTCCTATTCTTGAAAGTGTGGTAATGATCAGAGACGATAGGGAAAACTTACTAGAGATATTCATTTTGTGAATAGAGGTAAAATGGAAGATGAAATTAAATAAGTATATTTTTCTATGATGACCCGATTCATTCTCAAAATCTCAGATTAGTGTATTGCAAAATGGAGATGGGAGGAGGTGAAGGATCACCATTGTTTTTCCAATGATTTAACAGCTTTTGTTTGGCCGAAAGTATTTGTGTCAGCCTTTGTTTAATAAAATTCTCAAAATGGTTCCCGGTGGTAATAAAAGCATTTTACAAAGCTGCATAAGACATCAGAGCAGTTGGACCAGATCAAAAATGCCAAGAAATATAATTGGATTAAAGCCAGGTGGGAGAGGCTGCTTTAGTGAAAGGGCCTCTATGTGATGCAGTGTGATACCCATAGACACCAATATGCACATGGGGACTCCCAAATCTGCTGATTTGTTTCTTATTTTTTGTTTCCCCCCCACCCCCAGAAACTAGATTGCTCTCAAGTAAGAAAGCCCATCTTAGCATCATCTCTGTTTCCAAAAATATTTTGGGGTGATACACAGTATCTTGGAGTCCTACAAAGAATTGGGAGAAGCAGTGTAACCGATTACAGTTCTGGTTGAATGGATTATTTGAGACTGACCACACCTATCATGCTGATTTTCAAAATTTTCCAGGACCCCCCCCCCAAAGAAAAGATCGTTAATAAATGTAATACTGGTCAAGGATCCTTGGAAGGACAATTCGCTGTCCACATCTCAGAAAAAGCCCATTCTCTGCCTCACTTCAACTAGCAGGAGAACATTTGAGATGAATCAAGAGTACCTAAAGCAAGAAGCCTTTTCTTTAGCTACCTGGCTGAAATCCCAAAAAATCTCAAAAAGAAGTGCTAGACATTTGAATTATATTGAGAAACACTATCTCTGCATGGCATCACTTGGGACTGATATTGTTAGTTCCATTTGGTTGGTCTCAACCAGAAATAGCCCAGCTACACTTCAGATTAATTGAAGATGCCCGGTGATAGCTATATGTGTAACACTCACAGCAGAGTAATCTGGATATAACAAACTCATTACAGGATTGTAAGAAAAAGAGCACTGCAGTTTATGATGCTTTACGAGGAAATTCGCTTTAAAACTTGAATTTCATTAAACTGATTTCACTTGGAGTTTAACGCCAGAGAAAAAAATAAGATAAATACTTACATTATGATAAAATTATATATGATCCAAAGCCTGTGACTCTTAAAATTAGAATTCCCTTATCAAACAATAATTGCCACATTCCCTTGCGCTACTGTATAATTCTTATTCTTGTTTAACATGCAGTACAATAGTAGGAATGGAAATGAAGAGCAGAAGGAAGCAAAAAGGGAGAGTATAATTGTTCTGCTATTTATGGCTTATGGATTAACAAAAGATGCAGAATCTGCCAATGCCATCAACCCTAGCTTAGCTAATGGCTGATCTTGAACATGTTTTCCACATTTCATCTTCTACCTACTATGAATGAAAATATTGAACTGATTTACCTGCTGTGTTATTTCAAATATTTCCCTGTGACCTGAATAATAGCCAAGAAAGCAATATGATCCAAGCCGTCTCTGTTTTACATACTAGAAGTTTAAGTACCGGTAAGTATCTTTCTGGGCAAGCCAGTTGAGCCTGTTTTCCATGAAGACCCAAGCCTGAATGAAAAGAATATTGGGACTTCTACAAGGTCCCTCTCTCATTCTCTGCTTGTACAAATACATGTCAAGGTTATATCAATAGAAAAATAATTCAATTTCAGTAATTCTGGCCTTAAATGTTTTGTATATATAAAAAATAATAATAAAACAAGAATCAGATAAGGAAAAATGAGGTTGCCTAAGTTCTTGCAAACTATCATCACTGTCACACTCTTTTGAATGAAATTATTATCTAGGAACATGTTGATCTCTCTCTCTCTTTATAGGGCTATATTATATTATTATGATTGGTTGCATTATTAATATTTAGGGTTCATCACACAATCAGCCAAATGTTTGAACTGGATTTGGTATTTTTATCTGTCTATCAAGTCCTTACTAAGGCCTGGGATAGGCAAATGTTGTTTTAGATTTCATATTACAGTATTGGCATCTTTTAATGCTTGTGCTAGCTGTTACTTTTGAACAAGCTTCAATGCAGGCAACTTTATTATTTTTGTTTTAGATGCTCGGTTATTCTTTGTTTCAATTATTCTTTAGCTAGAGGGCTTCTTTTCCTGAGGAGAAGACAGAGAAGAGGGTGCCTTCCTGGTTTGTGAATGAAAATAAATCAATACGTAAGATGGTTTTCTCTACTATGAACTCCCACTGGTTTGCCTCTTCAGTCTGAGCTACTGCTGGTAAGGCTTCAGTTTGTTTGCCCTGGGTAAATCTTTGCAGTTCTTTCAATTCTGCTTCTGTAAATATTTTATTTTGCATTATAAATTGATGTTGATCTGCTAGTCTATTATAAATGCCAGAATATTGTTTGCCTTCCTTTTATGTAGAGGACTAGAAAGGGAAGATGTCCTTTCTAATACATTTCCTCCTACTTCCTTGTGTTAAAAAAAGGTTATGGAGCCAAGAAAATGATGACAGTTATGCCATGGACTTGAGATAGGCGCTTTGTTCCCCAGCCAAGATGAGGGCTGAAGGATGACTGCACTCTTTCATGCCAAAAAGGTTGAAACAAATGCTGCCTGGTGTAGATCCTAAGGATGAGATGTAATCTCAGGTTTTATTTGTCCATTCTCTTTGAAGACTCTTCTATGTCAGTAATACTGATTAAGTATAATTGTTAAAGGTTCAAGCAATGTGCAGAAATAGGAGTTTCTTGTAACAAATTATGCTGTGTGTGAGGGGGGGGGAATTCAGTATGATCAAATTATTTTTCTCATGCCAAGAGATTAATGGCTTCAGATGGGGTGAGGGTCTCATCAAGGATGTTTGTTCCTAAATTTATTTTGGAGTTGTCTTGGAAATGGTAGAAAAATTATACTTTTTCTCAATATGCCGAGTCTTGTTTTCTTGTATCATCATGGGTGAGGAGGACCAGGCTTTTAACAAAAGTGTAACAATGTTTTCCAAGAAGTAGGAAGAAAAGAAAAGATGAATCTATCTGGTCCTAGGGATGGATGAGCCCTAATCCCACCAGAAATCATATTCTAATATGTAAATTGCAGATCTCCCAATATAAAGAAGCAGCTGGAAAAAACATGGACATCTTTAAAAATTCTGCAGTGTGATCTCTCTCTCTCTCTCTCTCTCTCTCTCTCTCTCTCTCTCTCTCTCTCTCTCTCTCTCTCCCCCCCCCCGTGTGTGTGTGTGTGCGTGCAATTTAATTAGCACATTCTGAAACAAAAGCCCAACATGTAATGTCAGTTTTATTTACATGAATGTCTCCAGCCTCTATAGACAATTGAAAAAAAAAACTTGAGCGGTTGAAGTCCAGTGACCTCTATCTACCTGCTCAGAAACTGATAGGGAACATCTTGGAGTGTAGATAATGAGTTTGCCTTTGGGTAAAATAACATTTTGATTCTTCCCATGCTGCAATTTTGTGAGTGTCCATTTCATGTTGTCAAAATTCCAAATGGTCCAAATTGCCAATCCCTCTCTTTGAACAGCAAAATGGGGAAGGAGAAGCTATGAAGTTGTTTCCCTCATTACCTAATTCAACAGAAGTTGACATCCTTTGTCTTTGCATTAGTGGCCCCAGAGTCCCGATTCTTTACCGTAGTATATGATAAATGATTATGACCCTTTGCTGGCAGGACTGCCTCTCCAGAGAGTATGTTATGTTCTGGTACTAGAAGTGGAACTAGATGAATCAATTGGGAAGTCACAAGATTAGATGCCCCCTTCTGCCTAAGCATCACTGCAATCAGCTAGCTCCACGACTTGTTTTAAAAACAAGCCCATATGTCATATTAGTAATCTAATATACTCATTTAATTGGCCCTGGTAACCTCTGTTATGAACTGGGCTTCTCTTAAATGCTCTGAAATGGATTCCTAGGTACTTATGTTTCTATCTTTAGTTACAAACATAGAGGACAGGCTCTTAACACGAAACAGTTTGGGCTAATCATTGACAATCTGTAACTATAAAAAGCTGCAAAAGTCACAGCAATAAGGACAGAGAAGTTTTTAAATAAAAATATTTAAAAATACATTATAAACAAAGGGGATTATTGTTATGAAGTAAGAAGTTGCTCCAAAGCAGAGGTCTTCAAACTTGGCAACTTTAAGACTTGTGGACTTCAACTCCCAGAATTCTGGGAATTCTGAGAGTTGAAGTCCACAAGTCTTAAAAGTTGCCAAGTTTGGGACCTCTGCTCCAAAGAGTGGTGTCTGTGCTTTGTCAGTTGTCCTGATATAATCCTGGTTCATGAGATCCCCAGGTTTCCCCCCCCCCTCCACACACACAACAACAGTTTCCTCAAGTGCAGCTTTTTTTATTCTTTTCCATAGTAATGGGAGAGCACATGATACAGTTGGGGAGGAGGGAGTTATATGTCTTTTGTGAACAATGGACAGGAGTCTTTTCTTTAAGAAAAGCACCC
Source organism: Diadophis punctatus similis (assembly GCA_023053685.1). Taxonomy (NCBI): domain Eukaryota; kingdom Metazoa; phylum Chordata; class Lepidosauria; order Squamata; family Dipsadidae; genus Diadophis; species Diadophis punctatus. The sequence goes on from JALIGW010000002.1 coordinate 98,777,944, forward strand.
TTAGCTGATTTACCTTGTTCCAAATTTCATAGCAACTCCTAAAAAATATTTTTTTGCAGCCTTGCAAAACGTCTCCCCTTAATCTGCACACACCTCTTCTACTTCTATTTATTTGTCATGTTAAAAAGCAAACTTTTTAGATACATTAACCTCTTTTAGAAACATTAACCTCTTTTTGGAATGATGAAAATTTGGATTATAGGAAAGATGCTGGGGATACAATTTTGGCCTTGTCCCTCATTTCTAGCCTTCCCTTGTTGACTGGGATAATCTGAAAAGTAGCTGTAATTCAAGAATACAGTGCCTGCATTCAGTTCAATGTTAGTCGCAAATAGCTGAAATACTTCTTCAGATTTTCTCCATCAAAACAGGACCACTGAGGCTGAAGATGATTGTAGTAAGCCAGGATGTGTGGACACACACTCCTTCCATAGATGTATATTTTAAGCTGCTGTAGCTTATATGACTGGAGTCCTATGCACACTTACTTAAGATTGGTCACCATTTATCTCAGTGGCAATCACAGAATCATAGGGCTGGAAAAGAACTTAAGTATCTTCTAGTGCAATCCCCTGCCCAAGGCAGGAGTTCTTACACCATCCCAGACAAGTGGTTGTCCAATGTTTCTTGAAAACCTCCACTGATGGAGCATCCACAACTCCAGGAAGCAAGCTGTTCCACTGCTTAATAGTTGCAACTGTCAAGAAATTCCTCCTTATTTCCAGGTTGGATCCTCCTCTGATGAGCTTCCACCCATTTCTTCTTATCCTACCCTCTGGTGCTATGGAGAACAAATCAATATCCTCTTCCCTGTGACAGCCCTTTAAGTATTGGAAGACAGCTATTATATCATGCCTCAACCTTCTATTTATAAGGCTAAACATATTTAATTCCCTTAGCTGTTCATTGTACTATTTAGCCTCAAGTCTCCTAATCATCTTTATTGCTCTTCTTTGCACACTTTCTAGGGTCCCAGCATCTTTTTTGTATCATGGTGACCAGAGCTAACCAGAACCACTTACTCACTTCCAGCGGTGAAATCTACTTACCTTCCCTACCGGTTCAGAAGCGCGCATTTTGCACATGTGCGTTCACTTCACTCACTTTTTCAACCTCGGCGCATGTGCAGAAGGCTTTGTGCATGCGCAGAGGGTGAAAAAAAAGAAAATGGCGACGTCTGGGCGGAGCCTCGCGCTGCCGCCGCTACCGGTTCTCTGAACCACTGGCGGCCACCGCTAGCGGTACGCCCGAACCTGTAGCATTTCACCCCTGCTCACTTCTATAGGTTCCCCTGCTTGGGCAGGGGGTTGGACTAGATGACCTGGAAGGTCCCTTCCAACTCTGTTGATCTGTATATGTAAATGTATAGACCACCAGTCTCTGACTGAATTAACCACATATTAGGCCAAATAATATACAGTACAATCTAACATTTTTGTGCAGTTTAAGTGACTAAGAGCCTTTCTACTCTTATATCAAAGCATGATGGCACAAAATCATTTGACAACATATTTTCTCTGCAGTGTCCCCATGATGTTGTCATTTTCTTGTCCCCATCCCATGAGACCTGTTTAAGACATCCACAGATGTATTAGTGTTTAAAGTATCTGTCTAGTCTATTACCTTGTCAAGTTTGATCTTGGATTGGTTTATTGTAATTTCTTTGATTATTCTGAGCTATGCAGAGTTGTTGAAAGTCAGGCAGCAGCATGCAAGTTTAATAGATGATGATGATTTAGCATTTCTCCTCTTAATTTATCACAATTGAAGTGTAAAAAAAACCTGCTAAGCTATTGTGGGAGTATAGTCTCACACTGAGAAATAGGCAAATAGCCATTGGGTAAATCACAGCAAAGTACTGGTTGACTTGCCTTCTCCCCACCTACACTGAAGGGCAAGAGAAAGAAAAATAAGAACTTAAACTGCTTTGAATTAGTTGTAAATAAAGCTCACATCTGAAAGCCAGAGTATTTGTCAGAATTCTTGTGGTGTTGTCCTAACAAATCTTACTAAACAGATCTCAGATTTGATGCTTATTAGTTTCTTTGCAGTCCTGATCGCTGCTTCATAGTTCTGACACCTTGAAGGAAATCAGGTGAATGACAGTGACTGGGAACAGAGGCAATAGAGACGGGATAGGGATTGGCGTGGAGACAGTCAATTTTATGCCAGTCTAACTTTCTGCTGATTCAAGATTATGTAGGTGGTGAACAGTTCAGCTCAGCAGTGGGGAAAATCCTTGAGTTTTAAGCAAGTTACTGCAGTATTTTCTGAGTTTCAATCCCACATTGGCAACATAATACTACAGGACTATTATGATCCTTACCCAGATAATTTCAAGGTTTAAAAGATTATTCAAATATTCAACTCTTATGAAAAACATTTCAGGACAAAAGGCCTTCCAGACAGGGGAGGGTTCCGGTTACGTTCGCTACCGGTGCGAATCGTGAGCATGCGTGGAAGTGAAATTGCATCCCACCATGCGATTTTACTTCCACGTATGCTCAGGACGACATTACAAGCCAAAACACAGCTGAGGAGCTTCTCAGCTGTGCTCCGGAGGAAGAATAAAGGTCGGTGTTCACACAAGGGCGGGTGGGAGGGCTTTTTCCCGACAGCTCAGGACGCGGAGAAGCGCCAAAAAATGACGTCATTGCTGGGCTCCTACTGGAGCTGTGCTCCGCACCGCACTGGTAGGAACCCACCACTGCTTCCAGATCTGAATTGGGAAATAATTCTTCCTGATCAAATTAGGATCAAATCAAATTAGGCCTGAGAAAGCACTGAGCATCATTCATAAATGTTTTTAACATTTGAGAGAATTGGATTCCGCCCCCCTCAACTGTTCTTTAAAGTTTAGTCAGGCTTTGACGGAAAATTTCTGACTGGGTGTATTCTAGTCCAAAAACAACAATAACCAACTCCTTCCCTCACACTTGACACAAACATTTTAAAAGACATATTGTAGATAGAAATTTCTTCTTTCTGAATTGCTTTTCCTGCAGCACTGTGAATGTTATAGATTGAGGCAATGCCTACTTTTCCCAGAATAATTGGATCAGATTCTGAATCAAATTTATTTATTGGTTTCTGTCTTAGCATTGTGTTTATGGAAGCAACAAATACTGCAAATAATACTGTACTGTAATTATAGGGGAAGCAGGACATCACACTGCCATTACAGCTTTATCACTGCACAAGCTTCAAAGTTAAAATGCAGTACTGATCCTTAGTTGTGTAATTTCATATGGGCTCAGTGAAAAATGGCCTAAAATCCTTTTTTTAAAAAGTGATACTGACTTTGCTACTTGAAAGCTCCTAATACTCTGCCAGAGGTCAAAGAAGAAGGTGAGGAAAATGTCACAAAACAGGTTTGGCACCTAAACCATTACCACCAATAGGAGTTATAAAATGGCTAGATTGCAGAAGATGTGTCTTGGTAGCACAGAGAAATTACCATATTGCTTCCACTCCAGCCTCATAAAAACAGCACTCAAAAAGGAAAATATGAAGGAAAACAGCCCAAAAGAACAGGTTGAGAAATGTTCATGTTACTTGAGATAATCAGACATCAGTGTACATTTAAAAAATCCTATTGCAGATTGGCTTTCTTTCTTAACCCAACCTAACATGCTAGGTTATTGTGAGGACCAAGAGGGAATAAGGATGGGGGAAGGGAAGGATACCAATTGTTTTGCCTTGAGCTCTAGGCAGGAAATCCAATTAAAAACGTAGTAAACATAAATGTAATAAAGATTCAAGACAGAGACTTTCCTAACTTTAGGCAATTTACTCTAATATTTTATTTTCTCCCTGTTTCTTTTCAAAGCATATATACCAGAGGTAGGTTCCTCCCGGTTCACCTGAACCGGTAGCGACCCGCTGGTGACATCATGATAACATCACGGAACCGGTTTGGTCGGTGCCGGTCCGTGGGTGCCACCATCTCTTTTTTTTTTTGAATTTTTTTTGGGGGGGAATTTTTTCCCTGGCACTGTGCGTGTGGTCGCCATCTTGTTTTTGGCTTTTGGGGGAGATGTTTTTTTATTTTTCCAAAAGTTTTTTTAAAAAATTCCGGGTTTTTTTTCTTCTGCACATGCGCAGAAGCAGAGTTTCCGGCACTGTGCATGCAGACACCATCTTGTATTTGGCTTTTTTGGGGAGGGGAAATTTTTTTTGATTTTTTGCCACTGCGCATGCGCGCGCGTGTGAAGCGCATGCTCGTCCACGAGGCGTGGTCACGCAGCACGGGAGGAAGCGAACCAGCAGCGAGGTAAGTTAGAACCCACCCCTGATATATACATATTATTCTCAATGCAAGAAAATCATATTCTCTCGGCCTTTTTCATTCTGACCTAAAGCTCAGTTCATCTGTTCTTCTGGGGAGAATTCTGGCAAAACATGATATAATGGCTAGGGTTTTTCATAAATATGTCCAGTATGGAAACTTTTGGAAAACGATACTAACGTGTTTTCTCCTGAGGCAGCCCATTAGCCTGAGTTCCTTTCTAGATGTGGGGCCTTCTATCAGAACATTAAATTCCTGACCCCATCTGTTTCAACCTAAACTGAAAACAATATTGATACTGAATTCTTCTGTCACCTGATAAAGCACGTCCATTAATTTGTGGAAAGGCAAATGTTAGAACATGTAGCATGGCCCTGTCATGAACTGAAATTAATATGTTGAAAGAAAGGAACATTACCGTGCAGTGCAGGAGTTTCTCATTAGATGAACCCAGTGACAGAGTTCAACTACCAGCAGAGGTGGACTGCCTCTCTATGAGATAGTTCATGGATGACTTGCAAAGTGACTTACTCTTATTCTTCATAATTTAAACAACAGAACAAAATAGCCCGCTTACTCAAGACGGCTTTTCCCCCCTGCCCATTACCAATCTCTTCCACACATGCCATACCCTGCTAAGTTCTCAAATCCCAAACACAAAGCTTTGTATGGGTCAGAACCTGGCATGACTGCTTCCTTATGAGCTGCCCATCCACTGATTGTTTTTTTAAAAAAAATAATAAAATGTGGGTTGAACATTGCATAAAGAAACAATATTTTCAGCCAGTCTTTCAATATAAAACATTTCCAAGCTGTCATACAGCATAAGATGAGAACAATAAGCAGCATTAAAAATGAAGGGGTCTTAAATTGCCACTTTAAATCAAGAGGCAAGGAAAAACAGAATAGGAATGAAGATTTAATGGACCGTGATCCTATTAGGAGAAAAGGAAAAAGACTGAATACATTTTAGGATAAGAAGAACCCAGAAAGATAGCAGGAAGAATTAGCCAGGATATGAAGCCCGTCATAAAAGAAAACAGATTAAAGAATGTAAGCTATTTGTATGTGTTTCTTGTTTTGAATAAATAAATAAACAAGTCATTGTTCTTGAATAAGTTCTCCATAAAAACATTTATGGGGCTTAAAAAGTATACATGGGTCCCATTTTCCTGCCCACTGGGCACTCAGGCAGCTCCATGGGGCAGTCAAGGAGATAGCAGACAAGCCTCTTCAAAATGAGAATTCTATACCTGAGGGAACTGTCTGCCTTAAGAGACATTTGCCTCTTCTAAAACCAATCTTGGTATATATACAAATGGATACTTGGAGTTTCCAGTTCTCCAAAAACCCAGAACCTAACAGACAAGGAGCCAGAGGAGTTTTTTAAAGCAATATTAACTTATCCCAGTTAGTGGTCTATCATTTCTGTTTTGAATTATTGCGAGTTTCTGAGCAGCCTTAAAAGACAGCAGCACATGCAGTAGATAGAAGTAATCTGATCTGTGAATTATTTCACTATGGATAAGTTTAACCAGGTTCTTCTTAGACAGGAGAGGTCACAACAGGCACACCTGTCTCGCCTTGGTGAACCATGTTGTTGATCCTGGAGATCCCAGTGACCATGGGGGATCTTTGCTTACATCTAAACTGCAGACTGATCCTTTTTAGCATCCATCTGCAACAGATTGTTGATATGTCCTTCCTGGACAGGGAAATCATCCAGCAACATATCAATATATTTTTAGGACTGAGTTTTAATTTACTGGCCCCAGGGGTGAAATTCAAAATGTTTACCTACCGGTTCTGTGGCCGTGGCTTGGTGGGCGTGACAGGGGAAGGATACTGCAAAATCCCCATTCCCTCCCCACTCCAGGGGGAAGGATATCGCAAAATCTCCATTCCCACCCCACTCTGGGGCCAGCCAGAGGTGGTATTTGCCGGTTCTCCGAACTACTCAAAATTTCCGCTACCGGTTCTCCAGAACCTGCTGGATTTCACCCCTGACTGGCCCTCATTAATTCATAACATCAAATTAATGATTTTCTGAGTGAGATGTAATTGCCTGGATTTGACATAGAAATTCCCTGAGTTACTCTGATGCATGACCTGTCCTAGAACAGAATGGTGCAACCTAGTAGAACCAGCAAAAAATGATGTGAGTGATGTTTTGCTTGTGTTCCTTCTGTGGTGGCTATTTACAGTTTAACAAAATGGGAATACCTTTATTGATGTGGTATGTATGCATTTTTCAAGACAGGTGTGTACCAGCAGTTCATCATCTGTGAAATGGATACCATTTCACAGAGGGCTACTTGGAATTATTCCTTCTGTGAACTTGTTTAGAAAAGTGGTTTTGTATTTTGAGTGCAGATACCCATTTCTGCCTTGTATTTGGCAAATTAGGCAAATAATTTTTCTGTCAACTTCTCCATTGAGCCATTTTTGATTTGGAAGTAGTCATGTCATTAAGATAGTCATTATAACCAGGCAAATGTTCTCCTTAATAGCCACTGTAAGGGAATATACACATTATCAAAATTCCCTATGCCCAGAAATGTTGGGGCCCCTCTTCTAGTCTAAATCCATGCTATCTATATCAAGTATTTAAGAATATGTAGATTGGTATAAAGTCAATCTGCCCCTTACTTTCCATTTTGTAAGGAATATTTCCAGTCCAGTAGATATAGGTCAGTGCACCCAGATGCTGCCAGCTTCCTCCATAGTAATACACTCAGATCCACCTCAGTAGGGATCCTGAAGCCCAGATTTTGGAAAAGTCAAGCCTTCATAGCAACATATCAGGCATAAGTTATCAAGAACAACACAATGGATTGCTCAGAATAGTTTCTTTACTGCTGTTCCCCCATAATCAGGAATCTTGTCAGATTAAAGCATACTCTGCAAAATTATCAGATAAATCCCATAAAGCAGGGCTGAAATCCAGCAGGTTCTGACAGGTTCTGGAGAACCGGTAGCGGAAATTTTGAGTAGTTCGGAGAACCGGTAGCGGAAATTTTGAGTAGTTCGGAGAACCGGCAAATACCCCCTCTGGCTGGCCCCGAAGTGGGGTGGGAATGGGGATTTTGCAATATCCTTCCCCCAGGAGTGGAGAGTGAATGGGGATTTTGCAGTATCCTTCCCCTGCCAAGCCCACCAAGCCACGCCCACAGAACCGGTAGTAAAAAAAATTGGATTTCACCACTGTCATAAAGGTTTAGGGAGGGTGCCTTCTGGACCTTTTTCTACAAACCAAGGATTCAAGGCTGATCTGCCTCTTAACCCCTTAGGAAAAATCCCCTCCCTCCTGCATTTCAGTGCTAGATTCAACCATACAATCTATTCCACTGTGCCTAGAAAGCAACTCACAACCAACACAGGTGTTAAAATAGCTTTCATGTGATCTTAGTATCTTACATCATTAACCTAGTTCTTGTATTTTGCATCAATTGGATCTTATAATGCTGGAATGTAGTCTGGTATCCCAAGAGGGAGGGGTTACTTCCCAGAGAGCAAAAAGGGGGCGGAACTTGGAAGGTGTGGTAGGCAGGAAGAAGTAAAAAGGGGGACCCTTCCTAGAAGTTCACAGAGTACATCTATAGTTTAGCCAGATACCATAGTTGTTTTAGTGTGGCAAGATGGTTTCTGTAGGTGAAGAATAAAGAAACTACTCAGAAATAACTCCCTGTTCTTGGTTTTTGGGGCCTCACATATGGACAATTTAAGGGCAGCTTCACAGAAAGCACGTGATAATAATTACATTGGAATGAAGCTGAAACCCTTGTCACAACAACACAACTGTATAACACACCACAACTGTTACCTGGGAACCCACTGACACCTGAGGATAAAGGAGCACTCCGGGACAATCTGCACCTGTTCATTCAGGAGAAATGTGATATATTCCAGAATGTCAGGCCTCCGGTCTTTGAGTCCAGATTCCTCATGATTAACAACACCGCATTTGCCTGGTTTAATTTTAGCAATCTAGCCATTTTTATTTTTTGAAAGATATAGTTTTAAATTTTGGGTAAACTTTAAATGTATCAATTGTATTCCTTTTTATAGTTTCTATTTTTAAATTTTTGTAAACTAACTTTTTGCTTTTATTCAAGAATGCAGTACATTGAATAATAAAATGAATGCATGAATTTAGGCGGTACACTTCTTAGACATTGACGGCAAAGAGCAGTAAAGCACTTAGTATAATACGGGCGTCATAGCATTCTAATGATTCTCCAGTCTAAAATTCCTAACAGATTTTATGCAAGTATTACATAGTATAGGAGACAAAATTGAGTCACTTGGCTCTAATAACAGGTGGACTACTCTGTTCATACACTTTCCCCTCACTGTAAACTGTTACTCTTCCTCCCTGCCATCTGTACCTGTCAGCCTTCCTTCAACTGGTCCTTGTCCTTAGATTCCTCCATCTGCTATATCAGCTTCTCATCGTCTTACACAATGCTCATGTGCATGGACCACACCCAGACATTTCCCCAAATAAACTGGAAAAGCACCTTATCCTACTCCTTAGCCTACAATCTATCGTGCTACTAATGTTTTCTGCTTCAGGGAAACACCCATCTTAGACTTTAATATCCTCCCACTGCATTCATATTTCATGTCCATTAGTAGTCAAAGGATCTTCTGGAAGAACATGGAAGAAACAGGGACAGCTCTGTTCTATCTGGCCTTAGCTGCATGGAATAGCTCCTACATCTTCTTCATTGGACTCCTACAGTTTGCATAAAAGGCAGTAATAACTGCATTCACCAATGAACAAGAAAAAAAAACCAAATTCCACATCAATGTAATACCTTCATTATGCCCCTTCAAATATCAAAAGGATCATGCAATTTTTAAGTTTACCAAACAGGACTTAGATCAACACAGGCTTCAAGCACCATTTTTCTCTTCTTTTGCTTTATTAATATGCTTCCAGAGCAATACTGACATTAATTACACATACAGTCAACCCAGAATTGAAACTGGTAGCCAACTATGTGAGAATCATTGGCATAAGACATGCTAGTGATAGGAGTTATTGCATGGCATGGCTTGTAAAGTGGGGATGAATCTCAGCATGTTTTATGTTTCTAGGCCAGGGGTGTCAAACTCGCGTCATCACAGCATCATCACGTGATGTAGCGTGACTTTTTTCCCCTTCGCTAAACTGGGCATGGGTGTGGACAGCGTGTGACGCATCCGGCCCACAGACTGCGAGTTTGACACCCCTTTTCTAGGCCCACTAAATGTGGTGTGTGGAATTATAGGTGTTTGAAGGAACAAGGTTCTTAGTCCAACTGTTTGACACTGTGGAGATGTATTAGTTAATGTGTATACATGAACTTGTTGGCTAATGCTAAATTTACTGAGCAGATTGTGGGTGTTGGCTTGATTACAAATGCAGATTGACTATTGAGACTTTAGATTTGAGAGCTGCTTTGGGAAATATTAGCTCTTTCCCTTTGCTTTTCAGCTCCCTCACCTGATCTTTTCATTCTGGCCTGGAACTTTTTTGGTGTCTGGATGAAAAGAACTGTTTTAAGCTCTGCTTTCAACCAAATAATGAGAATAGGGTTGACCCACGTGATTAGCAACAGCTTGCCTTTCATTTTGAAAACCTGAATCACTCAAGATGATTAATCAAGAACCAAAACTACAACAGAAAATGTCATTGAATGCTCCCAAGCTGCTAAAATGATTCTTCTCAGAGAATGAAATTCCACCCAAAATACAAACAAATTGAAACCATAACCATAGTTTAACACTATTTATGCCAAGGAACTCTGCACAGAAGCTATCATCACTTTCAAATAATGGTTTTTTGAGTAGTTAGCAGCTTCATGTAGCTGATTTGAAGACTGAGAGAAGTGATTTTCTGGAATTTATTATTGACTCATCAGGTTATAAAAAGTACTAAGAGCATTTGAATCTGTCCCATTGCCCTCATGATTGTAAAACAGATGGGGACACTTAAATAAGGAAAAGAACATAGAAAGATTGGGTGCTTTCCAAATGCAAGGGAAATTAATCTGACTGGGTATCTTTCACATTGAATTTAATTTAAACCTAAAAGAGGGCTACTGTGCATGTTAATACATATAGCAGCACAAATCTGTCAATTAGGTGAGAATCTGCTAGCTGTTCTGCAAATTATATCAGACACTATGTAGAACAATAATTATAGTAAAACAAATCTTACCTGCCATGCCTCAACTTTCTTGATATCTGCACATGACCCATTGGCAAATAGCCCTTTCCCAGGAGTGCAAGTGTATATATCCTGCAAAGCATGAGCAATGGAATATACTGCCAAGTACACATTGTAAGATATCCGCAGGTGGGTATAATCCATGTATGGTGTTTCCACACTAGTGATGTTCTCACGCCCTGTACATGGGGGACGGAATGAAGCTGTACCATTTCCAGCTCTAGTGCCTTCTTCATGGCCTTTGTGGAAAAAACCTGGAAAATTCTTGTTTCCTTCTGGTAAGTAGCAATTAAACGTCTCCTCCCAAAACTCTTTAATAAATCCATTATTAGCAGACTTCTTAGGGTTTACCTTCTGCAGAAAGTCACGAAAGCCAGGGATCTGTCCTGCTTTAAGAGCAAATCCAATGGTGCCCCCCATGACATGAAAGAATTGTGGCATTGCTATCAATGACGAGCTGGCCCAGGCTTCACTTGCCAGCCAAATCCTGCCAGTGATGTTCCGTGTGACAATCTCTTTGATCAATGGTTCTAGGTCAGGTGCACTGGAGAACACAACAATCACTTTGGCAGTGGAATTCTGGATGACTTTCACCACCTGTTGGATCTGATCCTCAGGCAAGTACTGGGCAATGAGCTCACTGAAGTCAATGCAGATGTTTCTCTCCTCTGTTTCTTCCCTGAACTTTTCAATACCTGGCCGGCCATAATTGTCATCTGCTGCAATGGTACCCACCCAATTCCAGCGGAAGTACTCTACAATGTCAGCCATAGCAGTGGCCTGGTGCTCATCATTAGGTATAGTGCGCAGGAAAGATTTGTACTCGTTCCTGTTGCTCAAGAGCCGACTGGATGAAGCATAGCTAACCTGGAAAAGGAAAGAGGGGAATAAATTCTTATGCAACACTTTTCAGTAAAAACTATTCTGAAACATTTCACACGGGATGTGACCCCATGAACACATCCTTAATTAAAGAAGGAAACATGTTGTATCAGCAGGGCAGTTTGCAAGTGAATAAGAAATTGCTCACAAATGCAGTGGTAGACTTGGGCAGCATGTTGCCAAATTTATGCCTTAGAAAGATCACCTTAAACAAAAAGTTCAAGACTCTTTAATAGGTGAACTAACAATCCAAAAAGAGATATCGATTGGAATATCCATTCTAATAAACATAACATTTTAAAGTCTAATTGAGATTATGTGTCATTATCAATCTATCCACTGGATTGATGACAGCCAAACATTACTCCCTAGGAAACACACCCCATAATTTGAGAAAGATAAAAGTTTTCCATCATCCTGAAAAATGGCCTTCAAATGGGAGACGTGTTCCCTCAATCAGATGGTAAACCATTTACGGATTTTTTTTAATGGTAAATTGGTAATTTATGGTAATTTGTTTATGTTTAACAATTTTTATTAGTTTATAATGTAGCATACAAAGAAAATACAAAAGTAAATAATAGGAAAGATAGGGAGGGAAGAAGGGAAGAGAAAAGTGAGGAAAAGAAAAGTGAGGAAAAGAAAGAAAAGGCATTGACTTCCAACTCCCTTCGGTGCAGTAGAATAAGACATTAACATAAAACCTCAACTTTTTACTTTTACGTAATATTTTAAACTAGCCATTTCTGAAACAATAAATCTATCTAATCGGCAAAACTCAAAATCAAAGTTTTGTTTTTTTCCACCTCAAGCACAAAGTCCAGAAGCGGTTTCCAAGTAGAAATAAAAGTATTTGTATTTTTTTTTCTTTGACCAAACACTAAATTTAGCCTTCTCTGTTAACGCCATCAGTTTTTGCAGCCATTTGTCCATTGTGGGGATCGAGATAGCCTTCCATTTCTATGCATAGAGTAGTCTTGCTGCCGTCAACATGTATAACATCAACTTCCAAAAAATTTTCTAAATCTTTTTCCATTAAACCCAAAAGAAAAGTCTCTGGTTTTCTGTTTATATTCACTTTAAGAATTTTATGTATTAAGGTATGAATCCTATTCCACTATTTCTTCGCTTTATCACACGTCCACCATAAATGATAAAAAGTCCCTTCTTTACATTTATATTTCCAACATTCATTTGAAATGCCTTTATACATTCTTGACAACTTGTCTGGAGTTAAGTACCAATGATAAATCAACTTACAGAAGTTTTCTTTTAAGTTATAATTTAATGTAAATTTTAAACCTTTATTCCACATATTCTCCCATTGTTCAAGCATTACATAATTTACGGTAATTTATGATATTTTTCATTTCAGAGCAGACTTTCAAGTGGGTTATAATCATATTGTGTCTCATTTATCCCAGGATTTTTCTTCTAACAGTTAAATTGCTACACCATCCCACTTCATCATCCTCAGCTCTCCATTGTATCAGGGGGCTTGCTTGGATCAGTGAAAGAGAAAGAAGTACTTAGAAGTGGTGGCCAGATTATTTCTATATTCCTCATTGAGAATATCCCCAATATATATAAGAAGATTTCCAATCACATTTAGAAGCAACCATTGTGCATTTTCAAATCTGTATTTATTTTAGGAATTTTGGCAGATTCAGCTAGATAAAAAAATGGATATATTAGTTGGGAGTGCAGAAGACTTAAGGAATGGTTTTGAAGGACATGAAGAAGAGCTGCTACTAAGGTAATGGTTAGACAAGAGGACTTGCGCGTGGGCCAAGAAAATAGTTTGAAGTAATGTCCGGGACAAACCCCATCCCTAGTTCACACAGGGATCAAGTGAGGGAGGGGGAAAAACACATTCAGACTGGCAAGATTCACTTACTGTAGCTTCTACAATAAAAGTAGTCCTGACTCATACTTGGTCTTTTACTTTTACTTTTACTCTAGTCTTCCTTTTTGGACTGACAGGGAGATATAGCTTTTCCCAATGCTCATTTGGCCTAAGCTTGTCCTGCAAAGTCCTTTATAGGACTATACAGTAAATGCTTGATGGGTCTTGATAGTATCAAGATACAGACAGGTATATTGATATCACTGACATGGAGCAAATATGTAGAGGGAGAAAGGAAAATCTCTTGAAAGAACTAGAGAAATTCGGCTGAATTTGAATTTCTGAAATTCAGAGTTAAATAATCACCTGCTTGGGGGGGGGGAATAAAAGTTGTGAAAAAAGTATTCTAGATTATTTTTTGAATTTATTGGATAGGACAATCACTATCATAATAGATTGTTCTTTTGAGTTCAGGCATTTTCCCTACAGAGATGGGATACTTCACATAATTACACCAGTCTTTTATTTTCAGACCATGCATTTAAAATCTGAGCAGCATCTGAACTAGTTTAGTCACAATCACTTAACAGTGAACAGAATAATAGAATGGGAAGGAACCTTGAAGATCTTATAATCCAACCTCCTGCTCAAGCATGAGATCTTATACCATTGCAGACAAATGCCTGTCCAGTCTCTTCTTAAAAGCTTCCAGTGATGAAGCATCCACAACTTCTGAAGGCAACCCATTCCACTGGTTAATTGTTCTCACTGTTAGGAAATTTGTCTTTAGTTCTAGGTTGCTTCTCTCCTTGATTAGTTTCCATTCATTGCTTCCCTGTCTTGCCTTCTGGTGCTTTGGAAAGTAGCTTGACACTCTCTTCTTTGTGGCAGCCCCCTAAATATTGGAACACTGCTATCATGTCATCCCTAGACCTTCTTTTCACTAGACTAGACATAACCAATTCCTAATCAAATACTCAATCAAACTAGCTTGTTAAAAATTAGGCCAAAACAGCAGTCACAACAATAAATATTTTAAATATATTAAAGAAAATCAATGTCCAGATGGAATCATATCTGATCATGGGTTGTTACATGCTGCAACAGAGTTCAACAGGAAGCTGCAAAATGAATTGCTATGGCTGATGTAAATACACAATGTGCATTATGCTATTTAATATGGGCATAAGAAAATAAAGATGTTATAGAGAAATTATCCTATGGTTATAATGGGTTGTAGAGCTGCCCTTTTGAATCTAGGGACTACTCAGACATATAGGCACAGACTGCTAGAATGACTTGTGGAATACTGTTGGTGTTCAAAATTGGAAAAGGGATATTTATTCTTTTAAAAAAGAAGAAATGTGGAAATGTTACATTAGCTCTTTAAGATTTTATATACATTGAGAGACTGACTGAAGAGATGATGAAATGTGCCATAGCAACAGTAGAAACATTTTGTAATTAACAAGCTCACCTACCCAGGACCATCCTATTTCTGGCAATGGAAAGAGATAACATATGCTCACCTGAGGTATATAAAAGAGACCCAGAAGATTGGCAACTGCAGTGGAAATCCCAGAGCCTGTTGCTCCCACCACTGCAATTGTTGAGGGAATATGATCCGAGCAATTGCAAAACTCATCCAGATTCAGAGAGTCAATCTTGTTTTGGGCTACAAAACTCAGTGTGGCTTCCAGAGCTTTAGACACTGTGTTGCAGGTGTCAAAAATGCTGTATCCAAGAGTCATATTGGGAAGAAGAGTTGGGCTGTTATTAATCTCTTCAATGGCAAAGATCATTGCCTGTAACCAGCGAAAACCCCGGAAATTATACCTACAAAAAAGGAAGAGAAATCAAAATAAGCACAATGCCTTATATAGAGATAGAGGAGAGAAACAGGAACATATATTGTTTCTGAGTGAATGGAAGAACACTTCCTAAGCCCATTTTCCTCCAAAGAGTAATGCAACTACATATTTCAAAACAATTAATAAAAAATATGGCCAGTTCACATGGGCATCCATTGCAAATCACAATGACCACTGTTATATTGTGCAAATGATGTAATTTACATCAGTTGCATTATGTCATTATCAAGCAAATGATATAAATTACAGAGTGCATGTCATATGTGTGATGAGGTAATAATGCACAGAACATAATTTGATCCTTGAATCCTCCAATGGAGAACCATGGCAGCTGTACCACATACAAAACAGAGCCCTGTTGGATCAGAACAATGGACATTTTGGACAGTGGCATGTGCTCTCTCTCTCTCTCCCACCTCTACCTCATCCTGGAGTTCTCAGCAACCACTGACACAATTTAACAGCATATCCTTATTATCTAAAAGGTAATTGTTTTGAGGTCTTGTTTTGAATGATTGCATTACACATAGTCTAGAGCAGTGACGGCTAACCTTTTCGGCACTGAGTGCTGAAATTGGAGTGTGCAGAGTGCCGGAACCCAGAAGAGAGCAGCTGGCCGATGTGCATGTGCACCGGACCAGCTGTCTGGCATGCATGCACGCGACAGAACCCAGAAGAGAGCAGCTGGCCGGTGCGCATGCGTGTGACAGAACCTGGAAGAGCAGCTGGCGATGGCGTGCGTGCCATAGGTTCGCCATCACGGGTCTAGAGAATGTTGTGCCAAGAAACTATTCTTATTCGTATTCAGAATTACCCTATGAAAATTTTCAGAAATAAGTAGTTAGCATCTATATGATATCCTACTTTCTGTGCAGTCCATGAGGTATTACATGAGATATTATCAGAATATTAAGGCCCATTTTGTCCAAAATTCTGTGTCACCCAATGACCAATCAAATGATGCAGGAAGCTCATAAGGATAATAGAAGAATTTCATCCAGGGTTGCCCAGAGAGTTGATATTATATGGCAACTTGCCTGTAATTTAGGAAGTAATATGTGACCACCAAAATTAGTAACTTGAACACAGATTTATTTAATTAAAAAAAAACACTTCTAAGCAATACTTTACTAAGCAATACTAACTGTTTTTAAAGTATTCCCCTGAGGCACAGGAGTCCCTGTGGATTCTACTCCACTAGTCATTGCCGACTATAGGGACAGTGCTCATCTCGGTTTCAAGGCCATTGCACCAGCACGGTCCGAAGATATTTCTGCAGTCATGTGGCCAGCATGGCATCATGGAATGCTGTTACCTTCCCACCAAAGAAGCATCTATTTATCTACTCCCATTTGTATGCTTTCGAACTGCTAGGTTACCAGCAGCTGGGTGGAGGGTGGAGGAGCTCATTATGTCTCGTGGTGCTCGGGTCTCAAACTTGCGTCTTAACCACTGAGCCACAATGCCACCCCTCCCTTGAGGCATTGTGACCAAAAATATATGTTGTCTTCCACTATATGTTTATTTTAGGGAATTAGTTAGGGCTGAATAATCCTTCAGATTCAGTCTCCAAAAGGTGTTTTGGAGTATATAGAAGCATGAACATACTGTCTATAGCACGGGTGTCAAACTCAAGGCCCGGGGCCAGATTTGGCCCGCGGGGTGCTTAGATCTGACCCGTGGGGCCATCCTTGAAACAGTGAAGGACTTGCCCATGGTGCCTCTGCCAGTGAAAACAGAGCTCGGGAGGGCCATACGTTTTTACTGGCAGTGAGTTGCAGGAGGTTGTCTCAGACAAAAATGGAGCTCGGGAGCCCGTTTTCTCTGGCAGAGTGCTTGGGCCACCACAGGTGCCCCCGACATGTGTGACGTCAAACTGGCCATGCCTACCCCAGCCCCCCAAGGTCATACATAACCCTGATGCGGCCCTCAATGGAATCGAGTTTGACATCCCTGGTCTATAGTTTTTCCTAAGACTGTGTGATTGCTATGAAGCATTGGAAAACTGAAGCAAAATCATTGCAGAACCTTGATTACAATATTAGTAGTGTTATTTTCAATTCTTATGAATCCTAGCATGGAATTCATAATTTTAAACAAGCAACACATTGGGTTGACATTTTCATTGTATCAGCATATTGATACACTGTAACACTGACAACTTTCTTTTAGGTGATTTCTATTTATAACATCTATAATCACTCAACTATTATACCAAATTTAACAGCTTAAGCAAACAGGCTACTTCATTTCAACCACAGCTAAGTGATGCTATAAGAAATTGCAAATCACTAGTGCAGAAGTTATCTTAGCCACTGGCAGCTTGGACTTCATTAGCCCACATGTAGAGATTAGGTTTTTAATCCAATTTACACAACTTTGCGTTTGTTTACACTGAACTGCATTCCCTATTACAAAATTCATTCCTCCAGTCTGGAAATGCCATTAAGGTGCTTTTTACAATCCTTTTTTTTATTTTTATAAATCTAAATAATTTATTATCATTACCTCTGATTGCAGGATAGAATTGTATAATTTAGTGTGTTCTTCTTTTATAATATTTGGATACTTAAATGTCTCTAGACAGTATATAAATTAAAGCAAATTAACCAAACACAAAACATTTTTTAAAAACTAAGAAAATAGCACAAGTTCTTTTCTCTATGAAAATGAACAGGTCTTCACACAGCACCTATAAGGGCATAATGAAAGTGTCAGGTGAACATCTCTGGAGAGGCTTTCCACAAACAAGATGCCACTCATGAAAAGATCCTTTCTTCTGATTGGCTCTCTTGCCTCATTTGGTGGGGCACCTAGAGAAGAGCCGCAGGTGAGGCTCCAGAAAAGCAAATATGGATGGATCTTTTAGGTAACTTAGCCAAGATTTAGAGTTGCAGGCTAATTAGTGGGGAAAATACAAAGTTCAAAAACCAACTGTCAGGCATGAAGATCATTAACATTTCTAGTGATGGTGAGGAATCTGTAAGTAATCCCAAATTGTACACCTGATCCTCCAAGGACAGTGCAGCATTCTCCTCAGCAATGAGAGATTCAGTTCTACTTGTTCCTCCAGCCATGCTGAGGTTACACTCTTTTACTACGTGTAAAACGGATAGTTAAAAATAAATGAGAGGGCCTTTGTTCTGATCCAGTCTGGTATTCAACATCAACCAAAGGCAAAATGATAAAGTAGCCAGGAACAGTTTAAAACAGGGGTCTCCAACCTTGGCAACTTTAAGACTTGTGGACTTCAACTCCCAGAATTCCTCAGCCAGCTGAGGAATTCTGGGAGTTGAAGTCCAAAAGTCTTAAAGTTGCCAAGGTTGGAGACCCCTGGTTTAAAAGAACCAAAAGAGAAACAAGTGCATGGGGTCAGATGCCTCTTCTTTTCAACCTACTTCTAAATCTCCTGCTTCACAAATATTCCTGCCTACTACCGAAGCAATAGAAGTGCCTTCTGGGTTAAGGATGAAGAATATTAAAAAAACCATTATTAAGAAGCTTTGCTCACTATTCCAATGGTTAGAGATGGAAGGCTCAAATTACACATGAAGCAGGCTTCCTACCAGTCTCCCCCAAAACATAGAATGCCCTCCAATGAGAGGTTTCATGTACTAGCTGCTTTCTAAGAGTAACCAAACCTCATTACAGATTTCTTTGGGCTGAACTGAATATTTTATATCAAATGAAATTATATTTTATTTTGTAAGCCACATACTGTTTTGAAAAATTGCATATATAACCAAATTCAGTAAATAAAAGCCAGATCTGACTGAAAGCGCTACTTCAAAAGGGATCAGTCAAATACTTCAGAAAAGCCCATGTACAAGGTGTGGGAGACATAATAAGAATTCAGTTCCTTCCCTACAAGCTTGGAAGTGGCTTTTTTTTTAAACAAAGAACTATTATCTAGCAGAAATCTTAAAACTGTTAAGTTAAGGCCTTTGGCATGTGAATCTGGGGGATTTGTGGACTTACCTTATGCATTCTACTGATTCTGGCCTAGATTTCAGATCCTGGTGTTTAGCAGCCACTCCAAAATGAATGGGAAACAATCCTCCAAGAATGATGTCTCCTTTCTTCTGTGCTCTTTGATTTGGTCCATAGGCAGAGCTACTCCAAGTAAATGCAAAGAGGATCAAACAGAAACTATAAAAAGTCATCGTTCCTCCTTTATACAAAAGGAATTATGTTGCAAATTTCAAATCAGGTACCTAAGAAGCAACATAAGCCTAATATAATTTGACATATTTTTTCTATTTGAAACACCATACACTATGGCTGAGATGGGCAGGCTTGAAGTCCAATAAGCCACTGGACAATAATGATAGCTCTGATGTCTCTTGAGTGGACTTCTCCATTGCAATTTATCTGATCCAGCAATTCCTTGCTTCTTCAGTATCACTAGCAGTTCACGTAGAATTCATCTTCAAGACTTCCTAAAACAATATTGAAATGTAAAAAAAATCATGTATACAAAGGAGTATAGAACTGTCCATAGAATCAATCCCTCCCAAATACCAGCTGCTCCAAGAATACAAAAGACACACGTAGCTTGAAGATTTACATGGTGTCTTCTTTCTTGCCTTGTTAGTAAAATGTCAAAATTACTGTAATAAAGTTTATGGCATATATTTACAGAAATACATCTGAAGACACCTTCAAATCATGAAGTCACAAATCACAGCCTTGTTCTAAAGCTGTTTTAAGGTTTTTTTTCTTATAATTATTTCATAAAACATCACATTTGCTTTACATATAGAAAAAATAAATAAACGACTAACATATTATATTTACCTATAGCAAACAAATAAATTCAGGTACAATATCCCTAACAATTATCTCTTAGTTTCAGTATCCATTTTCCCCAAGTGAAAAACCAGCTAAAGTGCTATTTAACAATAATCAATGAGAGATTCCAAAATGTGCATCAAATTCAAGGAGGATGATTATTGACATAAAGTATAGCCATTTAAAGAAACTGAGTGATGAGTTGCTGAAATTATTATATGACAGTGAGTCTATATAAAGAAATCATACCAAAATACACAAAGAAAAATAGGTTTTAACACCCACATAGATCTATAGCACTAGCACTAGCACTTAGACTTCTATACCGCTTCACAGTGCTTACAGAGTCAGCATATTGCCCCCAACAATCTGGGTCCTCATTTTACCGACCTCAGAAGAATGGAAGGCTGAGTCAACCTTGCGCCTGGTAAGTTTTGAACTGCCAAATTGCAGTCAGCTGGCAGTCAGCAGAAGTAGTCAACCTTGAGCCACTCAGAATCGAACTCCTGGAGTAAGCAGTGAGTTAGCTTGCAGTACTGCATTCTAACCACTGTGCCATCATGGCTCTTTGGCGCCACCACAACTAAGTGAATATTTCATGTTTGACAAAGAAGCTTCCCTATGCTATAAAACAGTAAGTTGACAGATTTTTTTTCTCCATTTACTACCATTTGGTGGAAGAGTTGGTAAATTAATATTTATACAAAAAAGAAGAGAAGAGAAGAGAAGAGAAGAGAAGAGAAGAGAAGAGAAGAGAAGAGAAGAGAAGAGAAGAGAAGAGAAGAGAAGAGAAGAGAAGAGAAGGAAGTCTCAAGCAGACATTTCTATTCAATATAAAACCAAATGAATAACTTTCCATTATTTGCAATTCCAATATATTTTTCACTCTAATTTCTCATTCTCACATTATGCAAAATTAAATAAAGGAAAACAATTGCAAAATATAGCCATTCTAAAATGTTACTCCTATCTTATGTCTACAACTCACACAAACCATTAAGTTAGCACTTTAAGTATTTGTACTTTGGATTGAAGTGGTACAGGAAAAAATTGGTAGAACCACATTCAGACAGACTCCTGAATATTTTAAATAGCTCAGACAACAAAAGAGGAAAACTGATTCCTTGGGTTTCCTTGATCTGAAGGACAAATCGTCCTCATTCTCCCATTGTCAGATCTGGCAATCACACAAAAAGAATAGGAATAAGGCCAAAACCAACTAGAGTCTACTGTCTCCATACCCTTAGGCAGTCTCCAAATTCTGAGATAAAGGGGGGGGGGGAGAGAAGAAAATTGAGGGTACCAATGGTTCCTTCACTTGTAAGCATCACTTATTACCTACATTAGTCATATAAAAGGACTGCATCTCCTGCTTTTAGCAGAATAGCTGTCTTTAAGCCTCACCAAAGGTTGTATTCTTTCTGTAACTCCAGGGAAAAAAATCCACTGAGATAATGAATTATAGAAGACAGCACAAATGAGGAGACTAAGAAGTAACTAAGTGGCAGCTAACAAGTCTGGAATAGTTCCTTTGCAAAGTGCAGAAATAGGGAATGTGTGTGCCCCCAATGCTTTTTTGTGCCACCTACTCCATCAGAAAAACCAAACTCAATAGTAATGCATCTCAGATGCCAAGATATGCTTTAAACATACACTAGGAATGAACTTGTACTGGGGGGACGGGACGGGACTCATGGAGACTCAGTAGTATGTCCCCCATAACACTCCAAGATAGATCTATGAAGAAAGTCTTCTGCCTAAATATAGAAAACTATGCAGCATGGGGCTATAATAATCTAATCCTTCTTGCAGCCTGTATAAGTTGTTGTTATGATGAAGAGTAATATGTGATTTTCATGGCATACTCCCTAAGGGATAATAATAATCTCAGTCCTATTAACCCAATAATAATAATAATAATAATAATAATAATAATAATAATAATAATAATAATAATAATAATAATAATAATAATAATAATAATAATAATAATAATAATAATAATAATAACAACAACAACAACAACAATAACAATAACAATAATGACAATAATAAATAATAATAATAATAATAATAATAATAATAATAACAACAACAACAACAACAACAACAACAAGAGTTGGAAGGGACCTTGGAGGTCTTCTAGTCCAACCCCCTGCTTAGGCAGGAAACCCTACACTACTTCAGACAAATGGTTATCCAACATCTTCTTAAAAACGTCCAGTGTTGGAGCATTCACAACTTCTGGAGGCAAGCTGTTCCACTGATTAATTGTTCTAACTGTCAGGAAATTTCTCCTTAGTTTTAAGTTGCTTCTCTCCTTGTTTAGTTTCCACCCATTGCTTCTTGTTCTACCCTCAGGTGCTTTGAAGAATAGTTTGACTCCCTCTTCTTTGTGGCAACCCCTGAGATATTGGAACACTGCTACCATATCTCCCCTAGTCCTTCTTTTCATTAAGCTAGACATACCCAGTTGTTGCAACCATTCTTCATATGTTTTAGCCTCCAGTCCCCTAATCATCTTTGTTGCTCTTCTCTGCACTCTTTCCAGAGTCTCAACTCAATCAGTAGTCTGATTTCCTCGTGGCATACTTAACCTAGTCAGCCACTATCCCAGTGAAATCCCTTTACCTCATATTCTGGCAATGTACAATCACCCTAACTGGGTCAGAAGTCAGCAGTTTAAAAATTACTGGCATATCCTTCACTTTCTTTAAAAGGTGCATAGAATCCCACCAAAGGGATAATATGCCACAACATCACCAAGCCGTTCTCCATTGGTCAGATAGGTAGAATAAACAAGGCTAGTCTATAGTGCCTGGCCTGTATTTCGGTTCTGTGCTCTCAAGCTTTGGCACCGAGTTGAGAAATGGAGACCTCTGCTTTTCAGCCACTTTTCCCCCTCCAATTCTTTTACATGGAGACTCATGTAAAGGTCAACTGCCTAAGTTTAGCTGTTCCTCCAACACAATTGACTGGGTGGCATTAGTTCAACCCATGCGTAACCAGCTCTCTTTTGAGTTAAATTTAACCCATTGGTTTAGTTGACTGAATCAACTGACCTTTGTTTTTGTTTTGGTACACCCACAACAGCTTGCTGATCCAGTTAGGTGTGTTGTAGGAATCATTTGAAGACTGATTTTGGTAAGTATATATTTAAAAAAAAACAACCAAGCAAGCTTGCAAGGAAGGGAAATATCTGCTATGTTACATCTTTGTGAAGGTGATCTTTCTGCCCAGGTTGGAATGTTCAAACACCTGGAGTCACCCTCCAGTGAGCAGCATCAGCTCACCTACCTGCCAAGTCCACCACAGTACACGTTTCATCTCCGGGACAACGGTGTGACTTTTGGAGGCTCTATGCCTCATTTAATTCTAGTAATGGCCTAATTGGGTTGGAAAAATGCAGGGGCAGGAGTGTGATTAAAAACTAGCTTGGTTGCACTTATTTATGCCATTGGAAAGAGAAGGGTTTTTAGTTGGGTTTTCTTTTTTAAACATGCACTTAAGAGTGTTTCTTCAAAGACTGATGCTATCTGCAATGTTATGAATGGTATCACTTCAAATGCGAAAAAGTAAAGTGCAAAACTCACACAGCATCTTTGCAAAGTTTTATGGGTGATTCTTATCCTGAAATGTGTAATTGCTTTCATTCAACTCAAAGTTTTTTGTTTTCACTCCTTCGAATCAATTGTAGCTACGGTATTCTGGAAATCATTTTGCTTGATACGGAGAAATGTTACACGGGGAAATCTAAGTGATTAACAGATTAACAGAGTTGGAAGGGACCTTGCAGGTCATCTAGTCCAACCCCCTGCCCAAGGAGGAGACCCTACATCTGCCTCTACCTAGGATTGAACTCACAACCTCCTAATTGTGAGGCCAGAGTTCCATCTTTAGGCCACAGCAGCCAGTTTAAAAAAAAGGGGCAAATGCAGTCCTCTTCCCCATTCTTCTGATTAGAAAGAATACAACATCCCTGCACACAATTGTGTCTAGCAGAGTTTCTTTTATCTGTTGAGGCTCTTCAAACGATTGAGAAGGATCTATTCTACTCCCTGCAACAAGGAGAGCCTCAATAGCAGAGATTCTCTGCAACAGCCAGTTACCAAGAACTTACCAAGATGTTTATTGCTACTCTTCTCTGAATGTGAGCATGCTGACACCTGGTCCTAAGTCAGTTAGGACTTTAAGAGAAACTAGCAACCTGAGATGCTCTCAGAAACAAAAATGTGTTTTGGTCAAAATGTAGCAGCCAATCTGAATATTAGTTAGGCATGAATGAGAATAGCCAACTGTGGGTTCCCCAAAAAATCCAGAGGTAGAACATTAGTCTGAGCTTGTATAAACTATTTCCAATTATAATTGGAAACATTTTATATTTCAGCAATTGGTGGGCAAGAAAGGAAATATAATGGCAATATTAGGACATTCTCACTGGTATAAAATTGCTGTTACTCAGAATTCTTAGCAAGACTGAATCTGACCCTTGAAAACTTCATGGACACATCCTTACAGTCTCCTTGGCAACAGAACAGAAGTAGTTTGTCATTCCCCGCTTTGGGGATCTTTTTTGCAGCTCACAGCCTCCTGAGTGGTCTCCCACCCAAATGCTAATTAGGAGCAACCATGCTTAGCTCCTGAAACCAGAGAATATCAGACATGTAACCAACTTCAATGATGATGATGTTCGTCCATCGTATTCGAAGAGGACCTTGACATCTATCAATTGGGGGGGATGTCAAGACTTGCGCGTCAATTGGATTAAAGTGAGGGAGAGGTGCGCATAGTCAGCCTCACTCTCTCTTCCCAGATTCCATCTTGCTCCAAATAGCAGGACAAGAGTCAAGACAGTTGGAGATGGGCTGGGCCCATCAACTTTAATACTGCTATATGGAAAAGCCTTTTACACATACATTGATGATCATATTGTTGCTGGGGAATCTCTCTATGCTGTGCCCCAAATTTAACTTTCATCTAGTTTTGGGATGCTAGATTCTATTCTAGATGAGGAAACATCTGTCTCTTGCATAAGAACTGGAGAATGCCGAAGCAGTTTAAAAATCAACAAAGGATTTTCTGAATGAGATAGCTGAAATGGATATCCAGACCTGACAGTGGAAAATACACAAATGTACAAAATTCTCAATCTAGTGAAGATGTCAATAAATATCATAGCAAGCCATTTGGTATTTTCTATGATTCTAATGTAAGTTTTTAAAAGGTTCCTGCCCATATTTGTTCCATATGTTTTTTTTACTCCGTTTTACTTAACCAAGTTTTTCCCTTTATGTCAGCATTATGAGAAAGTTGCACCTGTGTTTGTATTCAAAGACCCAGATGAGTTCAAATGCTAACAGTTGTCCTGTGGGAGATACTGAAGTGAAGCAGAACAAGCCCAGGTTGATTTTCAGATAACAAGCCTGAGGTTGCTCTGTCAGCAAAGAGGAAAGTTTATTAGGTCTCAAAGGCTAAATGAAACAGATCAAATTCACTGAAAGTGAATAATTAGAGTCACAAAAAGAAACTTATGATTAAATATTAATTTCTAGTAAGGTTTCCACTGCTTAGGTATCCTCTAGTCATTCTGCTCTTCGCATTTTAGATGTTTCAAACTTTGTTTTCATGTTTATAACATCAAAGCTGAATCATCAAAGGTTATAAGCATAAAAGTCCAGACACTCATTGGTCTGGGAAAAAGATCTATATATTTGGAACAATTACCATTTCCTCCGAGTTTTTTTCTCTCTCAAGAAAACTTTAAAACTGAATTGGAAACTAAGACCAAATACGGCTAAGGTGCCATTGTCTCAGTGATGCAAAAAGAAGGGCTAAAAATGTTTTAACGTTTTGGAAAATTTGCCCACACCGATGGATTCTATGGTAACTGTTCTACTAAATAAAGCAATGACATCACAAGAGGGAAGAGAGTGAAACATTAACAGGTGTGAAGAAAGCAAGATTTTCAATCAGTTCTTTTGTTGTTGTTAGATAATATACAGTAGTTGTTTTTATTGATCAATGCTCCAAAATCTTTCCATTTTTCCTAGTTTTGTTCCAAATAACTCCTTTGTGGTTAACCTTTGTAGTTAGAAATAAAGATTTATAATTTCTTTTATTTCCTTCTCCATTATTAGGTAGTATTTCCCCTGTCATTTGCACCTTGTTTCTTAAGGAATTGCATTTTTTTCTCTCCTTACTGAAACACCACATCAAAATAGGGAAGCTCCCCTGCTGCCTCAGCTTCCTAAGTGAGCTAGATCTGCTTTGTGACCACGAAGCACACAGCATATCCCTGCTTTTGGTTCTTCTTTTGCCTCTGATACCACTGCAACCACTGCAAAAGTCCATTTTGATGTAATTGTGTCAAGGCTTGAATCTACGTGGTATGTTTTCCATCTGTTGTTAGTCCAAGATATTTTGCTGCTTGAAGCCAAGAATAAGATAGTATCCCTCTTGTTCCCAGCAACAGAAACTGACTGGAGGAATGACGACAGTGGAACAGCAACTTCCCACAGCCAGGAACAGAAGGCTATTGGGGGGGGGGGAGGTTGCAAGAAAGTTGGATTGTGCCTCCCACTCCCATCTGTTCCCTAACACCTTGCCAGTGTCTGAGGTGGCTACCTTCTCTAAGAGCACAGTCATCCTTGTCCCCTATGTTTGCCCTTCCATCTTCCTCACTGACTCCTTCTTTTCAGTATTGGTCCCCTCCCATGATTGGGGATTTTGCAAGTTAGGGAATGGGGAGAAATCAGTGTGCATTTATTCCACAAGTTTCCCCATAAGCAAGCCTCCTCCTCTTCATTTCCTAATACCTGATGATAGGTTAGATTAAATTAAACCTTGTGAGTTGGGCTGTGTGTACTTTAGTGTGGGAAGTTGATGACTAAATGGGTTTTCTCACATACTTCACAAGGATCGACTTCTTCCATGCTTGGTTGATTTGTGGACATCATCAGTTTGCAGCCTCATGGCAGGTCAATGTGATTTGTGTTACTGTGGACACAATGGCTGGCAGAATTTCTGGGCTCCTCTCCATATTTTGGAATGCTATCTCAATTTTTTCCCTAGGGAAGGCAAGAGTTCTAAATAAAATGGCATCTCAGGCATTTGAAATTTGCATAGAAGTGATGTGGGGTCAATTAGAAGAGGGTTTGCATATTGCATATCATGACCATCACAGAAAGTCCCTCTTATGTTAGTGGACACATAGAGAACAGATTCAAATGCTTCTTCATACTATCCTGATAATATTCAAACAACCACCTACTGTATGGATAAGCAATATGAATGGATTAAGGGTAAGATTAAGGGTAAAACATATGAAGAATGGATGTAGGAATTGGGTATGTCTAGTTTAATGAAAAGAAGGACTGGGATGACATGATAGCAGTGTTCCGATAATTGAGGGTCTGTCACAAAGAAGAGGGGGTCAACCTATTCTCCAAAGCACCAGAAGGCAAGACAAGAAGCAATGGATGGAAACTAATCAAGGAGAGAAGCAATCTAGAACTAAGAGGAAATTTCCTGACAGTTCGAACAATTAATGAATTGAGTGGAATGACTTGCCTCCAAAAGTTGTGGATGCTCCACCACTGGAGGTTTTTAAGAAGAGACTGGACAGCTATTTGTCTGAAATGATATAGGGTCTCTTGCTTGAGCAGGTGATTGGACTAGAAGACCACCAAGGTCCTTCCAACTCTGTTATTCTGATTTAAAAATATGTTAAATTAGATGGCCCCTGCTTACAACCTCTGTGTACCAAAAGAACGTAGCACATTCTAACCTCTTCAATCTGACGCTTCATCTTTAGTATTAAAACGAAAGATGATGTGTCAGTATTGGACATGAACAATAAATATAGTATCCCTACACAAGCTTCTTCTGGCACACCCATTGAGAAAAACAGATTGAGTGGGAGGTATGTGACAAACAAAGCAGGAAGTAACACGCAATAAATCCATCACCTACCCATCACAGGCATCCACGCTATGAATATGAAAAGTAACTCAACAGGGTGTGAAAAAACAAGTGGGCAGAAGGAACACTAATGCATCCTCATCTTCAGTGTGCATACATATGCATAATGTAAAAGCTGCTTCCATTAGTGTCCATTTAAATGCAATCTGTCTTAACATATTTTGTTGATTACCTTGTTTATAAAGCATTTTTAAAAAGCATATGAGGTGCAATAAAATTCTTAACGGGAAATACCCGATGCCTCTTTGAGAAGTATAATCTAGTGGTCAGAATTTGGCAATCTGCCACAATGATTTCTAATCTGTAAACTTTGAAGATCCTTTGATGCTTCATGATGGAGCTTCTGCTGTGGATTCAGGTCTCAGACTCAGACCTGGTATCCCAGATTGGGATATTGAAAAAGAAGCTTGGAAGAAGGCAATGGCAAATCACTACCATGCTTGCACCATGAAAATCGCATGGACTTATCCGTGAAGTCACCATGGACTTAGCTCATCTCAAGTAAGACTTTGACCAGATAGAACTGAGAAAATCCTATCTCTGAAACCCTTGGGGAACCAATGGCAATACTGAACTAGACACACTAACTCAGACTAAGATAGTTCATAAGGCACTTACCACAGTTAAGGTAACCACTTACAAGTATTGTCATTGTTTTCAATATCAATAGGTTATAGTTCTTATAGTTCTATAAGAAGTTTTTAATTTATTAGAGGAAAATCTATAGAGATAATACACTTGTTAGTATCAAATTCTGTAGAAAACGATGGCCAATATACTTTAATTCTTTGGGTCAATTGACATAATTTGCAAAAGATTATTACCTATATGATATTTTTGTGTAAATTATATATAATAGTCATTGACCAGTTGAAATTACAACTGCTGTCAGATAAGTCACCAAAGTTTTAGAACCAACATAAAGACAAATGCTTCAAAAAATATTCATTTCCTATCTGACAATACTGGAATTTTCATTAAGAATTGTAGCTTGGTTTGCCATAATATACATTCATCGGCCAGGAGACAATACAGATATCACACTGTCCTGGCCTGCAAATTTAAATAATTTAAATTTGCAATTTACTATTATTTCGTATCAATGATATGCCCACTTACAAGTCACATCATGTTACTACATTGAACAAGTTTTTCATGGAGAACAGGGTTTTAATATTCAAGGAATTGTTCCATTCAATACAGAGAAGCTTCCTTGGGGTTTGCGGTTTGCTGAATGCTGTAATTACATGTACAGAATCTCATTTAACACTCTTGCAAAAGAAAAGAATGGCTATTTATAATATAGCCATGATTATATGCTGGCAAATTTATTTAAAGAACAGAGAAATTTGGCATCATCACAAACTTTAATTGCTCTCAGATATGTCAACAGATTTTCCCATTCTTAAACCTTACATGCATAGGTCAGTTTATGATTCAATGGGTTATGGCATTATCATCACTATCAGAATAATCACTTAAGGATAATTCCTTGTGAGGAATAAAATGAGGTATTCCTGGGGTGAAATTATAGGAAGCTTCTAAAGTTACAATTCCCAAATGAATAATTCAGAGAGAATTCTAAACCTTATATGTCTTTCTATCTGTAAGAAAGAATGAATTTGTACCATCCCTTCCACAAACAAACAAACAAACAAATGTGGAAGTGAACTTTCCTTCTTCTAAAATATTCAATTAAGAAAAAATGAAGGTAGTTAGAATTGGAAATATCAACACCAGAAGGCCACTAATGGAGAGTAAGCTTGCCTTTTCTGTCTTTGTGAGTGCATTATCCCTTTTTTTCTTGTTATTTCTTCTAATGAAATAAGCATTAGCAATTATAGTCTGAGGGTTGGTGACAGAGATCCATTGCTGAACTATTCTGTGTGCCAGTTCAGAACTCATGATAACAAGAAACGACTGTTTGCACCTACTTCCTTTTGTCTGATACAGCCACAAGTAGACTAGTACCATTCTGCTTTCTAAATTAATCCCATCTAAAGTTGACTTGTTTGAACAAACCATTCTGAATTGGATGGCTCTAAATGACATTACAAGCTATAGATAATTTAATAAGGAAATGAAAGTCTGCAGTTTCCTCACAACTACACTAAAGGAGAGGGAAACATGGATTCAGTTACATGAATTAGTGCCATAGCTTCCAATAATGGTATAATTGTGAGGTAGGCCTTCTGGCGTCTAACAAATGAAGCTTGTGTTAAAAGGGATCACAAATCACACTCAACTATACAACGTTGTTTTTGATTTTAGCTCAGCATGGTATTGGAATCCAACCATTATGACTTATAAACCTGGTTTATGATGTAGTGTGATGGGTGAAATTGGCTGCTATAGCTTCTTTAGCAAATTGCTCATAGATTTGCATAAAGTGTAAATCCATCTTTGTCAAAATATCAGTCATAAGGTCTGACATCCCAGAGGACATGTAAGCCACTCAACTACAGGATCTGTTTTTTCCTCACAAGAGGGAGTGACAATAGTAAAAATATCCTTTTGATGAATATTCTATCAGGCTAGCAGCAGGGCCCAAATATTCATCTGTATCATTTTGAGTCTGACAGGAACAAAATCTCATTTCTTTTTTTTTTTTTTAGAAAAAGGTAGCTATGTTCCAGGGGTGGGTTCCTCCCGGTTTGGACCGGATCGCCCAAACCGGTAGCGACCCAGTGGTGACGTCACTGTCGGTGCCGTTCCATGTGCGCCACCATCTTTTTTGTGGATTTTTTCCCCTTACGTGGCTTGAAAAACAGCCCTCCTGCCTGCCCACGGGTGAATACCAACCTTTATTTCTTCGCCCGAAGCACAGCTGATGAGCTCCTCAACTGTGTTTCGGGCTAATTCGTGCTTCTGAGCATGCGCAGAAGTGAAATCGCGCGAGTGGAGCGCGCACGCATGCAAAATGTCCGCGAACCAGTGGCGAAGGTAAGTGGAACCCACCCCTGCTATGTTCTCATGCAGAGGTGCAGGAAGGCTACATATAAGGTGCAGAAGACCACATATTATATCTACAAGGCTACCAGAGTTGTATGTGTGCTGTCTCCCGAGGTGGTATTCACTTACTTTCCCTACCGGTTTGCAAATGTAAGCACATGCGCACACTTTGGTCATGCACTCACCTTCCGTGCATGCACTTTGCTCGCACGTGTGGCTTGCACAGCTTCAAAACGTGCCTAAATAGGACGGCATAGTGCCAGGGCGGGTGGACGGGCCCACCCCCCGCAGGTCGCTACTACTGGTTCGTCTGAACCAGTCCGAACCGGCTGAATACCACCTCTGGCTGTCTCTTGCCAGACAGTCTTCTCTGGGGAAGTCAGTAGCGCTTCTACCTTCCCATGCCCAGATTAAATCCAACCATGAGGCTATGCCTACCACTGGGCTTTTACAGATCTGGAAGCAGGAGCAACAAGGCAGGCCATAGAAGGTTACAGAGAAGGATATAAATTCAAAAATACTTGAGGGGCAAAGTTTGGAAATTGGAGGATAAATTTCAGCATGACATTATTTGGCTTATTTTTTTAGCATTTCAGCTATTGTGCCTACCTACTCATTCTCTGACACGGAAAGTTTAAAGTGAGCAACAGAGCATGTCCAGAATGTCTTAAGCTCCTGGATATCATCTTATTATTAGGTGGGGGAGGGTTACAGAAAATTTTTGCTTACAATAAAATAGCATTACTTACATTTATACACCAGATGCACCATAGGACTCAGGGCAATGCAGATGAATTCCACACACAAGAATTTTGTAAGGCAGCTTAGGCTGAGAGGTAGTTCACTACATCAGCTTTACTGGAGTTCAGAATTGGACCTTCATCTTCAGTGTCCAGCACTGTAGCCTCTACACAACATTATCTTTAAATCTAATCATGCTGCTTCCAGTAATTAACATTTGCACTTTCACATGCAGGTTCGTTAGGATTTTGAGACATATTCTCCCAAAACTCTTAACAGCAGCAATAAGAAAAGCCTAGAAGAAGCCATTAGACAATTGCTGAACTGGCTAATGAAGAGGGATGCTCCATGTAAGCCAGGGGTGTCAAACTCATGTCATCACGGATAATCACATGACATATCATGACTTTTCCCCCTTCGCTAAACCGGGTGTGGGCGTGGCCAGCATGTGAAGCTCCGGCCCACAGGCCGCTAGTTTGACATCCCTGATCTAAGCCCTTCCCTGCCTTAGAACAACATAGGATTAAATTGTGATCACACATACACCGAAAAGAATGTTTTTGCTCCCCTCTACCAAAATTGGTGTGGAGAATCATCATTGTTCTGAGGATCTGTGTATTTCATGCCTAGAAGAAACAGCCAGGATGATATGGATTCCCTGACCAACTTCCTTCTTCTTTCTTGATACTTACAAATAGGCAAGAAATTAGTGGAAACAGAGCACATCGGGTTTTTTTTAAAGTGGACAAAAACAATTTTGAGAACATATGCCGTGTGTGTGATATTCCTGGTAACAAAGCAAAAGGAAAATAATTTGTCATGTGCAGCAGCTTTTTAACCAAGTACACAAAGGCATAATTAGGATCCAGACTTAAGCCAAAAGAGCCTAAGTAGGAAAAAAAACCCCAAGCATGCTTATATATTTAATGAATTAGTGGGGCAAGGCATTCATGAGGATAGTACATTCCCTATCACTGGCATTTAAGCACAGTGACTGCCTAAGAAATATACTGTTGAGTGAAACACCTACAGAGGAGGACATAATTAGAAAGATAATGGACTGTGCTGAGATGGACAAATTAACAAAGGAATTAAAGGATAAACAAGAATCAGATTTTTATATAATATGGAACAAATTTTATGATTGGTTAAGAAAAAGAAGGAATGCATAAAATAAGATGTATATCTGTCAATTCTGAATAATATATTAGTGTGCAAAAATTCATTAAATGTAACAAGGTATATATATATATATATATATATATATATATATATATATATATATATATATATATATATATATATATACACACACACACACACACACACACACACACATACCATGTATGTATGTATGTATGTGTGTGTGTTCATACATACATACATACATGCATACATACATACATGGGCTAAACAGAAAAGCCCAAAATGTTTATTTGTTGTTGTGTATGTCAGTGTTGTATTGTTGTATAGTTTTGTGTAATTAATTAAAAAAAAATTTAAAAAATAAAAAATATATTTAAAAAATACTGTTGATCAAGAAGAGATCCAGCCTCTTTAAAGCAGATGAAAATCTATTATGAGAAGGCTATGGAAAGAGAGAGATCTGGACCTCCGGACACAGTGATGTTTTAACCTTACTACTTGTTGCATTATGGGTTGATATTTTACTGTTCGTTCTTTTATATCTTTTATATGATGTCCTTTCAGTTTACTGCAGGCCATCTCCAAATCCTCCAATGGCAATGTGGGTTACAACTGTTAATATATTTGTGACCATGTAATAATATTGACAGGGGCATGAAGAACTTTAAACTTTGAGGGGGGGGGAAATGATTGACTCTGTTAGCATCTACCCTTAGCCACCATGTAGATAAAATTTTATTAGGTTGCTCTGCCTTCAGCCTGTCCTTCCAATGGTGCACCCATCACTGCTGTAGTTGAGACGATCCACCTTACTGGTGGTTGTCTCTTCTCCTCTTTCCTTCCATCTTTCCAAGAATTAGAGTTCTCAAGAGAGCCAATTATTTTTATAATGTGTCCAAAGTCAGGAAAATAACAGCAACTTTTAGACCTAGCAGGTGCTAAAGTCTATTTCAATGTGACACTGTCCCTTCTAAGGAGAAGCCCATGTTGGTCTATTAAACAGAACGTGGGTCATGGCATGGATGTTCATTCATGAATATCTTAGCCTTTGAGATTTACAATTGCTTTATGCTGCATCTATATAGTTCATATATGCTGGAACACTGCATTTGGAGCATTTCTTCTTTAAAAAAAATAATAAATATGCATTAAAAATACAAGAGTTTAATCAATACTGCTATTGTTAGTGGCACAAAGATTTATTGAGTCCAAACATTCAACCTACTTGCATTTCAGCAAATTGAAGTTACATATTAAGAACTTCCCTGTGTCAGTGCACAGACACACTGACTATAGACCCAGTGGCTCTGACCACCGAGGCAAGCAGAGAATGGGAGCCATGATTTCCCATGATGAGGATATGAAACCTGTAATAAAAGATATTTCAGAATTTTCAAAGTCCGTAAGAGTCTCCTGTTAATGAAATTTGATAAAATCTCACCATGGTCATTTCCATGAAAAGCTATTGTGTACATTATCTCTTTCACAGCCTGCTTGTTTAATAATTAGGGAGAGGGAGTCTCTACACCAGATTTAAGTGTACTTGTAAAGTATAAAAATCTGGGACCTCCTTCATGGTGTCTTAACACCATGCTACTCAAATAAACACAGTGGTATTCCATGCTCATATAATAAACAGACAAAGTCACCAGTACTATAACTGTTAAAGTATAACCATTTTAATGTTTAAAATAACTGATTAGATAAGGATAGTACAGTGCTGCATTTTAGCCTCCCTTTCAGACAATCCAAACTTTTCACTTTAAGGTCCCTTCCCTCATTCTCCTCACTATTCCATTGTTTCTCCTAAAACCCACAACTGTATTTACCTATTACTCTTTGCATAATAGTCATATATATTATGAATCTATGACAAATTTCTAGTTAGTAGTTCAAGATCTGTCCCTTTATTAAAGGTGTTACCTAAATTTGGTAAATTACTAGTTCATGCGTTGGCAAGAGGAGCACTTGATCTTCTCATGACATTTGGCAATGCCTTACCTTGTGTTTAATCCCTTGTGGGGCCAGGCATTGCCAAGGGCCTGTATACTGCCTACTAAGTTCAATTGAAAGCCAAGTGGAGAGGCACCCTTCCCCAGAAAAAAATGACCAATTTTCATATCCCAGACATGAACCAGCCAGAATTCATGTCTTTTGTTTCCAGAATACTGTCACCCCATCCTCTCTAACTTCTCAATGCCTTTCATTTCCCTAAACCTGGAAAACATCAACATAAAGGTCTCCCAAAAATCCATTCATGGAAGCTCTGGCCTGCCTGATTTGGACTGATTAGGATCCTTACACTTCTGTTATCTCCATCTGCTCCAGGAGATGGGCTTGCAAACTCTTGTAAGAATCCTTCCTTGGTTTTTATTCTCATCAATTCTAGCTGTCACATTCCCTTCAGACATCTCCAGAGCTTTACAGAACCTTTTGTTTGTGAGCCACATTAAGAATGGAGAACTCAGATTTGACATTTGTTTTTAAATCTAGGGAGAGTAGAGTTATCTTGCTCATCATTACCAAACGTCATAAGTACTCCTGGTAGGAGCACCACCACTTCCATAATTGAATTCCATGAAAATCACTAGCTGTAAATGTATCTGTGCCCCCATACTTCTTCAGTGATATAGTGCATCTTTGCAGCACTGACAGTCTACTACTGAGAGGAAAAACACCCGAGTTTTCAGGGACAGTAGTTGTGATTATCTTGTCCCAGAAAGCAACTGGGTGGAGTGAATGTAAGTCATTTCCATTTTATGCAGGTAGGGTGAACTATGATTGGTATGAATGAGGGCCAATAAATGGAGAGTTCAGACCAGATAAGATAGACGTTCTGCTGGTTCATCTGCCTGTTAAGTGGTGATCCACCTGCTCAAAATGGAATTGCAGTCCCTTGGAAAGAGCAAGGCAGTAGCTTTGTGATATTTTGTAATGAATGGCCTTAAATGAAGTTTTGCTAATAGACAAGCTGGGATTGGCAGGCATTGAATCTTGAATATTTGCAATAATATTACTACAGCACTGCAAGACTATATTGCATGCTATCAGTATTTATATCAGTACTGTTACACGCAGTGCTCAGTGTAAATCTGTTTGATTTACAATTTGCATTTGCCACCTGAGCAGTGAATTCAATTAATTATAGAATAGAATAGAATAGAATAGAATAGAATAGAATAGAATAGAATAGAATAGAATAGAATAGAATAGAATAGAATTCTTTATTGGCCAAGTGTGATTGGACACACAAGGAATTTGTCTTTGGTGCATATGCTCCCAGTGTACATAAAGAAAAATAAAATACATTCATCAAGAATCATAACAACACTTAGTGATAGTCATAGGTTACTAATAAGCAATCAAATCATACTAGGAAACAATTAAAACAACATAAATTGTAAAGATACAAGCAACATGGTTATAGTCATAAGTGGGAAGAAATAGATACTAGGAAGGATGAGAAGAATAATAGTAATACAGTCTTAGTAAATAATTTGACAGTATTGTGGGAATTAGTTGTTTAGCACAGTGATGGCATTCGGGGAAAAACTGTCCTTGTGTCTAATTGTTCTGGTGTGCAGTGCCCTATAGTGTCGTTTTGAGGGTAGAAGTTAAAACAATTTATGTCCAGGATGTGAGGGGTCTGTAGATATTTACACAGCCCTTTTTATGACTCGTGCAGTATACAGGTCCTCAATGGAAGGCAGGTTAGTAGCAATTGTTTTTTCTGCAGTTCTAATCATCCGTTGAAGTCTGTGTCTGTCTTGTTTGGTTGCAGAGCCAAATCAGACAGTTATAGAGGTGCAGATGACAGACTCAATAATTCCTCTGAAGAACTTATAAATTTATAAATTATACAAACTTATAAATTTTATAAATTTATAAATTATATTTATATTTATTATTATTTATTATTATTATTATTTATATAAATTATCTTTATAAATTATAAAAAGATTTAAGTCCAAATGATGGATCTTCAGCATACCTTCATCCTAATAAGACTGGGTAGTAATGTTCAAATTTCTTGTGACCTCCAAGCGTGAAAAAGAAACCTCTTGTTGCTTAGATCGTTTGGCTTGGCTTTATTTCCTGTTAATTTAGGTAACTTAATGCCATTGTAATATGTTGGATATCAGCGCCAATAACCTCAGCCAAAATATTTAATAGTACATTTGAAGTCTAGATTCTTTCAGGTCTAGAGCTCAACCTTTTCTCTTAGCTGTAGTTGGAATGCACCTCTCATTAGATGCAATAATAATGGAACAAGCAAGTTAGTAAAAGAGCTGAGCTGATTGTTCCAAGCTGATTGACTTTCAAGAAACCCTGAATTATTTCAGCTGAACAAATTGCTGTTCATATGACTATTCTAAATCTTTTGCAGTTCCTTGGGAGGTTTCTTAGGAAGTAATAAATAAATAAATACCCTAACATTTAATCAGGGTCTAGTAAAACGATAGTTACTTTTCCCAACATAATACACTGTGTAAACTTTTACTGAGCCCAGTGACCAAATTTAAACACAATTCTACAAAAAGAGCTGCAGAGGGCTCTTGGGGGGGGGAGTAAAAAAAAATTCTAGGAAAATTCCATACAATAAAGGGTGAGCTAAAAAGCTATAAAATGAAAATGTTAAGATACAGGAGATCATCTAAAATATTTGAAATTGTTTTAAATTGCAGTATTATTAATAATACAATCCTGGTTACTAAACATTTGATTGAATAATTACTAAATCATTAAGATGATTAAGTAATAATCCTAGATATATGTGCCATAAAATGTGAGGCCACATATAGATGTTGCTGAGATTGTACCTAAAGTTTCTCAGTTATGATGAAGTGTACTAAACAGTGATGTATTTTATTTATATAGGATTATATTATCCTTGAATAAATTATAACTATCCCTAATGTTGCAATGCTTTTAAACCTTAGGCAGAGATCAAGGGGGTGTACTCTTCAGATCATGCACTGTAAATCTTTTGCTTAAAATAAATGTATATATTCACTCTAACATTGCAACTAAACCCAGAGGAGTCACAAATTTACAATATTTTTATTGAATTACTTATTTAAGTGTATTTAATTGAGAAAATAAGAACAACTCTGCCAGAATCTGTTAAAAAAATTATCAGAGCAGAGGCTTCTCTAGAATCCAATGGTTTAATCAGCATGATGAAGCCAGTGTTATGAGGCAAGCTCCACCCCTTATCATGCTTGTATGATGTCATAACAGATGTACAAAAGATGTACAAAAGTTGCCTCATAGAAAAAATCCATTGTAGTGAGACTATCTCTGTAATGCTATCATCCTTTCTGAGGTAAAGAATGAACTTCACTTGATGTCTTTGGTATATAATGCTGATGTTACCTCATGAAGTAATTACTAGAATTCAAAGCAATGAGTGATTTTATTGGAGACAAAAATATATGAAATCTTGGGGGAAAATATCCCTTAATCAATCTTTCATCAGTCTCATTCACTCATGTATACAGGCCATGCAGCCAGTCAGCATGGTGCAGTGGCTGAAGGATCCATTCCTAATTGTAGCAGGCCAACATGACAAAACATTGTCATGACATCGTAACACAATGATACTAGAATCATAACATCACAGGTAAGATTGTAAGGGGAAGAGTTACATTGCAACATCATGACATGCTTTCATCAGTCCCCCCCCCCCCCCTATTCTTTGGACTCTTATGTGCCATGAAGGGATAAAGGGGAGGCATCAGATTGGGAAGATCAATATTTAAACCTTAACCTCAGTCTCAGCCATGGAAGTGCACTGACTTTTAGCCAGTCATTCTTTCTTAGCCCAGACACCCTTACAGAGCTGTTAGGGGAGAAAAATTGGAGTAGGCACTTCTACATATACAGCTTGAAGCATTTTTATTATTAAATAAATAAATCAGGCCAGTAGACTGGTCAGATCTCCTGCTCATCTGTAGTCAGTGGCAACTTTTGTACTGAGAAAAGCCAAATGTGCCAAGATCTACAATTAAAGAACAAGTGATGTGTATATGTGTGTAAGAGAGATTTATTTCTGGGAGCTGAATTTTGTTTCTTCATTCTTAAATGACACAGTTTAGAAGATCTTATTGAAGTGAGTAGCCTTGTTTTTCCATTTTCCTCCATGTATTGAAAACTTGCTTTGTTTAGAATATAGCTTTCAGCAAAAGTGGCAATGGTTTATTAACCTATCCCATTTACACACCCTGCATTGACACATACAGGTCAAACCTAAGAGGGCCACAACAGGTACAGACCTGAAAATCATAGATGAATATTCAAAGACACTAGAAAACCAAGCAAAAGCATCAAAACTACTGTAGTTTCAAAAGTTTCATATCACATGACAGTATTAGTAAAATACTTTTAAAAGAGAGACTGTTTTATTAGAATTCCTTTCTTTTAGGAAATCCCATTTTTCAGCTGCAAGATGAATTTTGAGTAAATTGTACATACAAGACTAAATTTCTTTGTTATTAATGGCATTAATTTCCATATGAATAAATTTAGACTTCTGCTCCTGTAGTCTGCAAGAACACACAGTGCAAAGGAGTTGCGATCCTAAATTTGCAGACATGGGCTGTAAACCTCATAAAATACAAGACTTTTTCCTGAGTGATTAAGTAGCATGAAAACACTGACTTACTTGCTAAAGTAGGGATTTTTTTCTACAATTGATATGCCTGACCCTGGGTGAGATCTCAAGTAGATCCCCCTTTAACAGTTCAATATAATTTGAAGTGGATTATCACCAAGATATGCACCAAGACAAATTCCTTGTGTGTCGAATCACACTTGGCCAATAAAAAAATTCTATAAAAAATTCTATTCTACCACAAAGGAAAGTTTCTCAAATTTGCATCTTCCAGTTCTGATGGAACTGTGATTCCCAATCGGTATGCTGTCCTTATTCCTACCTAAGATGCTATTGTTAGGGAAGGTGGTTGCATTAGGCCCTGGAACCAAACTTTTAAGGCCAATTCAAAAAAGATAATAACCATTGTATATCTTGATAGTTAATAATCTGTTACTAAAATACCTTGTTTTCTTCTGTTATCCCAATTTAAGATTTATTCCACCAGTAACTAATCCAATTGCCTTTCCTTCTTGGATTTAGGGACCCATTAATGCATGGGTGTGTGTGCATGGGCACACACACAAGATTTGCAGTATTCAAAAAATGTTCAGTAAAAATTGCAGAACTGAAGGCGATTCCCTGACTGCCCGTTGGTAATTATACCCCTGGGGCAGCTATCTTATGCAAACTTACCTAGAATCAAAACCCACTTAACATATTGGAACCCCGATATGCCCTAGATGTGGCTGCTGCCCAATGTATGAAAGCCGGTAAGAGTCAATCAGCTGATTTCCACCATAGGCGATGGATCTCAAGCCTAACGAAATGGGTGCGTATAGGATCGCAACTGCAAATCCCTTTTAGAACACCGTTCAAAATTCCCCCATTATGCGCTACTCAAAAGCCAAGGCATGCGCGGAGACCAGACGTATTAACCGCAACCTTTTTAAGCAAGCCAGCCGTGCCGCTCCAGCTCTCGTCCCTCAAGTAGCTGCTCCATCTACTTTCCCGTTTTAGAAGCTTAGAAAGCGACCGCCACCGAGCGCAGCAACGCTCGTAGGCGGCGATCACCTCAAACGCCAGCCGCTCTTACCCCAAAGGAAAGAACGCAGCGCCCGCCTGTCCCGGCGACGACTCGCGCGTCCAGGGTCCGGGCTGCTGCCAGGGAAATGTATCTGCAGGCTCCCCGCCGTCTAGGCATCCAACGGAGGAGCGAGACAGGGCCAGCCCACCGGCAGAGTTCCGCGCAGAGCGCCCAGCCTCAGCCCACCTGTCTGGGAGCCGCCTGCGCGCTTAGCCTTCTCCATCGCCAGCCCGCCTTGGCCTCGCGAGGCTGAGTTTTTTCAGCTACCGTCGGTAGACCGCTGCAGAAGGAGAACGGGCCAAGGGAACCCCTGTTCGGGCGCCGACACAGTGCTGGGGAAGGAGGGGGCAGCCGCAGTCCCGTCCCAAGATTGCAAAAGTTTCTTGCTCCACCCTGAGGCGGGCGCTGGGGGTCGCGAAGTAACTCGCTCGCTCCGGGGCCCTGAATGAGGGCGCAGGCAGTCTGCATATTCATTAGATGAATAGAAAGTGGTCTTTTGGGCTGCGGAGCCAGAAGCGGTGGGTGCCATTTCGGAATTTCGAAGAGAGAAGCAAACAAGTTTCATGCATGTCTTGAGCTAGCATTTAGGCATCCTTCCTGTTGTTTCTAGGTTGTTAGATGTAAGTAAGGGATTAGGGCATAAGTGTGTCCAAATTCTAAGGAGACTGAAACATGTTCCATCAATTTTATTAATACTGAAAGTTAACGTCCTCTAATGTTCCAGGGGAATATTAAATTTAAGATTAAATTAAAGGCTTAGATTTAATCTTGGATAACTCTCAAAGTAGCTTTTATTATATCTATGTAAATTAGCAGAAAAATTAATGTGCAAGAAATGTGCCATAATCACCTTCAAAGTTATATAAATTACCTTTTAAGAAGAATACTGGAACTTTTTAAATGTTTTTTTTAAATATATACGGTACATATGTTGAGAAATAGATTTTTACTAATGTGGGTAATAGGATTTTTTTTTCATTTTACACTATTATGTACCTCAGGTGAAATCACAATGCCATATTCTGGAGTACATTGTCAATTAATTCAGAAACTTTACAACCTACAGCTCAGCTCTGGGTGACATATTTATAGATTTCATTTTACATATTTATTTTCTAAATTTTATATCCTGTCCAGATTAGAAAATCCAGACTGCTAACATCTAAATTACATCTAAATTAGAATAAAAATAGGAAAAATGGGAAAAACACATATATGTCAGATTTCTCCCGTTGCAATTTAAACAGGAAATAGTTATCTCGGGAGCAAGAATCTAAAAGCCTTGAAATATACTGAAGATTAAGGTTATACAGTAATAAAAGGATTCCAGTAAGTACTGTGCTTTCAAATGAGAAGGCTGTATGCAGGTAGTCCTCGACTTATGACCACAACTGAGCCCCAAATTTATGTTGTTAAGTGAGACATTTGAAGTGAGTTTTGCCCCATTTTACGACCTTGCCACAGTTGTTAAGTGAATCACTGCAGTTGATAAATTAGTAACCTGGTTGTTAAGTGAATCTGGCTTTCCCATTGAGTTTGCTTGTCAGAAGGTAGCAAAAGGTGATCACATAACCTTGGGACAAAGCAATGGTCATAAGTATGAACCAGTTGCTAAGAATTTGAATTTTGATCAAATGATCATGGGGGTGCTTCAAAGGTCGTAACTCAGAAAGCGGTCATAAGTCACTTTTTTCAGTGCTGTTGTAACTTTGAACGGTCACTTTATTTATTTATTTATTTATTTATTATTATTTATTTATTTATTTATTTATTTATTTATTTATTTATTTATTTATTTATTTATTTATTTATTTATTTATTTATTTGAGGTCCTTCTATGCCGCCCTACTCCCTCAGGACTCAGGGCGGCGTACAACATTTTAGGGACAATTAAATAAAAACAATTAAAAACAATTAAAAAAAACATATAACATCGTACATACATAGGGGAGACGTCAGATGCAAGGTCGTCTCAAAATCACCCCGCCTGCCGGAAGAGCCATGTCTTAATGGCTTTTCGGAAGGCCAGCAGGGTGGGGGGATGATTCAGACCTCTGGGGGAAGTTGGATCCAGAGAGCAGGGGCCCCTACAGAGAAGGCCCTCCCCCTAGGCCCCACCAGTCGGCACTGTTTGGCTGACGGGACCTGGAGGAGACCCACTCTGTGGGACCTGACTGGTCGAAGGGAAGTATGAGGTAGGATGCAGTCCCAGAGATAGCCTGGTCCTAAGCCATGTAGGGCTTTAAAGATGATGATCAACACCTTGAATTGTACCCAGAGACCAATGGGCAGCCAATGCCGCTGGTGGAGTATAGGTGTTACGTGGGTGTATCTTGAAACACCCACCACAGCACGCTCAGCCACATTTTGCACCAGTTGAAGTCTCCGAATACTCTTCAAGGGTAGCCCCATGTAGAGCGCATTACAGTAGTCCAATCGGGATGTGACAAGGGCGTGAGTGACCGTGAGTAGAGCCTCCTTCTCCAAGTATGGTCGCAATTGGTGCACCAGGCGAACCTGTGCAAAAGCCCCCCTAGCTGCAAGGTGCTGATCTAATTTTAGCTGTGGATCTAGAAGGACTCCCAAATTGCGAACCCGTTCCGAGGGAGTTACTTTTTCTCCCTCAAGAACCAAGGAGGGACAGTCGGTGTAGTCCTTCGGAGGCAATATCCAGAGCCACTCAGTCTTATCGGGGTTGAGTTTGAGTCTGTTTCTCCCCATCCAGGTCCTAACGTCATCCAGGCACCGGCACACTACATCAACTGCCTCCCTGAATTGAGACGGGGTGGTGATGTACAGCTGGGTGTCATCAGTGTACTGTTGAAAACTCACCCCGTGTCTGCGGATGATCTCCCCCAGCGGTTTCATGTAAATGTTAAACAGGTTGGGCGAGAGGACCAAACCCTGCGGCACCCCACAAGTCAGGGGCTTAGGAGATGACCTCTGCCCTCCTGCCAACACCGACTGCATCCTGTCGGCGAGATAAGAGGAGAACCACCGTAAAATGGTGCCTCCCACTCCCAACTCGCCGAGACGATGCAGAAGGATACCATGGTCGATGGTATCGAAAGCCACTGAGAGGTCAAGTAGCACCAGGATGGAGGAATTACCCCCATCCCGGGCTC
The DNA here is from genome assembly GCA_023053685.1 of Diadophis punctatus similis. Classification (NCBI taxonomy): domain Eukaryota; kingdom Metazoa; phylum Chordata; class Lepidosauria; order Squamata; family Dipsadidae; genus Diadophis; species Diadophis punctatus. The sequence continues at coordinate 98,821,462 of JALIGW010000002.1, forward strand.
ACCAGAGATCATCCATCAGGGCGACCAAATGAACTGTTGTAAGTCAAGGACTATGTGTAGAGGCAATCTAGGGTGACAAATCTCTTGCCTGTTTTCCTATGCATTGTTCAGTGAAAAGGGGAAGAGGCTTGTCTTGAATACTGTAGTTTGCAAATGTTCATTGTCTTGGTAACCCTATTGTATGTTGTATGCTGTAGCTCTCAGTCTCCAAAAGATCTCATAAGGAACCAGTCTTTTGTTACTTAGTGGAATGATATTTTAGTGTCCAGAATACCTCATAGAGTTGGAACAGCAATTGAGAAGGCCTGCCTCTGAATCCATTCCTCCTTGTTCTGTTGGGGAAGTGAGTCAGATTATCCTTATATGTATAGATTGCAAGTCTTGGGCTTGTTTTGTCATGCCCCGAAAGAGGAGTGATCACAGGAGTGGTCGTCTGCTCACCTTTCCTTCTTCAACATACAAATCAGTTTAATGGGGTTTTCTGTGGAGCTCAATACCATGACACTGCAACCAGTTACATTTTTGGAGACTTGAGAGCAACTGACCTGGATCTCACATGTGAAAGAAGCTCCATTTCGACTACAGTTCATTACTTTTCATTTAAGTCAGGAAAAGGAATCAGATGAAATATCCCAAGAGTTACTTGAATGTTGGAATTTTCCCACTCATTGTTTTTGCCCCTCTTTTCTTTAGAGTTTCCTGTAGTTGCACTGCTGTTTTTATAATAGAAAGGTTTCTTGAGCTGAAGCATTGAGGCAATGGCCCATGGTAATATACATGGATTAAGGATATGTGCCCCAAGAGTCAGAACATCTGAGCTCTTGAAAATAATAAGTAGGTGGTGAGATATGATGTGGAAAAATACCTTACATTAAAGAGCTCAGCTAAATGTGCATTAGCAGATGTTTTTAAGCAAATATTTTGGAAGCAAGTTCAAAATACAACAGAGTGTGAAAGAAGCCTTATGACAGAAATTATATTCCATCTGGATAAAAGGTTCCTTCTTATACGACTTTGTTTTTCTTGAAGATACATTCTATTGTAAACCTGCTTTTTTTGAAGACATAATCTGCAGAAATAAAGTTTTGTTTTGTTTTTAAAGCTGTTCATCGCTAGGAAGTTCCAGTTCTGGCCAGTATACTCTTAATAACCTCAGTATTGCTCCAATACCATCTTGGGGAAATCAGTCAATCAATCAGTCAATAACTTGGCAAGTATAGTGTGTTCTTGGAAAGAGATTTCCTTCGGAATATAACATAAAAGCCATATTCATTGACCTTCCTTATGGTATTGTTATTGACTATAGGGCCTTTTCACACTACAGTTTCAGATCCAGTTATCATTTATTGATTAGTGAAATAATCATTTATTTATTTATTTATTTATTTATTTTGGTTTTCTTATATGCCGCCCAACTCCCGAGGGACTCAGGGCGGCGTACAGCAAAGAGAAAATACAAGAACAACCAACAATAAACATTGCATTAAAATCAAATATAAAAATTAAAAATTAAAAATTAAAAACCATCTAACAACCAGACATACCCGGGGGAGAGCTCAGATGGATTAGGCTCTACCCCCAGCCTGCAGGAAAAGCCATGTCTTAACGGCTTTTCGGAAGGCCAGCAGGGTGGGGATGGTTCGGGTCTCTGGAGGAAGTTGGTTCCAGAGCGCGGGGCCCGCCACAGAGAAGGCCCTCCCCCTAGGGCCCGCCAGCCGGCATTGCTTGGCTGACGGGACCTGGAGGAGGCCAACTCTGTGGGCCCTAACCAGTCGAAGGGAAGTATGAGGCAGAATGCGGTCTCGGAGATAGCCTGGTCCTAAGCCATGAAGGGCTTTAAAGATGATGATCAACACCTTGAATTGGACCCGGAGACCGATGGGCAACCAATGCAGCTGGCGGAGTATAGGTGTCACGTGGGTGTACCTTGGCACACCCACCACAGCACGCGCAGCCGCATTTTGCACCAACTGAAGTCTGAACTGAAATCATATCAAATAAAATAGAGTAAAATAATACAGAGTATAGCAATATATAAAACTATTCCGTGAAATAATCATATAAGGTCATCACTATCACAGTTGACCCCAATCTGTCCTTTCAGTTGGATGGCTTTAACTATAGACTTGGAGTCTTTTTGTACCTTGAAGGAGATAAGATAGCCTATTAATGGTGCCCAATGGGCTGTCCTGTCAATTAGTAACTTTAAATGCTGGGCTGTGGCTGAAGCATATAGTTGGAAGTCAAAGAGCATAATGAGAGATGTCATCTATTTCTCTCTTCCTCCCTCCCTTTCTCTCTTACAGGAACTGGGCATAGCTAGTCTAGAGAAGAGAAGGACCAGGGGAGACATGATAACGGTGTTCCAATATTTGAGGGGCTGCCACAGAGAGGAGGGGATCAAGCTATTTTCCAAAGCACCTGAAGGCCAGACAAGGAATAATGGATGGAAACTGATCAAAGAGAGATTCAACCTAGAAATAAGGAGGAACTTTCTGACTGTGAGGACAATCAACCAATGGAACAATTTGCTTTCGGAAGTTGTGGGAGCTTCATCACTTGAGACTTTCAAGAAGAGATTGGACTGCCATTTGTCAGAAATGGTGTAGGGTCTCCTGCTTGAGTGGGGGGTTGGACTAGATGACTAGGTCCCTTCCAACTCTGTTAATCTTCCCCCTCCCTCTTTCTCCCTTTCTATCTCCGTCTCTCTCCTATCTGGATAAGGTATGATGAAATCACTTGTTGTTTTGCTATAGAATCCATGAGCTTAAATCTGGTTAGGGCTGTCATTTCCAGTTGAAAAATGCTCTGGGGCAGCCATTTTAAGGATTTGATGTTACACAGTATGTCAACTTGAGCACTAATATCCAGGACCCTCTGTTGAAAATGTCTTTGGTTTGGTGGATAACTAAGATGAAATATGGAAGTGAAAATCCATAGAATATGACCTTAGGAAGCAGAATGTTGATAAATTAAGTAACTTTGGCATGTGGACAGCCTAACAGCAGAGGAATTCTGGGAAGTCATAGACTTAGATATTAAACCGCATCCTTGTCTAATTCTACTGGTAGTAGGCATGGTGTGTTAGGGTGCTATTTATTCTTGTAAGGAATTTCAGAGGGCCTTAATCAGGCATAAGAGGTTCCATGTCTAGATCTGCCAATTTCTTCCACAGAATGACTCTGTTAATAGAATCAAATGCCATACTGAAGTCAACAAGGCCTTTCTCCACTACTGAATTAAAATATTATCCCCCATGTAGCACAAAACAATATTGGCATAACATTTCTAACCACCACCAATCCCTTCCCTGCCTCTGTGACATCTGTTCTGAATCACTCCCTGCCAAGTGGTATGATCCTGGTTTGTGGGGACGTGCCCTGTATTATGGTAAAATGATTGGTGTTCCCTTCTAGCCAAGCTGCTGTCCCATTTCAGCACATCACCAAGCTGCAGGGAACGCATTCCTGCTGAAGGTATGGGGTAAGTCCACTTCAATAATTCTGGCTGTCTTTCCTAAACTGGTTTTTCTGCCCTTCTCCCACATCCCATTTGGACACCTCCCAAGTTAAAAGAATATGAAATTTAAAAAAAACAAGACTCTGGGACATAAATTGCTGTAGGGTGGATAGGGGCAGACTTTGACACAGTTGTGCAACCAGTGAAGTCCTGTAATTCTGAGAATTGAAACTGACTAGCTGGGTAACAAACCTGCAGCCAGACAGCCAGATTAAAGTGTTATCCATACGTCCTTGAGCTGGCAGAAAAGTATATTGCTATAAAATTTCCTTCAATTGCTGAGTCCTATTCTGTCACAATGACAAAAGCTGGAGTCTTGTTCTATTCTTATTATTTTAATGTGAGAGATGGCAAGAAAATGAACTGGAGGATTTCCCAGCTTCGTTTCCCCTTCCATTAAGTGTTGCCTACCAGCTGGAGACCCCTTCCCACAACTTTCCCCAATGTGTGGTATGAATGGGTTAGGCCAACAGACAGGTGTTTTGTCCAGCACGTTAAGCCACCTGTTGTTGCCCAACCAACAGGTCCTAGGGGACCTGGAGTAGGGGACTGGATTAAACAGGAAGGAGGAATCACTAATTAGCAAACTCCATCCCCAGACAGGGCTGCCCAGGATTGGCTGTGCTGGCAGAGACAAGTACATGGGGGCAGCATCTAGAAATAGACTGTGGGTAAACATAGGACTGAACAGAGTAAATGAAACAATCCTCCTCCCTCGGTAAGAAAAACAATAAAAACATGGCCCTGCAACCATTTTGTTGGCAGAAACAGCAGAAAGCCTGTAATTCCACAGCAGTGACCCAACTGAGAGCATCCAATTCCCAGTTTAAACTGAATTTTATGCAGAATGAACTAGAGCAGTGGTTCCCAAACTTTTTCAGTCCACTGCCCCCTTGGTGCTACAAACTCATCCTCAGTGTCCCCCACCCCCATCCCCTTCAGGTGGGCATGGCTTGGTGGTCAGGTGACTGGGTGGGCGTGGTCAACTTGTAAAATGTGGTGAAACTCACTTAACAACGCTCTTGCTTAGCAACCAAAATGTTGGGCTCAATTGTGGTCATAAGTCAACCTCCCCCAAGGCAAATATCTTGTGACAGCAGCTATGAGATGCTCCTAAAATTCCAAATTACTCACCAGCTCCCAAGACGGGGGATTCCTGACATAGAGTTTATGGCTTATAAAAAAGTTCCATGTATGCAGGTATAGGATGAGAGAAAGTGAATGTGTGAATGCACATGAGAAACAGCCATGCCTTTCCCAATCTTTCTTTCTTTCTCTTTCTCTCTTCTCGGCTGCGGGAGAAGGAAGAAAGTGCTGTGGCTAGCGCTCGGCTTACTTTCCTGTCGAGGCTCGGAGACCACCTGGCACATCCATCCGCCGGCTCTCCAGGCAGCGCCACTTTCTCCCTGCCCCGCCAAGGCCCCCTCCAGCCCGGAGGACTCCTGAGGCCGGCAGAGCTACGTAGCTGCGCGCCCCAATGCTTCCCAGCCCACGAAGGTCCAGGAGCTGAAGCCAGGAAGGCAAGAGGGGTGGTGGCAACCATGCTCTGGCCCAACAGCGGTGCGTCCCCTGTCATGTGCCATCCCGGAGCGCAGTCTCTGGGCTGGCGGGAGCCTTGGCAGGGCAGGGAGAAAGTGGCGCTGCCTGGAGAGCTGGTGGATGGGCGTGCCAGGCGGTCTCCGAGCCTCACCAGGAAGGTAAGCCGAGTCCCGGCCGGGCCCATGCGCTCCCGCCTGCCCCTCACTCTGGCTGTCTCCCAGGAAGTTCACTGGAAGTGGCGGTGGCCGGAGCTGGCCAGGGCAAAGCCGCTGGTGCAGCAGCGCCCGGCGAAGGCCGGGCGGGGAGGTGCGGCCGATTGTTTCGTTCAAGGCGCTGTGGGGTGGATGGGCTGGAAGAAGCATGGTTGTGCGGGGCCAGGGCAGCACAGCCCTGCTCTCCATCCCGGAGGGCTAGATTGGGAAAGGCATGGCTGTTTCTCATGCGCATCCCCCCGCCAATCTTTTGTACAAACCACCTGCCACTTTGGGAACCACTGAACTAGAGGTTTCACACCGTTGTTTTTTAAACATATGGTATAGCACTGTTTCAAAGGAGCACTAAGTCCAAGTTTATAAGTGTTTTGGAAGGCACTGGTGGTTAGGCATTATCGGGACAGATATCTTTGTGGAAACTAGATGACCGCTTTCTTCTGCAGCCCCAATCTGGATTATCAGGAAGGGCAGTGCCCTGAAACTATAGGGAGGGCCATTCTTGGAGCAGCTTAAATAGGAACCAGACAGATCCCAATCTCTGTGTGTCAGCAACCATATTATTGATGAAATGTGCTAAATCATATCCATGGTCAGTTTTAGTTCAGAGAAGAAAAATACTAATTCAAAACTGGAACAGCTAGAGACAACTTCAATCTATCTTGGCTGTCGGTGGAAGATGGTGGCAGAGATGTAGCATTTAAAAGGATTTATTAGGGCACATTATTGTTTGGCTAAGGGTACTTGAGGATAGGGGTCTTGCTTTGGGGAGGATGTGTATGTAAGATTGAAACTGAAAAATAGAAGTAAGCTGGCAAATCAGTAATAAAAGCCCAATTCAACATTCATTACTTTCAGGACGCTGCATTAAAAAAAAAAACCGGGGCAGCTACATCTTAAGGTAGATATAAATTTCAAAATACTGTTAAAATGCACTATTGTAGTAAAAACCATGTATTTTTTTCTGCAATTGACAATAAAGCACCATCGAAATAACTGTAATGCTCTCCAATGATTTAATGTCAGTAAATTTAATTCCTTCCTATGCTAAACATTAATATGATCAATGTGGGCATCCTTTTTTTTTTGCCTGCAATAGCCATGTCCGTGAGGACAAATGATTCATTCTGTATTCAAAAAGAATCAGGGCTGTTGTGTAATGGGTAGGTTAGGATTTAAATTTGCTCAGCTATACAGCTCAATGAATGACCTTGGGACATCCACTTTACCTCAGCTTCTTATTCAACTGAGGGCTGATGTGAAGATAAGCAAGATGGAGGGGGGGGGGAAGGGTATAAAAGAATAAACAAGAACACTTCAAAGCCATGGGTGTTAATAGTGCTCCTACTATCAAGTCAACATCTCCCTCTGCTGACTTTTAGAAGTCTTCAACAGCTATGATTTATTAACCCCCTCCCCTTATTCAGAATGTTTTATTTCATTTTGGAACATTCACCTTACAAGGTCATATCAGTTACACTCTATCATAAAATTAAGGCCAGAATCCTAAACAGATGTACAGTATAAGTGAACACACTTTATTAACTAAAAAAGGACTTGCGTCTGAATAAACATGTTTCTAAGTGAGCTGAAATGTATTTGGTGATGAAGTTCACAGGATGACACTGGACCATTCATTTTCTCTCAGCCTTTTAGGGATAATGTGAGGATAAACTGAAAGAACCACCCCATGGGTTTCTCTAGAAGCTTTCTTTGAGGACGAAATAGGATATTATTATTATTATTATTATTATTATTATTATTATTATTATTATTATTATTATTATTATTATTATTATTATTATTATTATTATTAACATTTATATACCGCCTCACAGTGCAAGCACTCTCTAAGCCAGTGGTTCCCAACCTGGGGTCGGGACCCCTTTGGGGGTCGAACGACCCTTTCACAGGGGTCGCCTAAGACCATGGAAACAACACAGAGAATGGTAAATCATAGGAAACTTTAATGAACTGGGGGTCACCACAATATGAGGAACTGTATTAAAGGGTCGCGACATTAGGAAGGTTGAGAACCACTGCTCTAAGCGGTTTACACCAGTAAGCAATGTATATTTATATTGCCCCCAACAATCTGGGTCCTCATTTTACCTACCTCGGAAGGATGGAAGGCTGAGTCAACCTTGAGCCGGTGAGATTTGAACCGCTGACCTGCGGATCACAGTCAGCTAAAGTGGCTTGCAGTACCCCACTCTAACCGCTGCACCACCTCGGCTCTTTTATATATAAAAATGTAGTGGTAAAGATAGTGGGCACATTTATTTTTGCCCTTCAGTTATGATTCTTTTTTCATGGTAATTGAAACTGAACATGTTGCGATGATACTTCCAGGGTTTTTATGTGGTATTTGTATAAGCAAAATGTGAATATGACAGCATGAGAGGCAACAGCTGATTTCTTGACTTGCAACTTTTCGTCTTGGTACTTTAAGCATATTATTGCAATGATTACATTTTTTTGTGGGTTAAAATTGACTTTTGGGGTGTGGCAAGGTTTAGTAATTTAGAAAGGAAATATCAGAGTCAGAAATGGCTGAGTAACTGAGCTCTTGAATTTCATTGAGAAGCTCACCTTCTCAATGTTGATTTTTAAAAACTCACTCTTGATTTTTAAAAACTGAGGTTAATTATTCAATTCTGCTGAAGTTAATTCAGTCTTGTTATCCTATACATCAAATATGCTCAATGTAGTTCAGTTTCAATGTAATGTCAGCAGCTGAGAGCTAGCAGAAACTGACATCTGAGACAAGTACAATAATTTCAAGGGCTGACAGAATTATATTATCTGACTGACTGCTGGTGAAGAGAGAAAAGAATAGGAAAATAAGAAGATATGCTGACGTTTAGTGCTGGCTCACTCCAAAGCCAGCATAAGTAATTTTTGGCACTCATCTACCCAGCTAACAGCAGAAGGCAATGGCAAATTGGTTTCATATGGTTGCCAAGAAAACAAAATGATTACACTGCATCCATGTAAGGTCTGCACTGAATTCAACTCAAGGGCAACATTGCTTTTTGGCCACCTAATTAATTAGTGTTTTGTTTTTTTAGCAGCATTACAAACTTGAAACCTTACTGGAGTATCCTATTGGTTCTGTGCTGGAGTCAACAATATCCTATTAGTGAAAGGACATCAGAAGTGAGCCCAGACAGTGGTGGGTGGAGCTACCATGCTTCTTGGACCTAGCGTAGCAAGTCCTGTGGTAACATAGAGAAGCAGCAGTGCACAACTGATTACGTGGCATTGGCAGCATGCTGCCTTCTGGAGTCTGAGAACTGACTCACCAAATTCTTTCTCTGATGCATAAAGGGCTAGACTTGCAGGGGACTAATCCAATTTCTTCCTCAATGCAGGAACTGCAAAGATGTCATAACAACATCTCTGACAGATGGCAGTCTAAATCCTGATAAAACACTTCATAGGAAATACATACCACTAAGCAGTTTATATTTTTATAACATTTTCCTAATATTTACTCAGCATTTGCCTTATACTGTCTAGCTGTCCCTGCTCTCTAAGGCAAAAGAATCTCTCCCTAATCTTTTCTCTTCTCTTCTCCAGCAAAGCTTCATTCCCTGAACTGTTCCACTCAGTCTGTTCCTCCTTGATATTCTGTTCACTCATCTCTGAATCTGTTCAATTTTTCAGGATCCTTCTTAAATTGTACTATCCAGACCTTGACACAATATCTCAAATACAGCTCAACTACAAGAGAGAATGAAAAAAACTTACTTCATCTGTTTGTAACTATGTTTACTAGTGCAACAACCTAAAATTGCATTACTGTAGCTTGTTACTGATAATTCTGAATGTTGTCAGAATAGTTGACTTCTATGATTCAATACCTAAATATTTTGATTAAATATTTTAACAATTATCTTTATTTTATAAAATATATATATTAATATCTATAGAATTTTATTATGCTAGTTTTGCCCAGTGTACCAGCTTTGAAGATGATTTTAAATCTTTTTTCTGGCATGATGTTACCTACCTACATAGGTAGCACCTATGTGACAGAGCATGAAAAATGAAGCAAGGTCAGACTTAATTAGAACCTGGATGGAAAATAAGAGGCTTAGACTGGAAAATAATCCAGAAGAAAATAATGGCAAATTATTTATACCGGTATATTATTACCAAGATCACTCCATGGATATGTCCATCAAATCACTAGGAGTCAAGCTCATCTCAAGGTAGTTTTTACCTTTTCCTACCTCTCTTCTGATAACATAAAATCTGATACAAAGTTGAACATACAACAATTGAAAGAAGCTGTGCTTGACAGGGTAGGGTGGAGGACAATTGCCTCTAAAGTCGCCAAGAGTCGGACACGACTAAATGGTTAAAAACAAACAAACAAACCTCTCTTCTGTGTCACAAGTAGAGTAGGTAATCAAATCCTATGTATTTTATTTAGTGTAAAGATGATTTCTATGTTCCTAAATCCAGGTATTATTTTCTGGAGTCCAGATATATTTTGAAGAATTCTTAGACAACAAATATGAGATAAAACCTGCAACATTTAAATTTTTAGAGAGTGTCGTATATCATCTCTGAAAAGTATTCTGTTGGTCTTGAACAATAGAAGAGGATCTAATCTTAATTTGAATTTCTATCAGAAAATATCCTTCTATAAAATTACAATAGCAAAACTTAAATGTTGAAGTTTTCAGACTGTCAGTTTAAGTCTAGTCTTCAGCTATATATAAATCACTGGAATTTATTAAATTGCAGAGAGAGACTGAATTTAAAGTGCTACAAAGAAATCCAAATTTTAAAAAGTAAGAACTTCTGTCTTCACCATCTTTTGTTTTCCTGTGTGTTATAGATAGGTTGGGTGGAGGGAGGAAATCTGTTGCCTAATCATATGTCTTGGAAAATCCTGGTTTAATTCTTAATTCCTATTTATCACCAGAGTTTCAATTATTTTAATAAGCACTCTCAGAATAAATTTGGAGCTACTGATATTATGTATTCCCATGACTAGGAACTGCTTTCATCAAGATTCCAGTTCTTTTTGCTCCTTCTTCCAATATTTGATAATTTATGATAGTAACATGCTAGAATATTTACTAAAAAGGAACAACTTCAAGTCAAAATCTTTTGCCATATATGCAATGGTTTTGGGATAAGCCTCTTGAATTAAGTCATGAACTGACACAGGTCATACATTCATATCTTTAGAAGCATATTTCTACAGAGGAGACATCTCAGTATCATAACAGAGCTGGAAGGGACCTTGGAGGTCTTCTAGTCCAACTCCCTGCTCAAGTAGGACCCTAAACCATTTCAGACAAATGGTTGTCCAATATCTCTTCTTAAAAACTTCTAGCAATGGAGCACCCACTTCCAGAGGCAAGCTGTTCCACTTTCTTGTAACATTATACAGTACATTACAGTATATTCCACATGTCCTTGTAAATTGTACCATTACATTTCAGTATTACAAACACGTTGCCTCAATTTGTGTTAATTTGAATGATTTGTGCATTGTTGAGTAATGCCTGGATAATCACAACTCATTAACCCAGCATTAGAAAAAAATTCTTCTGGGAAGTCTTAGAATCCAAAATTCCTTGCATATTCTAGGAGGGGAAAGAATTCTGTCATGAGAAGCAACCAAAAATTTACCTCTTATGTCTATATAAATAAATATTTCTACATATACTAGCTATTATTAGTAAGATCTCTATTCATGTGACAGTGCCTTGAATTCAACAAAGTGTTAGATCAAATGGTACAATGTTTTTCAAAGAATCTGGTTTACCATAGATATTTGAAATGGGGAGGCCCAAAACAGTTTGTGGGACATTTATCCATATTTATAATTGTCATTTGGTTTCATTGTACACATTGATAGGAAATAATTGTTGTGGATCTTGAAGGGCATTTTCTCCAAAGCAAGATGCAATAAGATCTAAAGCTTACTTTGAGATATAAACTTAGTTCCACATTGAAAGTGCTTATTTGGCACAAGTGGAGATTAGGAACTGGAAACTCCTTAGACATTCAATTATTTTTTAATGGAGAGGTCTTATTTCTGTCTTGAAGTTTGAATGAAACTGTAGTAAATACAGTATTGTTTATTTTGTAATCCTGATTTTGAATCACTCTGTAGAACGTAAGAAATAAGATGGGGTGAAGTAAACCTTATAATTTTAGTACACATCTGAGTTTACGTTGGAGAGCCTATTTTTAAAAGCCCTTCATGTTGATATGAAAATGGCCTTTTTACCAATGAACAGAGAATGTGCATATGTTTCTTTACTGGCAGTTGGATATGCTTCCTGGAGCAAAATAGCCAAGAATAGCCAATAAGAGTTCACTCCCAGGTTTTTTTTCCTGATTAGATCTTTTTCAGTTTTTGCTCTATCTTGGATAAATTCCAAAATAAAAAATAGCCATTACTGCAAATTGAGACGTCAATACCAACCATTATTTTAATGTTCCATAATCTGAGGGGCTGAATAGTTCTACAGCACCTTAAAGTGCTGATATTGTAGGCTTGATTCCAAGTTGAAAAAGGTAGGCTGAAACTGGTTTGGATTTTCAGCGAAAACTCCTTCCTACAAAACACACCTCAAATTGCAATAAACATTTTACAACCTTAATCCAGAATGCAGCGGCTGCCCACGGAATTTTCACATGCCTCTGATCTGCATAGTCACGTTGCTGGTGGGGGGCAGGCTAATGTCTAAAAAGGCTACATTATATTCCTGGGTTTATCTGTTGCAGTGCTTCCTAAACCTTTTCCTTCATTACCCAGAACCGTTTATCAAAAAGTTCTTACCGTATTGAAATATCCCTATTGTGATGTGTTCTTACCCAAAGGGGGGGGGGGCACTTTTATTCAATTTTGAATAATTTACCCAGGTTTGGAAAACGCTGATCTATTGCTTTCGCTTATAAACACCCATTCTCTTCCAGGAGGGGAAAAAAAAAACTAAAATAGGGGGAAAATGAAAAAGTTTTACAAAACAGCTGTAATGGAGAAATGGCTACGTAGGCATCTCAAATTCTGGACTTGAAACGTTGGAAACGGTAGACTTGCTCATGCAGTTATGAACAAACCCCTCACGCTGCGTCTTAGAACAAGATGAGACGTTTTCAATATATCCTTAAATGAAAGAAAGCATATTTCAGTGTGCAGCGTCCCGGCCGCTAAGGTCGGCAGCTCTTCCTTTCGCGTGAGGAGGGCGCGCGAGAGCGAGAGAACCCGCCGCCGCGTTCTACATTGCAACTCCACGGACGTGGGCGTGAGCGAGAAAGCATCTTCCGTTTTCCGGTCGCGCGCAGCCGCAAAGGCGGGTTGACTCTCGCGCAGGATGCCAGAGCGAGTCGTCGCCCGGCCGAGGGTTTAAGCCGCGGCGTGGAAGAGCTTGTTTGTCGCCGCTGCCTGGCCGGAGGAAGGAGGCTCCGGCGCCCGTGCCGAATTCGGTCCCGCTAGTCCCCGCCGCGATACCGGCTGACCCGGGGGCCGTGTCGTGCCGGGCAGAAGGGCATGAGACGGAATCGGTCCCTGGGCCAGCTGGGCATGCGGTGACGGTGATTGAATGAGTCTCTTCCCCTCCCACCGCCACCTCCGCGCCGCTCTCGGCCTCCCTGAAGCCCCGGTTCCCAGCCAGTGTCTTCATCCGCTGCCGCCCGCGCCGCCTCTGCTGGCTCCGGATGAGCGCGGCCGGGCCGGATCGATCCCAGGCCTCTGGGATTTGGGGGTCTGCCGGCCTGGCGGAAGCCGCTGTGATGCCGGCTTTCCCGCGTGGGTCCGCGCTGCCTTGTTGAGGACGGGTAGCCGCTCCCGGGTGTGAGCCAGCTGTGTCGTCTTCCCTGCTGCTGCTGCCGCCGCCGCCGCCCCTCCCGCCTTCGGGGCGCGATGACGACCCCGGCTCTGCTGCCTCTTTCTGGGCGCCGGATCCCGCCTCGCAACTTGGGTCCGTCCTCCTCCTTCCCTCATCACAGGGCTACCTTGAGACTGTCCGAGAAGTTCATCCTGCTGCTGATTCTCAGTGCCTTCATCACGCTGTGTTTTGGGGCGTTCTTCTTTTTGCCGGACTCCTCGAAACACAAACGGTTCGACTTGGGCTTGGAAGACGTCTTGATTCCTCACGTGGATAACAGCGACGGTGGGAAAAACCCGGGTGGCTTCTTGATCCACGGGCAGGGCCACGACCAGCACAGACACAGGTAACTCTGTCGCCTTCAGTTTGTGGGATGCCATATATTTCTGGGAAATACAGTGCCTGTATGTATTGAAATGCAGCGTTTTCCTGAAGAATTATGGTATGCTGATGGGTTTCTGACTTGGCCAGAAAGGTTGCCTAGGGTTGTCCAGAAGAAGCATCCCTCTATGTGTTGTCATAGACTTGATGTTTGAAATATTGCAGTTTTATCCCATTTTCTCTAGCAGTGACTCTTCTCTTTCAAGGTAAGTCACAAATGTGGCATTCTACAAACTCAACACTGCCATTCAAGGACTGCAATACAGGAAAAATCCACAAAAGAGAAGACAAATGCCTTTTTTCTGGAACATGTCTGAGAGTCCAGGAGTATAAAAGCTTTAGATAGTGGTACAGTAGTCTGTTGCCTTTGCTAATTTGATATGTGGTGATAAAGTATTAACGAAATCTTGTTATATCTGGAACGTAGTCAGGTTTTTGAACAAAGAACTGAGTCAGTTCTAAAATCTCTTATCTCTATATAAAAGCCAAATACCACTCACTCATCACAAAATCTCAAGAACTGTAAAGCCTACAAACTTGAAACTTGGCATGTATGTTCCTCTTGGCTTCTAGGTGCTCGCTAAGAAAGGATTTTCCGAAATGACCATCAGATCATTAGTATTTCTTATACAGTATTATATTAACATGCTCTGATGCTAAGGAGTTAGACGTTCTATTCCCCCTCCCCACCTGAAAAGAACTCTGTTCCAACTGCCAGTTGCTTTATATTAACATGCTCTGGTGCTAGGGAGTTACACATTCTACATAAATTTTCAAGCTTTAAATGTCACTGTATCAAGCCCGATCACATAGTTTCCTAGCGAAGCACGGGTATCTAGCTACTAGTAAGTAATAAAGATATCAACAGATGTACTGGCAGTATGTAAATACTTAACCTGCCTTTCATATAAATTCAAAACAAGTTATAAGCAGGCTTGTAACATATTAAGAATCTTAGCAAATGGAATCAGGAAGTTTTTAAATGCCCAAAGTTTTTAAATGCAACAGGATGAAAAACTGTCAAAAACCAACAAGCAATATTATCAATGAGATAATAAACTCTGAACTTAGATAGTTTATATATACTTTATCAGTTTCTCTTTTTAAAGATGTATGAAATAGTAAAAACAATTAATTTCAAGGAAAAAAAGTAAGATAACAGACCTAATTGGGATATTATTGAATTTATGTAGTTCAGTTACTTATTTAATACAAATTATAACAAAATTTGAAAAGGATTACACTCAGTTTTATCAACATTAGAGTCTGATGACTTTACATTAGAGACAGACTTTACAAATCTAACTTTAGATAATAGAATATTATTATGTATTAAGTATTACATGTAAAGCACCTGAACTCTCCAAAAATGAATGCATTTTTTTAGTTGCTTCCTCCTTTTGTCCAAGAGCTCAAGGAGGCATATGTACCATTCCCTCCTCAGTTTTCCCAACAACAACCCCTCTATGGAGGAATTTGGGATGACAGAAAATGATTGGCCCAAAGTGAGCTTCTGAAGCTGAGAATGAATTTGAATCTGACCAAGCCCAACCCATTTACAGATATATTACATTGACTCTATTGGAACCTTAATACTAAAAGAACTGGTGGAGACTTTCAGCAAGAGAGATGATGGGCAGTAATTCTTTCTCTGCCTTTCTCCACTTATTCTGCTCTGAAAAGATGAGGAATAGTTTAAAATGTAGGAATAGAAATAATTTGGAAATGTAAATGACCATCAAACCCTTTCTCCCAATTCTAATGCCAAAGATCTGGAGGGACAACAGTTGGATGCAGCCCTAGTTTCTAAAGACTTGAATATATAGACATACTATTTTTTTAATCTAATAGTTATGTTTGTAGGAAAAACATGTTGAAAAATGTGTTATCTCATGTTTGTAAAGTTTTCTTGTCTGCAATACTTTCCTGGTTCATTTCATTGAACAAAAAAAAGTGGAAGTTTGTGTGTGAGTATATTTAAGAATTTTGATGATAATAGTAAAATCTCATACAAAATAAACGAGAATAGAGAGGAGTAAAACATGCAAGGAAAAAGTAAGAACAAAGTAAGAACAAAATTAAGAAATATATAAGAAATATATAAAGAAGTTATTTCCAACCTTCATCATAACAAATTTAGTAACTTTTCCTCTCTAAAGTTGCAAATATTTATTTCTTCATCTCGTATCTCATCTCTTATCTATAAAACAAATCCAGGTGTCAGCCTTCTCAGACAGACCAGAGTAATATTATTTTATTGTAGAGCTGCATACATTAATAGAATCTTGCAAATTTGCAAATACAAATCTCCTGCTGTCTCTTTTACATTCTGAGAAGTTTACATTCTTTCTCTGCCCAGTTGTGGGCTATACCTTCTTTTATTTGATTGTTCCTTAGGGAGCATTTCTCCCAAGGCTTTCCTATGTACCATTACATTAGGTCACTCTCTTGGTTTGTTATTTGTGTTGCCCTTTTAAATTTTAAAACTGTAGCCAGTTAGTTCCTTTTGTAGATCTAGTGAAACATTATTTTCTAAGTCAGTCTCTTGGCCTGTCAGTTGTAAATCCAATTTTGGTACCATCTCTACATTGTCAGATATACTATGTTCTTCAATAACATCTTTTGGATATAATCTGTCCATAGAAACAAACATCATTACTGACATTGTTGGTATTGCAGTTAATATGTTCGGATTCCGTTCTTCAAAAGACTCCTTCGGTATTTTTATTGTGACAATATTTTGTTCCATCTTGCAGCCTTTCTCTATCTAAAATCTTTGTCCCCTCTAATGTCCACTTTTTGAAATCATGAAATTATTTTTGTTTCTTGTAAAAACCAAAACAGGATCCATTTCCCATGAGAAGTTGGTTGCATTTTATAATTAATTCCAAAATTAATTCCAAAATCTGGACCCTTAATCCATTTATAATTTTCTAAGATCAATATCTCATGTGGTTTTTTTGCTATTTATTTCAGATTCTCTAAATTCTGAAGCTTATGATTACAATTTTCTTTCATTCAGCACTGAAGACAGACTCGCTTCAGTTTTAAAATAACTATTCCAAAGTTTTCTAATTGCTTACAAGTGATTTTGGTTGAAAATTGTGATTTTCAAAAGTTAGTAAAAAATGAGGTTTGCACTTTTAAAAGTCTCTGTGGCAGTTGCAAGCAAGATGGCTAATTCTATTGTCTCCTGGTGCTGAAACTCATGGAAAACCATCGTCCTACAGTCTCCTTTTAGACAGCAGCTGTCTGGAGCACATGTGGGCAATCTCCCATAGAGAGGTTTCAAGGAACTAGCTTACTGACTGATTCCTTGATCTTTGCCAAAGTTGTCAAATCTGCTTTCACTGAGCTCAGTCTAATATTCAGACACACATTTTGTATGCACAATTCAGTTCTCATGCTTCTTATTTACTCTTCTTTGCGTATGTCTCTGATTACCTTCCAAGAGGATAATATTTATTGGAACTGGTTGCCAGATATTGGTTTATGTTAGTGATGGACATTCTTTTTGTACTGCAGACATCCAACTTTCAAAACTCTTTTCCTGACCATTGAGAGCTATGCTGGGGGGGGGCACATTTTCTCTAAAACTGTATAATTTATGATTTAGACAAAATAAACCTTACAAAAATAAAACTGGAGGTGAATTCTGAATATTAATTTTCACAATATTGTTCTCTGCTGTATCCATAAAATGTGTTTGTATAATTATGTAATAAAATGTAAATGTATAATTTAATTATTTTAGTTTTTCTCTAAGAAATTTTATTAAATGTATTTTAAATAGGCATCTTTAAATATTTTGTGAGCTTTCATAAAATCATTTTTCAATCTGGATTATGAATTTTTTTTCATACTATCTGGAAAACTACAGTGAAATTTTAAGTAATTTTTTACAGGCAGCCAGGATAAACATAAACATAAACATTAAGCTACAAATATTCTCTTCTATTGGAGCTAGGATTAAGTTAGGATCCTAAGAATGATAACTTCTGTCTGGTCTATGACTACAATAAATAAAATAAAATCGAATGATAACTTCTTATAAGTGATTTGAGAAATCCCAGTGTAATTTTATTACATTTTTTTCTGCTTAGTCTGAGTACAAACCAGGGTGGGTTGCTCCCGGTTCGGTGAACCGGCGGTGGCGGGAGGCTCCACCCACCCACCCAGGATGCTTTTGCGCAAGCGCACGTGCGAACTGGTAGCAACGGGATTTGGAACCCACTACTGGTACAAACCTATAACAAATATTTTTAAAAAGGCTCTTGGGTCATGTGAATTGTAGGTATACTTAGGAAGGGGAGCAGGAGCCCAACTTATTTCAGAGTTATTTCTTATAGAGGAGGCAGCATTATATATACCTCCTTGAGCTCCTAAAATGAAAAGTGAGTTACAAATAAAATATTACAAAGATGTTATGTCATCACTCAAATACCATAATTTATATACTTGGATTGTATGGAATGCAAATACAGTGGGGGGGGGAGTATTTAGTCAGCCACCAATTGTGCAAGTTCTCCCACTTAAAAAGATGAGAGAGGCCTGTAATTGACATCATAGGTAGACCTCAACTATGAGAGACAAAATGAGAAAACAAATCCAGACAATCACATTGTCTGATTTGGAAAGAATTTATTTGCAAATTATGGTGGGAAATCAGTATTTGGTCAATATCAAAAGTTCAATTCAATACTTTGTTATATATCCTTTGTTGGCAATGACAGAGGTCAGACGTTTTCTGTAAGTCTTCACAAGGTTGGTACACACTGTTGCTGGTATGTTGGCCCATTCCTCCATGCAGATCTCCTCTAGAGCAGTGATGTTTTGAGGCTGTCTCTGGCCAACACGGACTTTCAACTCCCTCCAAAGGTTTTCTATGGGGTTGAGATCTGGAGACTGGCTAGGCCACTCCAGGACCTTGAAATGCTTCTTACGAAGCCACTTCTTCATTGCCCGGGCGGTGTGTTTGGGATCATTGTCATGCTGAAAGACCCAGCCACATTTCATCTTCAATGCCCTTGCTGATGGAAGGAGGTTTGCACTCAAAATCTCACGATACATGGCCCCATTCATTCTTTCCTGTACATGGATCAGTCATCCTGGTCCCTTTGCAGAGAAACAGCCCCAAAGCATGATGTTGCCACCCCCATGCTTCTCAGTAGGTATGGTGTTCTTTGGATGCAACTCAGCATTCTCTCTCCTCCAAACACGACGAGTTGTGTTTCTACCAAACAGTTCTACTTTGGTTTCATCTGACTATATGACATTCTCCCAATCCTCTTCTGGATCATCCAAATGCTCTCTAGCAAACTTCAGACGGGCCCGGACATGTACTGGCTTAAGCAGGGGGACAAGTCTGGCACTGCAGGATCTGAGTCCCTGACGGCGTAGTGTGTTACTGATGGTAGCCTTTGTTACGTTGGTCCCAGCTCTCTGCAGGTCATTCACTAGGTCCCCCCGTGTGGTTCTGGGATTTTTGCTCACCGTTCTTGTGATCATTTTGACCCCACGGGGTGAGATTTTGCGTGGAGCCCCAGATAGAGGGAGATTATCAGTGGTCTTGTATGTCTTCCATTTGCTAATTATTGCTCCAACAGTTGATTTCTTCACACCAAGCTGCTTGCCTATTGCAGATTCAGTCTTCTCAGCCTGGTACAGGTCTGCAATTTTGTTTCTGGTGACCTTCGACAGCTCTTTGGTCTTCACCATAGTGGAGTTTAGAGTGTGACTGTTTGAGGTTGTGGACAGGTGTCTTTTATACTGATAACAAGTTCCAACAGGTGCCATTAATACAGGTAACGAGTGGATGACAGAGGAGCCTCTTAAAGAAGACGTTACAGGTCTGTGAGAGCCAGACATCTGTAGGTGACCAAATACTGATTTCCCACCATAATTTGCAAATAAATTCTTTCCAAATCACACAATGTGATTGTCTGGATTTGTTTTCTCATTTTGTCTCTCATAGTTAGAGATGTAAAATTTCCGGAAATTTTGAAGCTCGGAAAACCCCCTGATTTTTTTCCGTTTTTTTCGGGGGGGGGAATGGAAATTTTTGGAAAAATTGAAAAAAATGCTACATTAGCACTTTTTTGTCTTTTTAACATTGAAAGTCATTCTGTTACTTTAGGAACATAAAATATGACTATGGACAATTTGACTTGGCATAAAATTATCACAACTAGCATATTAAAAATATAGTGTAGTAGCCAAACAATTATCACAAACAGAATTTACTTTTTTATAATATTTTTTTGTAATTGTAACAAAGGGAGCAACAATCTCCTGAACTGCTTACTAGTTTATGTGGAACAGCCAAAAAGCCTCCACAAAACAATTTTCAAAACCAAAAGTAACAATTCTTCATATTTCCTCTCCACAGTATTAAATAAAAATAAAAATAATAACCCCATTCTCATAAAAAGAATTGAACATGGGGGAAGTGTTAAGAAGAGAGTGGGACTAAGTTTCAATGGACATTTAATCAGAATCATTTTCTGAGCTGAAATTGTCAGTATCCGTCTCTGCTTCTGCAGCTACTCTTTTTTGTCCGTCATCACAATTTGGAACTTCTAAAAACTGAAGGTTTGCCCGGATCGAAACAGGCTTCTCTACCCTTTCACATGTCAGTTTATTTCTTGACTTAGAGTGAGTGTTTCCAAACATAGACCAGATTCTTTCACATGCTGCAGAATATGGAGGTATCTGGAGAAGGCGAGAAGCAATAGGAGTCAGGTTGTGTTGTGCAAAGACCTTGCCACCATGTTGCAGGAGGAATATGTTTGGCAGAATCCCAGATTGCATTCCTGGACCAAATCCCTGAAGATGTTCTATATTGTGCAACATTTGAAAGTACCTTCTTCCCAACATCAAGTCCTAAATGTGATGCTTGTTTTGTGATCCAGTCAAATGCAGTAGCAGCGTTATCATCATCACTTATGTTTGCACCTTTGAATCTTGGATCCAACAGATTTGCAGCAGCATAAATTGGATGACAACAAAATTATTCCCTTTTTTAAATAAAATCTTTCACTTTACTTTCTTCTATAGTTGTAAGTGGAGATTTACTGAGATTTTCAAAAACAGTTGTTTTTATCTTGGTCATTAGATAAGGAATTTCTGACAAAAGTGCACTATCTGATTCAGATGCAGTGATTGCTGCAGCAATTGGCTTTAGAATCTTCAGGGAATTTTGCAGCTGAACCCAGAAGACATCCTGATCAAGAACAGTGTTTCTTACACTCCTGGGTACTTTAAGATCTTCCACTATTACTGTTTCTTGAAGAGCTTCTTTGTTTTTTAGTAAACTTTCAAAGGAGATCACCACTCCAGCCCACCGAGTTTTACTACAGAGCTTCAGCGTAACTATGCTATTCTTTGCATTTTTTTCGACTTGCTTCTTCTTGAAAACTGCAGCTACAATATGAGTACCTTTTACATGTTTAATAACTTCTTTTGCTCATCTATAGACCATTTGAAGGGTGTCCAACTTCATAATATCATTAAAAACCAAGTTTAGCCCATGGGCTGCACATCCTATTGCAGTAATATGTGGATACTTCTCCATTATGATTTCCCATGCTGCTTTCATATTGCTGGCATTGTCAGTAAGCAAAGCAAATACTTTACCACTCCCAATTTTCTGTAGGACATCACAGATTTTACAGCTGATATACTCTGCAGTATGTCTGTTCTCTCCTGTTTCTTGTAAAAAACGGGCTGAGGTGGTGTTATAACAAAATTTATAATTCCTTCTCCTCTCACATTTGTCCATCCATCTGTAAGTAGTGCAAGACACAGTGCTTCATTAATTTTTCCTTGCACCGATTCCATTACACGTTCATATTCTGACTCCAAAAGTGGCTTGCTCAAAGAATGTCTGCTGGGCAATTGGTATGATGGTCTTAATAATTTCAAAGCTTCCTGCCAGTATGTATTTTCAGTTATTGAAAACGGCGTTCCAGAAGAATATATTGCTCTTGCAAGAGCTTGATCAATTTTTTCGTGATCTTCAGGTGTCATCTTGTCTATAAATGAAGTTAGTGAATAATTTTTGGATGCAGCTGTCTTCAGTATCTGTTTACTTGAAGATGCTGCTGATGGGACAACACTTTGTGTTGCTGCTGACGTTATAGATGGAGTAGAAAGAGGACTTCTTGAACGACAACATTGAGAAAAACTATGTGCATTGTCATCATTGTTGTCCTCTTCACTTCGATCCATAAGGATTTTTTAATATCTACAGGACACTTGTTACATACAAGAATGTGTTTTGTCATCTTGGTAGCATTTGGAAATGCATATTTCATCTGACAATATTTGCAAATCACATTTTTCTTTTCAGAAGAACTTGTAATGTGAAAATGCCTCCATAGGCTAGATGTTGGTCTCACCATTTTTCTGAGGGGAGTAGGAAATAAAAACAAGAAAAAATGACTACTTTGCAAGAAGACACTAATCTATGGTTGTGTGTGGGGGTCACTGAGGGAAGAACCAGATTACTGGTAATTAAATTATTATTTACACAAAAGTTTATAAAGATAAACTAATGTAGCTAAATGATTCAGTTTTCTGGATTCAGATAAATGTAAACTCTTACCTTTTTAAATTAAGTATATACTTTCAGGTCCTTTTTGTTGCTCTGTATTTTCTTCCAATGCTTTTGAGGCCTAGTGAAGAGGACAGAACAAACCAAACACACCCACTAACATGCACAAGCAAAACTAAAACCTTTTTCTTGTTACAATAGCAGCACCTCCTAATGGAAGACATTCATACTGTTCTTGCATTGGAGGGTTCAGTTTGTTTCCTAGGACTTGCTTGTCCTCATTCAGTGCACAGAAATTAGAATAATCTGATATCATAAATTTTTTTAGAAATGATTTAGAAAATATTTGAACACCCTGTCTTAAAATATTTTATTCATCATGTTAAAATAAAATATTCCACAATGTTTTTTTTTCATTTTTCAATTTTTCCAATTTTTTGGAAAAAAACAAAAAAGCCTTCAGGAAAAAAACGGGGAAAAAATTTCCGGTTTTTTTCCGGGCCTTCACATCTCTACTCATAGTTGAGGTCTACCTCTGATGTCAATTACAGGCCTCTCTCATCTTTTTAAGTGGGAGAACTTGCACAATTGGTGGCTGACTAAATACTTTTTTCCCCCCACTGTATGTAATGGCAAGTTAGATGATGTCACGGATATGCTGTTATTTTGGCTTCTTTGTGGTTTACTGCTGATGCCACTTTCTCAAACACAATATTTAGTTTTAATTAAAATCAAATGTAATCTTACAAAAAAAGCTAAAACTGCTATCTGAAGTAGGAACCTCAGCTGAAAAGGAGACTTATCTAGCATGTATAAGATTTCTCACTACACCTTTTGCCTTCATGGCTAAGCTGGTCATTTGGAGTATATGAAAGACACTTTTCTCTAGTTAAGTTGAATCGATAGCAAGCTCTTTTCTCCACGCTTAATTTTAAGGATGCTCCACTTAATGGCATAGATAAGATAGGCAGTATTGTATTAAAATTTAAAAGCCTCTCTGGGCTTAGGCAATATGTTTTGATTACTTGCCGGAGCAGAACAAATCTGCGGCTTTAATTACCTTTGCAGTCTGATTTGTTGAAACCTGAAACTGTGACGTTTTCTCATCCTGTTTTTTTCTTCAATCTGATAACCATGTTCAGATATATTAGGAAATTGTGGTTAATAAATTAAAAATATCTTTCATTGCTGAACCTAAGAAAGTTGCAAAAGATTCTCTTGAGTCCAGAGTACTGCCACAAGATGTACATATATTTCAGCTTAATAAACCAAGATACATTATGTCTAAGTTGATTCCTTTAGATTAGAACGTCTATAGTTACAGTACTTTTTGATGAATGAGTAAATTATAATGAGTTCATGTGCCACCCACTGAAGATAGATGAGTATGAACCTGCATCTTTAGTTAATGAAGATTGTATACTTCCAAGTTTAACTTGATTGCCCTTTGAGGATAAGAGCAATATTTGGCTTGCAGAAAAGTAATGTTCCTTCCTATTTATAATATTAAATTGATGTACCTAAATTCTAGAGGTTTATATTGTTTTACAAGAAAATTACATGAAGTAATGTAAAGAACAGTATTTGCCCGTGATGGCAAATCTATGGTATGCGTGCCACAGGTGGCACGCAGAGCCATATCAGAGGGCACACGAGGCTTTGCCCTATGTCAGCTCCAGGGTGCATGCACGCACTGGCCAGCTGATTTTTGGCCTTCTTTTCAGCCAGTTTTTGCTGTCCCCAGGCTTCAGGAGTCCGTTGTGCGGCTTGTGCTCATGTGTGTGGGGGAGTGTGCATGCGCGGGGGGTTATGGGTGTGGGCACGCGCGTGCTAGCACGCGCGCACACCCCCTTTTGGCACGCGACCCAAAAAAGGTTCACCATCACTGGTATATGCTGAACTAAAACTGTGCGCCCTTTGAAAACTATTGGGCAATACTTCTGATCCCATGCAAATACCATTCTGCTGTTCTTTAAAGCAGATTAATTTTTTCAGGCTTCTGTTAGAATCTGAAAAAAAGGCAATGCTGTTTTAAGAATAGCATTATCTGTAATGACTGAATTACTTACTCTTTCAAGTTTATTTGGAAGCCTGAAAAAAGTGGGGTTACAGCAGGGGCGGGTTCCTAAATTTTTTACTACCACTATGTGGGCGTGGTTTACTTTTGTGGGTGTGGTTTACTTTTGTGAGTGTGGCTTGATGGTCATGTAACCGGGTGGAGTGGCTTGATGGTCATATGGTGGGCGTGGCTTTGTGGTCATGTGACTGGGCTGGTATGGCTTCATGGTCATGTGACTGGGTGGGTGTGGCTAAGTGGTCACGATCCTAGTTCCCCCTACAAGGATTCCTGCATCCGGACCTTTTACAATCCCCCAAAGGATTAAAAGAAACTAGATTCCATACAGCTCTGAACCCTTAAGGCAAACCAAATACAAGTGGTCCTCGCTTAATGGCTTAGCACTTGCTTAGCAAGTGTTCAAATTTATGACTGACCTCCTCAGAGCTACTTGACCTGTTTTTTGAGTTTTGACAGCCTTATGCATGCACACATGTACGCACGCGCACACACATGCACATTTATGCCCAGTTACAACATCACACACAGTCATGTGACTGAGGTTTTCTATGTTTTTGGCCAGTTCCCAACAATTTCTTCTGGTTTCCGGTTAAAAATGCCCATAGGGGAAAATGGACTCATTTAACAACCAGTGTTTGCTTAATGACCACAAGGTTCACTTAACGACCATGGTGTTTGCCTAACCCAGGTGTCTGCAGCCTTAAACACACAAAGAGCCATTTTTCTATTTTCTTTTAAACAGGTATCTCTCTCTGTGTCTTTCTCTTTCTTTCTCCCTATCTCTCTCTCTCTTTCTCTTCTCTCTCTCTCTCTTCTCCTGTCACTCATCTCTTTCATCTTTTTCTTTCCCCCCCTCTTTCTTTCTCATCTCTCTCCCTCTCTCATCTCTTTCTCCCTTTCTCTCTCTCATGTTTCTCTCTTTCCTGTCTCTCATTCTCTCCCTCCATCATTTTTTCATTTCTTTCTCTTTTCCTCCTCTTTCCTCTCTCTCATCTCTTTCACGCGTGAGTCCAGTCCCCTAATCATCTTTGTTGCTCTTCTCTGCACTCTTTCCAGAGTCTCAACATCCTTTTTACATAGACTAACAGTGTTTTCAAGCTTCATACTTTTATGGCATTTGGCTCCTAAAATTCTCCAGCCAGCATGCTGGCTGGGAAATTCTGGGAGTTGAAGTCCATACATCTTAAAATTGCCAAGGTTGAAAAACACTGGATAACAATTAAATCTATTTCAAGGACATTTATATTAAATTAACTTAGGCATAGTTGAAGGTTTGCTGCAGGAATTTAAAATGTACAATTTGCTGCAATAGTTCACCCCTTTAAAAAAATTGCATTTGGCACAAAATGCTGCTCCAATAGCTGCATGCTTTGCAGTCAACTATATCTCTTATTCTAGAGAATGAAACCATAAAAATATCTGAATTCATATTACTATCTCTTACTTGTATGTCTGGTATTAAATAATGACCTCTCCATTCTAATGAGTTCTGCCATCAGCCATTCCACTAGAGATTTCATCCATGTAAGCCCCACTGTGGGGAGGGGGAGAGGGGAAATGGACATAGAATTCAAAAGAGATTTTTGCAGGAGAATCTTTCCCCCACCAACATTTTCTGCTTTGTTTCTTTTGGATAACCAAAATGCAGATTATTCACATTTTCTTACACTGCCAAGGGAAGCCCCTCCTTAGTCCTGATAATTCTGCAACATGTGTTCAAATCCTTGATTGTTTAGTTAAAAGAATTGTGTTTTGACCACAAGAGGATTTGGGTTCATATGTTTTAGCCTCCAGTCCAGTCCCCTAATCACCCTAAACATTCAAAGAGCCATTTGGACCCATTTTCCACAGAAGTTGAACCCCCTTTACATCCTTCCTCCTTCCTCCCTCCCTCCTGATTTTACCTTCCTTCCTTCCTCCCCCCCCCTCTCTCACACAGAGTCTGATTGCAGGCAAGCAGCTAGCTCCGTTGTTTAAAAGGGCTCCCTTCTTCCCCTCTTCCCCCTCACTTCCTTTTGCTTTCAGGAAAACCAAATATCTCCGTTTATATTTGCCTCCATTTGCAAGGGAAATGGTGCCTAGCTGTAAATAGGAGAAAGGCATTTTCTGGGGCTGAAAAGTTGAGGGGACCCAAGCAGAGTGGGTTCTAACTTACCTCTCTGCTGGCTGGCTTCCTCAAGATGGCGACCGCATACATAGGGCCAGAAGCTCGGCTTCTGCACATGCTCAGAAGAAAAATAAAATTAAAAATAAAATTAAAAAAATAAAAAAAAAATAAAAAAAGAAAGCCAAAAACAAGATAGCGAATTGCATGCACAGGGCCGGAAGCTTGGCTTCTGCACATGCTCAGAAGAAAAGGAAAAAAAAATCAAAAAAAGTTTTCGAAAAAAATTCAAAAAAAAGATGGCGACGCCCAGGGACCTGTAACTGACCGTGATGTCACAGCCGGTTGCTACCGGTGCGATACAGTGGGCCGCACCAGTAGTAACCCACCACTGGGTTACAGTGTTTTAATGTAGATAGATATTATAGTAATTGACAAACTAACATAAAAACAGCAAAGCACATGGGATAAATGGTAGAGCAATAAGGTAATACAGACTTTGGCGTCAGCTGATTAATCTTTGTCAAATTTTACAAATTATAAGGTAAAATTTTGCAACATTGAGGGAAGGATGTATTTCTGTGGGAAAATAAGTAAATTAATCCAAATGCCCTGAGAATTTTGTTATTACAGAGTTTACATTTAGGGCAGCACATGTACTAAAAGTGGAATGATATTTTATTGAATAGCAGAGAGGGTCCGCTTGTGCTCACTTAAAATTTGAAGCACTTCTGAATCATATTTTAAATGAACTATACTTTATAGTAATTGATAGCACCAAAGATACTTTATAGATTCTAGAAGTAAAAGAAAACACATTCTTCCTCAGCTTACAGTATTTTTAGATAGACTGGCTTGGTTGTCCTTAGCTATCTAGTTTGAACTAAAATTGCTTTTAATGGTGCACTAACTGCTAAGAACACAGTTGTTTTGCTTTTTTCATCCTTATAAAAAAGATTTTGCAGTGGTGTTTGTTTAAACAATGAGTGACTATAGTGTTGTTTTCATTTTCAGAAAGGGAAAATAAATGGAATCTAAATTACTGGCAGGTTGGTAATAAGGATAGAATAATAAAAATTGTAAAGGTTATAGCTTAATCTAGTTCAGTATTAACTGCCAATTTATTGAAAATAATTATCTGCTATTAAGGTAGTCTTAAGATGGCTTTTCGCATTAAAAATAATACAGGTAGTCCTTGATTTATGATTGGAATTGGGACTGGAATTTCTGTTGCTGAGCAATGAAGTCATAAACTGAGACATTCCATGATTGTATTACCTGGCAATGGCACCTTTGGTTGCTGTTGCTAAGCAAATTGTATCTGTTATTACCTAAGGACCAACTCCCCAATCCAAGTCATTCCAGGCTTGGTCCTTCCCAATTCTGAGCCTCAGTAAGGTAAGGGACTGCCTTCAATCCCCCTATCACCCCCCCCCCCCATCTCTGCTCTTTTGGCTGCTCTGTATCCTGCCTTGCAAAACAGCAAGCAGCCTCAGAACTGCATGGCTCTGGTGCAACTTGCTATGCCCCAGAAAGTTGCAGCTGTCCCATCCCAGTCCTAGTGCAGTTGCCCTCACCACCCTGGACTCCAAGTCCTCTGCCATCCTGTGCTCTGTCTTCCCCCATTTTACCTTGCTGTCTTTCTGCTCTTGCTCTTACAAGATGTGCATGGTCTAGCCTAGCCCTTTGCTGCAAGAAGCCCCTTTGCGTGAAGCCAGCAAAAGCAAACCCCTGGCTTTGTAGCTGGTTTGTATGTCTGCTATGTGGCCCACTGGTAGTTCCACTCTGTCAGCCTTAACTACTGCCCTTCTATAAAATGGGTGGAGATAGCATCCAGGAATGGGTTAACTCCATCTATGATCCTATTGGACTGCGTCTGCAACTTTAATGACACGTCTCCTCCGGTCGTCCTCCCAGCTTTTTGACTCAGTCGATTTTAGGACTAGACGTGTCATTGTAGTTCCCATTCCTGAATTCTATTTTGGCAAAGATTCTACAGGAAAACTTTTTTCCCAGCGAGAAGGGCTTTGCCTGAAACTGCTGAAGGCCACGTGGTGACGATTCTAAGGATTTATCTCCCGGTGTGAAGGGCTTTGCCCAAAATCGCCGAAGGCTGTGTGGCGGCAATTGCTAAAGACTTCCTGCCGGCGTGAAGGGCTTGCGCGAACCCTCCAAAGGCCACGTGGTGGCGTTTCTCACGGGATATACTTGCCAGTGTGAAGGGCTTTTGCCTGAGCCCACTGGTGATCGAGTTCTCTCTGGAACGCTGACCATTCTACACACTGAACGAGATAGCCGCGAGTATTGTGGGATCAGGAGCAGCAGCAATTAAGGCAGCGCTCACGAGCCTAGCTCCGCGGCGGCTGGCCCTCCAACTCGCGCATTTGCACCTTCAGCTGCTACGATTGATCAGGGGGTGAGTGCTGATATCGAAACTTCTGATTGACAATTGGAGCAATTTTACCTGCTTCAGTCTTGCTCCTGTCCCCCCCCCCACCTCAGAGCAGCAGTACCCGGCTGGGTGTGTCTGCATAGTAGTAGTCAGAGGTGACTACTTAACAGACTGTCCCATTGAAGGTCAACTGGCCTTCTTTGCCAGCCAGTGGGAGGAAGTCACCACAGACGCATGGGTCAGGGAGACAGTAAAATTTAGCCTCTCCCTAGAATTCCTTTCCACACACACACCCGAGGTCCTTCATCAGGTGCCCTCTGTCGAAAGACAGGGCAAAGCGGCTCCTCATGGAATCGGCCATAAATCATTTCCTGGACATTCAGGCGATCCAGCCGGTTCCAGGGGAGCAATGCGGACAGGGGTTTTATTCCCTGTTCATAGTACCAAAGGCCTCATGGGATGGAGGCCAATTCTCGACCTCAAACGATTGAACTGTCACATTGTCTACTGACAGTTCAAAATGCATTCGCTCCAGACCATCCTAGGGAGCATACGGAAGGGCGATTTCCTCACATCGGTGGATTTCACAGAGGTATATCTACACGTGCCCATCCACCCCAACCACAGGCAGTTCCTCCGCTTCTCTTATGCGGGGAAGCATTATCAATACCGGGCGCTCCCGTTTGGTCTTTCCTCCGCTCCCCGGGTATTCACCAAATTGCTGGCAGTGATTGCAGCCCATCTTTGGTCCATACCCATCAGAATCCAATGCTACCTGGACGACGTCCTCATCCAGTTCAGGTCGGCATCTTAGGCCAAACAGGACTTGGCCCTCACCATTCAAGTCCTCCAGGACCTCTATCAACCTGGCGAAATGCCACCTGGTCCCAATGACACGCTTGCTTCACTTAGGGGCTATCATAGACTCTGTAGAGGGCATGGTCTTCCTGTCCCAAGAGCGACAAACCAACTTGATTCAAGTGGTGGAGCACGTACAGGAGGAACATGCTGCATCCCTGATCCAACTATCAATTGGTCTTTGGAGAAGATGGTCTTCACCTTTTTCATCGTACCGTGCGGCCCGCCTCCACAGCAGGGAGTTGCAGTGGTTTTTTCTCCTGCATCAGAAGGCCGGGACCAGCACTTCGTCGACAAAGGTACCTCTGCCACCAATTGTGACTCAGTCTTTGAGCTGGTGGATGTCTCTGGCCATCGCACAGGGATCCCTCTTCAGGGAACCCCACCAACTAACCTTGACAACCGACGCCAGTCTGTTCGGCTGGGGGGCACACCTGCAGACCCTCATGGCACAGGGAGAGTGGACTCAGAAGGACTTGAGCCACAATATAAATTGGCTCAAGCTCAGAGCTATTCATCTAGCGCTTCTGAGCTTCGAGAGAGTGGTGTCCAACAAACACGTTCTCGTCCTCACAGACAACATAATGGCCAAAGCCCACGTAAATCGTCAGGGAGGCACCCGATCCCGTCCCCTGATGCAGGAGGCAGAACGTCTGGGTCTTTGGGCAGAGTCTAACGTGCTGTCCATTCAAGCAGAACACATCTCCCGGGTGGCAAATGTACAGGCAGACCACCTGAGTTGAGCTACCATCGACCACTTGGCGCCTGCACCCCTCCCTCTTTCGGGAGTTGATAGAACGATTCGGATACCCGACTGTTGACTTGTTTGCCACCCCAGACAACACTCACCTGCCTTGTTATTTCACCAGGTTTGCGATGCCAGGGACAGAGGGTGTGGATGCCCTTTGCAGCCCGTGGCCGGTGGGACTGCTTTATGCCTTCCCTCCCCTCCCGTTAATCCCAAGAGTCATCCAAAAGATGCTGGAGGGGAAGGTGGAAATTCTACTTTTGGCTCCCCATTGGCCCAGGAGGCCTTGGTTTGCAGACCTGGTGAGCCTGTCAGTGGCTCGACCCAGGAGGTTGCCGCACGACAGGATCTCCCTCTCCCAGATCTAAGCACCCCGTGGGCCGGATCCAGGCCTTGAGTTTGACACCCCTGCTATGGAGCATTTTATGCCGAAACAATTAAACACAGGGAGTTTTTCTCATGCCATCACTCTGTTGAACGCCTACTTCTCTTAGTGCTGCCTAATGTCTATGTAGTCGGGTGTAGTATTTATCCTTCTCATTATCTTTTTTACTTCCCCTTTTATCATTGCTGCTGCTGTGCTGCTACTACTACTACTACTACTACTACTACTACTACTACTACTACTACTACTACTGATCATCATATAGTCAGCCAGATGTTCAGACTGGGTTTGGCATTTTTGTCTACGTATTGAGTCCTTACCAAGGACCTGAGATAGGCAGATATGGGTGTTTGATGGTGTTACAGATATCCTCGCAGGATGGAAGCTGTTCCCATTAAAGCTGCCTTTTGCAGTTGACTTTGAATTTGTCAATGCCAATGGTGTTCAAATGGTGCTCCAGTTGTTTTGGGATTGTACCCAAGATGCCTATTATTATTGGTACTACCCTTGCTTGCCATTGCCACAGTCATTCTATTTCTATTTGTAGGTCTTTGTATTTTGTTATCTTCTCCAATTCTTTCTCTTCTATTCTGCTGTCTCCAGGGATTGCCACATCCACTATCCAGACCTTTTTTTAAACTGATTTATAACAAAGAGCAAAAACAACAGAACAATGATGCTAACATGGGAACCAGATCCTACATCAAACTCATATTTTTATTTTGCCTTCACGTGTACATCAAATCAGGCACCAAACATAAGACTAGACCAGTGATGGCGAACCTTTTTTGGCTCGGGTGCCAAAAGGGTGCGCGTGTGCGTGATAGCATGCATGCTGGTGCCCACACCCATAATGCAATGCCCTCCCCACACGCATGCGCACAACCCCCGCGCTCCCCCCTCCTGTGCATGCGCACAGGCCTCACTGAAGCTGTGGAGCTGCCCTACTACTTATCTTCAGTGGAGCTGCCCTACTACTTAGATAGTTGCCTTGCATACCTCGGCCCATTTCTTCTGCATCCTGCAAGGCTTT
The DNA here is from genome assembly GCA_023053685.1 of Diadophis punctatus similis. NCBI lineage: Eukaryota > Metazoa > Chordata > Lepidosauria > Squamata > Dipsadidae > Diadophis > Diadophis punctatus. The sequence goes on from JALIGW010000002.1 coordinate 98,853,123, forward strand.
CCTGAGGGCCTCTCTAGCCGATAACAGAGCTACAGATCGATCTGGAGCTCTGTTATCGGCTGCAGAGGCCTTCAGAAAAGCCTTGCCGGCTGCAGAAGAAATGGGCCGAGGTGTGGGAGGCCTGCCTGCAACTGTCCAAAGCCGAAGAAGTTCCTGAAGACCTCTGACAGTGAAAAGGAGGCTGGGGGTGAGCACACAAGTGAGCTTCCGGTTGGGCCATTTTTCGCTGTCCCCAGGGTTCAGGAGGCTTTCCATCTGTGGCACACATGCCATAGTTTCGCCATCACTGGACTAGATGTTCCTTCATGTGTTTTTATGTAATATGATGCATGCCAACATATAGGGTAGTTTGCACAATCTACTGCTAATTATTAAAATGAAATGAAATTCTTGACTATGTAAAAAAGTTTTAAATATTCAATACTTTTTTTTACTGGCAACTTTTTGTTATAATTTCTTTGATGTAATTTCTTTAAACCCTCCAATACCAGTAGATTAATAGTTACCTAGCAAGTTATCTTCATTTATGCTTAAAATACTTAATAGATTCTTGGATAATAACAGACTAAATCCAGAATTTAATAATGTGTTTTGTTCACAACATTTTTCAAAAACAAAATTTGAATTACCTTTAAAAAGTAGTCTTATTATTGTTTTTATATTTAGGGAAGAAGAAGAACGTTTGAGAAATAAAATTCGCGCAGATCATGAAAAAGCACTAGAGGAAGCGAAAGAGAAACTGAAGAAGTCAAGAGATGAGATCCAAGCAGAAATTCAGACAGAGAAAAACAACATTGTAAAAAGTTTGAAAAGCAAAAGTAGCAATCCTCTGCCACCAGTCCCTGTGCCAAATCTTGTAGGAATAAACAGTGGAGATCCAGTGGATCCAGATATACGAGAAAAAAGAGATAAAATTAAAGAGGTAATGAGTTATGCCAATGGTTGTTACCTCCTTATCTTTATTGATGTGAGAAGCATGGCTTTTGGAATTTTTGCTATCTAAATGCTACCAGTTTGCAATTTAATTATTTAATTAATATAGCCTCCTATTTAGTACATGACTCAGCAATGAGCATGCAACTCAGGATGTGAATGATTATAAATAAATATAATATTTGTGTAGGTTTTTTTTTTTGTGGGGGGTGGTTTCAAGTTAGTCTTGACTCCTGGTAACTGCCTGAACAGGTTCTCTGCAGTTTATTGGCAGCATTGTTTGGCAGTAGTTTGTATACATTATCTTATGTAAGTTAAATGTAATCATGCCTATACCTAAGATAAATTTTAATAAGGTAGCTACCAAACTTTTCTCATAATCGTCACACAGAATATTCCCCAATTGTTGTGCACTTTGAGGTGATGTGAATTGTAATCCAGAGCTCATGAAGAATATTCTGAAGAAATGTAGGGAAAAGACCATGAATACAGATAGTCCTCAAGATACGACTGATCACTTAATGGCAGTTTGAAGTTATGTCAGATGCGCCCCCCCCAGCTACATACTACCCCGTTTCAAAGTTATAGGTTGCTGTAGCACCCCTATAGTTATTTGCCCTTACGACCGACTGCAGGGATGTTGCAGTACCCCGCCGCCTCTTTCTCACACTGCCTCTCTCCCTCCATGCCGCCCCCCTCACCCAGTATCTCACAGCAGTTGGCCCTGATCCCCACACCCATTACCCATTCCACACTCTGTGAAGTTCTCCAGAGCTAATGTTTCAGAAGAAGGGCAGGCCACGCGTCCTTAGGCCACATGGCGGTGACTTGGAAATGACTTACCATTCCCCCCCCCTCGCTTGTGCGTGGGAATAAAATGGCGAGCACAAGACAAACCACCCCATTTTGCTGCCTTAACAAGGTTGCAAAGTGCTGCAGAAAGCTCTGCAGCACTGTGCAAACCACATTAAGTCAGCAAAATAGAGTCGTTTGTCCTGCAGCCACATAGTGTGATTCCAGAAGCGGCAGCAATACTAGAATACAATTTGGCCACTGGAAACATTTGCGACCGCTTCTGGAATCATGCCATGCAACTGAGAGACAAAACAACCCATACTGCTTTGTAAATAGGGTGATGTTATGAATGCGCACACACACACAAACACACACACACGTGTGTATATGTGTATTAAATATACACTATAATCATTCTAATATATTGATAATGGTGAATATTGCTATGTTCCTGTTCATTAGGGAGCATCTCCATTTATTAGCTAGGTGTTCTTCCATGCAGAGAATCTGGATTAGATTTATTAATTTATTAGCTACTGCAATCACCAAAGCAACTCTAGGTACCATACAAAGAAAAGAAACAGTTTAAAACAGATATAAACATAGGCAACAATGAGAAAATATAAAGTGAAGAGAATCAGTGGATTTCAAGGATTAATAGAAGATCTGTGCATATAAGATGGATGTGTAAAAATATTTTTTGTTAAAACATCAACAGGTCACAACGACATGCTACATGCTAACATTTGTATTTTCTTTCTTTTTTGTAGATGATGAAACATGCCTGGGATAATTATCGGCAGTATGGATGGGGACATAATGAACTGAAACCTATTGCTAGGAAAGGACATTCCACAAACATATTTGGTAGGTTATTTATATTGAAAATTCTACATTACCGTCTCTTCTTTATATTATTGTATCATCAATGATGTATTTTACTATGTGATTAACCATCAGAAATTAAGGTAGAACTGTAGGATCTATAGAAAGGCACAAAATGGAATAGAAATAATATTAAGAACCAGTTTGGTCTAGTGGTTAAGGCACTAGGCTCGAAAACAGGAGACCTTGAGTTCAAGTTCCACCTTAGCCATGAAAGCCAGCTGGGTGATTTTGGGCCAGTCACCTCTCTCAGCCCAATTTACCTCACAGGGTTGTTGTGGGGAAAATAGGAGGAGTAAAAATAGTAAAGCATGATTCAAATAAATAAAAATTAAGACTTTATGCAAGATAATATGATTATATTAGTTAATACACAAGAATATTGGATTAATTGGCTAAATACAGGTAGTCCTCAACTTAGAACAGTTCATTTAGTGATGTTCAAAGTTACACTGAGAGAAGCGATTTATGACCGATTTTCACACTTACAACTGTTGCAGCGTCTCCATGGTCATGTGATCAAAATTCACATGCTTGGCAACTGACTCATATTTATGACGGTTGCAGTGTCCCGGGGTCATGTGATCACCTTTTATGACCTTCTGAAAAAGCAAAGCCAGATTTGCTTAACAACCGAGTCACTAATTTAAAAACTGCAGTGATTCACTTCACAACTGTGACAAGATAGGTCGTAAAATGGGGCAAAATTCACAACAAATGTCTCACTTGGTAACAGAAATTTTGGGCTTAATTGTGGTTGTAAGTCGAGGACTACCTGTAAAAGATATTAAAATGTCCTTTTATTATAACATTTATATTAACACAGCAGAAAATTAGTTGCTGGTTTTCTATAACCATTTATATAAATGTGTGAATATGACTTTAATTAATCAAATTCTATTTATGATCACAGACTAAAACAAATGATAGCATGAGGATGAGGATGTTAACACTAGATGAATTACAGTGATGAAGTAAATCTTATGTACTCTTAAACTGTCTACAGCTTAACTAATTCCTCATGAGTTGTGTATGCAATAATGCAAATTTAGCTACAGTGTTATTTTAGAATTTTTATCTAGGAAGACATATTGAATATAAAATTAATCAGAAGTCCTAAGAACATCTTAGGTAGCAGTTCTAAGAAAGAGATTTCTCTATAACTTATTAAACTCATTAAAAGAAATTTTAGTGATAAGAAGGTTGACCCAAGATAAAAGCAGAACTACAACTGAGAATTTACCGTATTTTTCGGAGTATAAGACGCACCGAAGTATAAGACGCACCTTAATTTTGGGGGAGGAAAACAAGGGAAAAAGGCCTCTGCCTCCAAGCAATTTGCCAAACAGCAAAAAGCACAGATAATATACACTGTTTGCTGTGTATTTCTGTGCATGTGTGCCTGACCCATAGAAATAGCAAAGAATTGGAGAAATGTACATTATGCCAGAAAGTTTTCTTAAATGTAGTCACACTATCTGCTCCCAATTATTTAAATAGATCTACTCCAAGGTAAATAACTCTAATACTAAACAGGACACTGTTACATTTCATACTACACTTGTACAGAGCTGTTAAAATTAATTAAATTTTCTGGAAGTATACATTATTCTCTATTATTTAAAAGAAGATACAATAGCACTGGGCCTCTTCAGAGCAAGCATTTATTTTAAAAAGCTTCTTTATTTTGTTAAGTTGTCTAGATTTACAGGGATCTCCAACCTTGGCAACTTTAAGACTTGTGGACTTCAACTCCCAGAATTCCACCGCCAGCAAAGCTAACAAAGCTGGCTGTGGAATTCTGGGAGTTGAAGTCCACAAGTCTTAAAATTGCCCCTGGCTCTAGAACAATAATAAAGCAGTCTTTAAAAAATAAGTCTAATAATTTGAACATTCTACAGACATTTATAATTATTCACTTACCCCCTTCCATCCAGTTCAGCAAAAAATAAAAATCTGCCTGTCTCTCCCAGCTATTTGCCTCTGTAGTTAGTTTCACTTTCATTTTCCCACATGGCAAACCTAATCAGCTGTGGATCGGGGAAACTCCTACTGACTTGCTTGGCTTTACAGGCTCTTCCCTCTTTCCTGCAAGCAGGTAAATTGCTGGAAGACAGAGGCCAAAGGGTGGGAGCGGCTGGGTGGGTGAGGCTGCATTCGGTGTATAAGACGCACCCAAGTTTTCACCCTATTTTGGGGGGGTAAAAAGGTGTGTCTTATACTCCGAAAAATACGGTAAATATTTCTTTCTAACGGTAAGTTTAAATGATAGAACAAAAGTAGCAACCTGACTGCTATTAGTTGGAAACATGTCTGCAAAAAGATAGTTTGCTTTGTGTCTTGATTTACTCATTATATGGGTGATTTGCTTTGTGTGATCTCTCATATGCATGATGTGTCCTTCTAGAAAAGCCTGGAAGAGGTGGAATCATTTTTAAAACAATAACAAAAAATTTTTTCTACAATTTATCACAAAATGCCTGAAAAAAGGAGTTTCCAGAGCTACCCTTGCTTACTAGAGTAATAGAAAGAGCAGAAATGTTATCTCCAGCAAGTTGACTCAGTGATATTTATCAGGGAAAGGTACACTTTGTAACTTAATTTCTATGAACTATTTATCTTGGCATAGCTGGTAGAATCATCAGACAACTCTCCATAGTCAGCCCCTATCTTAATTTTCAGGATTTGGCCCACTTTCTTCACTTGAGTAGATTAGGTTTCCACTCAAGTGAAGAAAAAAAAATCTTCTAAGAACTAGGTTTTTTAGCACTTTGGTGGCGGAGATGAAAAGATGGACTTTGGTTAGAATCTGCACATAATTATTTATGCTCAACCATCAATCTAGATCATTGCAACTTAGCGTGGAGCCAGTCTTGGAGAATATTCGGAAAGTACTGCTACTGTGCTTCCCCGAAAATAAGACCCACCCCGAAAATAAGCCCTAGCCTGATTATTTGGGGTGGGCCTAATATAAGCCCTACCCCAAAAACAAGCCTAAAAATAAGGGATGGGCATGGCCAGCACAAGAGGCGGCGAGTGCGCGGGGGCCGATGGTGTCTGGCAGCAGCTGTAGCCCGCCGATCCCTTGGCGCAGCGCAGATAAGTCCGAGCAGGGAGGCGGTGGGCAGAGAAAGGCGATCTGGACGTGCTGCGTGGCTTCCTGACTCATGGGAGGCTCATGGGAGATTGCGCAGAGGCACTGGCAGGAGGCAGAGGCACGGGGGGAGGCCAGCAATTCTGATGTGTCTGTTTCGGCGTGGCCGCAGGCAAGCCGAGGGACAGAGTGGGCAGTGCATTGGGATCACCTCCTCCCCATGCCTCTGCCTCTGTCTGGCTCCACTACACACTTTTCACTCAGACGGAGATTGGAAGCTTCGTCTACTTGCAAATGGGGCACTTTGAAATGGAGTATTGCTCCGTTTCAAAGTGACCCATTTGCAAGTAGACAAAGCTTCCAGTCTCCGTCATTTCTCTGTCCAGGTGAAAAGTATGTCTGCCCTGGGAAGCCCTGTAAGCCGTTGCAGCCGTGGGCAAGCAGATGGTAGGAGGGAGTCGGCGGCTGGCCGCAAAATGAAACATCCCCCGAAAATAAGACAGTCTTTTGGTAAAAAAAAAAAAGACCCAGTCTTATTTTTTGGGAAACACGGTAGTACCTAAATGTGGTAGTTGGATTGGGTTTTGATACAGGCAGATTTTGTTATTTTATAGCTTTGTGAACTACTCTTGAATTTAAAAAATGGCTTTGATTTTGCTTTTAGGCCCAGTTCATATGTGTTTAAACAAGCTAACTGGTTAAAGGTCAAGATATGTGAAACTTGCTATCACTTTAAATCTGCTTTAGAAGGCTTGAATGGTAAAAGGTTAAATTGATGGAGATACATAGCAAAATTTTATCTATGCTAGCATCTTGGCTTTGGAATCCCCTTTCTAAAGAAATAAGATTTAACTCATCTTTGCTATTTTTTTAGATTGGCAATAAAATTTGTTTTACATATATTGAATTTTGATGGATTTTAAATGGCTTTGCCCTGGTTGTTTTAAAGTCTATTTGTTCTGGTTAATTTTAAATTGTTTTATGAGTTTATTCATTGCTTTCAGCTGTTTTGAGTGAAGAGATAATTTATAAATATTTGAATAAATAGCGGAACAAGCTGTCAAACTGATTAATAATTTAAAAATATAAAAAAAATATTTTCTCAGATGGCTGATGCAAAGGCAGGAATTTTAACTTGTGGCACCGAAAAGCTAGGCTATGCCAAAGGGATTATAGGATTAAACAACTATTTGGGTTGAAGTCTGAATCATTATGAAGTGTCACCAAAGTTGCCAAGAGAAAGGAGAATGTATTCTTCCATAAAATAACTAGTAGTGTATTGAATTACACTGCAGTTCAAATACAGAGAGGTTTAAAAGCTGTAATTAAGTCTTGTCAGATGACTGTGACAGTCTTTGAGTAACTAAATTTAACAATTTTCATGTCCTTTCCCCTCTGTTAATATTAACAGTAACTTGGCATGTTTTCAATGTCAAATTGACAGGTACTCTGCCATCTGTATTTACAAACTTGACAAAATGCATAATATTATATGTGGAAATAGACTTAATAGGAGTCTTTTAGCTGAAGATAAGATACAACTTGCACCTCTTTGTGTAGTTCTGTTCAGGCAGGGTATAGAGATCACAACATCATGAATAGGGGACAGATTTTGCAGTAGTATCCGATTGAAAGCTCAGATGCACATGCAACCTTGATGTGACTTCCAGAGACAAGGCAAAAATTATTAAATATATAACTGGATAATATTTGCTACAATCAATTTTAAATTTAAACATAAGTTAAATGCAATTTAAACTTTAAATTCTGGAGCATATCTGGCTGGAGAATTCTGGGAATTGAAGTCCACAAGTCTTAAAGTTGTCAAGTTTGGGGATCCCTGGTTTAAATGATACCACTCTAATGGGAGAAAGTGAAGAGGAACTAAAGAGCCTCTTCATGTGGGTGAAGAAGGAGAGTGCAAAAATTGGCTTGAAACTCAACATTAAGAAAACTAAGATCATGGCATCCAGCTCTCTCAATTCATGGCAAATAGATGGGGAAGAAATGGAGGTAGTGAGGGATTTTATCTTCCTGGGTTCCAAGATCACTGCAGATGGGGACTGCAGCCAAGAAATTAAAAGACGTTTGCTCCTGGGGAGGAAAGCTATGACAAATCTAGATAGCATACTAAAAAGCAGAGACATCAATCACCCTGCCAACAAAAAGAAAACTCCTGCAAGTCCCTTGGACTGCAAGGCGATCCAACTAGTCAGTCCTAGAGGAGATCAACCCTGACTGCTCTTTAGAAGGCCAGAAGATGAAACTCAAATACTTTGGCCACCAAATGAGAAGGAAGGACTCACTGGAGAAGATGCTGGGAAAGATTGATGGCAAAAGAAGAAGGAGACGACAGAGAATGGGATGGCTGGATGGAGTCACTGAAGCTTAAATGGACTCCATAGGATGGTAGAGAACAAGAAGGCCTGGAGGAACGTTGTCCATGGGGTCGCGATGGGTCGGACACGACTTCGCAACTAACAACAAAAATGCAGTTTACATTTTGTCTTGGAGTTTGGCCCTGGCATGTCACTTAGAAGCCAAGTGTAATTGTTTTTTCTGGGGGGGAAAGTCATGCATCCCTAAGCATTGTTTTTGTTCCCGATAACTCCAGATAATAAAAGTCCAGCCTGTTACTATCCCAGCTATCTGTGTAGCTGGGCCCTTTAGCCATAGATTTCTCTCAAGCTCTGTTTCTTGGTCATGTTAGTGACACTGGTAGTGGCTTCAATAGATGTGTAGTGATTCAGAATTACTGATTTTCACAATAAAAATGACAGTGTAGTGATTTCTGCCCCAAAGGAAGTTTAATGGACTTGCATTTGATCAATCTGAATCATCCAGATTGTTGCAAATTTGTATAGATGAGAGGTTGTTTTTTCCAACCAGACATTGCTGCTCAGCATCTCCAATCAGCTCTTGGTACACCAGATGTTGATTGAGAAGTGCTGCGTGGCTTAATGTGCAATACATCTTCTCTGTGTATTTCTTTTGGTCAGATAATTGCTTTGTGAATATGTTGTCACTATTAAGCTCTTCTAGATGGAATGTGACAGTAATAATATCTTTTTCCTCTTCTAGTTCATGGAGCTGTTCCTCTGACTTTTTCAGTGTAATTGAATGCTTGATGACTTTTTGTGAAGAAGGTTGAATAATCTCATTTTCAGATTCAATACCTGTCCAAAACAGTACTATTTCTTTGCGAAAAGCAGCAACAGTCAATGTAGTGATGAGTATACAAGGCACTAAATATAGAAGAGTTGACTGACTTGCCTGTAGGAATGTTGCTACCACAAAAGTCACCAACAGACCATAGCTGTATGCCAGAATAGAAGCTAAGAAATAGATCCCTGGAGACTCAACTTGAACATCAAATCTGTGGCAGTAGGCTACCAAGAAACCAGGAAGTACAACATCTCCAAGGCCTATAGCAGTAAATGAAGCATTATCCAGAAAGGATGCTGATGGTAATGTTGGTACTTTCAACAGAAAAGGGATCTCTTCTGAGTTAGATGACCCAAACATTGTTATATCTGTAATGTCTTTACCTGTTTTGGTTAGAAAAGGTGTGACTAACAGGCAAAGTATATCATAAAACAAATGAGTGAACAGAAACAAGCTGCAGTTCTTTAAGGTAGGCATGTGAACTGTTCTCAGAAGGTAAATGCCAATTGAAATTCCTAAAATATCTTGCAAAACCCAGCTCCACCAATTTTCATTTCGGAAAATAATCCAGGTTGCATTGACAGACAAACACAGCATTGCTAGAAGCAGTGCTCTGATTTCTAGATCTTTATGAAAATATGGAAAATGGACTAAATGTTGCCCAAATGGGAGTTTGTCCACAAATGGAGTCAAACACCAGTATAGGCTAAAAGATGCATAAATACAGAAAATGCCAATCATTGCATGCATCATATAATCATAGAAGCAGTAGAGAGAGAGAAGCATGAAGGTGCCCATTACCATACAGGTACACGTGAAGCAGATATTGGTATCAATTGATATCTCATCAAAATCTTGTGTTTGGCCCTGATTTTTTATATTGTCTTGTTTTTTCTTCTCTGTGCTTCCTGCCCAGTAGCTTCCTATGGTGACTGTGCCCATTGCCATCAAGTAGACGATTCCAGTTTTGTATAACAAATTTCTAATCAGATTTTTGAATACTAAAGAAAGGATATCCACATCACTGAGCATAAATCCTGGGAGAGTAATCTCTTCACAGTGGCCCCAGTTGTATCCAGATCTCAAGCTTTTCATTGGATATGGAGCGTCTCCACCAAGAATCAGAAGCCCCTCCGTACTATTAATCTGATGGAGTCTTGCATTCTGAAAGAGATTGCAATTTCCCTGTCTGATAGATGCAATTCTTGTACTAAATCCACCACCATCATTGTCATCTTCCCCAAAGAATGAAGGCGAGCAACACATGGCTGAATAGGCGAAGTTCTGAGTAAATGACTCAAGGTCAAACCAGCTTTTCTTGTTGTCTTCCTGATTTGATTTTATCCATTGTGAAGGGAAAAGGAAACAGTAATCACCTCCTTTTTCTGGCCTGATGTGGAAGACTCCAGGGTTCTGAGCTAACACAGATGGAATAAAAGTAAGAAATAGTCTGATGAACAGCAGTATCATTCTCTTTGAAGTTCTGTCATCTACCTTCATCTTTGGTACAAACAGTAACTGGGCTTTGTTCCTGTCTTCTAGAAGAGGTTGGGCTCTTTTTGGTCTTCAGTAGAAAGCCCAAGTCCCTATGCTTGCTACATGATAAGCTCTTTCCTGATAACTTTATCTCCTCACCATGGCTATAACCACCAATCTTGTTTGTTACATAATAAGCCCACTTTTCTTACCATGGATACAGTTATCCACCTTTGTCTGCTGCATTGCAGGCTTCATCCTTTTTCATAGACATTTGGCTCTGCCTTTTGTACAGACAAGCTCAATGAGACTACTACATATTAAGTAGGGAAGCAGAATTACAAAGTGGCAGTTAATTTGGTTATCTTTGTGAAGCAACTGTAATGTGAATATTTCAGTTTAGAGAGTGTCCTCACAGGCTACCTGATTGATGTCAAATATTTCTTGTATGATGTCTCAATATTGTTTAAAGAAGTGTGAAGGATTATATTAGAGCGTATGTCTTTCGTGTCTTCAAAACCATGCGGCAGATAATAAGATTGATGAGTTTCACAATGAATTTTATCCATAATAGGTAAACAATTTACTGTTGAGATTACTGCTGGCTAGCAAATATTTTTTCATGGCTACCTGGCCATTCTCCCATCTGAATAAGTCCCATTGCACATAAAAACTACATTTAAGGTTAGATTGGAAACACATAGCCTGTGTACAGTCTTTTGATTCAGAAAAGGCCTCAAGGAGACCACAATAAAAACTCAGGAATGGTGCTTACAGGAGTACCTCCCCTTGCCATTGATCAGAGATTTTTTGTTTGTCATTGTCATAATGTTTGTTACATAGCTAAGATGTAAATACTGTATCATTAACAATAAATGTTACCATAAATTTTGATTATGCTAAAGTATGATGCAAATAGTTGCATGGGTACATGGAAATAGCTATGAAAAGAAAGCTTCCTGAAGTCTTCCATATTTTTTAGATTTTTCATTTATGCACATACACACATATTCACACACAAACACAGAGAAAGATATCTAGATACCTTGAATTTATGACACATTAAATTAATGTAGGGAAAGAGGGAAGACTTCATATTTATATATGGACTATTTCAGTGGTAGCTTTCCTGTACCAGAGGTGAAGAACAGTATGGGCTCTATATGGATTCCAGCATCCCAAGATTATTTTTTTAAACTCTGAACACATTTTTAGACATCCATTTTATGTTTCCAAAGCCTTGAACCTTTTCTGTAAATTTGGATTAATTTTTGTATTTTGAGTTTAGGCCCCCAAAACCTACTGCCAATTATTTATTTATTTATTTATTTATTTATTTATTTATTTATTTATTTATTTATTTATTTATTTATTTATTTATTTATTTATTCATTCATTCATTCATTCATTCATTCATTCATTCATTCATTCATTTATTTATTTATTTATTTATTTATTTATTTATTTATTTATAATTAAATTTATATACCGCCCTTCTCCAGGGGACTCAGGGCGGTGAACAGCCAAGTAAAAACACAATATAAACATTAAAATATGTATACATTTAAAAGAAAATATTAGATGTGGCCCTGATTTAAGACAATACAATTAAAATTTGGTAAAATTTGGTAAAATCTTAAAACCCCCAAAAACTTTTTCACGCCAGCCCGGCTTGATAAAAATAGTATGTCTTGAGGGCACGGCAGAAGGTGACCAGGTCATGAATAGTTCTTAAATCTAGAGGGAGCTGGTTCCAGAGGGTGGGTGCTCCCACAGAGAAGGCCCTCCCCCTGGGTGTCACCAGCCTACACTGCTTGGATGATGGCACCCCGAGGAGGCCCTCTCTGTGGGAGCGCACTGGTCGATGGGAGGCAATAATCTGTTGTGATGACATTTTCAGTCTTCCAGCGTTCAGAGGCCAAAAATACTTTATTGAAAAAGGGCTGTCCTAGCCATAAGTAATTAGTTTAAATATAGTTTCAGCAATATTTAAGCTTAATAATATTTAAATTTAGCATGTTTTATATTTTTACAGAACAAGATGCATCTGGTAATAACTCAAGTTTTGGGGGGATTGCATTCACTCGTTCATGAATAATCAGAAGTCTTTTGAAGCCTGGCTTATGGACTCACATAATGGTGGCCAGTGTTGATAATGCATTTATCAAAATACAGTAGAAAATATGACAAACTGTAATTCAGAAGGGCAGCATTAAAGAAACTGCATTACTTAATATTGGAATGGAAAATATGTACTGTACCTATATTCCATCAAGTAAGAAATCAAAATGTGAAGACGGTAAATTTTAAAAAAGTCAAACATTTAAATTTTGAATATCTTAATACAAATTAAATAAACGAGGGAAATGTTTACGGTAGGGTTTTTTTTTACAGCCTGAGATCCAGCCTCAAGTTTGATAAATTCTCAGGATTATTTCCAGTGCTGGGTTGGAGCAAATCCTGAATAGGTCTGAGGGTTATGGTATTTCTTTCTAGGAGTTCTATATAGCTTTAAATTCTCTCTCCAGGTTTCCCATTCTCTAGTTCTGATTAATGTTCTAGAATGTTGGTTATGTATGTAATTTAGAATATTACTTCCTGTTACTTCTTCAAATTGTTTTCAGTTAATTGGGCCTAAAGAAAGCTTTTGGTTCTACAAAGGTTTGAGAATTGTTTCAGCTGGTAAGCAATTGAAACAGATGTTTATTTTTGATATTCTAAAAGTTCTTCAAGATTTACACATAACCATTTTTATCATTATAGAAACCATGATGCTCATAATTGAGTCCTTTAATTTAAACCCCTCTGTCAACGACATTGTTCAAATGACATCAAACTATTATTGACAGTTGCATTTTCAGCCTGCAATAGAAATAGTTCTCACATATTGAATGTGAGATAAGATTCTGTACATAAAGTACTTGAGTAATAACAGGAGAGGCAGTTTGGTGTAATCATTGAGGCATCAGATTAGAAACCGGGAGACTGAGTTCTAGTCCTGCCTTAGATACAAAACCAGCTGGATGCTTTGGGCCAGTCCCTCTCTTTCTCAGCTCAGAGAAGAAGGCAATGACAAAGCACTTCTGTCAAACCTTGCTTGGAAAACAGCAGGGACCACCAGGAGTTAACAGTAATTTGAAGGCACTAAATACACATACATACATACTTATTTATTTATTTATTTTAACAGGGTATGGGGCATAATCTGGTTGTTCACCTTGTGAACGCTGTAGTTTCACTAATGTCTAAATGGATTTTATATTGCAGAACTTGAATTATCATAACAGGAGCACAAATGTCATTAAATTTCCTTCTTCCAGGTAGTGATACCTTTGAGAGTTTTTCAATTTGCCACTTATCGCTGTCTGGAGAAGTAGTATTCCATGTCACTACTCATTTTGCTAGCTTTTGGCCATAATAATTTTTTAAACAAGTTGAATTGAATTTGAAGACTGACCAAGTGTTTCTGATCAGCATTATGCAGCCCATCACACCCATTAACTTTTCTATCAGGAAATGCAGTAAAAGTCATAGAAGGTACAGGTAGTCTTCGCTTAATGAACCTAACTGGGATTGAAATTTCTATCATTAAGTGAAGCGATTGCTAGGCAAAACTTCATATAATCGCACTGCTTAGCAATGGCAGTTCCATTACTCCCAGTTGCAATCATTAGGCCAGGACTTTGTCGTGATTAGGTCACATTTTTCTTACCTTGCCTGCCTCCACTTATCCTCTCCCTCCCTATCTCTGCCCTTTTGGCTACCTTTCACTCTGCGGTCCCAATTGAGCTTCACCATCATCTTCCTTATACTTTTGATGCACACATAGCTTGACTCCATGGCAAGGCTCATGTAGCCAGCAACTGCCATATGGAGGACCAGGCCAAGTTTGACTGTCAGCAGCAGGAGGAAGAAGATGGCGAAGGTCAGCTGGGGCGGGCAGGGCAGCAGATGTAGTACATGGCCGGGTGGCAGAGCAGTGGAGTGCAGGACAAAAGAGCAAAGATGGCAGCAAGATAGATGAGTGGGGGGCGTTGAAGCACACTTCGGTCATAAATGCAGGCAGACTGCCCAACACCCAAATTTTGTTCATGTAAATGAGAAGACCCTGCAATGGTTGTAATTTCAAGAACAAGTTTGAGAGCCGGTTTGGTCTAATGGTTAAGGCACCAGGCTAGAAAGCAGGAGACCGTGGATTCAAGTCCCACTGTAGCCATGAAAGCCAGCTGAGTGACCTCGGGTCAGGCATACTTTTTAGCTGAACTCACCTCACAGGGTTGTTGTTGTGGGGAAAATAGGAGGAGAAAGGTGGTGCTGGATATGTTCGCCACCTTGTATTATTTGTAAAAGTAATAAAAGCAGGATAGTTTTTTTTTCTTTTTACAACCCTGTAATCCCTTGATTCAGGATACAAATATGTTGTAAATTCCATTTGTTCAATGCTGTTGCAACATTGAATCGTTGAGTGTATAATTGTTAAGTGAGGAATACCTTTAGTAATTATTTGGTGAAAGTAGTTTGGGCTACCATATCTGGCCTAAAAAGACTCAACTGGTTGCAGCAGATGATGATCAGAAACAACTCTTTGTTCTGAGGTAAAAATCCAGACTTTTGTAATCCAGAATTGCCTCAAGACCAGCCCCTTATTGTAAATGTTGGTGAATGATTATTTTCATAAAAGTGCTCTTTTAATTATTTCTATATTCTTAGTCTAATCTTTATTTGATTTCTATATAAGGAATTAAATATTTATGAAGTATTGTTTCAATTGGTAAGTGGGTAATGGCCCTGGAAAGGATATCTGTAAATGATATATTTATCATGGAAATACTGGATTTTGATTATAGGCAATTCCCAGCTGGGAGCAAGCATAGTAGATGCATTGGATACCCTCTATATAATGGGCCTTCATGATGAATTCAGAGAAGGACAGGAATGGATTGAGAATCATCTTGATTTTAGTGTGGTAAGAAAATGTATCTTGGAATAATATTGTTTGGAGAAATTTAAAATTTTATTCTACCAGTGTTTAAATGATTTGTGATAATGGACCCGAAAACTTTGTAAAACTTCAAGCACACTTTTTATTGCAATCTTTTAAGACAGAATGAGTGTTCCTGTTGATTTATAAGCACTTATTTGTGCTGTGCTAGTAGTTTTTTCTTTTGCACTCATTTTATTAGACCTGCTTTTGAAATGTCCAGTGATACTTTGCATAATTAGGTAGCATTGTTTTAGTCTCATCAAGTATTAAAAATATAATTTTAGTTAGCTTGTACTAAAGTTTTGTCTCAGTGACTTTCATGTTTTTCTGTTTAAAAAAACCCAGAAATCACATAAGAGTTTTCTTAATCTTCAGTCTTTATATTTGATCCATTTAAGAGTTGTATTAAAAGTTTTTAAATCCAGTTTTAATTAATCCCAATTTAGCCTTTTATCCAAACTCAAGGTAATTAATTTTCACTTGTTACTAATAGCAACAATGGCTTACTATCCCAAAGAAATGCTATAAAGAGTAATTGCAATTGGTCTTCAGAAATCCTCTATTTAGTTGCTGTAAGGATGCACATGAAATGTAAATGCAGTATATTAGTATTTAGTTTATACCTAAAGAATCTACCTTCTTATCTGTTTCAAGAACTCAGAGGTATCTGTCTTTGAAGTCAACATTCGTTTCATTGGTGGCTTGCTTGCAGGTTATTACCTCTCAGGACAGGAGGTAAGGGAGTCACTGTACATTTGTACACTGTACACTGTTCTTAAATTTTTAAGGAAGCAAATGCTTGTTTTCTTCCCATTTCACAAGCTGTTTGGTAGGTAACCAGAACTGATGAAGCCTGAACCTCAATTTATATCTAAATGAAAGAAAACTCTTGATATTGGTCTCAGAAAGTAGTATACTGAGAAAATGTTAAGTTTAATTTATTTTCCATAGCTAAAGGAAAGTCCTTTGGTTCCCTAATGAACTTATTAGTTTTTCCTTTGGATATAGTACTAAGAAAAATAATTAGCTTATCTATTATGATGGTTGCGGAATTTATTTATTTTTACATATAATTTGATTTACATATTTGTGATTGGAGAAAGTAAATTAGATTCAGGTATATACAGAGAATCAGTACTGATATGATATAAATCCTAATTATTCATCTTATTCCTAATATCAGAACAGTTGAGATGAAACATTAATCAGTCAATATTTAGTAATACTTTTTATTTTTAAGTCCCAAATTTCAGTTTATTTTTATTATGTAATACATTTTATATTGTACTTTAGCTTAAAATAACTCTTAAAGCAGCTCCCAAATAGAAGTATAAGGCAGCCTTTGCCTCTTTATAAACTTCAAGACTTTTAAGAAAGGGGAAGGGAGGAGTAAAGAGCAATCTCCAGCATTATTTTTTTTAAATTATACAATTGACTGATGACAAAACAGTTTGATTAAAAAAAGCTGAAGATTGTTAAAAGAATGAGCTTTTGAGTGTCTGAAAGACTGATTAAGGCAAATAATCTTTTAGGGACAACAACAGCTATATGAAAAAAAAAGCTTGCCTAATGAATGCAGAACAGTGGTAATTTTACATCATAGTAAAATTGGATGGGGTAGTATAGAACATTTAGGGTTGTCTGAGGTAAATTTTCCACTGTTACACACACAACTATTCATATTCATTTCATTTTTGAAAATTAAGAATAATTCTATACTTTTTGGGTTGTTTTCAGTCAGATTTTACTCATGAAATGTTGATGATCTCTTTAAAAAAACATGGTTTGGGGACTAAAATGCAGCAGACTGCCAACTTCTGCTTTTGAAAACTTACAGGAATTTGGTTATTACATTAGAGGTCCTTGTAATGATTTCCAGATACTTTCGTTTTTTGTTTAAAAGAAAAAATGGTGTTATGAGGCTATGCATTTATATGAAGAAGATAGTACCTAGCGCCAATATTTTTTTTTTAATATCTTTATTCGGTTTTTAAACTTTAAAAAAAAACATACATAATAACACACAACATCAAAGAGAAAAAAGAAAAAAGAAAACATTAAGAAAAGGGGGAAAAAGGAAAAAAAATACAAACACTAATACACAAAAAACGGCATTTCATTTTAACAGCTATACCTTTGTGTAACTAAATCCAGTTTTGCAATCTTACTACATTGGTTGCTTTTAACCTTTATCCCTTTTACTATTTAGTTCAAACTAATCTAAAACGTATTTATACATATTTACATTATTTTTCATATTTATATCCTCAGATTATGTGCATCGATAATAATCATTTTTATTGTTATGAAGGAGATGGTAAGGAAAGATTTTTCGGATCAAGTCTTCTTCTGTGTCCATAATTTTAAATTTTTATTTGATTGTAACCAGGAATACCATTTTGCCCATATTTCATAGAAATCAGAGTTGTCTTTTTGATGAATGTCCATCGTTAACTTGCTCATTTCTGAGCATTCTAAAATTTTCCTAATTATCATATTTGAGGAGGGAATAATATCAGATTTCCAATTTTGGGCATATAATAGTCTAGCTGCGGTTGTTATTTGCAAAATTAAATATCTTTCTTCTTTAGTAAATTTGCTCCGGAAGATCCCCAGTAAGAACATTTCTGGTTTTAATTCCATGTTTACATTTAAAATCTGTTCCAACCAAGATCTAATCTTTTTCCAAAATACTTGAACCTTGGGGCACGACCACCACATGTGGTAGTAGCTCCCTATTTCCTTTTTACACTTCCAACATTTAGGTGATAGCGATGGAAACATCTTTGCCAAGCGATCTGGGGAAAGGTGCCAATGGTATACCATTTTATAGATATTCTCTTTATAGGATGCAGCTAGTGTCAATTTATAATTGATTTTCCAAATAACCTTCCATTCATTCAAATTTATTTCATATCCCAAATTTTGAGCCCAAGCGATCATATAGCCTTTAACTTCGTTCTCTTTTAATTTAGTTTTCAACTGCAGATTATAAAATTTGGAGATCATTTTTTCATCTGGCCCCATAAATATTTTGTCTAATTCATTACTGTTTTGGAAGCCGAATTGGGAGAGATCTTTCTTATATCGGGTTTGAATCTGAAGATAGTGCCACCATTCTAAATCTATGCCCTTTGTACTAAATTCTTGTCTTGACCTAAGGTTATTTTGTTCATCTAAAAGCTGTTGATAGGTAATAGTTTTGTTCTTCTTTATAAAATTTGGATGTATAATGGCTTCAGATGTTGATAGCCATTTAGAAATTTTTTTATAGTAATCATTTTTTATATTAAGCCAGGTTTCTAGTAAGGGACCCCGTATATAATGTCTCTGAAAGTATGCATGTGCCTTATGTTTCCCTCCCCACAGGAATGCATGCCAGCCTACTTGAAGATTAAAACCTTCCAGAGTTAAGATCCTTCTGTTACGTAATAAAACCCATTCCTTAATCCAGCTCAATGCAGCCGCATTGTAATAACTTTCCCAGTCCGGGAGTCCAAAGCCACCATTAATCCTACGGTCGTGTAACGTCTGGAGTTTAATTCTGGCCTTTTTCTTTGACCAAATGAATTTGCGGACGATGTTATTTAATTCCGTGAAAAAGTTCTTTTTAAGTTTTATCGGTGCAATTTGGAATAGAAATAATAGCTTGGGTAAAATGTTCATTTTGATAACGGCAATTTTACCTAATAACGATAGTTGCAATTTAGCCCAATTCTGCAACTCTTTTTGTATTTTTTGATTCAATTTTGTATAGTTGTCTTCTTTGATGGTGCTACATTTGGCAGTGAGCCATAGCCCTAGATATTTAACTTTTTTAACTATTTTAATTCCCAGCTAGCGCCAATATTTTATATCTCCTCTGAGCTTTTCATTAACCGATTCAGCATTCACTTCATTTCTTTTGAATGATCACCTAGTATTTATGAACATCCCAGTTTTAGTAGTTACCTGAGATTTATTCTGGAGCTTTAATGGCATATATTATACTCTCACCAGGAAGACTTTAAAACCTTTTCCTTCTTTAACACTTCTACATTGTATTGATCTTTTTGGTTACTTTTTAGCTGGATCTTGGTTTCCTTTTAAAGGTGAGCTCCTCTTTTTTTAGGCCACAGATAAGTGGAAAGTGTATATCCCTCATTGGATAAAAAGGAAAACCAACCAACCAACCCACAAACCCAATTTATTTTGTGCCACAAGAGAATACTTGTCCATCAAATACGATAATAGGCTAGTTCTAGTTTTGCATTAATAATAATGTTAATCAATAATTTTAACATCTTAACTGCTGTAACCTTCAATTGTATGAAGATTTGTATAGCATTTACATAAAGTAGAGAACCTCCTAAGATTTTTGAATCCAGTTTGTTAATGCAGATATTGTTCAATATACATTTATGTACTGAGAAAATTATCCAGAAGACCTTTGCCATTCATTATAGACGATAAAGTTGAAATAAATCCAGACAAGATGTAGAGATCACTGATAAGTTTGTTGTTAAAAAAATGGCTAGTATATACTAAGTATGCAAAAGTAAAAAGTTGAGGCTGTAATGTTATTTTTATTCTACTGCACTGAAAAGAGTCAGAAGTGAATGCTTCCACCTTCCTTTTTCCCCTTCACCCACATTTCTTTCTCCCTTCTCCCCCTTCCCCATTTTCCTACTATTTTTATTTTTACTTTATTTTACATTTTGATAAGTTTAATAAAATTGTTTTTTAAAAAGTACAGATCACTGAAATCTATTCCTTCCTACTGGCATAGTGGTGGGAAAAAAATGCTGTGGAAGAATATTTATGTGGATGTGTATCATACTTAGAAGAGGACTTCCTTCTGAGTAGATGTGTTTAGGTTTCGAATATAAACAGCAGACCATGGTTCAGCTGTCTTTCTCCATCTGTTTCAGCTATTCAAGATAAAAGCAGTGCAATTAGCAGGAAAGCTCATCCCTGCCTTCAATACACCCACAGGGATTCCTTGGGCAATGGTGAATTTGAAAAGGTATGAGTATGGACAGGGAAACCTGGCACAGTGAAGAATAATGTAGAACTTCTGATTAGCTTTTCTTAGTGTTGTTGAAGATCAACTAAGCAGTTTAACAAATTTACATATTGTGGTGGTTTGGATTTATTTGACTGCTCCAAATTGTAGTTAATATATGTTAAGCACATAAACTTAAGGTGTACTACAATTTACTTTTATTTATGAAGTGCCAGTTTTCTTTCCTTGCTTTTTGTTTCTTGTAAATACATTTTCTTAGCCTTTTCCTATTATTTTCTGATTAGTGGTGTAGGTCGCAATTGGGGCTGGGCTTCTGCTGGCAGCAGCATCCTCTCAGAGTTCGGTACACTTCACATGGAATTTGTACACCTCAGCTATCTGACTGGCAACCCTGTCTACTATGAAAAGGTTTGTTTTGTGCCTCTTTCTGATATACAGTTCAAGACTTGTGAAAATATAGATAAGATGGAAAAATGCATGTATATCTATGTGGATGTACAACACATACTTACATCTTTTCTCAATATTTCTTTAAATTAATTTTAAGAGGTTATTAGTTGAACTATAACATTCCTAATTCTTTAAAATACACAAGGAGTCAATTGATAAAAGAAAATCTGATTTTAAAAAATCAGAGGATTGTTCAGAAGAAACCATGGTTACCTTTTGTTTCTCATTAAGGTTATGCATATTCGTAAACTGCTTCAGAAAATGGACCGTCCTAATGGACTTTATCCAAACTACTTGAATCCAAGAACTGGGCGCTGGGGACAGCGTAAGTATTTCTTTCAGATAAATTGCAAACTGAATTTGTTTTGTGTATGAATGTACATATGTATTTATCTATAAATTCACTTGAAACTTCTTCCAAAACTCAATTTAATGTCATGATTTTAGTTACTGAGTAATCTTTATGGCTGTAAGCTCCAAGGTCAACATTTTGCACACTCTAATTTCTTACTTCATGGCTATGATAATTATAATTTGACATGTATATCTGAACTGGGCCTCCTGTGAATGCTTGAAATCATAATTTACTTCCAAAAAGAGTGAGCAATCTTGTTCAAATTATGATTTTTAGGCTTGTGTAGCTGCAGCAGAGGTTATTCTGCAAAAGCCAAGTGATCCTGAAAAAGGATTACTCCTGTTTTAATCATTAGAATTTAGCTAGTAAGTGTTATTTTTTCTATTAGATCTTGCAGCACAAAAGCATGGTTTAATTTTTTTTTAAACCCAGCCTGTTCATCCATAACAATGTCTTCAGATTCAAGCCAATCAATTAGTTTCTCCTGATTAGCAAATATTTTGCAGATCTGATTTAATAAACCGGTTAGGCAGTAGTTAGCTGGATCATCTAATTAAGGGGGTTAAGGGAAGATAAGTGATATTAAAAGATTTAGGCTGAGAATCCAGAGTAATTTCTTGCCAGTAAGAACTATAGAGTGAAGCAGTATCTCTAGAAAGTGGAGTTCCCACTGGATGTTTTCAAATGGATTTTGAATGGTGACCTGTTGGGGAAAGTTTAGAAGATTTCTGTCCTGAACAGGGGTTTGGACTAAATGAGCATGAGATCACTTTCATCTCAAGTTTATAACTGTATTGTTCCAACAAGACTCACCAAGCAAATCAATACTTTTCATAATTGTTATAGGAAATGATGGTAGAAACAAAATGCTTGTGGAAATACTGTACCATAATACCATAATGCTATGGGGATGAAATGTATGTGCCTATTACACCAGATTTTATGTGCACATGCACTCACATTTTCTTGTAATCCTATGATATACATTTTAAGGATTTAAGATAAAAAAATACTCTATTGAGAAATAAATACCATTGCCCTATACCAGCGGTGGCGAACCTTTTTCTCTCGGCGTGCCAAAAATAGGCGCGCGCACACCCACCAGCGCTCCCGCGTGCCACTACCCAAAATGCAATGCGCACCCCCCCCTGCGCATGCGCACCCACACCCACATGCACGCGCCTGCACCACGCACGCGCCCGCACCGCGCATGCGCAAATCTACTGCGCACGCGTAACCGCCCCCTCCTCCTCCTGCTCCAAGCCTGGCACTCCGGGCACCAGCCGGAACGTGAGGCTGGCAGCAGAAGGAGGAGGGGGCGGTTACGCGAGCCGCCCAGCCTGCGCAACTGCCCCCTCCTCCTGCTCCAAGCCTCGCACTCCGGGCACCAGCCAGAACGTGAGGCTGGCAGCAGAAGGAGGAGGGGGCAGTTACGCGAGCCGCCCAGCCTGCGCAACCGCCCCCTCCTCCTCCTGCTCCAAGCCTGGCACTCCGGGCACCAGCCGGAACGTGAGGCTGGCAGCAGAAGGAGGAGGGGGCGGTTACGCGAGCCGCCCAGCCTGCGCAACCGCCCCCTCCTCCTGCTCCAAGCCTCGCACTCCGGGCACTAGCCGGAACGTGAGGCTGGCAGCAGAAGGAGGAGGGGGCGGTTACGCGAGCCGCCCAGCCTGCGCAACCGCCCCCTCCTCCTGCTCCAAGCCTCGCACTCCGGGCACCAGCCAGAACGTGAGGCTGGCAGCAGAAGGAGGAGGGGGCGGTTCCGCGAGCCGCCCAGCCTGCGCAACCGCCCCCTTCTCCTCCTGTTGCCAGCCTCGCACTCCGGGCACCAGCAGGATTGCGAGGCTGGCAGCAGCAGGAGGAGGGGGCGGTTCTGCAGCAAGCTCTCTCCTTCCCCACCACCCCAGAAGAGCGGCAGCAGCGGCAGCTGAAGGGAGAAGGGAAAGATTCGCTTGAGCTTTGCAAGCAGCCGAAGTGAAGAAGCCGAAGTTCGGTTTCGGGTTTCGGGTAGCTCTGCGCATGCGCGCCAGAAACCCGGAAGTAGAGTGACGGACCCGTGGCGTGCCAGGCGAAATGGCTCCACGTGCCACCTGTGGTACGCGTGCCATAGGTTCGCCACCACGGCCCTATACTGATGATTGAGGACACAGTACTTCAAACATTCAATTTTTAGTAAACTTATTTTCCATTATTTGATGTTCTGTAAATTGTTTTAATGAAATGTTTTAGTTCATTTTCATTGACCATTCAGATACTAGTGGAACACA
Source organism: Diadophis punctatus similis (assembly GCA_023053685.1). NCBI lineage: Eukaryota > Metazoa > Chordata > Lepidosauria > Squamata > Dipsadidae > Diadophis > Diadophis punctatus. The sequence goes on from JALIGW010000002.1 coordinate 98,876,529, forward strand.
TTTTTTTTACTAATGTAGTGTTGTAACGACTTTCCATTTCCAACTGATAGCCAGCATGCGGTAGTGATTAAAATGTTGGCACACAACTAGGGAAAACTTAGATTCACATCCATGGAAACTTCCTAAGTGACTTTGGACCTGTTGCTCTAGCTCAGAGGGTGCCTGGGTAGCTCCAAGTAAGGCACCTTTAACTCAGATCAACTATTTGATGATTTGACTTAAGAATTTGCTCAGAATGATGGGTTATTGAAAGTTATTCTCTATGTGAGTTGAATTTTATCCAGTTACAGAATCCTGATTCTGTAGTTACTGATCATTTTATTGAAAACCTGGGAAATCCTATAACACTTAGGCAAATAGATTCCCGGTTAATCTATATATTACTAAAACTCTTCTGCCTGTAACCCTTAACTGGGCAAAACAATGCATCATTGGGTAAAACCTTTTGAAGTAAAATACTTCAAGTGGGCTACCTTACATAATGCATTCAAAATTTAGGGCCCATGATTCCTATGGAATTGAAATTCAACAAATTTTATAAAACATTTTATGACAAAAAATGATCATAAAGCGTTTTTATCACAAAATACAGAGCATTCATTGTGGTCAACTTCTGATGTTTGACTGTGCCATATGGTTCAACATAGGCTATTTCAAAGCAGATATAGCTCCCTGAATTTTTAATAATTTTTCAAATATATTAGAAGCTCTGCCATTGTTGGATACATTAAGGAACCTGGTAAAGAAGTACATCTGAAACAATGACCCAGGTATCACAGTTTGTCTAGTTATAATATAAGGAGAGCTTCATTCCTTACTTTGCTAGATGAAATATGAAAATATTTCTAAAACATTAGCTTTTTGAATCTAGGCTTGTGGATTTTGTAGTTTCAAATCACAGTAATCTTTCATATTCAGTTTTATATTTATACATACCCCCTGTCTCTTTCTCTTGCAGATCACACATCCATGGGTGGTTTGGGAGACAGTTTTTATGAATACTTGTTGAAAGCTTGGTTAATGTCAGATAAAATGGACACGGAGGCAAGGAAAATGTATGATGATGCTATTGAGGTGATTATAGTGCATTAATTCCCCCTTTCTCCAAGAAATTACTGGTTGTATTCTATCAAGAATCAGAATGAAAACAAAAATGCATCCTTAACTTAGCTGTTCTCTTACTTGAAAATGTTGTTTGGGGATTGAATACACCATGAGCAGAAGAACTAAACATAAATAAAGAAGTACAGGTAGTCCTTGATTTACAACCACAGTTGAACCCTAAAATTTCTGTTGTAAAGTGAGACAGTTACGTGAGTTTTACCCCATTTTACGACTTTTCTTGCCACAGTTGTTAAGTGAATCACTGCAGTTGTTAAGATAGTAACACGGTTGTTAAGTGAATTTGGCTTCCCCATTGACTTTGCTTGTCAGAAAGTCGTAAAAGGTAATCACATGATCCTGGGACACTGCAATCGTCATAAATATGAGTCAGTTGCCAAGCATCTGAATTTTGATCACGTGACCATGGGGTTGCTGCGGTGGTCGTAAGTATTAAAAACAGTGATAAGTTACTTTTTCAGTGCCATTGTAACTTCAAATGATCACTAAATGGACTGTTGTAAATTGAGGACTGCCTGTAATCTAAGCCAGCGGTCCCCAACCTTTCCAGTTTGGCGACCTGACATGGGGAGGAGGCTTGTGAGTGGCAGGTGTATGCATGCGCACACAGCTCCATTGGTGTGAGTGGTGTGTGCATACGCCCTCCGCTCACACCAATGGAGCTTTGTGTGCAAGTGGAGGGTGTTTGCACTTGTGCACTAATGCAGAACAATAAGACTTTTTATTGCATATCCATTTTCTTTGTCCAGAAGCCAATTCCCATATGATTGATGTAAACATCTGAAAATCTTAAATCTGTGTATATCACTGAGCAACTTTATTTTTCTTGATTGATAGAGGGTGTGAGAGCTTTAGCTGATATACTTCCTTAATCATTAACTGTTTTCTCTATTTGTCAGTTTTAACTCTTAGTCAAAAACCTTTCTGCAGTATCTTGAACTCCAGGATAATGTGATTACTTCTTCCCATGGTTCTCACTATATTTACCTGTTCAACCAGCTCGCCCTTCTCTTTTAAGATCAGCTCTAGAGAGCCATTTTTGTTTTCATCTTCTGCATTATGGAGCAAGCAGGCAGTAAGATCACTGAGGAATGTTTGGGGCCTTACTGTCTTGGCTATCCATCCAACAGATGTCCAGGCAATGAAAGATTCCCATCATTACTGTAGCTCTTATCCCTGAAAGTTCTTCAATGTGGTTCTGGAGGCATTATCTAGATCTTCAGCCTGGCTTCATAGTTTATAATTTACTTCCACAATAAAAGCTTTATTGCTTTCCCTTCTTTGTAGTTTTACCTGAACATTCTTACCTGGACTCATGCTAAAATTCCTGGAACCCAGTGCATGTGTGCATATACATCACATATAATGCCAGAGAACAGAGAGAATAAATATTGGCAGCCTCTCCTTTGCCTGATCTTTCCCCACAGCTATTGTGATCTCATTGCTTTTGATGTGTATAAGACCAAACAGTTTATTTTCTTGAGATCTCTTCCTCTCCAGTCTCTCTGCTCTGGGTCTGATGGAGGAAGGCTCAGGCAAACGAGAGATTGCCTACAGAAATCACTTGCTCTCTGACTTTCTTTTACCTTCTGAAAAACATTTTAGTTCTGTTCACTATCCTCATATATGAGTCCATTCTAAGAATTACACATCTTCCATAATTAAGAACAATGGGTTTGTACCTCCTTTACCTTATCTTCCAAGGAGGCAGTTGGTCTTCATTTGCACCCATATCCCTGTAATCTTTAGGGGGGAAATGAAGATATGATAGTTCCCCATCCAAATTAAAAGAGCAGTTTTGATGACTTCCATGTTGCTGAGATGAACATGTTAGAAGAAAATCTGCTCTGTTCCGTGGCCGGGTAAATGAGCACAGGGTGCCTGCATGAAGTGGAGGTAGAGTTTATTTGATAGCAAAGTAAATGCATAAATCAGCTGATGAAGGTGGCCACAAGAACAGAACACAGAGAGTAGTAGTTTTTATAGTATTAATGACTTTGATTATGCATTAAATGTGCAAAATGAGGTGTTCTTGATCTAGGGATGCCCAGAGAGGAAAGTCTTTCGCCCATGTGGGTGTGTTGATCTTAGATGTGTAGATCTTTTAGGTGTGAAATTTTATGAGGGAGTCTGACATTGGAGTTTTAGATTAGGGGTCTGGTCCCCGAGGAGGATGTTGTAATAAAATATTTCTTTTATTTTGAGGGGATTTTGTTTCATGATTATTTTGATAATGATTTTTCTGAAGGGGCATGCTTAATCAATTGCAGCCCAAGTGTCAATGTTGGTGGAAAAGTTTAAGTGGCTACTTTGTATCTTTATTATGGGAGGAGCAGCAGTGGTTGAGATTGATGTGTCTGGCTTGGCTTAGAGGTTCTTACCTTCCAACAAACAGTAAACAAACACACAAAATTGATGTCTACCCCTGACCTTTTCAGTTAATTAAGTCAAGGGGAGGTACTTTTTGTGTTCGTTTCTTTGTGTAAATCACAAAACTCTTGTTTGCTTTCTCTTCTCACTTACTCAAGATGTGTCAAAGTTTTATTTTATGGAATGTTTGGACATAGCCAAGGAAGAAAAGACAGTTTGACAGTAATTTGTGCTTTTATTAACAATGTGAGAAAGCCAGGAGTCTTGCTAAATTGATGCAAAAACACATGCCTTTGCAGAAATTTGAGGAAAAAATGGAAACAACCAGATTTCTCTCTGGCCATTGACTAAAGTGCTATAAAACAACCAAGGTTCACTTTAATTGTGTAAGAATCCACTAATGGTGCAAAAGTCTGTCTTTAGCACAACAAAAATTCAGAGAAGTAGGAAAATTAGGCCAAGGCATGAACTGCCTGATCTAAGTGAATTATTGAGTCTGTTGCCATTTCTTAGTTATTACTGACATGAAGAAAAGTTGTATCCAAAATAGTTCCAATTGACCTTAAACACACAGCGCCCACACACTTGCTTCAAAAAATCTCACTAATAGAAAAAGTGGAGCAAGGAATGGAGGAATGAGGGTAACATTTCCACATCAGTTTTCCATGTGGAAAGTATAAAAGGAGCTCAGTGCTTAACTCTTCTCTGAAAGTGTTTTACAGTTACTTTTTCTTTCCCCACTTCTCTTTCAATGGAGAGAGGGGGAAATAGAGTAACTGTACAGTTTTTGTTCTGTTCTGTAACTTCATGAGATCTGGTGTCTTGGAGGAGGCCTATTAAAAGAGAATGAAAAGATGTTTTGACCTGTCATGGTAATTAAACTTGTGTTTTTCCACTGCAGGCCATAGAGAAGCATCTTATCAGAAAGTCTAATGGGGGCCTAACTTTTATTGGGGAATGGAAAAATGGCCACCTTGAGAGAAAGATGGGCCATCTCACATGCTTTGCTGGGGGAATGTTTGCCCTTGGAGCTGATGGTTCCCGAGATGAGAAGGCTGGACATTACCTACAACTTGGAGCAGAAATTGCACATACATGCCATGAATCCTATGACAGGACAAGTAAGTATCCTTGCCTATCTTAGGTTTTGAATGTGTTTTCCTGAGACTTGCCTTTGCAGTTGCTATAAGGTACAATTGAAGCAGAATTCAGTGAAGAGGAGGTTTCAGCTCCTAAATCAGGTATTTTTGTTTAAATAAGGAATATGTTGTTGGATGTATTGAACATAATTCTCATCTCCCACAACCCCTCATAAAACTCGGCACCATTTCTCTTTTCAATTAACTGTGAGAACTCTAACAGATGCTGTGAGTATAGCCAGCAAAAATTTCCTGTAACAGGAGAAGCCAGAATAGTAGTAAATTTCTTCCTGTTAATTTCTGATCATTTCCCTGGGTCATGCTGCCCCTTCTTGCATTCACTGAACTCTCCTATTGTTTCCCACAGCCTCAGACAGGAAGAAAAGCAGAGTGCAAATCTTAATCATCTATATGCTTAGTGCAATAGCCTAACATATAGGCTTTGCAATGAAATAACATTTTAGACAACTTAGTAGCAAACTCAAACTCTGTGATCAAGTAATATCTTAATATTTAGTAGTCTGCACTACTATTAATCTTCTCATCGTTCCCATCACCCGTCTCCTCCCACTAATGACTGTATGACTGTAACTTTATTGCTTGTATCCTTACGATTTATATTGACTGGTTCCTAATATGATTTGATTGCTTATTTGTACCCAGACTATCATTAAGTGTTGTACCTTTGATTCTTGATGAACGTATCTTTTCTTTTATGTACACTGAGAGCATATGCACCAAAAAGAAATTCCTTGTGTGTCCAATCACACTTGGCCAATAAAAAATTCTATTCTTTTCTATTCTAAAATAAACACTAGAGACACCATCAAACCCTTTTTTGGGAGGGGGGTGTCTTTTGCAAAATAGGCTTTCTGGAGGTAAGATAAAATAAGATAAATTTGCTGACAATGTTTTTATTTGCATTGGGATATATACAATCTATTAATGACTCATATTTTTCAAAAACTATTTTGATATAAATTTAACAATTTTATTTGCACAAAAATCTTACATAAATATAGGTAGATGATCTTTAATTATCCATGAAAACTTATAGAACTTTTCTGCTCCATCTGAAAATAGAATGGATTTGTCACGTTAGGTAAAAGTAAAAAATATGTAAGCTGTATCTTACATCTTGCATCAAAAATGCATGATGGAGTTGCATTACTATTTTGTGCAGGTGTTGTTTCCTATAGAAGCTATTTGGGTAAGCAGAAAAGCCTACAGTTCAAAAGGAACAGGAATATTTTGTTGGAAGAAAGTTCTGGGTTCAAATCCATATTGGGTCATTTTAAAGAACTCACAGAGCAAGTTGCATAGACCAGAAGCAGTATACCGGTAATTGACAGTATAATATGCAGTACAGTAATCAAAAGGTATGCTGAAAGTAGTGATATTTATAGTAATAATGGGCTTTGATCATAAGGTGTGTAGTTGCATTAATTGAGATGGTTTTGCCTGTGGAATGGATGGTGTGTGTGTGACTGAGGTGGCACATGGGTATTTTTGTCCAACAGGTTCACTGTGACTGTCTTGTCTGTCTCTGTCAGTAATTATCATTAAAAAAATGGACCCCCAGGATGTGCTGTTAAATCCACAACACCAGGAGCAAAAGCCTGACTTTAGGATGAGATAGTAGACATTGCCCCAACAATATGATACTCTGTTTCATCAGACATCCCCTGATAATAAGCCCAGAGAGTGGAACCTGTATTTCACTTTCCAAGATTTCAAATAGGAGAAGTTGCAATATCTCCTTTAGCAGTTAAATTCTGTGCGGAGAAGGTGAGAAAAGTGAGGATGGCCTCTCCAAGCCAGACCACTAAAGTAAGATTTTGCTTTTTTAGGAGAGAAGAAGGGGATATTTAGGGCTCCACTTAGTGGGCCCAGATTTCAGAGTTTGAAAGGAGCCATATAGTGAAACTGATACATTTTGGGAATAAGTGATGTGCTGCTCACTCCTCCAAAAAAGTTATGTAGACATAATAGCTTTTTTTATACAGTGCCAATTTTTTTTCAAGGCTGTGGCCAGAAAACAGACAATATATGAATATAAAACAGCAGTGAGTTCTCTGTTAACTTATTGTTCCCTAAGATATAAATCTTAGAGTACGTTAAATACTTCTTAAATATTCTACAACCATGCATATGCTTAAAATTCTGAAATGAATTTAGATTTCTATTAAGCTGTTACAGACCTGACTAGATTCATAGAACCATCATAACCACTTCTGGGATCATTAAAAACATATATTAATGTTTCTTTTATAATAGAATTTTTTGTTGAACTTAGGAGTTATATAAAAAGTTGCTGCATTAATTTTCTTTGTTTTCCTTTGCAGCTTTAAAACTGGGGCCTGAAGCTTTCAAATTTGATGGAGGTTTAGAGGCAGTAGCAGTGCGGCAAAATGAAAAATACTACATATTAAGACCGGAGGTGATTGAGACATACTGGTATATGTGGCGATTCACACATGATCCTAAGTACAGACAGTGGGGCTGGGAGGCAGCACAGGTAATTATTAACTAGCCTTCTAAAAAAACCTCACAGAGTTTACCTGCCAACTTTCATATTGTGCATAGTAAGAAATCGAAACCGTGATGCTCATTTTTTTTCTAGATGGTTCCTTCTTTGCTTGTGGAGACCTAAGGAAAAATGGCTTTTAAAAAAATCTGATGACTGAGAATATTGGGGAAAAACACTTCAATTTCCAGTTTTTAATATTGCCTACAGAATATTTTTATCTTACATTTAGATTTTAAAAAAATATTTAAAGTTTGCCTTACAATAATGCATTCGGTTGTAAAATGAGCATTGAAATGAAAATCTAATTAAAAATTAGATTTTTTTTTTCATGGAGGCTCGTTCACGATGTAACTTAGCAGCTGCACCACAAGAAAAGAGTGCTTCACGGCTTTTCCAAGAAGGACAGCCAGGGTCAAATTTCCCTCACAATCAGAAGTAGTGTGCCAAATAGAGGCTGCTTTGTAGAAAAAGGGTTTGCATGTATTTTGAAACTTTCTAGAAAGGAATATTGAGATAACCTCAGTGCATTCTAACAGAGCATGCTGGCTGGGAAATTCTGGGAGTTGAAATCCGCATGTCTTTAAGTTACCATGGTTGAGAAACACTGTAATAGAGGGACTTTGGACCTCTCATTATTGAAGAAGCTTCTCTGTTTAACTGGATTAAATTCCAGTTAATCTTCAGTCTCATAATTTTGGAAGAGAAATGCTTCAAGAAAATTTGAAAAATACAAAATAATCAAGTTAGGGAAGGAAGCAGGGAACAACACCTGGATCCCCCCCCCCCAATTCCAACCTCTTTTCTAACAGCTCTGCTCTGGGCCCCACCAATGAAAAGAAAGAGGGAGGAGACTGGGAATGAAAGCGTAGTCAACATTCCAGGCAATTATTTATCGTCCATGGGCATGCATTGGGGGATTTGTTTCTTGGATTATTTTTCTCATAGCTGGATTTGGCCATTTTCAGATTTTTATCATCTTCATGCTTCTCCCTACATGTCAAATTTAATCTCAGTTCTGTTCCATTTTCAGAGAGTTATTCTGTTGCTGGACAAATAGTCAAAACTATTTTATTTAATTTATTTCTAGAGTTATTAGTTGTCTCATGTAAAGAATCAAACATACAAATATGAAATACAAAAATAGCCCTGTACAAAATTTGAAACTTGTGTTCCAGGGTGCTATTGCTTTACAGATACAGGTAGCTTATGAATTTTGGTTGCTTAAGCGATACAGTAGTAAAACAAGTCATCACGTGACCGAACCCAATTTTATGACCATTTTTACCACCAACATTAAGTGAATCGCATGGTTGTTGAGTGTATCACAAGATTGTTAAGCGAATCTGGCTCCCCCAATTGGCTGCTTTTAGCTGGGAAGAGTGCAAATTGTGATCACATGATTACAAGACATTTCAACCATTGTAAATGCAAGTGGGTTGCTAAGTACCCAAATTGTGATCATGTGACTGTGGGATGGTGGTGCAATGGCCATAACTTCAAGGGTGGATTGATTGTAAGTCACCCTTTGACTGTCATTAAACAATCAAGAAATACCTGTAGACATTTTGGCAATAACACTGTTGTTATATCATGTAGTTGTAACTATCTAGTGTAAATTATACTCTATTGCTCTCATTTCTAAGTATATAGTATCTAGATTATTTGAATCTGTGTCAACTACATCCAACTTTGTATTGCTGGCTAATAAAGCGTTCATTCTGTTTGTTCCATTTAAAGGCCATTGATAAGTACTGCCGAGTGAGTGGTGGATTTTCCGGGGTCAAGGATGTCTACTCCTCAGCTCCTACATATGATGATGTACAACAAAGCTTCTTTCTTGCTGAAACTCTAAAGTAAGTAGATTTTTCTCTTTGATATTTATTTCAGCAACCTTGGAAATTGAGGTTCTTAGAAGAAATATTCAGCATAATATCACACATTGAAATTGCCTAGATGAATATAGTGAATACACAGATATTGCAATTGTGCCAGAAGGGGGTGAAGGGGAAATTGTGCGAGTGTGTTAGGAATTCTTGACACGTTATTTGGATTTTAGTATGTTGCAGAACAGGAGAATTGAAGAAAAAGCTTGGCTCCACCAACAGAGAGTTTACAAACTGTGACATAAGAATGGGATCTCACTGACAGATTGTAGATGTTCATTATAAATGAAGATTCTTTTTGGTAGTGTGGATCATGATTGTTTAGAACTTAATGTACTATTACAAATGCTTTAAATCTTCATCAGTAGCAATTAGTGCAAAATTTAGTACCTTACAATACATGAGTGATAAGGCATCTTATTCAAAGGGAAAAGAAATGTCTGTATTTTAATTATAATACTTGTATCTAATTAGACGATATGCATTATTTTATACTCTGTAGTTAATGGGTTTGAATAGTCAACAGTGGAATGTGTCCTGATGCCATCAACAGAATTTTCTTGATTTGCCCCCCTGCACATATGTCTCCTCTCTTCTCTGGTCATGCAATGTTCAATGTAGTCTCAATGGTATCTTTTGTGTATCATGTATAGTGACATATCTTGTTTTTCTTACTTTGTAGGTATTTATATCTGCTCTTCTCCAATGATGATCTCTTACCTTTGGATCACTGGGTTTTTAACACAGAAGCTCACCCCCTGCCAGTTTTACATCTAGCCAATACGACACTTTCAGGAAATAATGCATATCGATAAAAACTATTCCAGGAAAAGGACAGAACAATCTACATTAGCTGTGTTTTGTTTACATGGACCACTTCAGATTTCAGGCTTGAGAGAAGACTTATATGTGTTTAAATAAGGCCTTCAGAATAATGAGATAAGTACTGCACTCTTCAGCATGTAGATAATTCAAAAATTCCATTTTATATGACCAAAACAATTTGTGCAGTATATGGCAGGAAAAGACCTTGTATATTTGCAGCAGAGAAGGTGGCGCATGATTTTGAAGGATTGAAAGGCTGAATTAATATCCCAGCCACAGGAACAAGCTGCAACTATTGAGATTGACCTTTGTAGTAAACATTGTCCTGCCCAAATAATGTGGATTCCTGATAGTTTGTCATTTGCTTCCCTCCCCCCCCCCCAACTTGGTGGCATGAGCAAAGCAATGCAAGGCGGCAAAAGTGCACTAATAGCACCCAGATTTCAAGTTCTTTGACTGCTATTTTGAAATTTCTAAACATCATCATCCGTCTGTTCAAGACTGGCAACCATTCCCAGTGCCTCTGAGACCCTTGCCTCTTTTTATTATCAATAATGCTGTGGATCGACCATTTGTTCTTGTTGCTCATGAGTAAATGGATTAGGGAAAGGATCAGCAACTTCTTTCAATCTGCCACTTTAGGATATGGAACTCTTCATTCAGTGCAGAGTTGTTTTTTGCACCATCATGACAAAATTGCCCAATGATGTTTATCATTTGGCCAAGATTTCTTTCAACTAAGTTGCAATAACTAACATTTGTCTATGAATCCTGGAGTTTCACAAGGATCTCACTCTTTTTATTTGTACAGTATTCAAAAAGTGTAGAATAATCCTGTAAAGAGACATTCTTTACCAATTTTAATTCCTGTGATTAAGACTCACCTGGGTATAATGGTGCTTTAGGGATCTTTTGTAAAAGCTGGAGTTGGCAAAGGAGTTTTTCAGCCTTCACACCTATCTGTCTTTGAAAATGTGAAATCTGGTTGTTTGATCTTCAAGTATCTGGAAACAATGTCACGCAAGACAACAGAGAACATTTCAAAATGAATTTGAAAGTACAATTTATTTTGCAATACATTTTTGTCACTACTACGGTAGATATCACAGACAACACTTTGGGATAAAAATAGCTTTTTCAAAACTTAAAATGAATCTTTCAACGAGCTCCCCACTTCTGTTAAAGAAAAAGATGAGCATATTTTTTTTCTGGCAGGATATATAAAATATGTGAATATTATTTATGTATATTGGAATCAAAATTATTGATGAATACAGATAACACATCTTTATTATTATTGTTGTTGGTATGATTCCTTTTTAAAAATACTGAAATCTAAAAGGCTGGTTGGAGTAGCCTTTGTTGACCAAGTTTTCCTATTGGCATTTTGCCATATCTTTAAGGATATAACAATTTAATTATTGAGAAAGATAATTTTAATGCATGTTGCATATTGCAGTCCCAGTGAGAAGATTGATAGCAAGTGTGGTGCAGGTGAGTCTGGGAAATCTGCCCAGCCCAAATTGTGTTGCATTCCACTGTGAAATCCATATTCTACATGGTTTTGGTTGCAGGGATAAATTTAAAACAGTATTGGAATCTTTGTGGGCCAATTGCAATGAACATATCCAAGTTGAATTACAGATATCAGGGCACTGAAATTTACCTGTCTTGGCATTCATTTTACTGTTCTCCATAGTCATAATTCACATGTTCATATCCAGGCTCTTCTCTCCTCCTCTTCTCAAAACCAGTATTCTAAAATAAGTTTTTAAACCAAGCTCACGTGCAGTTTGAAACAGTATTACAGGGTTGTAGAATTTGAAATAAATTTTAGTACTGCTGAGTCTTGATTTGTAAGATGGAAACTGATGTGACTTATATTTATCCATATAAGACCATAGTATTTTTAGTGAAATCTGCGATAAATTTATACATGATATCAAAAATATTTATCTGCTGAAAAATAATATACCTTTGGTGACTAAAAGTTCTCAACTCTCATGGAATGAAATTTGACTTGAAATTAAATGAAAATGTTCCAGCTACATTCTGTGAATGGAAATAATGGATAAAACATAATAGGTTTGGATAATTGTGTTTGAAATATTACATTATTATTTCTTTTAAATACAAACTAAATATTTCTTTTTTCCACTTTAGATAGAACTATATGCTGTAAGCAGTGCAATATTGTCCTAAGCATTATTCTTAAACCTCATTGCATAATAGCATCATTAACAGACCCAATATTATTCTGATGATCAGTAAATTTTTCCATGTTTTACTTCCAAAGTTGTTTTTACAGACCACTGCATTTATTGTACCAGTTTTCATGTTGCTTCTTTTCTCCTTCCCTTGCTGGTTATTAATGCGCAAGAATGCAGTGATTATAAATCATGCAATTAAAACATGAATGTTATCTTTCTGGGCTACTGCAGGAGAATGATAATTTTAAATTTATTACATTTCTACATTCTGTGTTAAGATTTTACACTTTCTTCTGAAGTGTTTTAAGTTCAAAGCCTTTATTATTGTACATCATGTATACAATGAAATTGGTTAAATCTAAAAAGGCTTAGAAATTAATACTGTAAGCAAAACTACAAGATATCATGGTTCTTGATAACAAAAAATTATAACCACAATGTGTTCAAGAAGCAGACACATTTTCTCTTTTTTTAAAAGAAATTGCCTGAAGAAAAGACAGGAAGCCAAAAAATGGATTATTGTTCACAGTCTGCCTTCATTGGCAGGAAAGGTCACAAATTCCTAGTTCAACCTGCATCCTTGGAGATAAATTGTTCTTTAGTTATAAGTAAATAGCCATCTTCCTCAAGCATTATGGATTATTCTTTCCACCCCAAACAAATGTGTGACAGAAATTCTGTGAAGGATCTTGGGCTTCCCTCAACAGGATAACTGTCCGAAAACAGAACAGAATAATGACTCCAAACACTGAACAGAATGGAAGCAAATTTGGTGTTGGGGAAGAATAGAAACATTGATCAAAAATGGGCAAATCTGGTTGGGCTGGGAAGACAGAAATTCAAGGGGGAAAAAATCCCCATTTTTGAAGAGGCAGTTGGCTAATTGTTTGAAATGTAGTTAATTCCTCCATTCTAAGACCCCTCTTCCCCTTCCCAGTGAGGCAGAGTTTCAAGGTTGGAAAGAATTCTAGAAGCCATGGTCTGCATGCTTTCCATACTTTGGTTAATTCTAGGAGCCTGGTATATCCATCCATTGTGCAATCAGGTTTGTTGATTTGATTTCAAGATATGTACAGTATAATTAAGTCATTGTCAGAAAGGAATCCTGGAAAGATCATTTGAACACTTCAAGGTGTCTTTTTGCTTAGATCAGGGGTATCAAACTTGCGTCATCACAGCAGCATCACGTGACGTATCGGAACTTTTTCCCCTTCGCTAAACTGGGCGGGGCCAGCACATGACACATGCAGCCCGCAGGCCGCGAGTTTGACACCCCCTGGCTTAGATAATTAATCACTGTGTTCAGGTGCAAACACTGTGCAAGAAGGGGGGAAAAGATCCAAACTGAAAACTGTAACTCAGCATTCATCCACAACATCCAAAATTAAAAGTTCTCCAAATTTTCAGTGTCACATGGACCTCACCATCCTTTTTGGCAAAGCCAAAAAGACTTGTACATCTACTCAGGATTGGCATTGCTGGCCACTTTCCAAGACCCACAGTTATTCAGGGAATCGTCTGTCAAGTTCCAGAACAAGAGGCTCTGCTGCAGTCCCTTGTTGCTTTTCCCAATTCTACTGCCCTCTCTACTTGACTGAACAATGAATGAAGAAGAACGGGCCATTGTGGATTGGGTCTAAAAGAGAGCGCAAGTGAATTGGCAGAAGCAGTAATAAAGAAGTGACAACTCCAGGGCAGGGGCTGGTGCCTAGGGACTCACCAGGTAGACACTACATTTGTTTATGCTTATATTTAGTTATGGCATGTGTTTCCCCATTCCATGAACAGAGCAGACAATGAGGAAAGAAAACCGAGCTTATGACATAATGGAGTACTGTATAAGCAGAATGTGGGTTGGCTGCAAGAGAAAATTGCTATTTCCAGCAGCATTCCAACATCTGTCACAATATATATTCCGTCAGAAGATGACTACTGGGCTAAATAAACCTGAAGAATTTGGAGGTGATAGAAATTAATGGTACAGGGGAATAATTCAATTATTCATAAACAGAAAAGTTCAAAGTGATTAAGAATGTGGTTAATAGCTCTTCAATTTATTTTTAATTTTTTGGCTATGTTCTGAAAATCAGAAGTGGGGTGAAATCTCAATTTCTAAGAATTATTTAAAAAAATTAATTGGCATTAGTTTAAAAATACTTTTGTTCTATTGTAGAAAAAAGATTAAAATTAACTTACTATTTTCTATAATTGCTAGGAAGTTGAGCTTTGCTCTGGTTACTCTATTCCCATCTGTTGGGTTTTTAAATCAGAATTATGGAGAAATACTATCATATTCTTTTCCTCTTTTGCTGTGTTCAGAAGAATACTAAAAAAACATGGAGGAGAGAGATCACATGTTGTATGTCTGCAAATATCCCATGATAAATGTATATACCATGGAAAAAGGTTGAATAATTCAACCTGATTGATACTTTTTTTCCTTTAATGTAATTTGAGTTACTGACCCACTTAGGTATATTTCTTCACCTAAATGTGAAGCATAATACACTGCCACAAATTTAATTTTATATTCTGATCTGTTTCAAAGTAAATGTAATGCTATTTGATACTAGAGTTATATCAGTGGTGGGTTCCTACCGCTGCGGTCGTTCCGGTAGCGGCCAGCAGATGGTGCTATTTGCGCGCGACCACTCCGGTGCCATCTTCCCCGGTCTGTCGCGTGGCACCATCTTTTTGGGGGGAATTTTTGGGCTGATTTTGCTTCCTGCGCATGCGCAGAAGCAAAATCTCATGAGGGGATGTGCATGCGCGCGAAATTTTAGCAATTTTTTGCTTCCGCGCATGTGTGGAAGCAAAAAAGCACCAAAATCATGTGCGTGTGCACGTCCCCTCGCGAGATTTTGGTGAGATTTTGCTTCCAAAATTGCAAAGGGGGAAGCAAAATTGCGCGAAGGGGCGTGTGCACGTAGCGTGCGCGCACATGAAACAGATATGTGCGCGCAGCGCACCGGTATCGGTAAATGAGCAACCTGCCCAAGTTATATATAGATATTCACAGTGGGCTGAATGACTGCATTGAGGAGTGCTTATTGGCTCCATTTCAGCTTAGAGGAAGTATTAAGTAGGAAGCCAACAGGGTCTGTGCTGTGCTTCCACAGTTCAACATTTTGATGAATAACATTGATATGGAAATTGATGGGCTTCTTACTCAGTTTGCAGGTGGCAGAAAGCTGGGTGAGGTCAATAACATTTTACATGAAAGAAAATTCAACAAGACCACGAATTAAATGAACAGGATGGAATTTAATAAGCAGAAATACAAAGTTCTGCATCAGGATAGGAAAAATGTAAGGCTCAAATATAGAATGGAGGAAACCTGGAGGGGCAATAGAAAGTATAAAAAGGAATTTAGGTGATCATAAATTAAACATGAACCAGATGTGCGATTCAGTTGTGAAAAAGGCTGATGCAGTAACACATGCAGTAACAGAAATATAGAGTTCAGGTCACCAGCCATAATTGTTCCTCAGTATTCAGCCCTGGTCAGGTCTGATTCAGAGAGAGAGAGAGAGAGAGTCCGTGTTTTTTTTTTTTTTTTACTAAATAGAGTTTGTATTGTTCATGGCTTCCGCTGCATCGACTCTGGCTTTGGTGGACTCATTTCTCACACTGTTTCAGAAATTAGGAGAAGTGAAGAAATTACATTAATACATTGATTATATTTGTCATTCAATAAGGTAAAAATACAAAATTATTAGCAACAGTTAACAGTTGAGGTCATATATAAAATGAGAATAATATACTTGAAATAATTTACAGTGTATTGATATATTTTTTTATAAATACCGTATTTTTCGGAGTATAAGACGCACCGCAGTATAAGACGCACCTTAGTTTTGGGGGAGGAAAACAAGGAAAAAAGGCCTCTGCCTCCAAGCAATCTGCCAAACAGCAAACAGCACAGATGATATACACTGTTTGCTGTGTATTTCTGTGCATGTGTGCCTGACCCATAGAAATGGCAAAGAATTGGAGAAATGTACATTATGGCAATATATTAATCCCAGAAAGTTTTCTTAAATGTAATCACACTAACTCCTCCTAATGATTTAAATAGATCTACTCCAAACATGACTAAGTCAGGGTTTCTCAGCTGGCTTATTTTAATACTAATACTTAATACTAATACTTAATACTAATACTTAATATTAATACTTAATACTAAAACAGGACATTTCAGATTATACTTTTACAGATCTTTAAAATTGATGTGGCCTTCTGGAAGTATTCTCTGCTATTTAAAAGAAGATACAATAGCACTGGGCCTCTTCAGAACAAGCATTTATTTTAAAAAGCTTCTTCATTTTGTTAAGTTGTCTAGAACAATAATAAAGCAGTCTTTAAAAAATAAGTCTAATAATTAGAACACTCTACAAATATTTAACAAAATAACGTATTAACAGAATCTGCCTCTACCTAGGATAGAACTCACAACCACCTGATTGTGAGGCAAGAGCTCTACCTCTAAGCCAAAGCAAGTATAGCTTGCCTTCTTGCAATTTCAGCAGTAACATTGCCAGCAGTTTATCTCCCAGCAATTTGTCTCATCACAGCCACCGTAGTTAGTTTCATTTTACCACGTGGCTTGCAAGCCTCTCAGCTGTAGGTCGGGAGGCAGATCATCTCTTCTTGTGCTTTGCCCTGTTTGCTGCAAAGAGGTAAATTGCTGGCAGGCAGAGGCCAAAGGGTGAGAGTGGCTGGGTGGGGCTACATTCGCTGTATAAGGCGCACCCAAGTTTTCACCCTCTTTTTGAGGGTAAAAGGGTGCGTCTTATACTCCGAAAAATACGGTAAGTTTTTAATTTTTTTAACACAAAACATATACATCTTTTATGAAGATAGTGTTTTCTGGATCCTTTCTCTTACATCATTTCTTATACATAATCAATAATATATCTTATTTTCAATTTCAGCCATATTCTTTTTTTTCTCACAATTTGTTATCCTTATTCATTTTTTCTTATACATATTTTTTAACACATATCACTTATATGCCCTATTATTATAGTCTCTATTTCTCTAAACACCTTTTAAGCTTCCCTTCTAGTTCTTCAACTCTCCACATTTAAATCTTTTAATTAATTTTGTATTCAAAACACCAATGTTAATTTCAGTCCAATTTCATCTACTGAAGTTTTCTATCTATAACATAATTCATTTTATTTCACTTTTACACATATATAAAACCATTTTTCCACATTTTTTAGTACTAGTACAATTCATTTTCTTTCTTTCCTTCTCAAATATATTCAAAATCAACATTTTACCATTATACACCCTTAATTTCTTGTTTTCTTTAACAACCCATTTATTTACCCATTTTTCAATATTAGCTTACTTCATTGTACAATCAAGATTAATCCCATTTCCTTTTTCAATTATATCTTTAAAAATATTTTGCTGTTTATAACATCATTTTTTTATCTATTTTCAATTTAACATACATAAGAAAAACCATTTTCCAATAATTAACAATCAAATATTTTTAGTACTAGTACAATTCTATTAAATCCTATTTATATCTACCCCTACAAAACCTAGTTTTCTTCCTCCCTCCTTAATCTTCCCTTTTTAACCATTATCTCTTGGTCTCTCTTCTATTCCATTTTGTATTAATTTTCTATTTATCCTTTTATCCCTTTCCCTTGGTTTCTTTTTTCTCTTTTTTAAAAATTTATCTGTATTGTATCTTTTCTTCTGGACCTTTCTAATCGCCTTTCGATAGATTGTGTGTGTGTGTGTGTATCCTTCTCCAGCGTTTTTCTTCTTTTCTTCTTGTTGCCCTCTTCCTTTTTTATCTGTCTCTTTTTGAGTGAATTTTCCTTTTTCCCTCTCTGCTCTTTCCATAACCTTGTAAATCTCAGTGAAATTGTCTAACTGATTTTCATTTCTATCTTCTTTTTGTTCTTTTTCCACTTCCTGATTCTCATTCTCATTCTCTTTTACAAATTTTTCTTCTCTCTCTTGTTCTATGTGCTCCCTTGGTTTTTCTGGCTCTGTGATCTCTTTTAATGTTACTTGTACACTTTTTAACATCCCAAGCAATTCTTTATACATCCAACATTCCATTTTGAATTTATCAATTTTTCTTTTATATTCAATTATAATTTCCTGTCCCAATTTTAGTCCAAACCAGTCCCAGAGTCTTAAATCTTCCTCAGCCAAAAAAAAAACCCAAACCAAACAATAAGCCGGAACCAGGCACTCCTTCAAAGTTCTCACTATAGTCAATTTATCTTTCCAAGGTCAGTTTTTGTCTGTATTTTCTTGTATCTTCCTCTAGGTGTTGTACTCACTTTCCTCCAGTAGATATCTCTCTCGGATCTCCATACTGTCTCGTTTTCTTTTCAAAATACCAACAAGTTTTAATTCCGTTTCAATGGTAGGGAAACAAAAAGGTTATTTTTCTTCTTCACATCTTTTCTCTTTTGTTTTTTTCAAGCTTATCCAATTCCATTTTAATCCACACGAATTTTACTTGGGCTTTCACTCTGTCACTCCCACTTTTCAATTCTTTTCTGCACTCCAGATCTCAGCAGCCGCTGTTTTTAAAATTTTTAGAATCCATATTTTAAGTTTCTTTTTCTCATAAACTGGCCAATCTCTCTCCGACTCCAACACTTCCTTCAAACACCGCTCCAGCACGATACTTTAGTCCAGTTGCCCCAGCTTAACAGTGGTCATTAAAAATGGCCGCCTCATCCACCACTGGTTTGAAGAGCTTGTTTCTGACCTGGGGAGCTTGCCTTGCTCCCCGTGATCTCTGAAATGCCTCTTCTTTTTTCCCCCATCCCTCCAGGATGGTTCTGGCCCGAAGACCTCCCGACAGCAGTTTGTCTGGCTGGATTTTCGCAAAGCTCATCGGAGCTTCGCTATTTTCCAGCCAGTATCGCAGCGACGCTTCCGGTTCCTCAGTGTATTTTTGCTGCAGTCTAATTTCTCTAAATTGTTAAAAGTATAGGATGTTAAATTTTTGTTTTCAGAAAGAAAAAACATGTTAACAGAAACAAGCCCCTATATACCATGCCCGTAAATGTCTGATAATTGTTATTAAGTTTAACTTAAGTTTTTAAGTTTTAAGAATGTAGCCAGAACACTTAGTCTGATTTACTGCTGGTTCATATAGGGCCTGTTTTTTTTTCCTGCATAAAATTATTAACGACTGGCAGCTGAATGTGTGACTTGACCATGTTGGAAAGTATATTCATTGTGGCCTTGGGTCTCTGGTGAGTTTTCACAGTGCAATTCCCTGAGTGTTGAATGTTCTAATGTGAATAAAAATTTAGAAGTCAATCCTATATAGTTTTGCTTGGAAACAAGTCAACTTCACTTAGGATTGCTACCTTTGTGAGAATTGATGAGCAGCATTTAATTTTCAGTAGCATCCCCAGATCACAATGAATTTAATACTTTTTAATTGAGCATTTTAATGTAGAATATTAAAGATTCTGTTTCTGAAAGACTAAGAGCATTATGTCAGTTCAGTCGAGCTTATTCCCAGGTAAGGATGAGTAGACTTGCAAGCTGGTAAACATTTTCTTCATCATTTGACTGAAAAATCCTTCAGTCTTTCCTTTTAAAATTGTTTTTTTAAACTATTTACAGTAACAGAAAAAGGAAGAATGTAGCCAGAATATTTCTTTTTTTAAACTTGACTCATCTCCTGAGAGCACAGGTGGTTACGTGTTTAACAAAAGCATGATGCTTATTTTAATATCTGCAGATGAACAATTTCTACCTGTTTACAAAGTTATGTGTTGGATGCAATCCTTTTAAGACAACAAAGACCCCCACATATTTTTTTTAAATATTGCAATTAGGCTCCTAATATGTACTCAATATAAATACTTTTGAATATCTTGCCCAGTTGTTTTTCATATTCAAACACAGGACAACACAACAGATTAAAAGGCTCCCCTTTTCTCTAGTGTGAATATTTTTTAATATTCATTCGGCAACAAGCTACACAACCTGGCTCATTCTTGAGACAAATATAAAGCAGCAGTGGAACTATTGTTGATCAGTTCTGCTGTTTGGTACCTTGTGATCCTCTGTGTGCATTCCCAAACTGGTTAAATTATCCCAAATTACGTAGAAGTTGTTTTTCTTTGAGTAACAACAAACTACCCATTCACAACAGATATTTAAATTGACTTAAAGATTGCCACATGTACTAAAAATATTTGAAAATATCCCAAAGTATTCCTATTAAGGAATGATGAAATTACCAGTGTTAATTTGTTGAAATGACATAGACCTTGATCATTCAGCACTAGGGTGATGAAGGGACTTACAACCAGCCCTCAACGTGTGATAAGACTTTTTGATAAGTGCTTTTGGGCAATAAAGGAAAAAGTTTGGGAAGCTTTGAGTTCAGTGGAGCTCCCTCTCTCCATAAATAAATTTAAAATTGCTACCTTCAGTGGTGGAATTCATAATGAAAGCTAGCTGATCAGCCTGCCTATTTCTCTTCCCTAAAGTCCCTACCTTTCTTGTGACTAGTAAAAGATGCAAGAGTCAGCTTTGTTACCTGGGAAACCTTGGGCTGTTTCTAAATTGGCATTCTATGTGTATAACGTGTAAGGATTTAAAAAAAGAATGTACATTAAATTGGTTTTACAAGAATGTGTTTGATATGGCCTTATTTTGTTTGGCAGAAGAGAGGGCACAGGAAATGTAGATGGACTTCATTTAGTGAAGGAATCCTCAGTCTCTTTTTCAAATAAACCCAGATTCCTCAAAAAGAATGAAGAAATACTCAAAAGTTCCTTTGACATAAGTGTTCCTCCTGGCTGCTTTTTGATAATCCCTAAACTAGTCACTACTGTACTCTTATCACAGAAGAGTTGGTATTTCATATAAAATAGTCAGCCTTATTCAGGGTTGAATAATGGGGGGGGGGGCTCAGAAAAAAATCTATTTTTTCTTCTTTTTTAAATGGAGAAACACTGAAAAAATTATTTTGTGATATTTTTTCCACTTTACTACAAAATATGGATGGAATATTTTAAAGTAGACATTAGTAAGATGCAGTGTACAAAATTTAATGTTATAAAACTAAATATGCTAATCTTATTCTGTGCATGTATTTTGTCTTGCAAGCCACAAAACGCCAGTTTAGTCAGCTTTTTACTTTTTTAAATCACTTTTCATTTGGCAGTTAATTCAAAGTTTATTTGCATAGGAGGATTTAGTAGTTTGTATTACAAAGTCACTTGGGTAAAAGAAAGACTATAATCTTACAAATAATATAATCATATAAAAACTTGGAATTAAGAGCAACTGAACACAACGGGTTTTATTTCTAAGTCCGGAAAAAACGAACTGCACTGTTAACTACCGGTATTAATAAATCCCCCATAACAGCTCCTCTCTTCTGAATAAATTTTAAACTTTATTTTTATAATATCGGGTGGTTTTTTTTAAAAGTGGAAAATACGCATTTTGGATAGCTAAAGTGGGGTTTATTTGCACCGTGCGTTAAGTTTCGAGCTCAGTAAGCTTCCCTCGGGTTCGCAGCAGCATTTTCCTTTACGAAAATTCTGTAAAAAAAGTAGTGCTTTTTAAAAGTAATTTTAATAAAGAGATGAAAGTCTATATTCAAGTAAAAGAAACCAAACGCAGGTTGCCAGGATTTGAATTGATAGGAGTTAAACTGAGCGCTCAAAACTTTTGAGAACGGCAGGCAGGTTGTGGGGAGAAAAGGACGGGGAAAAGAGGGAGGAGAAGGCGTTCTTCCTTTTCTCAGTTGCAACCCAACCGACTGGCCCTCGGCGTGTCCGGCCACTGCTGCAGCTGAAACAGGCTTCGAAGCCGCTGGCTAAAGAGCCAATAGGCCGGCTAGCACGATCGAAGAGTCTTCAAGAAAAGATTAGACAGCCATTTGTCCGGGATGCAATAAATCTGCCTTGGCAGGGGGTTGGACTAGAAGACCTCCAAGGTCCCTTCCTGCTCTATAATTCTCCCTGACCCTGGGACTTGAGAGCCACGCAGGAGACTGGAGAAGCCCGCAGCTCCTCGGATTACTACCGCTGTCGTGAAAGAAAGCGCGGGAGGGAAGGGGGGCGGGCCGCTTCCTTTGTCCTTCCTCTGGGCCTGCTGCGGCAGGGCGGAGCCGAGGAGTAAGAGATAGCGGGAGGGTATCCACGCCGCCGGAGAGCAGAGACCCACTGCCCTTGGAGCTGTTTGGCCATGCCGGGGAACCGAAGGGAAAAGCCGTAGCGCAACTGCTCCGGAGGACCGAGTTGGGGGCCTCGCGGCACGATTGGGCCCTGGCGGTGGGAGGTTTGGGAAATACGACCTAGTGGGCCCGGATTTCCTTCGCTGGCCAGAGGTGCGCAGAGCGACAAGTGCGCCCCGAGGGAGGAGAAGAGCCTCTGTGCTGCTCTCTAGCCCTCCCGTCCAAACGCGCGTTACTTTTCTGGGCGCCTGCTTGCATCAACCATAATGGGCTGGGGAGGTGGGCGATTCAGCACAAAAGGGACTTTCACTTGGCTCTCAAAGCTCGACCCACCGAGAGTTTTCAACCTGAGATTTCCTTGGAAAATATCTCCAGGGGAGGGAAGAAAGTGTCAAAGGGGGAAAACAACCGGTGACACTGGATGGGGGGGAGGACTATTCCTCTGATCAGGAGAGTATCTGATGTTTTACCTCTTGCCCAATAAGGAAAAAATATTTTGTCCGTTCCGACCCACACCAAACCTGAGCTACAGCTTTCAGAGTATTTTATGTGGGCCTTGCCTTATCTAAAAGTGCAAGGCAAAAATAGTTTGATTATTCTTACTGTTTTCTTAATGTTGGCTTGCACAATTCTGCCAGTTCAGTTATAAACTGGCTTGTTTGTTACAACCTAAGCTTTGTGAACCAGAATCCGTTTAATCGGGGACAGTGGCTGTTATCCAGCCTTGGGAGGTGTATGTGATGGTAGGCAGAAGAGAAAAATACAAACAGTGCAGCCAAAAGACACTACCTCTTGTGATCATTATGTAAATATTAAATATTTAAATGTTCAGATAGTTCAAATATCAAATTCAGTGATCTTCATAGATCACATTTGATGTAACATCAGTGTGTTAGTATGAAGGAAAAAAATGAGTAATGGCTTCAAAAGCAATTTGATTCAGATTGCATTCAGCCACATTTTTTCCTTATAAGTTTATTGTGTTTGAAGATGGACAGATGACAGAATCAAAATACCGTATATACTCAAGTATAGGCCGACCCGAATATAAGCCGAGGCACCAAATTTTACCACAAAAACCTGGAAAAGTTATTGACTCGAGTATAAGCCTAAGGTGGGAAATGCAGCAGCTACCGGTAAATTTCAAAAATAAAAATAGATACCAATAATGTTTTTGAATATTTATTTCAAAGAAAAAGAGTAAACTAGCTCTGTAAGTGGAAAAGAGGGTCAATAAAAACAATAGTCCTACAGGATTGGGCGTCTTAGAAGAACTTTTAATTAAATTAAATGAAATTAGATGAAATTAATTTAAATGAAATTAAATGAAATTAATTTAAATGAAATTAAATGAAATGGGCAGAAGGACAGAATGGGGCAGAAATGCAGATGAGTCTTAAGCAAAACAGTTTATCCAAGTAATGCAATCCAATCTATGGCAACATCTTTATGGGTGTTCTGGCAAAAACGAAATGTATCGCTTTTACTTTCACTCCGCGGAAAAGGCTCAAAGAATATTTTCAGACCACCTACAGTCTGATATTTCTCCATGTTGTGTGAATCATGGGAAACAGAGAAAGAAAGGAAGAAATGGAAGATCCCTTTATTTCTGTAAATGTTCCCAGGTAAAGGGCTCTTTGTGCTGTCAGTCAAAAGGCATGGTATTGCCACTCTGTCTCTCTTATAACCATATTTGGTAATAGCAATGTCTGGTAAATGGTAATAGATATTTGGTATTAAAAATAAAATATGGAAAAAAACAGTGGGAGGGAAGAATGGAAGATAAAATTGTTACATTGCCTCTACAGTTCCATAAAGGAAGCAAGGTAATTGTCAGTAAAAGCCTTGAATATATTTTTCTAGCTAAACACTTATATTGTAAATTAGATAAAAAGTTATATGATCCTGTTTAACTGAATTCATTGCAATTCTAGTCAGTGTATTTTCTATGTGGAACTCCTTCTTGCCCCAATGGGGAAAGGAGGTATCTAGAATTTGTAGTGCTTTTGATCCTTGTAAAGAGCACTGGGATTTACGGCAGCATAGCCTTCTATGTAGGAATGGAACATCCTGTTCAGGTCAAATTTTCATCTTAGTATTGACTCAGAAATACATCTCTCTAAGTGCCAACCCTCCGCGATCGCCCCCCCAAAAAAGGCATTTACTGGGAAACTAGTCCAGGCTCGGGGCGTTTTGCAAGCGGGCGAGAACCAGCCTCTGGGGCGGCGGCATGAACGAGGGCGAGGCGGAGGGTCCTCCCGGCCGGCCCTTTGCAAGGAGATGTGCCCGGCGGGGGAGTTCTGCCGGCGGCGGTGGCGGCGGCTGCACCGGCTGCACCGGCTGGAGCTGGACCCGGATCGCCAGCCGGACCCTCCCCTGCCGCCTTGCGACCACCGCCCGGCGGTGCTGCTGGCCACGGTGCATCACCTGCTGGGCCGGTCGGTGGCCGAAGCCAGCGAGGTCTCCCCGGCCGAGCGCTGCGCCTTCGGCCACCGACCGGCCCAGCAGGTGATGCACCGTGGCCAGCAGCACCGCCGGGCGGAGGTCGCAAGGCGGCGGGGGAGGGTCCGGCTGGCGATCCGGGTCCAGCTCCAGCCGGTGCAGCCGCTTCTGCCACCGCCGCCGCCGGCAGAACTCCCCCGCCGGGCACATCTCCTTGCAAAGGGCCAGCCGCGGAGGACCCTCCGCCTCGCCCTCGTTCATGCCGCCGCCCCGGAGGCTGGTTCTCGCCCGCTTGCAAAACGCCCCGAGCCCGGACTAGTTTCCCAGTTAATGCCTTTTTTGGGGGGGCGATCGCGCCTCTTCCCCGCTGATCCCCGCAGCACGTGGAGACAAGGACCGGTTCCCCCACGCCGGGGACACCCCAGCCCGGTTGCGTCAGCCCGTTCGGGGAATTCTAAGGATCACACGCTTTGGCCAATTTCACTGACTCAAGTATAAGCCGAGGCGGCTTTTTTCAGCCCAAAAAGTGGGCTGAAAAACTCGGCTTATACTCGAGTATATACGGTATATCATTTTTCCAATGTTGCCTCAAGATCTTCATTTAAGAGGGTTGATGCTGAAACCCCAAGATTTTTTTATTGAGCAAATTATTGCCCTCCTTAACAATTTAACCTCGGTTCCCCACCACAATCACTTCAATAATCAAGCTGATTTTTTGCCAAGGTCTTTTTTTAAAAAATATAAACAGTTCCCACACTTTTTCTCTGGAGCATGTTTCTTATTATTAGCCTGCATTTTTGTAAGTATTGGACAAATGTAAGCTCATGTTCATTAGTATTTTGGCTGGAAGTGTGCTCAGAATATCTAGTACTGTGAAAATAATCCAGAGACATACATTTATTCTTTCAGTAAACCTAATGAGTCAAAATTGCAGCTTTTTTTCTAATACACACAAACATGGCAAATAAATGTTAATACAGTAGTTCTCAACTTACGAGCAGTCAAAATTACAACCTACGTGAAAAAGGAGACTTGCGACCGAGATTTGAAGTTTCAATGGTTGAGCCCCCACGTTCACATGATCATATTTCAGGTGCTCAGTCACATTTATGGTTATTTACAGCATAGTGAACAATAGTTCTGCTTAACAACTGTGGCATTTGGTTGATGACCGTGGTTTTTGCATTTACGATAGCTGCAAAAACATCATAAGATCAGCCATTACAAAGGATAACTATGTGCAGGCTCCATTATGATCATAACTCAAAGACTGCTGTAGTGGATTCTCTGTAAGCAGGTGTGTCCTCATTCATGATAAAGTAGATAAGAACTCAACAAAACCAAGATCAAAGTTTCATTTTTTTCTTCACAAGCACAAATTCCAGAAGTGATATCAAAAAAGGAACATATTTTCCTCTTTAAATAAAATAATCAATTTAACCATTCCTGCTTTATCTTCCTTGCTATGGAAATAACGTGTATTTCTATTTGCATCTAGTAATCTTTATGAACTCTCACCATTTTTATTTACAAAATACATTGTATGCTTTCAAATTCTTTGGCATAAAAAAAAGGGGGAAACCTTTCCCCCCCCCCTTTCATCCTTTTTTCCTTCAAAGTACTAAACTTTTTAAAAACAAAAAAGCCACTTTTTTAAAAGTCAAAACTTTCTAATACATCTTATTCTTTAACTTTAATATACAACCTTTAAACTTCAATATTGCATTTAGCTCCCTCCCTCCAAACTACCTTTATAGAATAATTATTTTTTTCCTTTATACACATCCTTTTTAACATACAGTTTTTCTTTAAACTGGTACATCATTTTCTTTTACTTTCTCTCAAATACATTTTCAATACCTTTTGCCTACTTTAAGTTACTTAAGCATTATATGTGTGTGTGTGTGTGTGTGTAAAAAAAATACAGTTGCAAATTTTGGGTTAAACCTTTCAGTTGCACATATCAAGCATAGAAATCTTTTGTTTCTTGGAAAGTAAACACGGAGGGCCCTCTTTTATTTAGCATTGTTGACTTGAATCTTGATATGTTGACCCAAAGTCATTTCTCTCTCTAGAGTTAAAAAGTCAAGATTAGCTGTTTTAACCCTTATGTTTCATCCCACAATAATTCAGATACATTTTCTTAAAGATGTGTTTATGAAAATTATTCCTAGAAAAGAACCTCCTATAAGTTACTTTTGATAGTCATTCAAATAATATGCTTCAGAAAATCAGTGGTAAAAGCTGTAAAAATTAGCAACAGTAAAATGTTGAATATTAAAGTGACACAAGATTATATGGAGAAAGAATAGATTGTTATATAGGGCAATATGTTCTAGAATTATTTATTTATTTGTTTATTTAGTGTTCTTATATGCCAAGACAGTTTTATTTCAAAGAGCTAAGCTAACATAGTATAGTCATTACAATTTGACTTTTGAATATATTTCTCCATGATCTATCCATACCATATTTAACTGCAAATATTTATTTTAGTAAGTACATGTTGCAGTCTTCCAATACTGTAATCTCGGAAACCAATGTTATGACCCAGGCGGTCAAGGCCTCAAGAAGTGATCAACAAACGGCCCTCCAATGACCAGTTAAGACTCTACCCCACACTACCCTGAAAACAGCCACCCTCAGTCTCCAAACAATAGCACACATATTGTAGTACCAGGAAAGTCAACAAGGCAAAGTCCAGGCATAAGACAAATGGCAATCCTCAGGGCAAAAACAACATACAACGCAAAGACAGTTCTCAAAGTCCACAGGACAAGAGTAATACAAACAGCAGACCTCAAAGCAAGGCAAGAAGGCATGAGTCAAAGCTGAGGGAGTGTAATCCAAAACAAACAATGGTTCCTAGCAAAGACTAACTTCCCACGGCTTCTCCTTAAGTTACTTCACTCCAGGTACTCCTTGTGAGGAGGGATGTGATGATCTTCTCCCAAGTAACCTTGCAGCCCTTCTCTGAGCTTGCCTCCGCTCCGCTCTCCATGTCCTTGGATCGAGTGGAGGAGGCAGCTATTCATCACCAGAGAGATCTGCTGCCTATCGGCACCACTGCCTGTCAGCCTGATCCTCCTCCTGTGTCTGTGAAAGCAGGCAGCTCTCCGTCTGGTAGACCACCTCCCCAAATGTCTGAGGGGCCTGGGACAGCATCCTCAGCCTCTCCAAACATGCCAAGGGAGATGTGCCATTCCTGTTGGACAGTCCCAATTCCAACTTTTCCTCCAAACTGGGCTCCAATGAGGCCATGACAACCAAGTATTTCAGCCAAAGAGAACTCAACGAGGATAACCTTGTTTAACATTTCAGAATTTTAACATTTTGAGGCCAGATGGATCTTGATGGTTTTGTATAGTATGTTAATTTGCAATAGGAGGATGGTGCTAAAGTAGAAAAATAAATTATGTTTTCCCCACCTTTGTGGTCAGATGCAGGCTAGCCATTTCTCTCATATCCTTAAAAATTAAAAATAATTTTCCTTATAAAAAGATGTGTTCATTACTTTCTTATGCCATGCTCCTACTTTTGGGGAACACCAATATTAAATTGGTGTTACTATAGTGAGGAAAAAAAGTTTTTGAGAACGGTGAGGAATCAGCCCAGAACTACACGGGAGGATCTTGTCAATGATCTCAAGGCAGCTGGGACCATAGTCACCAAGAAAACAGTTGGTAACACACTACGCCGTGAAGGACTAAAATCCTTCAGTGCCCGCAAGGTCACCCCTCCTCAAGAAAGCGCATGTACAGGCCCTTCTGAAGTTTGCCAATGAACATCTGAATGATTCAGAGGAGAACTGGGTGAAAGTGTTGTGGTCAGATGAGACCAAAATCGAGCTCTTTGACATCAACTCAACTTGCCATGTTTGGAGGAGGAGGAATGCTGCCTTTGACCCCAAGAACACCATCCCCATCATCAAACATGGAGGTGGAAACATGTTTTGGGGTATTTTTCTGCTAAGGGGACAGGACAACTTCACCGCATCAAAGGGACGATGGACGGGGCCATGTACCGTCATATCTTGGGTGAGAACCTCCTTCCCTTAGCCAGGGCTTTGAAAATGCATCATGGATGGGTAGTCCAGCATGACAATAACCCACAACACATGGCCAAGGCAACAAAGGAGTGGCTCAAGAAGAAGCACATTAAGGTCCTGGAGTGGCCTAGCCAATCTCCAGACCTTAATCCCATAGAAAATGTGGAGGGAGCTGAAGGTTCCAGCTGCCAAACGTCAGCCTCGAAACCTTAATGACTTAGAGAGGATCTGCAAAGAGGAGTGGAACAAAATCCCTCCTGAGATGTGTGCAAACCTGGTGGCCAACTACAAGAAAAGTCTGACCTCTGCGATTGCCAACAAGGGTTTTGCCACCAAGTACTAAGTCATGTTTTGCAAAGGGATCAAATACTTACCGTATTTTTCGGAGTATAAGACGCACCTTTTTACCCCCCAAAAGAGGGTGAAAACTTGGGTGCGTCTTATACACCGAATGCAGCCCCACCCACCCAGCCACCCCCACCCTTTGGCCTCTGTCTTCCAGCAATTTACCTGCTTGCAGGAAAGAGGGAAGAGCTCTGTAAAGAGCTTGCAGGACAGAGGGAAGAGCAAGTAAGTAGCAGCTTCCCGATCTACAGCTGATTAGGTTTGCCACGTGGGAAAATGAAAGTGAAACTAACTGCAAAGAGGCAAATAGCTGGGAGAGACATAGCAGATTTTTATTTTTTGCTGAACTGGATGGAAGGGGGTAAGTGAATAACTATAAATGTCTGTAGAATGTTCAAATTATTAGACTTATTTTTTAAAGACTGCTTTATTATTGTTCTAGAGCTAGGGGTCTCCAACCTTGGCAACTTTAAGACTTATGGACTTCAACTCCCAGAATTCAACAGCCAGCTTTGTTAGCTTTGCTGGCTGTGGAATTCTGGGAGTTGAAGTCCACAAGTCTTAAAGTTGCCAAGGTTGGAGATCCCTGTAAATCTAGACAACTTAACAAAATAAAGAAGCTTTTTAAAATAAATGCTTGCTCTGAAGAGGCCCAGTGCTATTGTATCTTCTTTTAAATAATAGAGAATAATGTATACTTCCAGAAAATTTAATTAATTTTAACAGGTCTGTACAAGTATAGTATGAAATGTAACAGTGTCCTGTTTAGTATTAGAGTTTAGTTACCTTGGAGTAGATCTATTTAAATAATTGGGAGCAGTTAGTGTGACTACATTTAAGAAAACTTTCTGGCATAATGTACATTTCTCCAATTCTTTGCTATTTCTATGGGTCAGGCACACATGCACAGAAATACACAGCATACAGTGTATATCATCTGTGCTGTTTGCTGTTTGCCAAATTGCTTGGAGGCAGAGGCCTTTTTCCCTTGTTTTCCTCCCCCAAAACTAAGGTGCGTCTTATACTTCGGTGCGTCTTATACTCCGAAAAATACGGTATTTCACTCATTAAAATGCAAATCAATTTATAACTTTTTTGTAATGCGTATTTCTGGATTTTGTTGTTATTCTGTCACTGTTAAAATAAACCTACCATTAAAATTATAGACTGATCATTTCTTTGCAGTGGGCAAATGTACAAAATCAGCAGGGGATCAAATACTTTTCCCCCTCACTTCCCATACCATGCAGCCTGGTCCAAGAATCCCAGAGCGTAGAATAAGTAGCAGATCATCCTGGTTAAAACTTTATTTCATCTTCAGTGCAAAATAAGTAAAGTGGTATATTAATAACTATTAATTATATGTTCAGCCAAGGAGTATAGAATACCACAATATATAGATATTTGCCAACCTTCATTTTTATCTTCAGGTAAGTGTTATCTGAGAGAACATTATTGGCCTGTGCAGCGAGCCTAATGATGAGTATCAATGGACAGTCCAATTTCTTTTGTTTCTTTAGTCAGACAGTTGGATATAAGAGCTATCTGTAGAGCTCCTGCATAATGTAACTTGCCATTTTACCTAGATGACATACATGGCTGTATATCTTGATGAGGAGCAAGTTCCTATCTGTTGTAAGAAAGACTGCATGTAATTCAGAGTGTTCTTTGTCTTCAGGAAGGGATTAATGTAACCTTACCCAAATAAGTACAGAAGAGAAGTATGTACACTTAATTCAAAAATCCAAATTTCCATACAATTCAAGGGAAGCAGTTATCTGAGCTGATAGTAGAAGTTCAAATTCCTCTTTTAAAAGTTGTTTTTAGCTGATTGATTTGAATTTAAAAATATAGAGGTGTGAGAAGGAATAGGGGAGAAAGCAACTATAATGAGTTGTGTTATATTTGTGTGTGTGTGTGTGTGTGTGTTGCTCACCAGCTCAGTAATACCAGAGCGGTTGGTTCCACCTGCTGGCTGGAAAATTAATTCTCTTTAGTAACTTCTCTACCTATGGCCTATTCTAAGACTGAGTGATCAAATGCCCCATTTCTAACATCATATATTATTCAGAGTGGTATTCAATGTTCATCGCTTTTGAACTCAGCAATTGAATGCTAATGGTATGGAAGGAGGAAATAGAACACTTTAATTTGCTGGCCAAGAATGAAATGGATTGGTTAGAAACTTGTATAGACAGGTTTCTTCAATTCATTTATATAATAAATTGAAGGCAAGCATCAGAAATGATTTAATTTTCTTTGTATCAAAGTGCATTTTTGCACTTTGTATCTAATCTCCCATTTTTTTATGTGTGCTTAAAGCAGTGAGTTCAATATCAAGAATTTAATTGACTTGCCCTCCTGAGCAGATTCTCCCAAAAGCTCTAGTCACAATAAAAAAAATGCCATTCTGGCTACAAGAAAAATTCCAAAGTCCATAGTGACGTAAAAGCTGCATTGGGCCAACTATTATCACACAACAATGTGCAAGTTGGTGGGATGTCATAATCTCTCCATTAAGCAAAATGCTACAGAAGGTAGGTGGGGAGAGACTGGGGAGAAAGGTGACTGGATGCTAAAATGTATTTAGCTAGAGTTTTAGATGGAACAACAGAAGAAACTGCAAAATGTTTGAACAAGTCAGGTTCATAATTACATTTCCTTGTGGATTCCCCATCACTGGGAGTATGAGAAAACAATACATAATACAGTATATCTATAGTAGCAGTCTTATTAGATTACAGGCAGTCCTCGATTTACAACAGTTCACTTAGTCATCGTTCAAAGTTACAACAGTACTAAAAAAATGTCTTTTGACTGTTTTTCACAGTTACAACCTTTGCAACATTCCCATGATCATGTGATTAAAATTCAGATGCTTGGCAACTGGTTCATACTTACGACGTTGCACAGTCCTGGGGTCATGTGGTCACCTTTTGCAACTTTCTGACAAGCAAAGACAATGGGGAAGCCGGATTCACTTAACAACCAAGTTACCAACTGCAGTGATTCACTTAACAACTGTGGCAAGAAATGTTGCAAAATGGAGCAAAATTCACTTAACAAAATTCACTTAACAAAATTCACTTAATAACAGAAATTTTAGACTTAATTGTGGTCATAAGTTGAGGATACCTATATTGTGTTTTCATTTTATTAGATGCACTTTCTAATTTTTTTTATAACATCCCATAGAGTATGTTGAGCAGAAAGACATCCAGTCATCCAAAGAGGCTCTAAAGCTAACGGTAAATCAGATATTAGGCCTTCCTCTCCTAGTCCCAAACTTTTACATTTGAGTAGTGTTTCTTAACCTCAGCAATCTTAAGATGCATTGGCTAGGTAGGGAATTTTGGGAGTTGAAGTCCATACATCATAAAGTTGTTGGGTTGAGAAACTACCACAGAGTTCTTCAAACTTGGCAACTTGGCAACAACAACTGGTGGACTTCAATTTTCAGAATTCTCCAGCCAGCTATGCTATGCTGGCTGGAGAATTCTGGGAGTTGAAGTCCACAAGTCTTAAAAGTTGCCAAGTTTTGAGGACCCCTGCTCTACCACAACACACCTTTTTACTTAAATCCAATTCTATCCATGAATAAAACCCAGAGATCCACTCGCTGATTGATAGTAGAAATGGAAATTAAAGAACCTTTTGACATTAAAGTGCAAATCATTTATACAATGCAATTTTACCTATTTTTCTCTATTTTATCCTATTTAATTTTATAATCCTATTGCCTAATGGTGCTAGCACATTTTTTATTTGAAAAGTTAAAAAAGATTTGTCATAACAATTAGCATAGCTGAGGAACTGCTTAGAATAAACTAGCAGAGCATTCTGGTTACATTTTAATATGTTACCTCAAGTAGCAATTGGTGATACCTCAATTAGATATAAATAAAATATGTATTTATTTAAAGGGCTACATTTCTGTGCCATTCTTTGCGAGCTGCACTGGCTACCTATTGGTCTCCGGACACAATTCAAGGTGTTGGTTATGACCTTTAAAGCCCTATATGGCTCAGGACCAGATTATCTACGAGACCGTCTGCTACCTCACATGTTCCAGAGACCAATAAGATCCCACAGAGTTGGGCTCCTCCAGGTTCTGTTGGCCAGACAATGTCGGTTGGCGGGCCCGCGGGGTAGGGCCTTCTCTGTGGCTGCTCTGGCCCTCTAGAACCAATTGCCGCCCGAGGTCCGTACCACCCCCACCTTGTTGGCCTTCCATAAAGCCGTTAAGACCTGGCTTTTCCGGCAGGCCTGGAACTAATAACCCAGAGAATGAATGTGAGATTGTAAGGATTTTTAAGTTTGGATTTATTTTAATTATGTTTTAGTTGCTTTTAAATGTTTTCTATTATACTGTTAGTTGTTGGTTGTGAGCTGCCCAGAGTCCATGTTGAATTGGGCGGCATATAAACCTGACTAAAGAAATAAAGAAATAAGTGATAAGCAGTAAGTAATGGCTTTGCAGAGGTGGCTTTTCTTTTATAGCACTTCCGGTAGAGCCATGTGGTTCTACAAAGCATTTCATGTAAAAAGAAAGAAAAAGCCAAGAGCCATAATCATGTCATTCCTCTTACCTGTAAGCACAATTTATAAATAGTTGTACTTCTGCCCATAAACAACTGAGGGAACTTTTCTTGGAATAGTTGATTACAAATCTAAGCATCTAGAAATTTTCACTTGTTTTCAAGTTTCTATAACATATCTCAAGAACTTAGAAGAGGAAATGCCCTGTGCCTTATGCTGAATACAGCAATAGCTTCATGAGTACCAATCTTATTGAAATATTGTATATTTACCTTTGTTAGACTCAAATCACTAGGAAGCTATTGAGAAATTGCTAATTGATTTCCATCAAATCAATATAAGATGTCTTGCTAATACCAAGTGAAAAACAACTTGAAGCATACGCTGAAGGGTGGGTTTTTTTTTTTTGAGGGAGGGAGTATGTTTCAAACTTAGAATAATCTTTTCAGAATTAAGCTTGTGGCAATTCATGAAGCAATAAATAATTTGGATTCTTCTTTTAGAAAGTTCCAAATAAAGTTCTGTATTAAAATATTAATTGAGGTTCTAGCCTTTGATCTGATTTAGTAATAGGAGGTGCAGATTCTCAACAGACTGCTTCATTACACTATCCAGTTTGGCAGGATACTTTTTTTAAAATCCAGTTTTCTTTCAGTTTTAAAAAGGTTGTGCACTTATAGCAGTTCTGGACTGCCTTTCTTTCAGCAGAACTTCACAACAATAACAAAAATTTAAAAAGCCCCAAAGCATAAACCAATTAGCCACAATAAAATAATAAAATGGCAACCCAAACAAATGACATTATCATTAGGGGCTCCAATCTATCAGGATCTAGAGACCTGGGGCAACCACCAATCTTGACAGCCTTTATAAAGCCTAGCAGGATTGGGGCTGATTGTGTGGCAGGTTAAAGATATTCCACCAAAGCCTCAAAAACCAACCATTTTCCGAAATGGCAAGACATTTTCTTAAGCATGCCCCTCCCTCCTATATCCATTCCCCGCCCAACCCCAACCCCCATGTGAGCCTTCCTCCTGCATCTTGTATCTCAAAGGAAGCCTCCTGTCAGGAAAAAAGCAGCCTCTGATGTTCCTGAGATGCTTGGAGCTGGGGACAAGCTTGTTGCATGGTGGACAAAGGGAGGGAGAGACACTCTTAGTGGGTCACCACTGCTAAGCAGACAGGGTATTCACCAAATTGTTCTTGATCCTGACCCCCCCAAGAAAGCAACTATTCTTCTTCCACATCTCCTGTCAGCTGCAGGAGGTACCTTGGCTTTGCTATCAAGGCAGCTTACAAGAGAAGAAAGAAGGTCTCTCATAGAGGGGTAACACTGTGAACTACAATACCCCCACCTCACCCTGAAGCAGGTGGGCGGGCATATGGGTACCTTCCTGCTTCTTCCTGCTTCAGCCTGAATTACTGCTTGGACAGGCAATGGATGCTCCCCTAGCAGCGGAGTTGAGAGAGACCCCCAGCACTTCCAGCACCCCAAAGCAGGCCCAAAATTGCAATATTTCCTGGATGACGAGCTGCCATTAGCCAGTAAGGCTCTTTTCAGCAAGGAAAATGTTAGATTGGTGGATTCAGCACAGGAGACCGACTTGACAAACAGCTCTTTATTGCAATAGAAGTACAACCAGCAAAGCACATTCAGAGAGGCCTCCTATTTATAGGAGCTGACAGTAACAATTGTAACTAAACCATTTTGAAATAACCAATGAGGGTCCAGCATGTTCTCTTCAGTATTGCTGGACCTGAGTGAAAACTTCCAGCTCTAGTCAGAACATAACATCCCTCCCCCTCTAGATGAAATCGTCCGACATACGAAATCGCGAAGGTAGGCGGGGCGTCTACGCTCCCGTTCAGACCTGAGTACTTCAGTCGGGGGAACTACAGCAGCCTGGTCTGACTTAGCCGCTTCGTTCCTGGGGGCTGTGTCATGCATCTCTTGAGCTGGAGTGCTCTTGGGTTCTTCCGCCTCAGGGCCTAACTCGACAGGGGGACTCTGTTGGCCTGCAGTCTCGCACTCCAAAGCCTCCGAGACATCTGGACGTGGTTTAGCTAGGAAAGGAATGCACGGTGTTATGTTTCCAGAACCCGAGGGGTCTTCCTGTACCCTCTGTCTTAATTGGTCTATGTGTCTCTTCCATAAGCGGCCGTCTTGTAACCGGACTGCATAAGACACGGGTCCCAAAATTGTCTCGACCACCCCTGGCAGCCATAAAGGCCCCTCGGCGTAGTTGCGAGCAAACACCCTGTCCTCTGTGGAAAAGACCCTGGTTTTCTTTGTCCCTTCTGTCTTGGTTTTTACTACATAGTCAGGGTGTAACCGGTCCAGGAGTGACCGGAGTCTGCGGCCCATTAAAAGCTCCGCTGGGCTGCGTCCCGTAGTGGCACTTGGGGTTATGTGTTGAGTTATGAGGAATTTGTCTATTCTTTCCTGCCAATCTCCAGGTCCCAATCTAGCTAACCCCTCTTTGGCCGATCGCACGAAGCGTTCCGCCAGGCCGTTCGTCGCAGGATGGAATGGGGCGGACAACGCATGGCGGATTCCCTGACTAGCCAGATAGCCCTCAAAAGTTGTGGCCGTGAATTGCGGGCCGTTGTCCGTTACCAATGTGTCCGGAATGCCATGGGTAGCAAATAGACGCCGGAAGATCTTAATAACAGACTCCGCAGTGGTCGACCGCATAGGGAAGATTTCGAGCCACTTGGAATAAGCGTCTACAATTATCAGGAACATTTGCCCATGGAATGGACCTGCAAAATCGGCATGAAGCCGTGACCATGGATTTTTTGGAAGGTCCCAGTCATGCACCGGTGCTTTGGGAGGTGCCGGTCTGGATTCCTGACAAGGCAGGCATTTGTTTACCCATTCTTGAACCTCCTCATCCATCTTTGGCCACCAGACATAACCCCTAGCTAAAGCCTTCATTCGCACAATTCCCGGATGACCCTCGTGCAAAGTTCGTAGTACATCAGTGCGCAATTTGGCGGGAATGACCACCCGGTCCCCCCACAAGAGGCACCCCCCTTGCTCCGACAGTTCGTGCTGTCTAAGCTCATACGGTTTGAACTCGGGCCTGACTGGGCCTCTCAGCCACCCCCTCCACACCCAGTTAAGGACAGTCCGGAGAATGGAGTCTCTGGCCGAGTGCCTGGCCACCTCAGCCGAGGTGACTAACCCTGAGTCTGCTAGGTCAATCAACAGTACTGGGGCCTCTGGAGCTATGTCTGACAGTATCTCGGGCAATGGGCACCTGCTTAATGCGTCCGCATTCCCCATGTTTTTCCCGGGCCTGTGAACCAACTGATACGAGTATGCCGACAAGAAGATGGCCCAACGAGCAAAACGGGGGGACAAAGCAGCTGGAGTGGGGCAATTCCCCGCTATCAGCCCCAACAGAGGCTTGTGGTCTGTGACCAGGGTGAAGTCTCTACCGAACAAATACTCGTGGAACTTCTTAACCCCTGCTACTAGGGCCAAAGCTTCCCTATTTAGCTGATCATAATTTCTTTCGGCGCTAGACAAGGTGCGTGAGTAATACGCTATCGGCGCCTCGAGGCCATTCGGAAGTCGATGGCTCAGAACAGCCCCAACCCCTACTGGGGAAGCATCGCAAGCAAGGACCACTGGCAAAGTGGAATTGTATTGGATCAGGAAGCTGTTGTTGGTTAACAACCCCTTAACTGCGCTAAACGCGGCAGCCTCCCTATGGCCCCACACCCAGGGAGTGTTTTTAGCTAGCAGCCTGTGCAGGGGCTCTGCGACCGTTGCCTTATCACGTAGGAATAGGCTGTAAAAGTTAAGAAGACCCAAGAAAGCCTGTAACTCTGCCTGATTTCTGGGTGCCGGGGCCTCCTGGATGGCCTTCAGTTTACTTTCTGTGGGGTGGATACCACTCCCGTCTATTCTATACCCCAGGAATTCCACTTCAGGGACTCCCAAGACACACTTGCTGCGTTTCGCTTTCAGCCCGGCAGCTCGTAATTTCTCAAGGACCATTGTAACCCGACAGCGAAGCTGGCCTATGTCATTAGCCGAAATGAGAACATCGTCAAAGTACGGCACAACCCCGGGGATATTCTGCAACAGACGTTCCATTACACTCTGGAACAACCCCGGGGCCACGCTAACCCCAAATTGCAATCTGTGGCATTTAAATGCCCCCCTGTGGGTCACAATGGTCTGAGCTTCTGCTGTGGGGCCATCTACAGGTAACTGCTGATACGCTTGTGCCAGGTCTAATTTAGCAAACAGGCGTCCGGACCCCAACGAGTGCAGCAATTGGTGCACGATTGGCACAGGGTAGGCACTCTGCTGCAACGCCTTGTTCACCGTGCACTTGTAGTCAGCACATATCCTGATGCTACCGTCTCCTTTAATTGGCGTGACAATCGGGGTTTCCCACCGGGCATGATCCACAGGTTCGAGTACCCCCTGCTTGATCAATTTATCAAGTTCAATGTCAATCTTTTCCCGCAAGGGCAGGGGAACCCGGCGGGGCTTCAAGCGGATTGGGGCAACATTAGGGTCCAGGCTAAAAGAGATTGGGGTCCCCACATACTTGCCCAACCCTTCGCTGAATACATCACGGAATTCATCAAACAGGTCGTCTAATTTCTCTGTCCCGACAGCGTTAACTCCGGAGACCTCCAGCCCAAGGGCTTCGAACCAGCTCAGTCCAAGAAGGCTCAGAAGGTCACCGTCCACAACGATGAGCTGTAACGGTCCAGAAAAGTGTTTAAATTGGACCTTGACACTGGCTTGACCGCGAACCGGAATCCTGTTCCCTTGGTAGTCCGACAGGCGGAACCCGGTGTTTCGTATGCGGTCAGTGGAGAACCCGGGCACGGCTTTCTTGAGATTTTTCCAGGCGATGATAGACACAGCCGAGCCCGTATCTAGTTCCATTTCAAACGGCACACCCTCGACAACGACGGACATCATGATTTTCTTCCCTCCCAGGGAACGGGCACTGTCGACATGCGAATCATAGGCAGCCGGCAACGGCCTGGAATATCTTTGGCGTCGTTTTGAATCTACGCGCCAAGCCCTCGGTGACGGTTCAGCCCGTGAAGGCGCATGCGCATGCGCAGTCGAATTTGGCAGTGTGGCGCGGCAAACTTTAGCCAAATGTCCACGTCGCTCACACCGTAGGCATGTCACGCCATGATACTTGCAGGAAAATCTTGGGTGCCGTCCCCCGCAGCTAGCACACCCCCGGAAAGGCTCGCTGGGCAGTTGCGGGTGGGGCGGGCGACGCAGTTCAGTCCTGTAAACCTCGTCATCGCTGCTAACATCGTCGTCCAGCGTCCCCATGTGGACGGACGGCTGAGTTAGCGGTGCCGTTTTCGCCTCTTTTCTGGACGGGGCAGCACAGTGGAGTGATTCAGCCGCGTTGGTGGACGATTCAGCAGCCCTGGCCTCGTCCAGTGCAGCCGCCAAAGTAAGTTTAGGCCGAGCTAGCAAACGGCGCTGCAGGCGGAGGTCCAAAACCCCGCAGATCAACTGGTCCAGCATGATATCGTCTAGGTCACTAAATTCGCAGTGACCAGATGCCTTATGGAGAGCAGCAACGTACTGGTTGATAGTCTCTCCTTCCCGCTGCATGCGCTGACGGAATTCATATCGACGTACGACTTTAGAAGGAGTCGGTGCATAGTGGGTCTTAAGCGACTCCTTAAGCGTGTCCCACTGCACTGTGTTAATCGGCGCTGGGGCAGACAGGGCCTCTGCAGTATCAAAAACTTCTGGCCCACAGTGACTTAAAAATAAAGCTCTTTTCCGATTGTCTGCCAGGCTTAGTAAGTCATTTGCTTCCAGGAAGCACTCAAAACGCCTCATATATGACTCCCACTTCTCTTGGGCCGGGTCGAATGGCGGCGGTGGGTGAAACGCTGACATGATATGAGATAAGTAGTAGGCGAAGAATGAGTCGCCTGACTGGTTGTAAAGCCCGTGGGGCTTGTCGTTGTTCTCCTGCTCCCGATTTCCTCGTCGCCACTGTTAGATTGGTGGATTCAGCACAGGAGACCGACTTGACAAACAGCTCTTTATTGCAATAGAAGTACAACCAGCAAAGCACATTCAGAGAGGCCTCCTATTTATAGGAGCTGACAGTAACAATTGTAACTAAACCATTTTGAAATAACCAATGAGGGTCCAGCATGTTCTCTTCAGTATTGCTGGACCTGAGTGAAAACTTCCAGCTCTAGTCAGAACATAACAGAAAAGGATGAAGGAGCTTTGCTGCTCTACCAGTGTCTTTGCTCTTTTGCAGAGCTCAATGAAGCACTACAGTAGTCCTATGTTTTTTTAAAGAGAGGCCTAGTGATGTTTTACAAAACAACAGTTTCAAAATTTCTGATCAAATGTTACCCTGGCAGCTGCCTGTGGAGAAAGCAGGTATGGAAGGAGACTGCACAGTGACTGGAGGAGATGGAACATTCCCACAACAGGCTAAAGTAGAGAATCAGAGCTGGCTAATCCTTGGCCAGCTATGTCATCACCAACATTGTTCCACATTGTGTCCCTGGCAAAGATTGCATCAGGAGGAGAGGGAAAACACTGTAAGTGGAAGAGATAAATATGACTTCAAGCTGCCCCAGCTGCGGACTGGAAATGAAATGAAGGCAACGTCACAAGGTTGTGTCATATAAAAACAATTACCATAGCATGTTTAGGCCATGTTTAGAGACATGTCAGCATGGGATTCTTGGATGGTTGTTCATGATGTGCTAGGTCAGTGATGGCGAACCTATGGCACGGGTGCCACAGGTGGCACGCGGAGCCATATCTGCTGGCACACGAGCCATTGCCTAGCTCAGCTCCAGTGCGCATGTGCGCACCAGCCAGCTGATTTTTGGCTCACACGGAGGCTCTGGGAGGGCGTTTTCGGCTTCTGGAGGGCCTCTGGGGGGACTGGGAAGGGTATTTTTGCCCTCCCTAGGTTCCAGGGAAGCCTCTGGAGCCTGGGGAGGATGAAAAATGGGCCTACCAGGCCCACCAGAAGTTGGGAAACAGGCCATTTCCGGCCTCCAGAGGCCCTCCGGGGGAGCGGGGGAGGCCGTTTTCACCCTCCCCAGGCATTGAATTATGGGTGTGGGCACTCGCACATGCGCGATAGCACGCACGCATGCACTTTCGGCACCCGAGGGAAAAAAGGTTCGCCATCACTGTGATAGGTCATTTGTCTGGTGTGTGTGGAACAAAATTGGTGTGAGTGTAAAACTACCTGGACTTAAAGATGCTCAACAAACTGAGCCTATCAACACCTTTGTTCATTCCCAAAGGAGAATGAAATGTTTTCACAATACTCTGTTTGGACACGCTGGAATTAGGATGTCGAATGCTGACAGGAACTCAACTTAAGTGGACATTTTTTAAAAATGGTGAGAAGTCAGGAGGGATGTTCATCTGATATTTTAATGGTGCAAATATATATATACAACATGGGAAATTTATTCAAGATTTCAGTATGTTTTCCCATTTTAGATATTTTGATACTCTTAGTAATGCTGACCATTATAAAAATAATTGATTGATTTGATAGTCTTATGCCCTCCCCCCTTGTTTTAAATAATAGACTTTTCTGGCATTCAGGTAGTCTTGCTTTTCAGGTGTGCTGCTCTCAGGGGGGTTATGTCAGCAATCCATTGACTTGTGCGCTGCTTGGCTTCTTCCCATGAGTAGCGAGGAGTATAGTTAAAATCCCTTTGTGCTTTCTTGTAAGAAAAACTGAAAGGGGTGTTGAGCAGGATTACAAGGAAATGGTTAATAGAAGGAACATATTTGAAGAAAGGTTTGAGCAAGAAGCTCACAATCTCCAGGAACAGAGCATAATAATATAAAAGTGTGATGGGCATCACAGGTTTGGGTTCAACACCAAACCCCAACTCCTTTGTCAGCTCATAATTGAAGTCGGAATAGCTTGTGTGGGGAGAATCATCTGAGATGTAGTAGAAACGCCCTCGGATCTGTTTCACCTTTGTTGGGTTTCTCATGGCTTTAGCCACTTGAATATGAGCCCAAGCAATATTTCCCACATAGACAGGATTTACAATTGCCTCTTTCCTAGACAGCCTCAAAAATACATTATTGTTTAGGATGCTTTCATCGAGGTGACCCAGAAGGAAAGGACTGCCTTCTCCATAAATGTACATAGACCTCAAAGCACATGTCACAAAACTATTGCCCCCCTTGAGCGGCAAGCTATCCAACTCCAGGACACATTTCTCTGCCTCTCTTTTAGTTTCAGCATAGGGCTGGCCTCGGGTCATCTGATATGGGGTGTCCTCATCACCATCATAGATGGGATCTCCTCTGTTGTTTGGGCCTGTCACCTCAAGGCTGCTGGTATAAATAAAATACTGGACATCATTGCGGAGGCAGGCCTCCAGCAGCAGCTGTGTACCTTCAGAAAAAGAGAAATGTTAGCAACATTACAAAGGCTGAGGTGGTTGCTATTCATCCCCGCCCCCCAGGAGACGATAATCTTATAACTTGATGCCACAAAAGGCCTCTGAGCCTGTTTGTCAGAACTGCCACCTTCTAGACTATATCATCAACAAATGGAGGCAAGGATCGTTTTTACTTAGAAGCCCAAGTTAAGGCAGGTCTGATACTGTTGTTTTTGCAAGTATTGCTAGAAAACCCTTCTTATTGTGCATTAATGGGAGCTAAGCTTCCCAGAACTTTCACAGTCCCAGAACTACAGTGAATTATTTAAAGGAGGCGTTTATATTTTCCCTGTTTCTTAATGTCCTCCTCCTTTCTAGGCCTTATGTCTGAAGGATCTCACTGAATATCTCTCCCCCCCACTGCAATCAAATATGTATTGGAAGCTTTAGAATCTAACAGGATCTTTTTAATGAACACTGCATGCATTGCCCAAGAATGGTGCTGTTTCAGATAGGTTCAGGGGTGAAATTCAGCAGGTTCTGACAGGTTCTGGAGAACCGGTAGCGGAAATTTTGAGTAGTTCAGAGAACCGGCAAATACCACCTCTGGCTGGCCCCAGAGTGGGGTGGGAATGGGGATTTTGCAGTATCCTTTCCCTGGAGTGGGGTGGGAATGGAGATTTTGCGATATTCTTCCCCCAGCAGTGGGGAGGGAATGGGGATTTTGCAGTATCCTTTCCCTAGAGTGGGGAGGGAATGGGGATTTTGCAGTATCCTTCCCCTGGAGTGGGGAGGGAAGGGGGATTTTGCAGTATCCTTCCCCTGGAGTGGGGTGGGAATGGAGATTTTGCAGCATCCTTTTCCTGCCATACCCACCAAGCCACACCCACAGAACCGGTAGGGGGAAAAAATTGAATTTCACCCCTGGATAGATTGCCTATAATTTAATCTACTCATTTTCCATTACTATTTCTCTTTAACCTAGGAATAAATGCCAGCTTCTTTATTGAAAAAATAGCCGCATTTCTGATTTTGTTTCAGATGAAATAGTGTTTTAAAAATTACTGCTCTGATATTACTGATTTTACTGACATAATCACATTGATGGCAATCTGTTTCAAAATGTGTGTGTGTGTGAACCTGTGTGTGTGTGTCCCCAAGTCAGGTTTAAGTCCTGATGACTGCCTGGACTATTCTCTGTGGTTTTCTTTACAAGATTTTCAGAAGTGTTTAACATTGCCTGGGTGAATTAATGGCCCAAGGTCACCTAGCTAGCTTTATGCCTAAGACAGGACTAGAATTCACTGTCTCTGGATTTCTGGCCTGATTATATTATATAGTTGATTTTTAAAATCTCTCTCTCTCTCTCTCTCTCTCTCTCTCTCTCTCTCTCTCTCTCTCTCTCTCTCTCTCTCTCTCTCTTTTTCTCTCAGAGAGAAAGAAAGAAAGAAAGAAAGAAAGAAAGAAAGAAAGAAAGAAAGAAAGAAAGAAAGAAAGAAAGAAAAAGAAGGAAGAAAGAAAGAAAGAAAGAAGGAAGGAAGGAAAGAAAGAAAGAAAGAAAGAAAGAAAGAAAGAAAGAAAGAAAGAAAGAAAGAAAGAAAGAAAGAAAGAAAGAAAGAACATTCTCTTCATTGATAATGTTTGGGTTTCTTAGTGTGTTTGGACACATATATATGGTAGTCCTCAACTTACAATGTTTCTTTTAGTTACTGTTCAAAATTACAATGGCACTGAAAAAAGTGACTTATGGCCATTTTTCACAGTTACAACCTATACAGCATCCCGATGATCATGTGATCAAAATTCAGATGCTTGGCAACTGGTTCATACTTATGATCATTACAGCATCCTGGGATCATGTGATCACCTTTTGCAACCTTCTGACAAGCAAGGTCAATGGGAAGGCCAGATTCACTTAACAACCAGCTCACTAACTTATCAACTGCAGTGATTCACTTAACAAGTGTGGCAAGAAATGTCACACTAAAATGGGACAAAACTCACTTAACAAATGTCTCACTGAACAACAGAAATTTTGGGCTCAATTGTGATTGTAAATCGAGGACTACCTGTATATACAGAGAAAGGGAGAGCGGTTGACTTTCTAACCTGTGGCTAAGTGTATCAGGTTAGAAACTGGGAGACAGAGAGTTCTAGTCCTGCCTTAGATACAAAGCCAGATGGGTGAACCTGGGCTAGTTGTCACTTTCTCTCAGCTCTAGAAAGATGGCAAAGACAAACCACTTCTGAA
This sequence comes from Diadophis punctatus similis, assembly GCA_023053685.1. Classification (NCBI taxonomy): domain Eukaryota; kingdom Metazoa; phylum Chordata; class Lepidosauria; order Squamata; family Dipsadidae; genus Diadophis; species Diadophis punctatus. The sequence goes on from JALIGW010000002.1 coordinate 98,920,840, forward strand.
AAACCTTTGCAAGAAAACTGCAGGGACTTGTCCAGGCAGAATGGAATAGAATATATGCTGCCTGCTTTACGAGGTTTGTGTGGGGTCAGTTTAAAGTTACTTGTTCTGGGTTTCTTATAGAATAAAGGATGTGCATGGGGTTACCTGATCCCTGTCTTTTTGCAATGTTAGACATTAAGAAAGATATTTTCCTCCCAGACAACTTTGTAGAGTTTGTGCAAATGCATATACATGTGCGAATGTAATGTCTTGCAGAACTTTTCTTCTTAAACAGACTTATCCACACAGAGAGAACAATCCCAGCTATAGTGAAAGGAGGAGGCGAACCCTTCTCTCAATCTGCAATCCAGACACTGCACATGAAGAGTGACACCTGACTGTTATCCCTAATAAGGGCAGGAGCAGCCCATTCACCCTCTGTCAGGGAGTGGCTGACCTCTCTCTGCAGTCTGAGGAGAATTTAAAATTTCTTTGCAAGCACCACTCTCTGGCTCGGCCTCAAAAATCATCCTACCTTACCCCTGACGTTGACATCCCAGAGGGTCTGTCGATCAATGAACCCCTGGGGGTCAATGATGCAAGCTGCATGGATGACAAGCGAGACTCCTTGGACTGCAGTTTCAAGAAGCTCCACATCCCGGATATCCCCTTGTATGACTGTTAAGAGGGTGTTACTCTTCACTTCTGGAAAAAGAAAAACACCCAATAAGTAATGGCTTATATTTACCTTCCTTATTCACTATAAAGCAAGCAATGCAGACCATCCTTAGAGCAAGGGAGAGAAATAAGCTCTCCTCCCTCTCCTCCCCCCCTCCCCATGCTGCTAAGTTTTATTTCACATTAGCCATCTAATCAGATAACATAGAAAACCATAGGGGGAGCAGATCAGCAATGGACACCCCAGTTTAGCTGCCACTTAGCTGTCTTTGCGCTGAAAAAACAATTTTCTTCAATGCCATAGAAAGACAAACCCTGACTCAAGTCTACAACGAACTGTGGCTCTCCATCTTATCTGAAGAGAAGTCACTACATGAAGATATCTGTGGCTCCATGCACAAGGACAGGCTCGGTCTTAACTGATGAGCTTAAGGGCAAAGTACGTGTGTTCCAAAACAAAGTGTCTCTTTATCTTAGCACGTTGACTGGAGGTTGGAGCAAGTAGCAGGATTTAAAGCTCTAAAGATCATAGGAATTGCTGAGCCTCTTTTCTTATTACAAAAGGTCATAGAAAGAGACCTTGGGCCAAGCTAGGACCTATGGAAACTCCTTGATGGCAGGGTCTGAAGCTTTTGCCTCAGAACCATTACAGCTGCAATCTGAGGGACAAAATCTGTGGAACTTGCTGAGCAAACAAACTGAGGTTCCTTTCTGACAACCCAGGCAGTTGATAGTTTTGAATAGCTTTACTAATCTTCTGAGGAAACATGCATTAAATTAATACATACAATGCATATTCTGTGCTTTGAAAAACATTAGTTATATTACAGTTTATTACATAAATGATTGTACTGACTGCATAACATACCCCATTTATGTTTGCTGACAAATTTTCTTAGAAACGAACATAAATAAGGAATATGTCTTATTTAATAACATTTATAAAAATATTAAATACTGTAAAGCCCCAGTGGATTTACATTATATCCATAGTTCTCTTAGCCTCAGTAATAGATTGGAATAAATATATTCAGCATTCTGTTTAGGAAATATATTCCAAAAATATAAATATTTTTGCATTCCATTTTAGACATGATTTTTGATGCCTGTATTTCTATTTCCGATCCCAAAATAATAGGAAACTACCTGTCACTATTGATTTACAGAGTTGCAATGTTCATGCCTGCGATGACTTGTTTCTGGACACAAAGCAGAAGTTTACCAGGATCCTTTTAGTTTTCCCCCTGTGAAGTGATAGCTTCCTACCAAACTACGGGCAGTTGCTGAAGTCAGAAATACCAATGAGACTCTTGAATGTTTGCTAAGGAACTGACGGACAAGTATGTTTTCCCTGGATCCCTTACTTATACCAAAAGAATAAGGTTTTGCAAGGAGCAGGAAGAAAAAAAGGAAAGCCAACCCATTTACAGTGGTTAACAACCAGATACCTTCAGGAATATGAATGCTGAGCAGGAGCTGTGCAAATCCATATACCCAAATATATTCCTATTTTTAGTTGTCGTATACTACTTTAAATACATAAAGCTTACTTTTAAGCCTTTTTTCTATTAACAATGCAAACAATATCTGATTTTCATTTTTTGTTAATCTGGATTTGTGCACAAGCTTATGCATACCGCTACTTTGGGCATCACAGAGATGCCGCCTATCCTTTCTTGAAAGCTAATCTTCTAATCCAATTTGCATGTGCACATGCATACTATGTACAGTTCCTTTCAATTAAAACTGAAATGTCATTAAAAATATCCTAGATATTGTTGACAGATCTCTTAGCTGAAATGTTATATAGACATATTAATAATAAATGTTAATTATCTAATTTAGTCTGGCTAGCGTTGAAAGGTGGGGGGGCTGAGCTTACACTTCTTCAGACTTGAGGCTGAGGCTCAACTGATAAAATGCTCCTCCATAGAAGAAACGTTTCTTCTAACATGCTGAGGAAAAGTTATTCATCTAGTTTATTACCTACTCTGTGTGTTTAAAAACCTGGAGACAAGCAATCTGAAGTGGCTTGGTTGAGAAACTGAGGTGCCACCTGAGCAAAGTGGGGTCCTCTACATGAGAAGCTTCTACAGTGAGGATTTGGGTATTTCTTCCTGGGCATCCAAATTACTCTCTCCTTTCAACAACCTTACTTACTTTCAAAATCCTGGAGTGCTTCAGCGCTGATGGTTTTGTCCAAGAGTCTGATTTCGGCCAAACTCTCCTTTTCTGTCAGCAGCTGGCAAACAGTTCTTCGACCCAGGAATCCACCTGCACCGGTCACTAGACATCTCATTCCTCCCAGGGACATGATGATAAGCAAGGAGATGTTGCAAAAGCTTGCTGTTCCTCCTGAAACAAAAGAGAAAAAGAGACAGAAAGAACGAATGCAGCAGAAAAGGGGAGGTTGCAACTGGCAGGCCTTGGCCAAGTGGGAGTGTCTTCATACTCAAGGCTATTTGCCTCCTATCTCTTCTCTTCCCTCTGCGTACTACTGCTGAGTTATTACATGTTTTTGAAATGAAATGCAAGAACATTCTAATCTCTAAACGTTATTAAACTGCACAGTCTTTGGGCCTTAAGGCTTGAGATGGTAGTTGAGGGCACTTTGCACTTGCAGATTGCCTTCTCTTCCTGACCCCTTCTACCTGACATCTGGTGAAGTCTCTTCTTACCATAGATCAGGGGTGTCAAACTCGGTTGCATGGAGGGCCACATCAGGCTATGGTTGACCTCAGAGAGCCGGCCAGGCCAGTGGTGGGTTGCTGCCGGTTCGGACCAGTTCTTTAGAACCGGTAGTGGAAATTTGGCACCGCTCACCGAACCGGCAGCGATGACCAGCGGTCTATGCTCCCAAACCAGTCCTCCGGTTGCAGTGGATTGCAAAAAAAAACCCTCTGCACATGCGCAAAGGCTTCTGTGCATGTGCAGATAGTCATTTCTGGGAAGTGACGCGCATGCACAAAATGTGCACTTCCGTCGCGATGTGAACCTGTGGGGAAGGTAAGTAGAACCCACCCCTGGGCCGGGTGTGGGTGACTGGGTGGATGTGGCCAACTGGGTGGGCATGCCAGTTTGACACCACTCACTGGGCTTGGCTGATTGGGTGGGCATGGGCAACTGGGTGGGCGTGGCCAGCTTAATGCCGCTCACTGGGTGTGGCTGACTCAAGACGGAACAAGTCTTACCGGCTAACTTGATGTGGGGACATCATATTTGGTGCCCCACAAGCTCCTCACCTCCCCAAACTGCTGGCAGCCAGGTGCATGTATGCACACACATACATGCATTCCAAGTTTGGAGACTTTTATCCACATAGGAAGAAGAGAGCTTTCTCCCCAAGCCCAGGCATGATTGTCAGTTTGTAAGGTCAAATGTGGATAAAAGTCTCCAAACTTGAAATGGTGTATGTGTGTGTGTGTGCGTGCGTGTGCACAGCACGCCAAAAGAGATGTTCTTCTCCCAATCCCAGACATTGTTGGCATTTCCCTGTTTGGTGCACCCTCCCAGCAAAGGAGGATGGGTAGGACGCTGCTGCTGTGTGTGGAAACGTGGAGGATAAAGTTTTCAGTTTCCTCCGAGTCCAACTTCTGCCTTGACAAATCTCTAGAGAGCAAGAGGAAGCGGCAGGGGAGCAGTGCTCCCTGGTCCTGCATGGGGGAGTCTGGCCCTTCTCGAAAGGGAATCCCTGTTTCCAATTATGAGTGGTAAAGATGCTAGCATGTTGGGGCAGCCTTTCCTCATGCTGCTCCCCCTCCCTCCTCTCCTCCTCTCCAGAGATCTTTCAAGGCAGAAGTTGGACTCGGAAGAAACTGCTTCCTGCAAACTTTCACTGCATCAGCATTATGGTTGCCCTCAAAGGGCCAGTTGCCTGTAAGACTATTGTATCATATTAGTTCAGGAGTGTATTACTGTGGGCCGAAGAGGATTAACATTTCAAATATGAACAAATATTTAAAATAAACCTGCAAAAATAAATTTAAAATAAAGAACAAACATGAGCTTTCAATAGGCAAAAACAAAGAAAAAACAAAGAAAAAAACATCAGCTTTTTAGTTCTTTCTCTCTCAGCTTTGGCTGATAATATTAGGGAATCTCAAAGCAGTTTACCATACTCCTGCATCCTAAAACCATATGATGAATTATTTTGTACAATAAGGTCTATAAAAATTAATATTGCTGATCATTCATCAAACAAACAAACAAACAAACAAACAAACAAGGAAACAAGGGAAACAAGGATTTGATTGTACACAGGATTCAGAGTTCAATGACATTACATCAATGATGGGTTCCTACTGGTGCTGTGTGGGACGCCGCACTGGTAGGAGCCTGGTGATGATGTCATTTTTCCGGCTTCTCCACGTCTTGAGCTGTCAGAAAAAAGCCCTCCCACCCACCCTTGTTTTAATACCGACCTTTATTCTTCCTCCGAAGCACAGCTGAGAAGCTTCTCAGCTGTGTTTCGGCTTGTAATGTCGTCCTGAGCATGTGTGGAAGTGAAATCACCCAATGGAATGCGAGTTCACTTCTGCGCATGCTCGCGATGCGCACTGGTAGCGAAAATAACCGGAACCCTCCGCTGCATTACATATATGTCTCTCTGTGTAGTTATCACACAGATATATGTACAGTAGTGTTTCATTCAAAGTAATGGGTTGAAACTGCCATTAAATTTCATTCCCAAATTAACATTTTTCTTATTTAAGGCATGTTGCTTTTTCAACCCACTGAGAAAGCTATTTTGATATATTTATCCCAAAGATGCTTTTTTCAATTAATTTTTTTTTCATTAATTCAGTTCTAAAGAAGTTTCTTGGATGATAAGTGAATTGTCTTCAAGGAAAAACAAAGGAAGTCCAGTTGCCTCTTGAAAAAGCACTTTTGGGACAACCATGATATGAATGACTGTCCTTAGACTTTTGATATATTTAGATTTAAAAATGTATAGTGGGGAAAGACCAAATTAATCTATATGTCCCTCTCCTTCATTTAGGCAAGGGTGTCAAACTGGCAGCCTGCGGGCTAGATGTGTTACGCGCAGGCCACGCCAACTCCAGCTCTGTGAAGGGGAAAAAACATCGTGAAATGCAACAGGACACGGTGAGTTTGACACCCATGAAGGATTATCCCAGGACGCTTTGGGATGAAAAAAATCAAGGCATAATATTCTTTATGTTTACCAGTGTCATTACTGCTCATAGCTCACCAATCCCTTTTTGGACAGTTGGCAGAGTTTTTATCACTATCCTTGACTTCTGTCTAGTATTACAAGAATGACAGTAATTATCTTCCAGAGCTGTACAAGATGGAAATCATAAGTGGTTTGAATAGTTCGGAGATTAGAATTCATCGGAAAGATGGATGTTTGGAAAAGTTTTCCAAGGCCAGTTGAAGAAATAATTGGATTGGCCAGAATCTGGACCATATAAAATCAGCCTGCAGAAAAGCTTGCATCTCAGGAGTTAGGAGTGAAATACTCCTTTGGAGCAATTATTCTCTGAATTAATGATATTATGACTCAAGATAAGAGTCTTGGAAATAGTCACATAGTTTTGTAATCCTACTCATACATGCTGCTTCTATCAACTGGCCTAATGCAGCTGCTATGAAATGTTCCCACTTCCTCAGAATTTATATTGCCTGGTCAACCATTATAAATATTCACCAGCCATCAAAGGACATGAACTTCATTAGAAATTAATTCCTAGAAAAGGAATTCCAATGTAAAAAAAAAATATGGTGACTGAAAATCAAAGGGAATTTCAAAAGTATGCCAGATCTAATTCCTAAATTGGAGGAAAACAAAATCTGTTGACAGATGCCTGATACACCTTTTGTACCTTTTGCATGTACAAGAAAGAAGGGAAATCTCAAGTCACATTATTATTATTATTATTATTATTATTATTATTATTATTATTATTATTATTATTATTATTATTATTATTATTATTATTATTATTATTAATTTTCATATTTTACATATTACAATATTTGTCACATTATTATAAATTCCCCAGATTTAAATAAAAGATATTTTCTAGTCCATCAACTGAGGTGATGGAAGAAAAACAATCTGTCAAAAAGAGTGAGTCCTCTAAAGGTTCTGGGTTCTTTCCCATGCAAACTGTTGCTTATGATTTCTGTTATTAAGCAAAGGAAAGCCCAGACAATAGTGGTGAGAGATAGGAAGCCATGGCAAGTAAGGCCTTGTCATCAGACCCTCTCAGTATCCTGGAATGACAGGCACTGTCTATTCTGGTCAGTATTCCATGAAGTGTTTTCCATTATCTTTATCTGGGCACAATCCAGCTATAATGAAGCACTATAAATTATAAATTGCACAGCATCGAATAAAAAAACAATAAATGAAAACAACAAATAAGGAGAAATTTCCAAATGGTGAGAGAAATTAACCAATGGAACAATTTGCCTTCAGAAGTTGTGGGTGCTCCATCACTGGAGGCTTTCAAAAAGAGACTGACAATCATTTACCTGAAATAGTATATAGCAGTGATGGCGAACCTATGGCATGGGTGCCACAGGTGGCACGCAGAGCCATATCTGCCGGCACGCGAACCGTTACCCTAGCTTGGCTCCAGTGCGCATGTGCGTGCCCGCCAGCCAATTTTTGGCTCACATGGAGGCTCTGGAAGGGCGATTTTGGCCTCCAGAGGGCCTCCAGGGTGGCAGGGGGAGTGTTTTTGCCCTCCCCAAGCTCCAAGAAAGCCTCTGGAGCCTGGGGAGGGTAAAAAATGGGCTTACCAGGCCCACTGGAAGTCGGAAAACGGGGGAGTGGGGGGGGTCACACATGCATGCGCAGGGGGTGGGGCAAGTGAGGGGCTTTGAATTATGGGTGTGGGCACGCACGCGCGTGCAAAAGCGTGCACGCGCACTATTTCGGCACCCGAGGAAAAAAAGGTTCGCCATCACTGGTATATAGGATCTCCTGCTTGAGCAGTGGGTTGGACTAGAAGACCTCCAAGGTCTCTTCCAACTCTGTTATTCTATGTTCTAAATCTGTCAGGGCTGCTTTGCTTCAATGAAGGTTTGGGCAATGCACTTCCTCAGAAGTGTCTTGTGAAGCTAGATGGACGTCTTGAATCTAAGAGCAAAGATTGGTTTGTTCTGCTCTGAGGAACACAAATGTTTGCTTTGTTCTTCTTCATGAAGAATTTAGAGAAAGCTCAGGGATAGGCTTGTTGTCTCCCCTGGACCACTTGTCAAAACCTGCTTGGGTTTTTGTTTTTTTTATATAATTGTTCGATGGAGTGCCATACCCTCTCATCAGAGGCAACCTTGCATAAATAATTGCTTTATTTCATTATCTTATTGGTAATGAAATAAATTAGAATTGGAATAAATCCAGGATTAGAAATCTGAAAGAAAAAATGGTATAAACTGACTGAACTTGAACTTGCACCTGAGGGTAGAACAAAAAGTAATGGGTGGAAACTAAACAAGGAGAGAAGCAACTTAGAACTAAGGAGAAATTTTCTGACAGAACAATTAATCCGTGGAACAGGCATGCCTCTCCTTACATCTCTCACATTTCTTTTCCTCTTAATATCTGTCTTTAGTCTTTTTCCCTCTTATGTTTTTTCTCCTTATTATAATTCCAACAAACAAAGATATGGTCATTTCTCAACTTATATATTCCTAATATTAATATCTTTTACTTCACTTATTTCCTAAACATTAATCAAAATTCAACTTATAATTCCATTATCCTCTTTTCCACATCATTATTTTTCCCTTACAAAAAATAATTCAAAATTACTTATTTCAATCTTTATATTTTCTTCTATTTTTCCATCTTCATCTTTTCTATTTTATAACTTCATTTCATGTTATTCATACATATATTTTATCCTTATTACAATAAATAATTTATTCATAATTAAATAATATCCCAACACATATACATTCATTTCTACATATTTCTTATTTAAAAGTTATATATTTTCAATCTTCATCTTTTCAAATATCAATCTTATTCTAAAATACATTGCATATTTCAATCTTTATATTTTTCTATTTTTCAATCTTCCTCTTTTCTTATATTATTTTATAACTTCATTTCTATATGTTGCATAATTATATTTTATCCTTATCTCAATAAACATTTCATACTTATATAATACTAAATTAATCAAACATCATAAGAATACCAAAAATAAATAAATCTATCATCAAACTTATATTCAAAAATATTACTTTTCTTTTTTTTCCATACGAAAGATATTTAAAAGTTACATATTTTCAATCTTCATCTTTTCTATTATCAGGATTATATTCAAAAATATTGCTACTAATTTACACCTTTTTCTTTTATCCCTTCTCTTTTACCCTGCTCCAAAGTTCTAATCCTCTTTTCTTTTTCTTTTTTGCTTGCCTCTTCCATATTTCTTTTAGCCCTCTCTTTTCTATCTTTAACTCCTTTTTTTTTGCTATGGTCTCTATCTTTCTCTCTTCTCTTTCTCCCTTTTTGTTGTCTGATATTGCTTCCATTTTTTCTAGTTTTTTCTTTTTTTCCCCTTCTAATTTTCTTTTCTTTCCTTATCTTTCCCATATTAGAAATCTTCCCCTTCTGCTTTGCTGCCTTTTTCACCCCCTGTATTTCAATCATCTCTTTGCTGTATTTTCTTTCTTGTTGCTTCTTTCTTGGTTCTTCTGTTTCTTTCACTCTTCCAAAGTTCTACTTCTTTTCCTCATTTGTCTGAACTGCCTTTTTTTTGCATTATATTTTCCAATTTCAGTTCTATAGAGTCCATGACTTGAAATATTTATTTCATTCCCACACACTGCTTTTTTTACAAAAGTCTTAGTATCCTGGGGTATGCTTTCCACATCTTTATTTCCACTTGATATCATTTTTGCCACAAAGTTTAATCCACGTTATTTATTCAACAAAAAGGAAAAATCTGAGTGTTACACCCTCTCTTTTCCCTCCAAAATGGCGCTCCTGCTTTAAATCAGAAATTTCTTTTCTTTATTCTGTGCTCTTTGTTTTATATTTATAAATCCAATATGATAGTCAATTTATATTAAATCAAAAACAGCTCCAGTTCAAATATCAGTGTTTTTTACTTTAAAATAGGGTATTATTTCAAAGCCACATCTTCTTTAAATATTCCAAAAAACCTTTTCAAACCCCCCCCCACACAGTTTTAACATGCTTGACCCGCCGCTAATCCTTAGCTTCCTTATTTCTCCCCCTCATTTTTTGGGAGGGGGATTGTTTTCAAAAACAGTCTTTTTTGTCCCAGATCACAAATCACTCACTTTTCCTCCTGCTCAGTCTTGTTGATTCTGGTCCTCCTTCAGCTTCATGGCAGCCATGTTTGCTGCCGAAGCTTCATACCATTGGCTAGGGGCTTGCCAACTTGGGGAGGGGAAATGCGGCTCCTCTCTACCCTTCTGGTGGTCCCCCTTCGCTTCGTCCTCTCTACAGGGGTGTGTGTTTAGGTCCGAATTTGGACACTCAGGTGCGAAGTGTTCGGAGCCGGCCGCAGAGGTTGCGGTCCCGGCTTCCGATCTCGCCGAAGAAGCAACCGGAAGTCCCAGAACTATTTGATGTTAATTAGTGACTTTTTAAGTAACAAGCCTGAAATGAAGCACCTGCCAACCATTGATGGTAAAGCATTTGTGAGTTATTTAGCAGATATTTTTGAAAAATTGAATATGTTGAATAAACAACTTCAAGGAACAAATAAAACTCTTGTTGATGCAAAGGCGAAGATATTTGACTTCATTACATTTATAGAGTTATGTCAAAAACATATTTCTGACAAAAATGTTGACATGTTTCATTGGCTAAAAAAATGTGAGGTGACTGATGCTGCTGTACTTGTCATTGTGGATCATCTGAAAATATTGGCCTCTGATTTGAAAGAAAGATTTTTTGATTTAAAACAAATTGATTTTCCAACTTGGGTAGTGCAGCCAGTGCTGGTGGATCTATCTGATGTTTCAATGCAGTACCAAGAAGAACTCTAGGAAATGTAAAATGATGAGTCATTTAAAACTTTATTCAATATAAAAGGAGCGATGGCATGGCTTTGTGATGAGACAGAAACTCAGTATGTGTTGTGGCCCGCCAGCAGCCTGTGCAGCCAGGGCCTTTGGAACCTCCAGATCTCTTGGCAGTGATGGGAAAGGAGGGGCTACTCCTTTCCTGAATGCAAGAGCACGCAGGGCTGCAAAGAGGCAGGAAGGTTTACTCTGGAGAAGGTCTCCTCGGGAATAAGGTTGGGGGCTAATTGGTCACCCCCCTAGTCTATTTAAGAAAAGTTGATGCAGCTGGCAAGCTGCAGGAAACAACTCTTCGTAATAACCTCGTGTATCGGATTCAGAAAATGTCTCTTCGGCCCTGGTTTTCCTGCATTATCTGTTTGGTTAATTGCTTCTGGGAATCTTGCCAAGCCACAGTAAGAGTACTGATATCGGACAAAACTATTGCATCAAGAATTGAGTTATTGTACTTTGGACTTTTGTGAGGCTGTTAATGACTTTGAATTAACAGCCTTGGTTCCTTAAAGACTGATTGAAAACGTAACTTTGTTTGAACAAACTATTAAGAAAGCTTACAAGTAGTCTTTATGTAATTAAAATAAGGTTTGCACAGACTTGGTGTGTGCTGCGTTCTTCGTGGTTCGTAGCTGGGGCAGAACAGTATGCAGGGAGCCATGCATAAGAATATCCAGCCAAGCACATATAGTAGAACTGACTAAAGTTGCCAACAACTGTCTGGATCACATCTGACATTTGGATGTATCTCAAGAGTTTTTTAATTAGATGTCAAGGTGGGTGATCAGAATTTAAAAAAAAGATTTTCTGTTTACCATTACCTGCTAGCAGTTTCCTCCCACGCTCTCAATATTCATCTATCTATCTATGCACATGTATTTAACTTAAAGGAAGACAGAGCCTACGATGAAAAATTCCTTGCCAATCTGAGGCAGAGCAGTTCAACTGTGAAACTCAATTAAGGAAGGTGATGAGTGTCCTTCGATGAATATGTTTAAGCAGAAGTTCTGGAGCTCTTCTCATGAATTATTTCAATTAGCTCCATGCAGTAAGCAGGGAATTGACTCTGATGGCTTAAATGGCTGCTTTCAAGGATACAGTATGTTATATGGTCCGATCAATTGTCTAAGTTTGTCCAGTGATTTGCAAAATAGCCCAAACCAAACAAAATAAGACAAAAAATCCTCCAGAGAAACTGCAATATAAGATAGTGGTGTTGACAAGGGAAAAAGAATGGAAAAAGTGAGGTAGCATTCATTTAGCAACTGCCTCATAGTGGCCAATTATGATGGTGATGGAAAAGTAACTTTGCAACCAATCCTTTCATTTATGACCTTCACAAGTTTGTAAAGCAAAAGTAAAAACTGCAGTAAGATGATAAACACAGTCGTAACTGTGAATGGTCACTGTATGAGGTAGTCACTGAGCAAGAACCACCTGTAGTACAAAGAACCTTCTTTGCATTTTATTATCATTGAATAATTTTGTCATTTCAATAAATGTATAGAACTATTATAAAAATGAAAACCAATTTTATATGTGTATTTTAAAATTCTATGGATGTTTTCTTAGGAATAAGCTCCACTGAATCGACCTGCTTGGAGTCCATGGAATTCAAAGGGGGGGGGGGGTTAACTTAGTCCGCTTGTGGCTACGTAGGAATTCTAGGCGGATCCCTCTTTTAACTCTGCCTCCAGGTTCTGCCATTCCTTTTCCTGTATTTTCTGAGTAAGAAAGGAGTGATTTGCATTCTTTCTCCCCCCCCAGCCTTTAATATTCAGTATTATATCTGGCTAACTTGTGCTTCAAATGTCCACTTCATTTTTATTACTTTTGACAATGAGCACACAGCAGAGTTTGACATAAAACTTATTTCATTTACTTGTAGTTGTTTGAAGCAAAAATAATTTGCAATAAATTCCTATGGGCCTTTGTTTTGAAATAGATTCCATCTTGCATATTGGGACTGAAAATTCAATGACTGGATCTCCCCAACATTCTGCACCATAAGCATTTCAGTCCTTTTAGTCTAACCTCTACTTTGCACAATCCAGTGTGATTATTAACACAATGCATATGTTTCAAATTTATATACTGTTCCTTAAAAAAAAAACTTTGGACTAAGTATCCAGCTTAACTTGTCAATCACTTATGTGGCAATAATGAGAACCATTGAAAGAACCTCTTTTTTTTTTTTTTTGCTCTGAGAGGCTGAGAATTTTGTCTGTTTGCTAGTTTGTTCTCATCTCTATCCTATCATTTAAACATGGCTAGTCATTTTTAGAGAAGAGCTGGGGGGAGGGGCCAGAGGTGGGTTCCTGCCGGAGCTGCCCAGTACACAGCTCTGGTAGGAAGTGGCGGATTTCGCAACCGCTCCGGAGCCCTCTCTGCCGGTCCATCCAGCACGTCACCATTTTTTTCAGTGGTTTTCTGTGATTTTCGGGCGATTTTGCTTCTGCGCATACGCGGAAGCAAAATCGCGCCAAAATCTCGCATGCACGCGCGTCCCCTCGCGAGATTTTGGTGCAATTTTGTTTCCGTGCATGCGCAGAAGCAAAATCGCACAAGGGGGTGCGCACGTGTAGCGAGCGAGCACCCCCCTGAAGCGTGGAGATGCGCGCGCATGGCTCTGGCAGCGAGGTAAGTGAGCAACCCGCCCCTGGGAGGGGCACTCATTTTTGCTTACCTTTAACAAAGAAAGCCAGGTTGGTCTTGTGGTGAAGGGACTAGGCTAGAACCTGGGAGACTGTGAGTTCTAGTTCCACCTTATGCGTAAAACTCAGCTGAGTGATTTTGGGCCAGTCACTCTCTCAGCCTAACTCACCTCACAGGGTTGTTGTTGTGGGGAAAATAGGAGGAGGAAGGAATATTAGATACGTTTGCTGCCTCAAGTTATTTATAAATATAATAAACTGGGATAAAAACATCTAATAAAATAAAAATAGACATAATTTGAACCAAGTACCCAGGTCCTTCCTGCTGCCTTCATCATTTGCTGCCACAGTTGTTTCATTTAGTCCAGTCTGAAAAATCAGAGATCTGGACTTGGTATTTCTGTGGCTGTCTCTAATAACAATGGACAATTAAAACCAAATCTTCATATGCTTGTCCTTCTTATTCAAAGAGCTCAGTATGTTTCCCCCTATCCCTTGGGGCTACTTAGAAAGCTTTGTCATTGTGGGGCACCCTTGACATCTATTGGATGGGCTGATAAGTGGTAAGTCATTTCCTTATCTAAGGAGTTATGAGTTGGCTACAAGGTCAGGTATCTGTGGAACAGGCAGGCGGCCCCAAGTGAAGGCCGAGGGGAATTGAAAGCACAGGCACGGTTATCTCCAAGATAATGTTGAATCTAAACAAATTTTTACAGAAGTCAAGAGTTGTAGTTTTCTGCAAACTTGTTGGCCTCCAACAGTCAAATGTGGAATGATGCCACTTTCTTCGGTTAACTTTTTTCTGTTCATACTTTCAACGGACCTCTGCCCTGAAAGAAAGACAGGAAGCTTGGCAGATCACTCTCTCACCCCGGCTTCTTCCAGACTTGGGCAAATTCCTTGTCTTTCTATACTGATTTTTACTTAGGAAACTGGATGCAGCATAGGGCCAATCTGTTTTGTGTGATCCCATTCCTGGGGCTTAAGGAAGACTTGTATCACACAACCTGACTTCTGGAAGGTGCAGTTCTGGGGCAAACATCAGAAACTTTGATCCTCAGACTGAAAGGCTGGCTTACAGCCAGATCTAGGAATGACAAGGGACACTAGACTTCTTGCTACCCAAAATGACAGCTAAAGCAGTTTGTGTTTTGGTCTTTATTCCAGTCAGTAATATATACTTCAGTGAATTCAGGATTACAAGCAAAAATTCAGTATGGTGTGACTTTGTGAAATCATTTTTCTGAGCAGCCTCCTTTAAACCACAGCAGTAAAAATAAGAAGCACATTTTGTTGCAGGGTTAAACAATCTCTTTGCGGTTAGGGAGTGTATTTTTTTTTTATTTTGGAGTTTTAGGCTGCAGGGTTTGTGATATGATATTTTCCCCTGAGTTGGACTGTTGGAACAGAAATATAATACTTTAAAATAGTTTCAAAAATGAAAAATCACTCCTTTGAAATTAGGTGGTTTTATTATTAAATTTTGGCAAGATATTCTGGCAATGCTTAACTACAGTTTGCCTACCCATTTTATAGGTAAAAAATTATGATGAGCAAATCCTAGGTACAGTTATAAGGCTTATGCTCAGTTCTTGGATTTGAAAAATATACACATGATGTGCTGATTTAATTTATATTATTTGAATAATAATGAGTGGTTGATTAGATTCTCTTTAGGCACAGGGGGTTGTGGCTATTTAGAATATGCCGTATTTTTCGGAGTATAAGATGCACCTTTTTCCCGGCTTCCTATTCCCTCCGAAGAAGTTTTTCCTGCCCTAAGTCTTTGCAGGCTTGCTTTCATTCCTACTCCCTCTGAAAAAGGCTTTTCCAGCCCTAACCAGAGGATAAAATAATGTGCTGAAGCTGAACAGACTAAGGGCGCTGGCCAGATGAATACCTCGTAGGTAGATTTTTTCCCTATTTTCCTCCCCCCAAACTAAGGTGCGTCTTATATTCAGCTGCGTCTTATACTTTGAAAAATATGGTAGGTAAGAATTACTTGATGGGCTTTGAAAAAGACAAGCACAATTTTAGAATATAAACACAGTACTATACAATATAATTTATAAACAACAGGTCTTGTTCTATTTTATTTTGGATTGATCAGAGACCCCTTCAAATACAGTATGTTCACTTTTAATATCTGATATTTTAAGAATTCAGGAGAACAACACATTATTAGATTAGATTAGAGAAAGAGCAACAATTTAGTTTCTATTCATGGGCCCAGAGACCAAGCTCCATGAAGAACAATGAACATTGCTAAGCATGCTGAATTTTGAGAAGACCTTATTGAAAGGGAGATACCCTATAAGAGTGCTCTTCAAATATCTGAATAGGTGTCACATAGACGAAGTCTAGATACATTCTCTATCATTACAAATGGATTTGTGCAAATCCAATCAAAAATGAGTTGTACTCCCTGGTAATTGTATGAAGCCATTACTGGGCTTTTACCATCACACAGGTCTGGCTTCCTGTTGGCATATTGATGTCATATTGATGTCACTGTAGTTAAACTGAGAGCTTCTTCCCTAATCAGCAAATGTTTTTACAGTCATGGGGGAGATGGGGTGGGGGGACAGGTAGTTTTCCTTTCTAACTGGAAGATGAATAGAGACTGGCTGATGCATTTCCAGGATCATCTATTGATCAGGAATGACGAGTTCTGATTGATGGATTGATTGCTCCCCTGGGAGCAGTTCAGACTTGCAAAGACAGGTTCTAGTAAGGAAAAAGAAATCTAATGAAAAGAATCTTTAATCTAGCAAGTTGGTTGCTTCCCTTTTGTTGAATGTATTCAAACAGATGCTGGGTAGAAACCTACCAGGGATGTTTTAATTAAGATTTCATTACTGAACTGTACTTGCACTCCGTGGCCTAATATTGCCATTCCAAGTAAGTGATGCCATGATTTATTTCTATTGTATTATTCAAACACACAAGTCATTGGATAGTATGGCATTTCGCACACTTAATCCAGGGAGGTAAGTGTGGTAAAATTGAAAGTTTTTAAGGAATGTTTCCTAGCTGGGTATCATGAAGACGGGCATGCAAAAGAATGGGGCTCCCAGTTATTCCCAGTTCAGTGTAGGGCAGCTATCAGTCCCATTCATTTCAGGGAACTGCAAAAATCTCATCAGACAAACTTTTTGACATGTGGCTGGTGGCCGAGGTCTCCCCCTTGTTTTTAATCATCCAGAGTTTTTCTTTTCTTTTCTTTTCTTTAGCTAGCATACTGCTTCTGATCCGGTGAGTGTTGCAGAAGAGTTCTTTACAATTTGGAATACTGAACAAGATGCCGGCCAATTTCTGAGACATTTTTACAGCCTAAGTGAAAAGAAAATATGCAAATGGTTAAAGGAACCTAGTATACCCAGAAAACAATTAAGGCTCATCAAGAAAAAAAAAATGAAAACAGATTCAATTTTTTGTTATGAGCTGATGAATAGAAATACATTTAAACATGGAAATAAAATTTTCATTCCTCCCCCCCTTTCCCTGACTTTCAAATAGGGGTAGTCCTCGATTGAGGACAGTTCACTTAGTGGCCATTCAAAGTTACTGAAAAAAGTGGCTTATTAGCGTTTTTCACATTAATGATAATCCCTATGGTCACATAATCAAAATTGATTGCTTGGCATCTGACTAATATTTCTGACAGTTATAGTGATCACCTTTTGTGACCTTCTGACAAACAAAATCAATGGGGAAGCCAAATTCACTTAACAACCATGCTACTAACTTAACAATTGCAGTGATTCACTTAACAGCCGTGGCAAAAAAAAGGTTGTAAAACGGGGCAAAATTCACTTAATAAATGCCTCGCTTAGCAACAGAAATGTTGAGCTCAATTGTAGGCATAAGTCGAGGACTATCTATATAATTTATTTTCAGCTGAAAAAAAAGTTTTCGCTGCAAATTCACCTTATGCGTTTTGAAATTGAATATATTAACATTATATAGAACTGAGCTGCACAGGTTGCCAGTGGATTTCGAGGTGCAATTTAAGGTGCTGATAACTACTTATAAAGCCCTTCAAGGCATAGGCCCCGTTATTTGAAGGCCTGGCTGATCAGTAAGGTTGAGCAAAGTTGGTGCCCTTCAAGTCCCTTCAATCAAAAAACACTATTTATTGGAACCCCAGAAATGTGCCTCCTCAGTCATGAAACTGTCCTCTGGTACAAGATAACCCCCACCCCCTTCCCAGAGATCCAGCTTCTACCCTAACAATTTTCCAGAAATTTAAAAACACAGCTGTTTTCCCAGGCCTTGGGACAGGTGTTGTGCAGCCTTGTCAGTGTTTATATTATATCTGGGATACAATTGAAAAGCTACTTCAGATTCTACCTTGTTTATCTGTTTTTATACTGTAGGCCGCTCAGAGTAGTTCTAGAGTCAGGTGGCCTTCCAAATCTAATCGACACATAAAGATATACCAATCAAAGAAATGAAAAAATAAAATACAACAGTAAATTAAAGATGTATTTACCGGTGAGAGCCATTGACAGACAAAATTCATCTTTTAAAATCTTCAAAAGTTCTTGAAGTCCTTCCTTACCCTGTTTCAAAAATGAATGGCATTGTAAATGATGTGGCTAACATAGCTTGAAGATGTAGAGAATCCTGCAGTTTTCAAATAAAAGGCTCTCATAACAGCATTTTCTATGATGTTGGCTGTATATTTATTTTTCTTTTGTTTCTAATCAGAATTGTTAGCATTTAAAGCTATGTAAAACCTGTTGACCCTATCTGAGGAAGATGCTAGTGCCTTGACTGGGGAAAAAGGGTTGTAGGCTAAATATATTCCATTTCTAGTTCTCAAAAAAGCATTACTTGTCTCTTAGCCATTCCCAAGAGTATTTGGGAATCTTCACTGTCTCTAACCTAAAGTGACCAGTTTTTTTTTTTAAGCGGGACACCGACGGGGGGCGGGGCCGCCTGGACGCCGCAATTTGAGTTTTGCCCTCTGCGCATGCGCAGAACGCGCAGAGGGCAAAAGACAGCTAATGTCGGCGTCCAGGTGGGGGGGGGGAGGCGGGAGGCCTTTCCTCGCCTCCCGCCTCCCCTTCGGGAGCCGGCAGTGGCTTGGGAAGGGGAGCAGCCCCCAGCGTCTCTTGGCTCTCCTCCTCCCTCCCCCCCCGCCCGCCCGGGGGTCCTGCGCCGCCCGCTGACCTCGCGCACGTCCTGCAATCATTTGAGGATGGCCAGGTTGGACGCAGCAGCAGCAGGCCTCTCAGCTCGGGCCGGCACTGGCTCAGCCGGCCGGGGCCGCCGCCGCAGCCTTCCCGCCGCCGGGGCAGCCGGGACTGGGGGCCCAGCTGCAGGGGCAGCAGCAGCAGCAGCAGCAGGCCTCTCAGCTTGGGCCGGCCGTGGGCGGCGTTGGCGGCGGGCGGGCGTCCCGCGTTGAGTTGACTCCTCCGGCGGCGGCTGTAAGCCAGCTGAAGAGCCGGTGTGAATTCACACCGGCTCTTCCGCCAGCTTCCAGCCGCCGCCGGAGGAGTCAACGCGGGACGCCCGCCCGCCGCCAACGCTGCCCACAGCCGGCCCGAGCTGAGAGGCCTGCTGCTGCTGCTGCCCCTGCGGCTGGGCCCCCAGTCCCGGCTGCCCCGGCGGCGGGAAGGCTGCGGCGGCGGCCCCGGCCGGCTGAGCCAGCGCCGGCCCGAGAGCCATCTTGGTTCTTGGATCCAATACTTCGCTCGGGCCACCCCGCCCACCGTGACGCCGGCCGTTTCGAGAGGGCGGGGCTGCATCAGGCGCCTCTTTACCGCCCTCCAGTGCCCGCCAAAAGTTTAACTCCTCCCCCCAATCTCGCACGCCGCCCTTTCAGGCCAATTTTTTGAAAGAATGCCCTAGTTGTGCATTCTTTCAAAAAATCGGGACTTTTTAGAGGACGGGCGGGATGCGGGACAAAGCATTAAAAAGCGGGTCTGTCCCGCCAAAATCGGGACGTCTGGTCACCTTACTCTAACAGCATTGCTGAGAGACCAAATAAATTGGCACAGTAGGGAAGTTTGAACTAGTTATTAGATATGTATGAATCTGCCTCAACCATTTCATTTACCATCCAGGTTTCTTGGTACTATTTCGGGTTGCAACTTTTTTTCATGGATTAAAATAAATCCTTAAAATCTGTCTCTGGTTTCATTTACATATTTAACCTCCATTCAGACTTTTCATATGCTAGTTCCAATGAAGTACATACTGTATTTTTCGGAGTATAAGACGCACCTTTTTACCCCCCAAAAGAGGGTGAAAACTTGGGTGCGTCTTATACATCGAATGTAGCCCCACTCACCCAGCCACCCCCACCCTTTGGCCTCTGTCTTCCAGCAATTTACCTGTTTGCAGCAAACAGCCAGAGCCCGATTAGAATAAACTGGTCATTATCAGCCTCCCGACACACAGCTGAGAGAGGCTGCATGGCCAAGTGCTAGCTAAAGTGAAACTGAAACTAGGCTGCAAAGAGGCAAATAGCTGGGAGAGACACGCAGATTTTTATTTTCTGTTTAACTGGAGGCAAAGGGGTAAGTGAATAACTATAAATGTCTGTAGAATGTTCAAATTATTAGACTTATTTTTTAAAGACTGCTTTATTATTGTTCTAGACAACAAAATGAAGAAGCTTTTTAAAATAAATGCTTGATCTGAAGAGGCCCAGTGCTTTTGTATCTTCTTTTAAATAGCAGAGTACTACTTCTCAATCTTATTTATTGATTCTTATTATTCCTATATCTGCTCCAGTGTACTGGAAAGAAGCAGAAATATTCCTCAGAAGTATTTCCCTTTTTTAAAGAAGAAAACATAGTATGGATGTTTATAACTCTTCTCTCCAACATTTGCAAATCTACTTACAGTATTTTCTTTTAGCAGCCACTGCAGTGTCAGATAATTTTAAGATCTAGACAACTAAATATCTAAATAGCAGCATGTTTATGGCAGTTTTAATCAGAATGAAGTTCCTTTTAGTGAAAAAAAAGTACCATAGGAAAGTTCTCCTTTCCTTGTCTGTCAAGGTCCCTGTCATACTTGTTATCTCTGGGCATAATTTATTGAAAAAGATATCCTAAATAAATCTTATGCTTATTTGAATGACTTTTATGTGGGATGACCAGATGATAAGCAGGATATACCTGCTGAAATTCCTTTTGCTTATCACTTTTGGGCTTGTTTTACTTCTGCCCACTGTAAGTAGATGACTTTTAATGGGCTTTGCATAGAAAACATTTTTTTCCTTGTTTTCCTCCCCCAAAACTAAGGTGCATCTTATATTCCGGTGCGTCTTATACTCCGAAAAATACGGTAGGTGCTCATCATATTGAAAAGGATTTTTCAAAGGTGCAAATTGTTTCTATTGACTTTTTTAAAAATAAAGCTATCCTATTTTGTACATAATTTTTCAAAACCATTTGCTGTTTCTCAAGTATATGTCTTAAGAATAAATTATCTGTGAATTTTTGAGACCAGAAAAGCATTAGTGAGCTACTTTCAATATAATTATTTCTGCTTAGTGGAGAAAATTTTAGAATCGTGCAAATTTGATCTAAGGATCATAGATTTCTGTTCCTACTAATTATTATTACGTTACTACAGTATTTTATTTGCAACATAGCTCATAACCCAGTGGTGGGTTATAATCCAGTTGCTCCCGGTTCGCCCTGGTTCTAAGAATCGGTAGCGCCGGGGGCGGAGGGCTTCGCCCACCCTCCCGGGATGCTTCTGCGCATGCGCAGAAGTGTTGCACGTGCGCTCAAGCGCGCACGCGAACCAGTAGTAAAGGGTTTTAGAACCCACTACTGTCATAACCAGAAAGAAACTGAAACCAATGTGGAAAACAGGGATCAATTCTGGGTTAGGAGAATACAACTGTCAGGTGGGTCTAGAAAAAATATAAGATTTTTTTTTAATTGGATACCAGAAAATGGGGACACTGGGAGGGGGAGAGCCAAAAAAGTCAAGATGGCAATTCTAATTATACAATCAAGATCCTCCCCCTTTTAGATGTGTGTTATGTAAAACGTGTAAAATGGGCCAAGGCTTTGATTGTATGATCATGGCTACCAACTTGACTTTTTTTGACCCTCTTGCAGATGCCTTGCAAGGAGAGCCTAATTTTCTTCACAATGATTTGATTACAGCTTTCATTTTAGTGCAGTTCTAGCGACCTTAAAGCATACCATCGCTTTCTTCTTTTCCATTTTTTTCTAAACTTCCATGCCTCCAGCTATCATAAAATTCAGTAAAGCGTATTGTTGTGGCTATAATTAGGTTTATCTTTATAGGAAAGGGTATAATGGTCTATAAAAAGGCAGAGCTGTGCTCAAGCACATGAGAGACCAAGTTTAAATACTAGCAGATTTTTTTAATGTCTGACCAAGAACTTGTTTGTAAAAACTCAGCTTTTGCTTTCTGAATACCAGCCTTTCCTATGGTGAAAGATCAACTTGATTTGATCAACTTTCTGTATAGAGATTTTTCTCCACTATCCTTACTTGAATTATAACTTGTCATGCTAAGAGCCTACTGCATCAGAGACCTGAAGTAAATCTAAAAATGTGTGTATGTGAATGTGAGCAGACATAATGAAGCTTACTGAATAAATCAAGTTTTTTAAACTTGATCGTTAGACAGGCATGCAGCATGAAATCAAATGGGAAGCATTATCTAGTGAGTGCAAATCTAAAGAAAATGGGGCAGTTGACTTCAGTTGTTCGCATAAAGAGACAGCTATTTCTCTTCAACTTTTTATCATAGCCACTGGTATGCAGGGAGTTATGTTCACCTTATAGGCCAAACCCCATACTGTGGGTCTGCCGATGAAGACACATTTTGCTCCAAGTGCCAATGCTTTCAATACATCATTCCCTGTTCGTATTCCACCATCCAAATAAACTTCGATTTTGCCTTGCACTGCAGTAGTAACTTCAACCAGAGCAGCAATCTGCAAACATGATCAATCAAATTAAATTATTACAATTGCATGGGATGGGGTGAGTGTGAGTTCTTAACTAAAGCAAATAGACCTTTTTTCAGTTAGTTCCAGAGGTGGGTTCCTCCCGGTTCGCACCAGTTCTATAGAACTGGTAGCAAACCGCTGGTGACGTCATGGAGCTGGTTCTGTCAGCGCCGGTCCGTGGATGCCGCCATCTTTTTTTTAGATTTTTTTTTTGAAATTTTTTTTGAATGTTTTTGCTGATTTTTTTCTTCTGTGCATGCACAGAAGCCGAGTTTCCAGCACTGCACATGTGCCGCCATCTTGTTTTTGGATTTTTTTGGGTTTTTTTTAAAAAAATCTTTGGCACTGCGCATGCGCGCACGTGCGAAGCACACGTGCACCCACGAGGTGTAGCCACATGGCACAGGAGGAAGCGAACCAGTGGCGAGGTAAGTTAGAACCCACCCCTGGTTAGTTCCCAGTAATACAGGTTGCAGTGCTCAAAAAATCCCAAATGATTGAAGACAAGAATATCTGAAGGACATAAACCTTCTGTATAACCTGGTTGTCTGTTAAAATTATTGGCGAAGAATTTCTTGTATATCTCAACAATCCCCAATATCCATTTGATTGGGAGGAGGAAAAGGATCTTCAGGGGCTGTATTTAAGCTCAGGAATTCCATTCCAAGAGAGACCCCAAATAAATTAACATCCTATTAACAGGTTTTGCAAAAGCCGATTAAAACTTTTTACAAGAAGATTTCCTTTTTATTTTTATCAATAGCTGCTATAATGGTTTATTGTCTATGATGCAGAGTAACAATTTTATTGCTGCTTTGCCATATGTTATACTATGATGTTTATTCTGTTTTTTATTTTGTGAAGCTTGAAGTTTGGGAACCTAGCAACTGGATTGATGGAGCTTAAATTTGAAATGGGGCTATAGTTTCCTAACTTTAACTTTACTCAAGAAGGATCCTTACAATGAAAATGCAACATTGTTTGCTATAGCCAGGTTGCAAATAGGATAAATAATGGCTCATGACTTACAGTAGGAAGGACTCCATCTAGCTGTCTTCCTCCGTGATTGGATACGATAATCCCTTGAACCCCATGTCTCACAGCTAGCTCAGCATCTTCCTTTGTCAGAATCCCCTTGATGATGATTGGCAGCTGGGTCAGACTTTGTAGCCAGGTGATGTCATTCCAATTGATAGATGGGTCTATGGATCCAGGGGGCAGACCATATTCAGTCTGGTCTTCATCCTGAAGGAGAGAGGAAGATGGAAATTTCATTGCCATTGTATGCTCTGTTAGTATACATATATCTGCTTAAGTAAATGCTGGCTTAAAAGGCTTGCAATATTGTTATAATTTAACACTTCTCCAGTAATATGATTAGGTTTGTATATAATTTATTTTTCCCGTCATTGATGCATTTGTTAAAATCTGCTGTTCCAAAAAATTATCTTTTTATGAGGCGCTTCCAAGTGTCTTGCATATGTCCCATGGAACACTTGAATTCACCTAAGAACTCTCCAGCATCCTGTAATAGATGCCTTCTGTTTTGCTGACAAGAAGATCAGGGTATCAGACTCTAAAGCTGACAAATTGCATGAACATCCTCCAAAATGTTCTAGTGCTTCATGTTTCTAGTATATAAGTAGCCTTTTGACAACATTTTGCCATTCCTCATTTTGTTGTAAGGAAGCCTTGTAAGTTTGCAAGAGATTGTAAGGGTTGTGACAATGAGTGTTAAAATACCCTCTAGGCTAGGAACATCTGCACCCCGGATTAGCCTCAGGATGCCCAAGAATATGTTGCTTCGGTAGCTAAGCCAAGGAGAACGACAGAAAATGGGAGAAAATAGCAGTGTGAGCTTCCTTCCCTGGGGAGACAGAACAGAGATCCAGGAAAAGGAAGGGCAGGATGTAATTTAGTGATGAAGAAATGCCAAATACCCTTTCATAGTTCAAGGAGATTTCTTCTTTTTTCTGGTCATTGCTTAGTACAGTCTGGTAGAGAGTGAGCAATTACCACACAAACTCATTTACTGTAACCAGGAAAACTTCTTGTTGTTTGGGATTACATTGCCTTTCCACGACCCTTTTCTCAAGGAGAGGAAGGTAGAACTTGGAAATCCATTTCTCTGCCCGCTCCTCATGGTTCATCACTAAAATAAACCACTCCAAACTGGACTGCAGAAAATACGACTTCAGCAACAAGTAATCAATGCCTGGAATGCACTACCTGACTCTGTGGTTTCATCCCCAAAGCCCCATAACTTTAACCTTAGACTGTCTACTGTAGACCTCACCTCATTCCTAAGAGGTCTGTAAGGGGTGTGCATAAGCTTACCAACGTGCCTACCGTCCCTGTCCTACTGTCCTCATTTATTTGTATCCATTTCCTGTATTCATAATCATGTTTATACTTATATCTGTTAAGCTTGACAAATAAATACATAAATAATAAATAAAATAAAAGTTTGGCATTTCCATCTTAAAGAGCTGATAAAGGTTGTCCTCACCAAGACCTTCAAAACTACAGTGTAAGAGTCGCCTGACTTTTCATAAAAATGAACAGTTTTTTTCACATGTTGACCATTTCTATACAGTGAGCCTAGAAAAAATCCCACAACAAACCCCTTCCAGCAGATGCACATTTCTGACTATCAAATACAAATGTGCAAAGTATATTCTAGAAATCTGGATCGGGATTCCTCCCCCTCCCCAGCTAATCAATCATACTTGAGCTTATTTTGAGGAATGTCATAGATTTAATTTTGGATGGTTCAGTCTTTTATTACATATTATTGTATATATAATGGTCTTTGCCATTTTCTGTGTGAATAATCAAGCAGTGTGGATCACAAAGAACTATATTGTCACAATGGCTCAGCCATTGTGGTGTGGTGTTCACATAATGTGGTGTGAATCATTCCAGAGAGGTGTTTTCTTTTTTAGCCTATAAGGCCCCTTTGGTGGCATTTGTGGTCCTTCACAAAATCACATGTACTCATATCAGTAATAAATATTAGACATCGACTGTTACTTAAATGTCAAATATTAAGTGCTACTAATGAAATATCTTTATTAGAATATTTGCTTAAGGACAATACAATATAATGGATAATTTCCTTCCAGGGTTGGAAGAAAATTATCCATTCCTGCCAAATATAGGAGTCCATTATTTCAGCTTCCTCCACTGATGGTCATTCATCTATCTGCACAGCCGTCAGACAAAATTGATCAATAATTAATATTGGTATTTTTAAAATAATTTTAAGAGAGATAGATAGATAATTTAGTCACCTGTTAACATTATAGCTTATTAGTAATTCAGAAGATAATATCTCAGACATGAATTATGTACTGTACATGTGAACTTGCTATTCTCCATAGTGGGTGGAACTATCATCCAAGATAGGAAGGGTTAATCTTGTCCAATCAGGTGAGGACTGAGTCTGTTAATTTTAATTCTGAGGGCTCCGCCTTGCCTGGAATCCCCAGTTACGACTCAGTCCTCAGACTGGAAGACTGAAGTTACCCTTCAGGAAGCTCACATACAGCAGTTTAGGGTGAGGTTTTCATGGTCACATCATTAATTCAGAGGATTCAGTCTTAGAAATAGTTTATGCCTCAGTCGTGGAAGCTACATTCTAAACCCTAGTTTGCAGACTGCACATTTTGGAAAGTCAGCCAGGATTCTAAAAAGCGCAAGCATGTTTGGCTTCTAAGATCCACCATCCTTTCCTTCACATGCTTTTTTAAACTGATGGGTTTTAGGAGTTACCAACCTCAAAAGCGCCTTTAAAGTTCTTCACTTGGATGGATTTCAAGAACTGGTAGTTGTTGCGAATGTCATTCCGCCTCTTGCCAGTGTAGGGCACGTCAACTGTGAGCACCAGGGCCTGGAATCCCAATGCATTAACTCGTCGTACCAGCTGCTCTGAGAACGTCCTCTTCCGATGGAGGTAGAGTTGGAACCACCGTAAACCAGTAGGTGCAGCAGCAACAATTTCTTCCACAGAGAAAGTGGAATATGTGCTGGCTATGTAGCAGGTATTCATAGCTTCTGCCGCTTTAGAAAATATGGAGGGAAGGGGGAAGAGTCAAAACGTGCCTACCGTCCCTGTCCTACTGTACCCATTTGTATGTACTCGTTTTATGTGTTTATGGCTATGTTTTGCTCCTTTATATCCATTTATTTGTGTCATTTTTTTCATGTGTCCTGTTTCCTTGCACTTGTTGACAAATAAATAAATAAATAAATAAATAAATAAATAAATAAATAAATAAATAAATAAATAAAACTGAATTCTATAATTATCCCAGACTAATCATCTAGTGCTTCCCATGCAGCCAATTTAAGATTGTGGTGTCCCAATTTAAGACTCTGGTGTCCCAATTTACACCAGAGTGGTGTGGGGAGGAGTCAATTGGTGGCATTGTAATTGAAGCTCTGTCCATTTTGTATGTACATCAACATTGTGTGACAGGTACAAAGGGGCAAGGTACAAATTGCCTATAGATTCTGCTGTTCTAAGAGGGACAGCCCCAGCCTCTCTGGAGAGTCCAATTCTTACTGCAATTTCCTGGTTATTCTAGAGATTTTGCATCAGAAGAATTGGATGCTTGGCATACACATTGCTTTGAGAGATTTCTAAAATCTTTGGAATAGTTTATTAAACAGTAAGGCTCTTCTTAATCTGCTGCTGTTTCTATCACCCACCTAATATTAGCAATATGACCTTATATTCCTTTGTTCCTTCTGAAGTCTATCTGTTCATTTGCAATTTGTCTTTCATATACTCTCTTCTGAAGGATTTTCAACATTTTCTACCTGGCATGTGGTGGATGTATTGTTAGACTATTATTCTATAGTTATAGCATTCCTTTAAATTTCCTATTTTAGGAAATGCAACAATTTTAGACCTTATTTCTGCATGGAGCCATGCTGCTTTCCCCCCCCTCCGAAATTTGTTCTTAGGGGGTTGACTTGTTCTATATTACTTCCACCCTAGACCCTTTAAGAACTCTATGGAGATTTCATTCACTCTTGAGGCTTTTATACTTGCTCACAGGTTTATAGTTCATCTGACTTGCTCCTCAAGCTCATCCTCAGATTCTTTTCTTGACTATGGTCTCACCTGAGTTGCTCTTCTTATAAATGTTTTTCACTAATTCCTTCCTTCCTGGTTTGTTTCTTATATCACTGAGATGGGAAGCTTCCCATGATTTTTCTAATTTTCTTAAATAGATCCTTTGTGCTTCCTATACTATTATTTTTTTCAATTTATTGATATTCCTTAGTTCAGGTATACCAGTTTATCACTTCTTGGATGTTTGTATTAATCTCTTTAGTTTTCCCCAAATCAGTGGCTTTTGCTAGTTCTTTTTTTTCTTAGCCTTTTTCTTTAACTTTATTTGAAAACAGTTTGTCCTTTATGGAGATTCTCAGTCATCCAGATCATGATTCAGAGCTGAAGAAGCTTCTTGGATGAGAAGTGAGACGTCTTCAAAGAAAACCCAGAAAGTCCAGTTGCCCCTTGAAAAAGTGTGTCCTTTGTTTCTTTCTGGCTCTTATTATATGCTTTCTAGCTTTCTCTTTTTTAATGATCATTTTAATCTCTCCCCACAATTCTTCAGGTACTCTGTCCACAAGATTCCAGTCTTTGAAACTGTTTTTAGCTTCATATTCTCCAGAAATGTATTCAAGGTTGTATCTCATTAGTTCAATCCTCTTTACTGTAAGTCTTTTTCCGTCTGATACTTTTCTATGATTAATAGCCGATGGCCTGATTCACAACTAGCCCTTGGCAATGTTTGCAAGTCAGCAGAGAACTTTTCCATTTACTGCTACATCAGATGTAATAATATCTTTTGCTATTGCATTGCCCACTTCAAGACATCTTGTTACATAGCTGTCATTTAGGTGACTGAAAGAAATGTATTAGCAATGGA
This sequence comes from Diadophis punctatus similis, assembly GCA_023053685.1. Lineage (NCBI taxonomy): Eukaryota > Metazoa > Chordata > Lepidosauria > Squamata > Dipsadidae > Diadophis > Diadophis punctatus. The sequence continues at coordinate 98,949,090 of JALIGW010000002.1, forward strand.
CAGAACATTTTCTACATAGAAGTCTATCAGTCATTATCCTACATTGTTGCAGGTCCTAGTCCATATTTTCCGAATTCTGAGTGCCTTAAAAGTCCAGCCCCATTTCCCTGACAGTAAGCAGCAGTGCAGTAAATACTGGCATGGAGCCAAATGAAATGCCTTGGCTGGACTTTTGACCAGGCAGCCACAGGCAAGGTTGTAGCCATTCTGTTGGAGGAAGAAAGCAGTGGATGGATGGATGGAGGAAGGGATGGATGGATGGAGGGATAGACATAGTTCATGTATATACCCACTCACATATTTACATGTGCACATGTATATAAAAGTAGTAAGTCAGAATTCTGTGTTAGAGGAATGAATGCAAAGCCAAAGTAGAAAGGCGTCAGATTGAATCCCCTTTGGGATACTTGCCACAACAATCTTCATGACACAGGGGGAAAGCAAAGCAAACACCCACCTCCAAAAGTAGATTAAGCAGGAGCAGCCCAATCCTCCAGCTCTTTTTTTGTCCTTCTTTAGCTACCTATTTGGGGGTCAAATTTAGTAGTGGGTTCTAAAACCATTTACTGCTGGTTCGCGCGTGCGCATGACACTTCTGCACATGCACAGAAGCGTCCCAGGTGGGTGGGCGGAGCCTCCCGCTGCCGGCGCTACCGGTTCTAAGAACCGGTCCGAACCGGGAGCAACCCACCACTGGTCAAATTGATTGCTAAAGGAACCCTGGAGTGCCATATATTTTTGCTTGCAGCAGTTCAAGACCTGCATGTGATTTCCTACTAAAAGAAGCTGGGTGGACTCACAGTGCAGATATTCTGTGGGAAACAAGTAGTGTATTCTGTTGTCTCTCTCTTCATCAATTTAGAATTACCATTTAGGTTTAGTAGATGATAGCAATAGCAATAACACTTAGACTTATATACCACTTCACAGTGCTTTACAGCCCTCTTTAAGCGATTTACAGAGTCAGCATATTGCCCCCAACAATCTGGATCCTCATTTTACCGACCTCAGAAGGCTGAGTCAACCTTGAGCCAGTGAGACCCGAACTGCCAAACTTCTGGCAGCCAGTGATCAGCAGAAGTAGCCTGCAGTACTGCATTCTAACCACTGTGCCACTGCGGCTCTTTAGATGATAGATAGATAGATAGATAGATAGATAGATAGATAGATAGATAGATAGATAGATAGATAGATAGATAGATAGATAGATAGATAGATGATAGATAGATAGATAGATGATGAATGGATGGATGGATTTACAATGCCTTGTTTTCTTTTAAACCCTCCATACCGTAATCCCATATCCCATAGACCAGCAAAATTATTTTTGGCCTATACTGTTGCTAGGGGAAAAGATTCTTGCATACCTCGAGCTGTGCTCTGCTCTCCATCAGGACAGGCTAAACCGTGGAAGCCAGTGGGAGCAATCCCCACTGGGAAATCAATTTCAGAGCCAAGAATCGTGGTCCTTGGATCTATTGCCGACATATCCCGCAGCACACGTGGCCGCAAATAGATTCTGTGGGATGAAGAGAGAGCAGAAGCAGCAGGGCTGATAGGAGGTAATATTATTGAAGAAAGTCCAGAAAAATGAATTCTCCCTATCTGTCTGCTTATTTATTTATTTTCCTATCCATTATTCAATCTACCATAATAACCTCAAGCAACCTCCTAGATTTTGTCATGTAACCTGAATTCTGCAATGGCTGAGAGCAACCAAATGTGTGCTGCAAAAGTGGTATGTGTGTCATTGCTGCCATCTAGTTGTCCAGATGTTTTCAGTGCGGATCTGATAGCCCTGCAGTGGCACTGATCTTGCTCAGTTTGTAAGGCCTATGAAGAAGATACGAGGGGTGCAGGGGTGGGTTCTAACTTACCTCGCCGCCGGTTTGCTTCCTCCTGTGCTGAGTGGGCGTGCAGCGCATGGGTGTGCACACCTGCATGCGCAGTGCCGAAATCCCAGCTTCTGCACATGCGCAGAAGCAAAAAACAGCTTCAGCGCGTGCGCAGAAGGAAAAAACAAGATGGTGCCGCCTATGGCGCCGCTGTGAGAGCTGGTTCGGGGGCGTGGCCAGCTGGCCATTGCTCCCGGTTCGGCAAGCGGGGGGAAATTCCCGCTACTGATTCTATAGAACCAGTCTGAACCGGGAGCAACCCACCTCTGCTATGAAGCTCTGTGAAAGGAGAGTGTTTTTGGTGTCGCTAGTCTTAAACTCCTCATGACTGCATGGAGAAGTCCCTGCTGTTTTCTTGGGAACATTTTCAGAAGTGGCTTGCCAGTGCCTTCTTTCTATGCTTGAGAGACAAGGTCTTGCCAAAAGTCATCTAGCTGGTGTCAGGGTTCCAAATATCATCCACAACTAAATCAGAGTCCGAGGCAGAGTATTCCTCAACGTTCCAATTTATTAACAGAGCCATGTTGGCACATCTGGGAGAAACCCGAATCTGAAGTCCCCAGGGTTTTTCCACCCAGTTGAAAGTTCAAGCCCTTGTCCCCACTCCCCCAAGTCCATCACGTTGACGAATCTCCAACTGCCAACTTGGCAGGATCCACCCATCTCCTTCCGTGCAGGTGCAGGAGTGCAAAGACAAAAGATGACCGTGACTATCTAGAAAGAATTTGTTATGGCTACATACATACAGCTCTCATGCAATTCCCCCTCCCAGCTTCCCACAGTAAAGAATGCACATTAAAAGACTATAAAGTGTGGCAGGCCAAAGACCCCAACTAAAATGGCTTCGGCCTGATAGCCGGCTTCCTGCCTAAGGGAAAACTGGAATGGGGTTTTCCCACTCCTGGGTCAGCACTTTAACCATTGCACCAAATGGCCTTTGAAGGAGAGATGCCATAGTCTATAGACACAAGTTACCCTTGAATTTACCCAGCTATATCCTTCAGTTAACTCTTTCAGTGACAGACAATGAACAGTAATCTTGCTGAACACTGAGAAGACACTAGATCAGAGAAGAGAGAAACCAGCCATCTTTCTTACTTGGATATAAAAGTTGCAGGCAGTCAGTCCTTTTATTATGCAAACTTAGTTTTCCCATCCTAGTGCCCACAGAAATGCAGGAATCATGCTGGCTAAGAAACAGAGATTTGTAAGTATGCTGTAAATAATCTAAATGCATGCCATGCCTCCACTGGGCAAATGCTATGAGACTCCTTCTGTTTTGAAAGGCTGGGTGTTTCTTGTAGTGAAAGTGGGACCAGGAACTATTTCAGCAACTCGGGGGTAACCAGAAACTCAGGTTTAACCACCCAGGAGTGATTGCTGGTGCTCACAGTAGTGATCTGCTGCTCACTATTGTAGTAAGCTAGGCTGTGTCCACACACTTCTGTGAGAAGTGGCCAGAACCTTCATCAAAACTAGGGTGTTATCAGCTGTTAGCACATTCGCAGCCAATTTCTTTTCCCAAATCAAATTTCTAGTCTAGTGAATACCAGATCATTCATATCTATCTGCATCAGAGAGTGAATGAGGAGAATAAAATTCAGTTGGCTTGGTGCTACATCTCAAAGTGGATACATTTGACTCAGTTATGAGTAGCTATCTTCTGTCAAAGACTTACTTTATATCCTACCTTTTATATGCCATGAGATTGTCATCCCGCGTATAACATTCATCAGCACCTGCTGCAAAATAATCCCAGATAGGCTTGGGAAGATGCTTTTTAGCATATGCTTCAAAATCTGGCAAACAGACAAGAGTCATTTCAAAACAAAGTGAGACGAACCTGGTAGGAAGAGAGAGACTGAATAAATATAATAGGTATAGAATTTCAGATGAAAATCCTAAAATAAAGTTGAAAAAGAAATAGTGGTATAAGCAAGAACCTACCATCTAAAGCATCTGGAGTTCATTTAGGTCAGGGCTGTCAAACTTGTGGCCCGCGGGCCAGATGCCTCACGTGCTGGCCCCGCCCCTGCCTGGTTTAGCGAAGGGGGGAAAAGTCCTGATATGTCACGTGATAACGCCGTGAGTTTGACACCCCTGATTTAGGTGATCTCAGAAATATAAGCCAAGCAAAATGTGTTGCAATTCCAAATTATTCTTTTATTATATGTTTATACTCATCATCACCCAAAAAGAATTAAAACTGTGAAATCCACTTCCCTGTCTAGTCTATAGACCTGATTTTCTTGCCATCATCTTTACAAGCAGTAGCCATGTCCAACCTAATCACCACCAATATAAACCTATTTTATTGAGCATGATGATACAACTCACCACTGTTATCTTTTTGTGTGTGCTTTTTTTTCCCTTAAAAAAGGAAACTGTTAAGAACTTTTTCATTTTTGACAGAATCTGATGACTTGTGTAGGCATAGCTGCTTATTCTGTGGAAATAAAGCTAGCCAAAGATTGGAGAAATTATATATATAGATGACCTTGTGTGGGAAGGCTCTTTTGGAGAGAAATGATTCATTCGTTTCCCTATCTGTGGCAGGCAGTTTCAATTAAAATGACAGAAATTGCCATAATGTCCTTTGGTAAGAAATGACCTATAAGAAAAGGACAAGCACATATATTACTTTGCATTATTGTATTGTTGAAGCTGATTTGCAGGTCAGAAATAAGTGCCAAAGTGTTCATTTCCCCCAAATTCTCCATGCGTAGTCACAACCTGTGAAATGCTCAATATACTCTAGAATAGGAAGGGATATAATATGATCAATATGTAGAAAGTTGGAACTTCAACAAGTACATTTTTGAAAGAAAACCATCATAGAAAGCCAATTATGTTATATGTAGAACAACATTTCATTGGTCTCCAAGAATGCCTACACTGATGAATATCAGGAAGTGGGTTGGAGTGGGGGGACTTCTAAAGAGGTGAGCTGTTGCCCACATCTGTCTCCATTGCGAATGGATTGCAGGGCATTATAACAAAAAAGGCAGCTGGAAGTGAAACCTCATTTGCCAAAATTCTTTCTAGAATAAAGAGAGCTCTGGTAATTGCCCACATGTACTTTAACACAGCTGATTTTTGTGATCAGACAGCAGAAATCAACATTTTTGAAGCCATGTGATCAACTGGAAGTCATGGGTTTCATTGTGTTCTGAGTCATAAATGCAGCCTTTTGTGGACTCAAGGTTTGACAAAATCTCACTTTTTAAATAACTTTGGAGTCTATTTTTTTATTGCTTATTTCAAATTGGCGATAAAAACTTTAAGAACTGCAAGCTTACAAATTACTGGATGAATTTCTCTTCAATCCATTTTTTAAAAACTACATCTTTTTCAGCTTTGTAATTTTTTTTTATACATGTATATTTTTTGCAATAGACAGCAAAGGAGTGTGACTTCAGAGTTGTTTTTAAAAAAGTTTAAATGCTTTGTAAAACCGATTTAAAGAAAAATTAGAATAGAACAGAACAGAATAGAATAGAAACTTTAAATGTGAGGATTTCCAGCTCTGAAGTCACGCTGGTGCGAGCAAGCCGATGGGGCTCCGTTTGCCTCGCACGACTTTTTGTGCTTTTGTGGCCGTTTTAGGCAAGGTTTGCTCTGGGAAAGAGCACTGGTGGAGAGGGGAGATCTCGGAGCTCTGAAGGAGAAAGGCGATCCCCTGACAGATTGAGAGGTTCCCTCGGATCAGGCAAGAAAGAAATCGGCCTGTTAATGGCCGATCCGAAGGCGTGAGAGTCCGCCTGGTTAGAAGGAAGCAAAAAGTGAAAAGCAGCAAGGTGTATTGATGGTAAAGGAGCGAAAACGAAAGATTCTCTTTATCGATGAAGGACTGAATGGAAAAAGTGATAAGTGAGATCCTGAATAGATTGGAAAAGCGGCGAATGCGAATCAGAGATGAGAAGGCAAAGTATGTGTAGTGATTGGAGAAGAGGAGGTGTGAGAAGGGACTGAGAAAGTGATTTTTGGACTGTGAAAGAGAAAGAGGGAAGGAAGAAAAAAGAGGGGGGAACTTTAGAGAGGAGATTTGGAGAAAGAAAACAGAAGGTCGGGAGACAGAAAGACGGAAAAAGGCAGAGACTGACAGAAGGAAACGTGTGTGACAGTGACAGTGCAAAAAAAGGATGACATCTTGAGAGGTCATGAAAAGAACAGAAGAAAGCAGGATTGGAGGAGAAGCTTAAAGCTTTGACTAAGATGGTTGGATATTAAACCCTAAAACTAAAAAAAAGAAAGAAAAGAAAGATAATTTTTTCTTTTTTTTCCTCCCCTTTTTTTCCTTCTTAATATTCTATTTCTCCATTATTCTTACCACTCTATTATTCTATTCTATTATTAGTATTACTGTAAAAAAGACAAATTCCATATTATTGCATTTCTATATTGCATTCTATAGGGGTTGAAAGTAGAGTGTGATTATATCCTTATATAAAATATTGATTAGCTTATTGTGATAGATTATTAAAGTAGATATATATTGGATATAGGGGTAAATATATGATAAAGTGGAATAACCTATTTAAGCTATTTCAAATGACAATGATGACATCAACAATAACTAAAGGTGAGAAAAAACCCAATAACCTCTATAACTTCCCCAGTAGGACAGAGATCGATGGAGAGTATGCTAGGTGGAGATAAGACAGGTTCAAATGTGAACCTACAGGGGCTACAATCATCTTTAAATTTGTTGCAGAAAGCGGTATTGAAGATGCAGGAAACAATTACAAAAGGCTTAGACGATGTGAAAAATGAAATAAGTGAGGTTAAGAATAATATGAATAAAATAGATCAGTGTTTCCCAAAGTGTGGTACGCGTACCCCCTGGGGTACGGGAAGAGTTTGGTGGGGGTACGCGTTGCACCGGAGTTTGGTGGGGATCACGTGGGAATATCCACTGCACCGTGCTTAGCTGTGCCCACAGAACAAGAAAAGAAATAGGCGCGTATCGCAGTTTTTACATGGGAACTGGGGCCATCGTACATCGTATCGCAACTCATTATGGCCGGAACTTCTGTGCATCCTTCGCGCAGCTCGGGTTCGGCCATTTTTAAACTGCGGGAACATTAACAGTTGACGTTGAGCCGTGGAGCTGTTTAAACGCCGGAGAATTGCAGTGTTATCTAACGGTTAGACAGTCTTGTGAGGCGTGACACGGCGTGAATATACTGCACTTCGTTACAGAGACAACTTACTTCTTTAATAGTTAGTTCTGGGCGCCTGTTATTGTGCTTTAGATTTTTATTAAAGCATATGTTTTTTATGAGGGGTACTCAGCGTTACGAAAATTATAGAAGGGGTACACATATGTCAAAAGTTTGGGAAACACTGAAATAGATGATAAGGTAGGGACGATCCAAGCAGCTCTAGTAAAAAATGAGCAGCAAATAAAAGAAGTGGCGGAAAGAACGGATCTGACAGAAAAAAACACTAGATATGACTGACAATAAAGTAGAGGAAATGAATAAAAATCTTGAAGAGGCTATCTCTCATCTCGAGATGGAAAAATCAATGTTTTACCTAAGATTTCAGAATGTTTCTGAAACTAAAGATGAAAACCTATCTGAACTGATGGCAGAAATATTAGGACAAATACTTGACAGAAACAGGGAAGAAATTTTAAGGGAATTCGATGAGGTATATAGAATAAACACCAATTATGCTAGAAAGTATAGACACCCTAGAGAAATACATATTAGATTCTTGAGACGAACAATGAGAGACGAGATTTTTAGTCATACAAGAGGTGAGCCTCTGATGTGTAAAGGAAGAGAAATTTTAATATTAAGACAGATCCCTTGGAGGATAAGAAAAAAAGGAGGAATTATAATTTTTTATCAACCCAACTGATTAGACACGAAAGTATGTTTAGATGGCTTATCCCAGAAGGGATGTTGATAACATGGAGGGATAAAATTTTTTAAGGTTGATACAATAGAAAAAGCACAGGAATTCCATGAACATTTCTTAATTGGGGACAAAGAGCAAGACAGTAGAGATGAGACCACTAGTAAGAGCCAAGAGGATCTAGTGTCTGGAAATCAACCAGAGGAACAAGAAACTGGAGATAGGAAGGATATAGAAAAATATGAAAGGGAAGGAGCAAGAACAAGGGCACAAACAGGTATGTTCAAAAGGAAGCTCAAAAACAAACACCAAACAATAAAATAGAAGAACAAGAAATTAACTTACTGTCAATTAACATTAATGGACTAAACTCACCTATTAAGAGGAAACGTGTACTGCTCGACCTACAAAAACAAGAAATGGACATAGTTTGCCTACTAGAGGTGCATATAAAAGAGAAATTTGAAAAACTATTAGAATATCCAAAATTAGAAAAATTATATTGTGCACTTACACAAACAATAAAGAGGAATCACAATTTATATAAAAGAATGGCTAAATTCAAACTTAATATATACGGACAAAGTGGGCAGAATCCTAATTGTTGAAATAATAACAGGACGAAAACGAATGTTATTAGTGGGGATATATGCACCAAACAAAAATCAGAATTTTTTTTATTCTAAATTACATAAAATAATAACAGAAACAAAATGGGATAATTTATGTATTGTAGGCGATTTTAACATGATAGTAGATAATAAAATGGATTATAAATGTATAAACAGGAAAAAAATTAGAAGACAGTTACCAAATACTTATTTAAACATAGTTAAAGAATTGGACATACAAGATGCATGGAGAAAATTAAATCCTCAAAAAAAGCAGTATATGTTTTACTCAAACCCTCACAGATCCTGGTCTCGAATAGATATTGCCTGGATGAATCAAGAGCTGATAATAGATAAAGAAACAATAGACATCTTACATAATAAATGGGTCGACCATTTGGAATGGGAAAAAGGCAAGGATTAAAATAAAATTATTACAAGATAAAAGGAAGAAAGGAGGCTTCGGACTACCAGACTGGAAATTATACCATCAGGCTGCAGCGGTAACTTGGTTAAGGGAATGGATAATACTTATCAACAAAAGATTATTAACTATAGAGGTCCACGATCTGCAAACGGGCTGGCATAACTTTATTTGGGAAGGGAAAAACAAACGCGCAAATATTTCCAGGGATACCACATCAGGGGAATATTACTAGAAGATTGGATGGAAATCAAGAAGAAATATTACATAAAAATTCCCAAATGGATATCTCCGATGGAAGCAACAATCTATCCTAATGTTCTAGATTTGGATAAGAAAGTTATATATAAGGAGCTATTGGATGATCAAAACAATTTAAAGTGAAAAGAGGATTTGGCATTGATCGGAATAAAAATAGATCGGTGGCCTTACCTTCAAATTCAAACGAGATATAAAAAGGATTTAACACAAATTTAACACAATTTGGATTCCAAAAAGAATACAAAGAATTAGATAAGATTTTATTGGGAACTGATGAAAAAATGATAACAAAATCATATAATTGTTTACTAAATATCAAAATGGAGGAGGAGATAGTAAAAGAAGTGATGGTGATCTGGGTGCAAAATTTCGGCTACACAATTGAATTAGAACATTGGGAAAAGCTATGGGACCAAAATTATAAACTAACTATGGCATCATCCTATAAAGAAAATATCTACAAGATGTTCTATAGATGGCACCTACCTCCGGCAAGATTGGCGAAAATGTCTCCGAATATATCAGCAAAATGCTGAAAATGTAAGCAAGATCTGGGGACGTACTACCACATGTGGGGGACATGCCCAGAGGCAAAAAAAATATTGGAAGAAGGTCCAGAGATGGATAGAAGAAATCATAAAACAAAAAATAGATTTAAAACCGGAATTGTTTCTGTTAGGAATTATAAATAAAAACAATCAATACCTTATATTGCATATAATAACTGCAGCTAGAATAATCTATGCTCAACACTGGAAAGCAGTAACAGTCCCTTTGAGCTCAATGATAATAACAAAAGTACTAGAGTGTGCGGAAATGAATAAATTAACCATGGAAATACATGATAAAGAGAAAACAAAATTTTATAAAATATGGAAAAATTGGTACAATTGGTTGGAACACAAAAGTAAATTTAAATAGTCAGTTATGTATATAGGATATAAGGTGAAAGGTAGAGTGATTTAGACAGGATGTTAAAAGATAGAGAAAATTGTAATAGGTTGGAGTTAATAAATATGTGAGTATAGATAAGTTAACGAACAAGCGATATAGAAACACAGAAGATATATCAATACGCAACGCTGCTAAATGAATACCAATATTAATTGTTTAGATTTTGTTATGTTATGTAATGTTGAGGTTATGTGGTGTCTTTTGAATGTTTGATTTGTATATATGTATATTTGTATTTAAGTGTTGTTTTTAAAACTGTTCACTAAAAATTATTTTTTTAAAAAAGAAACTTTAAATGTACAGTAATCAGCATACTTTAAAATGAAATTTTGTTGCATTCAGCTCTCAAAAGATAACCATTGTGCATATACCCCCCCACACACATATATGACACAGAGAAACATCACAATCTAGTTTGAATGTATACATATACATGGTGAAAAAAAATTCCTGCGAATTTATAAGACGGATGGCATAAGGAACAAAGCTGTTACAAAATCTAGTAGTCTTGCTATAAATACCTCCTCTCTGAGGGGAGCAACAGAAACAGACCGTGAAGTGGGTGTGCTTTGAGCTCTAAGCCCATAGCACTTATAAGTCGTATCCTGAATAACGGGAAGCGAGCTTCCTATAATCTTCTCAGCTGCCCTTACTACTCTCTGTATGGGCCTTCTAACTGAGGCACTGCTACCACTAAACCCAGTGGTGGGTTGCTCCCGGTTCGGCCCGGTTCTAAGAACCGGTAGCACGGGCGTCGGGAGGCTCCGCCCACCTGCCCGGGACGCTTCTGCACATGCACAGAAATGTGCGCATGAACCGGTAGCAAAGGGTTTTAGAACCCACTACTGACTAAACCAAACAGTAATGCAGTTTGTTAAAACACTCTCATCATGCCTCTGTAAAAAGTGATCAGGACAGAAGGAGAAAAATGTACTCTCCTAATCTGACGCAGGAAATGCAAATGCTGGTTTGTACGCTTCAAAGACTTTGAAACTAATTAGAAATATCCCTCCTTTGGGAACAATCTCTCTATTTTACATTTCAATGCAAAATAAGATTTTGAAAGTCAACTGCTAAAGTGCATGATGACTACTTTGAAAGAAACATTTGATTTGTGAGCTGAGTCCTTGAGTTTTTAATTCTTTACTGGAATTAAAAGTTGATGCTGAAGATAAACAAACTTTCTTGACGACAACTGAAATGGACTTTAAGGTGGATTTTAAAAATTACAATTTATAAAAAAGAGATGGCAATACTTAATGTACAAATGGAATTAAATGATCATTTAAAAATCAAAAGAGACATACAAACAATATATCTAAAGACTATCCTTTTAAACTGAAATATTTACTGATGTTATTTCATGGAAATTACAAATGGATTTGGATAAAGATGATAAAAATTTCAAGAAAAGAAACAAGAGATTTGAAGAAGACAGGAGTTAAAATTTTATCTATGGAACTAAGGGATGGTTGGAAGGAGAAGGAAAAAATAAAATTGGTCTATTTGACTGTGGTTAAATAATGAGTTACTATCTTTGGTGATATTGATGAAGATTCTCAGTCATCCAGATAGAATTGTCTCAAAGCTGCCTGGATGGGCAATGAAGTCTCAAATCAACAAGAAAATAAGTCCAGTTGCCATGACTGAACTTCCAGATATCTTTGGTGATGTTTAATGGTTACATGGATTTGATAGTTTCTTTCTTTCTTTCTTTCTTTCTTTCTTTCTTTCTTTCTTTCTTTCTTTCTTTCTTTCTTTCTTTCTTTCTTTTCTTTCCTTCCTTCCTTCCTTCCTTCCTTCCTTCCTTCCTTCCTTCCTTCCTTCCTTCCTTCCTTCCTTCCTTCCTTTCCTTCCTTCCTTCCTTCCTTCCTTTTCTTTCATGCTATGGATTAGTTTGTAATATCTACTTCATTATTTTTGGATATCTAAATAACAAGTTATTATTTCTGGTAATGTTTAATAGCCCTTCAATTTTACTTTCTTTTATTTGTAATGTTTAATTGCTATGAGAGCATTGAGGAGGATTTAGATTAAATGAAAAGGAGGATCATATACTTATATTGTTAAGTATTTTTGTTAATTAATAAGGAGAGTTGAAGATATAGAGATTAGCTTGTATAAAATTGGGTGAGGTATGGAATGAAGAGGCATCTGCTTGTATTTCAAGATTTAATTAAATTAATTAATTTAAGGTTGTATTAAAAGTTTCAAGATCTTTTGAAGTCTAGGAGTTCATTTCAACAAACGTAAAGAGAGCTTGGGAAGGATTCCATTGATGAAAATCTAAAAGGGAAAACAACCCAAGAAGCTTGGGAAACTCAAAAAAAATATGATTATAAAAGCCAAGTTCAGTACAATACCACTGAAAAAGAAAAATAAGAAATCCAAGAAGAAACCAGCATTATTGCACAAAGTATTAAAAAATGGAAAGAGGGATACATAACTAAGGCAGGATATCAACATATACCGTATTTTTCGGAGTATAAGATGCACCTTTTTACCCCCCAAAAGAGGGTGAAAACTTGGGTGCGTCTTATACACCAAATGCAGCCCCACCCACCCACCCACCCACCCACCCCCACCCTTTGGCCTCTGTCTTCCAACAATTTACCTGCTTGCAGCAAAGAGGGAAGAGCCTGCAAAGCCAAGCAAGTCAGTAGCAGTTTCCCGATCTACAGCTGAATAGGTTTGCCACGTGGAAAAATGAAAGTGAAACTAACTACAAAGAGGCAAATAGCTGGGAGTGACACAGCAGATTTTTATTTTTTGCTGAACTGGATGGAAGGGGGTAAGTGAATAACTAAATGTCTGTAGAATGTTCAAATTATTAGACTTACTTTTTAAAGACTGCTTTATTATTGTTCTAGAGCCAGGGATCTCCAACTTTGGCAACTTTAAGACTTGTGGACTTCAACTCCCAGAATTCCACAGCCAGCTTTGTTAGCTTTGCTGGCTGTGGAATTCTGGGAGTTGAAGTCCACAAGTCTTAAAGTTGCCAAGGTTGGAGACCCCTGTAAATCTAGACAACTTAACAAAATAAAGAAGCTTTTTAAAATAAATGCTTGCTCTGAAGAGGCCCAGTGCTATTGTATCTTCTTTTAAATAATAGAGAATAATGTATACTTCCAGAAATTTTAATTAATTTTAACAGCTCTGTACAAGTATAGTATGAAATGTAACTATCCTGTTTAGTATTAGAGTTTAGTTACCTTGGAGTAGATCTATTTAAATAATTGGGAAGAGTTAGTGTGACTACATTTAAGAAAACTTTCTGGCATAATGTACATTTCTCCAATTCTTTGCTATTTCTATGAGTCAAGCACACATGCACAGAAATACACAGCAAACAGTGTATATCATCTGTGCTGTTTGCTGTTTGGCAAATTGCTTGGAGGCAGAAGCCTTTTTCCCTTGTTTTCCTCCCCCAAAACTAAGGTGTGTCTTATACTCTGAAAAATACGGGTCCGAATCTGCAAAGATAAAATCAGATTTGCAACAAATGTCAAAAATAATAATAAAAGTTTATTTTAAAATATAAAAAAGAAAAAAAATCAAAAAAACAATTGGTCCACTAATGGGAGATGATGACAAGGAAGTGATGGGCAACAGAGAGAAAGAAGAGCTGCTTAATTCATGAATGTGCTTATGAATAGACAGGAAGATGGAAGCCTAGAAACCACAGTATATTGCAAGGCTACCAACACTCCATGCATTCTGAGCTTCAACAGTAACCATTCACTGTCACATGAAAAGAGTAACGTCAAAACATTATATGTCAGGGTGAGAACACACTGTATTACCCAACAAACAAAGAGAGTGAGTACCTATCTGAACAATTTAGGCAGAATAGGTAACCACAAGAGTTTATCACAAGATGCCTGTGCAATATCCTGCAGAGAGAAAGGAAGAAAGAAGGTACAAGACCAATTATGTGGCACACCCTGCCATCCATCAAAAATATTTCAGAACCAAGTAGAATGCAACTTCCAAGAACTGCCAATGGACATTGCCCAGAGGCTACCATACAAGGACAAATCATGCACTACAAAGATTGTTTGGACCAGATTTACCAGATTCTTTATAATTTATAATTTACCAGATTTTCTGCATGGATTGCCACTGCAACTATGTGGGATAGACAGGGAGGAAGCTAACCACCAGATTGTGAGAACATGAGCAAGCAGTTAGTCAAGGAGACCCAAACTCATTGGAAGGCTCATACTGCAGTCAACAAGGACATGCATTCCATTTCACAGCTATTACAACTGTTGGCCAAGCAGGGACAAAAATAGCCAGAAAAATGATTGAAGTCCAGGAAATAGGTCCCTTATCAGTCAAAAGGAGTGCTGATTTACCATCAGTTTATCAAATACTTAGGAGCCAAGCATAGCAACACAAGGAATCAACAATCTATGACATAACAGCCAACCATCAACACCTTAATTAACAACTAAAAGCTACACACAATCATACACCATATAAATGCAACACATAGAAAAGCCTAGTGCACATACTCTAGAGAGAGAGAGAAATTCCCTGATGATGGGCTCCAGAAAGAGCCACATAGCTGGAAGAATAGACCTTTGGTCCTGGTGACCAATTCAGATTAGATCCTTCAACGTTATGCTGGGACACATATATTTGCCTTCATTTGCAAAATAAGTAGAATCTGCCAGTAATAGTTAAGACAGAATTTTATGGTTGAGATCCAGGGCCTCACAATCAATACAAACAATTGATACAAACTCAAGGTAAACCGCTCCAAACCTGATTGCAGAAAATATGACTTCAGCAACAGAGTGGTCAATGCCTGGAATGCTCTATCCGACTCCGTTGTTACATCCTCAAACCCTCACAACTTCAACCTTAAATCGTCTACCATGGACCTCACCCCATTCCTAAGAGGTCCACAAAGGGGGCATACATAAGCGCACCAGAGTGCCTACTGTCCCTGTCCTACTGTCCCCATTTATTTGTATTCATTTCCTTCATTCATGTCCATGTTCATATTCATACCTGCTATCTTGTACATGTTTGACAAACTAATAAATAATAAATGAATGAATGAATGAATAACAAACAAACAAACAAACAAACAAACAAACAAATAAATAAAACAATCTCAGGAGCTCCACAATCTGAGCCTTTGAAATATCTGGCAGATCATGGAAGGAGAAAAGGATCGCTATGGAAGGGAGCCACAGGTTAAAATGCTCTATGGGCATAAAGGTTTTTAGTGTCCTCCCTGATTAAGTCACTTTAGCTGTAATTAGAAAGATAAAAGGATAATCATAAGCTTGTCTGGTTTGTCTAAAAAAATAAATACAGATGCTCCAAAAAAAGAAGATCTCAAGGAGGGAAATCTAGTAAGATCTTTTTAGATCCGGTGTCTATCTCCCTTGGAGATCCTAAGTGGGTCACAACCAGGGGTGGGTTCCTCCCGGTTCGGACCAGTTCGCCTGAACTGGTAGCGACCCGCTGGTGACGTTACGATGACGTCACCGAACCGGATCGGTTGGTGCCGGTCCGTGGGCGCTGCCATCTTTTTTTGAATATTTTTTGAATATTTTTTTGGGGGGGGATTTCTTTTTTTCTTCTGCGCATGCGCAGAAGCTGAGTTTCCGGCACTGCGCATGCATCACCATTTTGTTTTTGGTGGGTTTTTTTTCCCGGGGTTTTTTGCACTGCGCAAAAACTTCTTCCGGGCCAGGAGCAGAAGCTGTCCACCCTCTGCCTGGGTTGTTTGGAGAAGGGAAGGAAAGTGTTTTCGGGAGGCAGCTCCGCGATCCCCTCCCCAATTCCAAAAACAGGGTTGCTTTTCTCCACGCCCGAGAAAGATCAAAAGACATGGAGCAGCCTTTAAGGATAAAGTCTGCGTAGCCACCTACAGGTAAGAAAACAAACCACTGAGGGAATGAGCCCTCGAAGCTGCCGGCATTGCAGTCTCCATGCAGCTTGGAACTCCAAGCGAAACAGGTCCTCGGCTGTTCGAAGAAGTGGCAGCTCTGGGTGCACCATGCCCGCTTCGTTCTCTTTGAGAGCTGCTTTACCCTACTTTACCCCCTCCCCTCCCCTGCCCTCCGTGCACGAAGATGCCTGCCCTGAACTCCTCACCGCTCCCACACTAACACTCCAGCCCCGCTCAACTGCACTTTTTGGCTAGTCTCGGAGCCGAAGCCAGGAAGGTGAGAGGGGCGGCTGTGACGGCAACGGTATTCCAGGACAGCACAGCCCTCCTAGTCCCAGAGCACTTTCTTCCTTCTCCCGCCGCTGAGAAGATTTAACAGATTAACAGAGTTGGAAGGGACCTTGCAGGTCATCTAGTCCAACTCCCTGCCCAAGCAGGAGACCTAACATCTGCCTCTACCGAGGATCGAACTCGCAATCTCCTGATCGTGAGGCAAGATCTCCACCTCCAGGCCACAGCAGCAGAGAGAAAGAGAAAGAAAGAAAGAAAGAAAGAAAGAAAGAAAGAAAGAAAGAAAGGAAGGAAGAAAGAAAGAAAGAAAGAAAGAAAGAAAGAAAGAAAGAAGGAAGG
This sequence comes from Diadophis punctatus similis, assembly GCA_023053685.1. Lineage (NCBI taxonomy): Eukaryota > Metazoa > Chordata > Lepidosauria > Squamata > Dipsadidae > Diadophis > Diadophis punctatus. The sequence goes on from JALIGW010000002.1 coordinate 98,965,641, forward strand.
AAGGAAGGAAGGAAGGAAGGAAGGAAGGAAGGAAGGAAGGAAGGAAGGAAGGAAGGAAGGAAGGAAGGAAGGAAGGAAGGAAAGAGGAAGGGAGGGAGAGACAAGAAAGAAAGAAAGACAGGACAGGACAGGACAGGACAGGACAGGACAGGACAGGACAGGACAGGAAAGGAAAGGAAAGGAAAGGAAAGGAAAGGAAAGGAGAATGGAAAGGAAAGGAAAGGAAAGGAAAGGAAAGGAAAGGAAAGGAAAAAAGGAAAGGAAAGAAGGAGGAGGAAAGGAAAGGAGGAGGAAAAGAAAGGAAAAAAGGAACGGAAAGTAGGTTGTCTAAGTGGTTTACCGAGTCAGCATATTGCCCCCAACAATCTGGGTCCTCATTTTACCGACCTCGGAAGGGTGAAAGGCTGAGTCAATCTTGAGCCAGTGAGAATCGAACCCCTAGCAGTGGAGCAGAGTTAGTCTGCAGCACTGTATTCTAACCACTGTGCCACCATAAGACTTTTATTCCTGTATTCTCTTTTCTTTCTTTCAGTTTAGTTTGTATTGTATTTTACTATAATAATAAATTATAATATGGACATATACATATGCATATTAAAATGGAAGTGATCCTTTTCATTCATTTCAATCAGACAAGTGGAAGACTTGTAAACACCATTACACAAGCCAAATTACAAATTGTTCAGCTATGTCCCTTGCCTCCATCATCCATTTTCCTCCCATACTCTTTCAAAAACTTACTTTTAACACCAGAATTGCCGCAGGTAAAAGACTTTGCTCCAGCAGGGATTTTAAAGAGAATCTGGAATGTATACAAGCACTTTGTAAGAACAGGAGTTCCTTAGTTTATGGAGGATAAATGCCAGAAATTTAATAAACTACTACAAGAGATTAAAGATTAACTTCTGCAATAAACTTCGTACTGTTTACCCTGTTCTTAAAATGCTCTGATCATGCAATGTTAGTTGTATATCCAAGACCCTGGAAGTTTTACAGAAGCAAGGATGATGAAATCATCATGCAGGGTGGAAAAAATGTGGGCCGTGTTCTTGCAATGCATATTTTCAGAGCATGTATGATTGGCAGATTTCTTCAGAATCTATTACTCAATCCCAGACATTTAGACTTTTTACGAATTAGTTAATACACATATTTATACCAATTAAATGGTTCCTCATGTTCCTCCCCGCTAGAAGCTTGCTTGTTAAGACAAGAGGAGCTTTTTATAAGCAGAACTGCTAGAGGAAAAATGCCATTATAGACACAAGAAATCACTTACCTTTCCAAGCAAGAGTAGGCAAGGAAGCAAATAGTGCAGTTCAGAGGTGGGATTCAGCAGGTTCTGACCAGTTCTGGCGAACCGGTAGCGGAAATTTTGAGTAGTTCGGAGAACCGGTAAATACCACTTCTGACTGGCCCCGCCCCCATCTATTTTCTGCCTCCTGCGTCCCAGCTGATTGGCAGGAAATGGGGATTTTACAGTAACCTTCCCCTGGAGTGGGTGGGAATGGAGATTTTACAGTATCCTTCCCTTGCCATGCCCACCAAGCCATGCCCACCAAGCCACGCCCACAGAATCGGTAGTAAAAAATTTGAATCCCACTCTTGTTAGATTATTCATCTGCTATTAGTACATGCAGTGAAAATGGCACCAATTTCATCCCTTAGATTCTGCCTATATTCCATGGAAACCGAGCATTTCCCCCATCTCCAACCCCACTCAGAGCCATTATTTACATTTTTTTTATTTATTTGTTTGCAAGAACTCTGTTTCCCAGAAAGGCCAGAAGTTCAATGTTCCATTGCAGGGGCATTGATCATACTTTCTTTCTTAAAATTTCATCTCTTAACAATAATAAGCCAAATAAGCAAATGAATGAATCCACCTTTAGAAGATGGATGAGTTTTAGATGCAGAGTCTGATTTTTTTTATACAATGGAGAAAACTCTTTGGCACATGGGAATGAGACAAGGCTGTATACCCTCCCTTATTTTTTTGTTCAGATCAATAAGTGAAAAGATCTGAAAATACTAGTACAGATAGTCCTCGAATTACAACTATTCATTTAGTGACCATTCAAAGTTACTGTGGCACTGCAAAAAAATGATTTATGACCAGTTTTCATCCTTATAATTGTTGCAGCAACCCCATGATCACACGATCAAAGTTCAGCAAACTTTGCAACTGCCATATATTTATGTGACCACCATATGTAATCTTCCCAGCTGGCTTCTGACAAAGAAAGTCAACGGGGGAAGCCAGATTTATTTAATGACTGCATGATTCACTTAACAACTATGGCAAAAAGGTCGCAAAATGGGGCAAAACTCACCTAACAGTTAGTTGCCTTGCTTAGCAATGGAAAGTTTGGGTTGTAAGTCAAGGATTACCTGTAATGAAAGCCAAAGAACATAGTGAAAAATGGGAGTAAGGTTAAATGGAAAGAATTCCAAACCACTGACAATAGCAACCAGCCTTAGAATTGGCAATGAAGTGGTGGATAGCTTCTGCCTTTTAAGACTGTCCAGAGTTAAGGAACCAGCAGTCAGGAAAAATGTCACAGAGATTAATATTTGGTAAAAGGCCTTGGAAAATTATTCAGATGCTGCGATGTGCCTATTTCTACAAAGATCAGAACTGTGCAGGCAGTGGTTTTTCTTGTGATATTCTATCGCAGTGATGGCGAACCTTTTTTGGCTCGGGTGCCAAAAGGGTGTGCGTGTGCCCATATCCATAATGCAATGACCTTCCCCGGTGCATGCGCACAACCCCCCACTGCCCCTCATGCATGCACACAACCCCATTGTGCTGCCACCCGCGCATGCGCACAGCCCTCACTGAAGCTTCCGGTAGGCCCATTGGGCCATTTTCCCTGAAGCCTGGGGATGGCGAAAACGACCGAAAAGAAGGCCGAAAATCAGCTGGCCAGCACGCTCATGCGTGCTGGAGCTGACATAGGGCAATGCCTTGCATGCCCTCAGATATGGCTCCCCGTGCCACCTGTGGCACTCGTGCCATAGGTTCGCCATCACTGCTCTATCGAAACAAAAGTTGGATTTTGAAGAAACAGGTTAGGAAGATTACTGACACTATGGTGAAGACTTCTGAACATCCCAAATGGAGGATGGAGAAAGAAAGAATGGATATGCAGTAGTAAATGGAGATATTACTGAAGTGTTAGAGGCAGGGAGATTGCTGTCTGAATAGTCAGTGCAAACATGTGAAGTGTTTGCCTTATTGCAAGCTTTAAAGCTGTTAACAAATGAAGTAGGAAATATATATACTGATTCAAAATATGCCTATAGGATTCTGCAAACATTTGGGAGAATCTGGATGGAAAGAGGTTTGATAACAAGAAGAGTTAAAGCAAGTAGAACTCATAACAGCTGTATTGAAGGCAGCCGACAGTAGCGCTTGACATGCTGATTGTGGAAAACAGATTAGCAGATGAAGCTGCAAAAGACGCTGGATGACAAGGAATGGATTGCAAATAGTGCCGAACTGGCAGCGATGGCTGGCTGGACATGCCCCCGAACTGGCTCTCTCGGCGGCGCCATAGGCAGCGCCATCTTGTTTTTCGCTTCTGTGCATGCGCAGAAGCTGTTTTTTTGCTTCTGTACATGTGCAGAAGCTGGGTTTTCAGCACTGTGCATGTGCGTGGCCACGCGGCACGGGAAGAAGCAAACTGGCAGCAAGGTAAGTCAGAACCCACCCCTGGAAGGCATGCCAAAAAATGATTTGGATTTGTATGTTATTAGAAGAGGAAGGGAATGTTTGTTAGATAGTGAGCAAGCACAACCATGGGGAAGGGTGATTGGGGCCCATTGGATATGTTTATGGGTATGGGTGCTGTTAGCTGGACTAGCCCTCTGTTCTTGTTTTTTATTCCCTTTGCTATTCCTTTGTTCTTAAATTGTATACTTTTGTATTTTGTTATTGTACACTGTCCAGAGTCAGTTTGGAGTTGGGTGGTGCCTAAATTGAGTTTTACTGACCAAAAGAGAGATGGAGAAGAACCTTCAGCCCGCAGGCTAAATGCAACCCACCACTCACCTCGCCAGGCAGCTGCCTTGAAATTCTAGGTTTGAATAGGCTAAGAAATTCCAATTCTTTCCTTGCAAAGCACCGCTCCAATCTCTGGGATCGGCGCTTCCCAAAAGTTTCGCTCCCTCCTTTATTTTTTCCTAAATCAGAGCCAGGTGCAATCTGAGAGACACCCATGGAAGGAAAACAGTTTGTTTCTCCAGTCACTGAAGTTATCTTTCAGCTCCATAGCCAGGACATCTCCACTGCAGTCTTGTGGGAAACCTGTTAGCTTTTCTTCACCTACTCTTTAAGGAGGGAACAAATCTTAATACTTGAGCCAATTAAGGGCATATAATTTGCCACTCAAGGGCAGAGATTGAATATCTGAGATAGAATAGAAAAGAGCTGGAAGAGACCTTGGAGGTCTTCTAGTCCAGCCCCCTGCTTTGACAGGAGACTCTATATCAGTGGTGGCGAACCTTTTTAGGCTCGCGTGCCAAAAAGTGTGCCCACACCCATTCCCTCCCCCCCACGCATGCGCACAACACCCCCCCATGCTGCCCCTGCGCATGCGCACCCCCCCCACCCCCGCGCAAAGGCTTACCGGAGCCTGGGACGACGAAACCGGCAAACCGGAAGTGCGAAAAAACGCACTTCCGGTTTGCCGGTGTGCTGTTTTTTGCACTCCGGAGGGTTCAGGGGAGCTCCCTGAAGCTCCGGAATGCAAAAAACTACAAAACGGACAAACCGGAAGTGCGGAAAAGTGCACTTCCGGTTTGTCCGTTTTGTAGTTTTTTGCATTCCGGAGCTTCAGGGAGCTTCCCTGAACCCTCTGGAGTGCAAAAAACAGCTCACCGGCAAACCAGAAGTGCGTTTTTCCGCACTTCCGGTTTGCCGGTGGGCAACCCTCGCGTGCCGGCCGCTATGGCTCCGCGTGCCACCTGTGGCACGCGTGCCATAGGTTCGCCACCACGGCCCTATATGATTTCAGACAGATGGCTGTCCAGTTTCTTCTTAAAAACCTCCAGTGATGAAGCACCCACGATTTCTGAAGGCAAGCAGTTCCACTGGTTAATTGTCCTCACTGTTTGGAAGTTTCTCCTTAATTCCAGGTTGCTTCTCTCTTTGATGATCTAGAAGTCTCCAATTTTGGTCTGCACAAGCACAATCTCCTGTTGGTTTGAGCTTCGAGCTTGGCAATTTGGTTGCAAATGTTTCGTCACTATTCGAGGAGACATCATCAGGTGACAAAACGTTTGAAACCAAATTGCCAAGCTCGGAGCTCAAACCAACAGCCTAAATACCAACTTGAGCTACTAATATTCATACACATTTCAACAGAATATCTCCTCTGTACCAATCATCACTCAAAGAACTACATGTTTATCCTGTTTTGTATTGTTGTTTATTCTTGCCCTGGTTTAGACCCACAGAAACATTTGGGTGTTGAATTTTCCAAATTGTTGAAGATATTTCAGGAATAAATGAACCACTAGGTGTCACCATAACTCCACAGATCTGTTTTGGTAGCCCACTATTACTTGGTTGCTGGGCCATTTGTGTAAGTAAATCCCCTAAACAGGGATTTACTTGGCTTTCCTCACTCTATTGTTGCATTTGATTATATGTCCTTTTCTCCATCTTCTAAGAATGCTCATTTTAAATCACATCTCATCACAATGTTCCCTCTGCAGCTCATATTTCTTTCTTTGGTTTCCTTTCCCATGGAAGCTTACAATTATGCTGGTAATATTTCTGTTTTAGGGTCTCTCTTGAACATTCTTTCTTTCAGAATGTTTGGCAAATTCCCCATAAGCACAAATATAAATTTCACGAGATTACAAATGTTAAATGATTAAAAAAAAAACCACCACACAAAGTGGTAAACAAAATGACAAGCCCAATGTATGGTTAAGTAATATATACGGTAAATGAAAATAAAAACTTCAAAAATATATATCATTGTGGGGCAAAATGTTTGGTAGAATTAGATTGTTTGAAAGCATTTATCTTATTGTCTAAAACAGAGGTGTCAAATTCAATTTCATTGAGGGCCGCATCAGGGTTGTGTTTCATCTTGGGGGGGCAGAGTGGGCGTGGCTAGGGTGGGCGTGGCCAGCTTGACTTCACTTGTGTCAGGGGCGCCTGTGGTGGCCCTTGAGTTCTGCCAGCAAAAATGGGCTCCCAATCTCCATTTTCGGGTGGGACGGCTTCCTGCAACCCCCTGCCAGTGAAAACAGCAGAGGGCACATGGCACGCAGCCCTCCCAAGCTCTGTTTTCACTGGCAGAGGGTTGCAGGAGGCCGTCCCACCCGAAAATGGAGATTGGGAGCCCGTTTTTGCTGGTAGAGGCACCACGGGCCAGTCCTTTGCTCTTTCCAGGGCGGCCCCGTGAGCCAGATCTAAGCACCCTGCAGGCCTTAAGTTTGACACCCCTGGTCTAAAGCTTCTGCTTCAAATGTCTACTAAGAGCACGTATTGTTTCCTGCAAATTAGGGTATGTTATTCAATGCAGTTCAAGAGTCCCCTTACTTGCATTTCATATTTGAATTAAAAACTTTCTTGTATGTGCAATGAATACAAAATTAACATTTCTGTTGTATTAATCTCATTTTAAAACTAAATGAAGTTAATTTTACTATTTTAGACTAATATTCTTAGAATAAAAGGCTTTCAGCATATTCATTTCCATGGATATTAGTTGTTTCTTTTTGTTGGATCTATTTTTTCAGCAAGTTATACTATTCGTTTCCATATGCCAATTATGAATGGTAAGCTTTTCCTGAATAGGTAACATACAGAGATATACAACCTTTCCCGCATCAAGATTTTAAGTACATATTGTGCATAGTATACAGACATTGGAACTATGAATAATGCCATATCTGTGCACTCTATGCCATATGTACACTCTGTCCCAACATGCAATTCACAGCAGCACAATAATGTCCTGGCATGCCAATCTTTCTTCTGTGTTGCCTCATCTGGTCCCCAGCCCATAATTTGTCATTTAGAGTAGAAGAATATAAGCCTCCTCCTTCGCCCCCTCCTCTACTCTCCTTTAATTGGATGTTATCTGACCATAATATAAAGCTGTGTTTCTCAAACTTGGTAACTTTAAGATGTATAGACTTCAGCTCTCAGAATTCAAAAAATTATGTCAAGAAACACTGACATAAAGTATCTAATGCGTTGATATGCCTCATCTTGTAGGCGAAGTCAAATTACCTGATGTGGATGTGATCAGAGATGTATTCTCAGTTTGTTGAGAGAAATGGACATGGCCCTGTCCTCTCATCACTACCTAGTTTCACCATAGACTTTTTTCTCACTATCTTTGCCATCTCAATTATTTCCTTTCTCCATATTTTTCACCTTTCTTCCTGATGGTGGATAAAACCCTTTAAATCACTAATTGACCTTAGCTGCAAGTTACTGACCTGCATATCAAGTCTTCTATTTGTTCTTCATGTTTCTGGTTCTAATATTTGGCTCAATAAAGTAGCCTGGATTTGTTTTTCTCCATCTTGGTAGAATTTCTGCCACACGCATTCTTCTCAATCTGTATCAGGTCTTGCACATCATTTGTACTTTCACATTTGCAATTGTGCGCTGCAATTAGACTTTAACACAGGTGCTGTTGCCATAGCCAAATTATGCAACTGCATGCTGTCTTAAAGGATGAGCTTGTCAAGAACAGAGACAACAATCAAATTCATATATATTCCCTCCAAAAGCTGAGAGATAGACACAATAGTTTTGAAGCCAGCTGGTTTTCCCAACAGATGTAACCTTGGTTATAGCTTGCATTGTAGAGCCTCTATATATTTCCATGGAGGAAGGAGTAATGGCTGACTTGAGCTTAAAGACAGGATGAGGCAAGACTTTGGTGCACACTGCTTAAATCAGCAATGGGTGGAAAAACCCCACCAAACTGGGCCTAACAAGGATTGGCTTCTAAGATTGTCTGTGAAATGTATTAGTGAGCTTTAAGTTAAGACATACCTAAGTAGGATCGAGCAGGCATTCCTGTGAATGGGAATCCATCCTGTCCCAAATTCCATGGAACTCCAGTATTGAGATGGAAGAGAATCAGTTTGGGAAGCCAAAGGGAGGGGAAAAAATTGAGGCAGTGATACTGAGTGGATACAAATACAGCAAGTGAGATGGGGGTGGGTCCTATACTATATTTATTTATAGTAATAAATATTTGCCTTTTAAAGTTTTCATATATTTCATTAAAATATCAGTACCTGTTTTGAATCACAGCAGTTACAGGGCTGTTCTTTACTGCTTTTCTTACATCCATGAACTGGGCAGGAACTATCCAAGCATGACATCTGCTGTCCCCATTGCCAATCTCTATCCTGCCTCTACCGCTTCTGTTATAGATCACTGCAATCTGACTTCTTTCTAAGATAAAGTGACAAATCCAACAGATTTTAAGCATGTTAAGACTGCCCTTAGATGGTATTTGAACAGGGGCGGAAGCACAGCTAAGGGTCACTTAAGGTAGTCTCGTTCCCGAAGACAACTATCATAAGGTCCCTTCCAACTCTGTTAATCTGTTAAAATAAGGACAGAGCAAAATGAAAAAGAAAGAAAGAAAATGTTGTGCTAGTACATGTTTTTGTCAAAGCTAAGTGTTGGGGTAAGGAGAGAAACAGAGCTGATGTCCTCTCTCCCCCAAGATGTCCACCCTAGTCTCTTTCAGCTATTGATGAGGCAAATAGACCACTCTTACAGACAAGTTTTAAAACCACCACTAATATACCTGGACATTTTATACCAATACCACTCTTTATGTTGAGAACCTACCTACTGTATCTGATCATTTTCATTTAATAAGTTTCACAGAAGCCAGAAAGAATGTACAGTGCTTGCTCTTATTCTGAACTGACTAAAAGCCTTTGAGGATCAGATTACACATACTGTGTGAGATTCTGGAACAGAAAGTCAAATCTTTCATATTTTGTTTAGTCACATTTACCATAAAATAATGGCTGCTCAGCAATTTATGCTCAGTATGAGGTTTACAATAACAATAAAATGGTGGGTTCTGACTTACCTTGCTGCCAACAATAAAATGTAATTTTAATAGTACCCATGATTTCGGAAACAGAGCACAGGAGTTTCCGACAACTGTTTTCTCTCCTTAGTTCTGCTGAGGGAACATAAAAGTCAGCAGAACAATCAATAATTTGTATTCTGAATTCGGACATTACCTACTCCTGTTCTTTTATTGATTTTTCCTTTATATTATTCCCTGCCTTCACAAATCTCCAATCTATTTTTAATCCTTGTTCCTCACCAATATCTAAGTCAAGTGAAATCATGACCTTTAGAAAAATCAGTATTTTTATTTCCCCTAAAAATGTCTCTTGGTGGTCCATCACTCTGAAAGATGATGCCCACATCTCTCCACATGTGCAGATACCATAGCACAGACTCAGAAAGACACCTTGCAGGCAGAAAACAAGGTTTCTATAAGAATAAGCAATGTTCACAGACATTATCCCTATTCTGTTCAAATCCAAGGGGCAGAGACCCTCATAACGTGCAGTCTGGTTACCACATGCCAAAATAAGTGTACTGGCACAGAAACATTGAGCTGGTAAACCTCTGTGGGTTATTTGGCTTTAGGACTTCTTTTACAGCCTGAGGCCCATTCATAGAACATGGCTCTCATTTGGGGCCACACTGAAATAATAGGTCCAATACCTTTCCTTAAATCTCAGGGGCAGGAAAAGTGAAAGCCAAATAAAGCAGGCTTTTAACTGGTTTGCCAATGAGACAAATAAGGCCTGAGAGAAGCTGGCTGATTTGAAGCCATCACTCCAACATGTAGGTAGTGTTGTATGATATAGCAGTAAGGGGACTGTGATGAGGAAAGGTGACCTCTGTGATCCTCATGCTGCCCAGTCTGCATAAAAGTGGTCAGAATAGGGTAAGTTTGCAGCCATTTGTGTCTGAATAGACTAAATGAGTGAAACAGCCAAATGTGTAAGGATGTGCCCATGTTTAATTTTGCTTGAATGCTGTCTGGATAATTTTACTAAAAAAAACCCCCACCATAGGTTTCAATAACTAAATAAATAAATTCATCCAAAGTTTCTTCTTTGGAGATTTTTTTCCTTTTAGCAGAGAATAAGTACATAAAATTATTTTGTCCCTAGGAAGAAAATTGGTTTTGATTTTACATGGAAGCTTCTTTTAAGAACTACTAAGACCTTTCTTACATTCAGGTTGATGGCTCCATAGCTAGAGTTATGTTTCTCTTTTATCTATCATATCTACCTATCACCTATTTACTTGTCTCCTATTCTCTCTCTCATATCTATCTATCTATCTATCTATCTATCTATCTATCTATCTATCTATCTATCTATCTATCTATCTATCTATCTATCTATCTATCTATCTATCATCTATCATCTATCTATCTATCTCATGCCAGAATAAACTTTTCAACCAGGCTTCATTTATTTTCTTCTTGCATTTCAGAGAATTGTCCCACAATCCAGACCCCTCCCCATTCCTCCCATATGATCTGAAAGAAATATGCAAGTTGCATTCAGCCAAGTTTTCATCTGGGGGTCTTGTGTACTAATGACATGCAGCCAGGGGTGGGGAGGAAGGTTAAAAACTCCCTCTGTTGCACCTCCAAATTAATCATGTTTACATCTGGCTTGAGACAATGTCAAGCAAAGATATGTTTCTTGTTAAAGCTTTAAGCTGTATCACAAAAGCAGAATGTCTATTTTGCTAATAGCCAGTATCAATTTTCATGCCTTTTAAAGCCATAAATATTTTAAATATCAAAGCATTTCTCTTTGGTGTATGTTGGTATCTTTTTCTCCTAAGAGCTTTCCTGTAATGGCTTTTCTTTTTTCTTCTGCTTTCTTCTGTTAAGCGCAATTGATGCATGATATAGTCTGTAAATGGCCGATTAGCTTTTACCTAGGCAACATTTTTATGCATACCCTTCCCCCCTGCACTGCCCCAATGTGTTTGATTATTATGGCTCTTATTTCTAAACTGTAGGTCTTGAAAAGATTATACCTGTAGATTAAATAGTTGGTATTAGCAAACTAAATCTACATACCCTGGAAATAACTCCCACTGTATTCAATTAAGCTTATTTCTAGCTCAGTAACTGCATATGGATAGCAGCCCTAGTCTTCAAGAATTAAAACATTTTGGGAACTTTTTAATGCTCCCCAAATGCCCAAATGATTTGTTTGCTTGATAAGGAGAAGCTTTCCTTTACCTTTCTATGAGGCTTATCTGTTTCGTACAATCTGCTCTTTAAAACACATTACAATTATCAACTATTACAGAAGTGTAGCAATAGTTAAAGATTTTCGAAAAAAAATATCTTGATCCATCAGTGTAAAATGTGAAGAATTAAGGTAAGAAATACTCAAGTAATACATACTACCCTCTGAAGATAAAAAAAGAGGATTTTTATTTTGTGTTTTAGCTGAAATAAGCATAGCTTTTGGACATATTTTATAATGTTGATATGCCAGGTTAAAGCTAAGAAACAAAGTAGATCATGGAAAAATCGAAACAAGACAATGCACACCAGCAGTTTTCGAACATTCCAAGTGTTTTCCATGAGATCAAAGGACTATTTAAATCTTATTTTTACCTGGGTGAAGTATGTATATTGCTTCAGCCATCAATAGGCAGATATAAGCCACATTTATACACCATTCAAAACAGACTAAAAAAAGCTAAAAAAAGAGAGAAAAGATCAGAACACATGTTCTCCAGCAGCCAACACCCAGATAAGCAGGGATTAATACCAGAAAAAGAATGAGACAGAAAAAAAACCCTAATCAAATAATACTAAGCAGAAAACCATAGCCCCAACAACAGTAGCACGGCAAGGTACTGTATATAAACAAGGAGCAAACCCAGCGGTGAAATGCTCCCGGTTCGCTCTTGCCTGTCGGTGTCGGAGAGCCGATCGCAAAGGCAGCGTGACGTTCCGTCTACCCGCCAGGACACCGCCATTTGAGTTCTTTTACCCTCTGCGCATGCGCAAAGCGTTCTATGCACGCGCAGAGGTAAAAGAACTCAAATGGCGGTGTCCCGGAGGGTGGGCGGAGCGTCACGCTGCCTTCGCGATCGGCTCTCCGACGACCGACAGGCAAGAGCAAACCGGAAGCATTTCACCCCTGAGCAAACCCCATACTCACTAACACTGATAATGTTACCTAATCCTACCTTTGTATGTTTGATTTTTATTGGTAATTATTGTAAATAGTTGAACTTGATGGCTGCATGATATTTCTTTCCTCAATACAGTTTTATATACTGCAAATATACTGTACAACATACGCACAGATCTTTTTGTTATTCAGGCCATTGATAAAGATGTAATCCAATAAAGAAAAATCTTCAAATATTTTTATAATGTGTGCAAAGATAAAACTATATAGATGTGATTTTAACTGGGTATGCATTATGTTTGTGTGTGTGAGAGAGAAAAACAGAAAGATTTGTAGACATGGAGATGATCATTATTAAGCCAAATGAATGCTAAGACACAGTCATGGTTATTTAAATCCCAAGGGGGAAAAAAGCAGAGAATAAGGAGGAAGAGGAAAAATGGAGTTGGTGTTTAACTTTAAGCCGTGTCTTTGACGATCTAAATCAGGGGTCCCCAAACTTGGCAACTTTAAGACTTGTGGACTTCAATTCCCAGAATTCTCCAGCCAGCATAGCTGACTGGAAAATTCTGGGAGTTGAAGTCCACAAGTCTTAAAGTTGCCAAGTTTGGGGACCTCTGATTTAAATAATTGCACAAGTGAGGGAACAGTCTGAGTGAAGAACACCCACAGCTGCCAACATTTCAGAATCTGAAATAGAGACATATTTTTTCCCAATGTGTCTCTCTTATCACAGTCTATAACCTGTTTTGCTGTTCCTCTCAATGCTTTCTTTTTCTCAGATTTTGAAGACCTCTACCACACTATCATCAATTCCATTAACAAACTGTGTTCTTCCTCTTCTGAAAAGATTAGCAAACAAACCTTCAGTTCACTGTGGCAAAGTCTGTGAAGTGTATTACCCCAGTAAATCCTGGAGGCATAACACCATAACTATTTGACATCATGTTCTGTGACTTCCATAGCTTTATTTCACAGTCACTTAAATTCATGTATACTGTATTTTTCGGACTATAAGACGCACCGGTGTATAAGACGTACCTTAGTTTTGGGGGAGGAAAACAAGGAAAAAAGGCCTCTGCCTCCCAGCAATTTGCCAAACAGCAAACAGCAAAAAGTACAGATGATATACACTGTTTGCTATGTATTTCTGTGCATGTGTGTCTGACCCATAGAAATAGCAAAGAATTGGAGAAATGTACATTATGGCAATATATTAATGCCAGAAAGTTTTCTTAAATGTAGTCACACTAACTCCTCCCAATTATTTAAATAGATCTACTCCAAACATGACTAAGTCAGGGTTTAACTCAGCTGCCTTATCTTAATACTAAAACAGGACACTGTTACATTTCAGATTATACTTTTACAGATTTTTAAATTTGATGTGGCTTTCTGGAAGTATAGTTATTCTCTGCTATTTAAAAGAAGATACAATAGCACTGGACCTCTTCAGATCAAGCATTTATTTTAAAAAACTTCTTCATTTTGTTAAGTTGTCTAGAACAATAATAAAGCAGTCTTTAAAACATAAGTCTAATAATTTGAACATTCTATAGACATGTATAGTTATTGACTTACCTCCTTGCAGTTTCAGCAGTCCAACATTGCCAGCAGTTCACCTTCCAGCAATTTGCCTCCTTGCTAGTTTCACTTTCAGTTCTAGCACATGGCCTGCCTGTGCTGAATCAGCTGTAGGTTGGGAGGCTGATAATCAATTGCTTATGCTAATCAGGCTCTGTGCTGTTTGCTGCAATGAGGTAAAATGCTGGGAGGCAGAGGCCAAAGGGTGGATGTGGCTGGGTGGGGCTACATTCGGTGTATAAGACGCACCCAAGTTTTCACCCTCTTTTTGGGGGTAAAAAGGTGCGTCTTATACTCCGAAAAATACGGTAAATTATCTTTAGATGTATCTTCATCAAATGATAAAAACTTTATGAAGCAGATAGGATAGGAGACGGCATATTTTTTTTGTATTAACAGGGTTTTGAGTGCTTTATTGCCTTGGACATGGAACATTGTAAACTTTGTATGATCACATATATGTCCTATAAAAATAAGCAACAATTATTTAAAGTTGAATCCCAAGCAGACATTATAGAACGGTAATCTCTTTACATATAATCCCCGTCACTTAAACATTGACTAAACAAGCTACAGCCTTCAAATATTTAATTTTTGAAAATACAGTATAGCATTCTAGACAGCAATATTACAAAAAGGGAAATCGAGTAAAGCCACTGTTTTTCAGACTTGAATTAAATTATATAATCCTGTTTATTTGATTCCTGGTATTTTGGAGAAAGTGAATAGTGGTTCTAGGACCATTAATCAATAATTTACCTTTTTATTTTCAATAAATAGTTCTGGTTTCTTATATATTGATTGACAGCACATGATAGATAACATATGACCAGCAATTAACATCACATCTCTTTTTTCTTTTCAAGAAGTTGAACTTACATTTACATTCATGAACTTTATTTGATTTGTTAAAAAAAATTGGGTGTTTTATGTCTTAGTTTATTGGCAGTACATATAGAAGTTTCTTGAAATAGCTTACTCCTTCTAGTTTTAATAAGGGCAATATTATAATGCTTGCTAAGCTTGCCAAAGAACTTACCATATGCTCCAATTGTTAATTTATTGCTTTGGTTCTAAGAGCTTATTTGGATAAAGAAGATAGCCTCTTGGTTCCAGCAACTTTGCATGCAAGTCAGAATGGATTTTTATTTTATTTTATTTTTAAAAATAATCTTTATTTGGTTTTTTTATTTAAAAACAACATATAAAAAACAACATACAAAAACATATGACAAAACAAACATAGAAAAAACCAACCACTTTTACAGCTTTTTCATTGCATTTTCACTATTATTTACACTTTTCCGTATTTCTACCTATATTACCTTTCTATTTCTTATATTTTTATGGTTACATATATATCTATTTATTTACATCACAGAGCAAGAAAAAGAGGAAGTACCCGTCACATTTTCTTATTTGACATTCCTATTTTATAACAATATTTTGAATTTTTTGTTTCGTTCTAACCACTTGTACCATTTGTCCCATACTTCGTAGAACTCCGTTTCTTCTTTATCATGCAATTCCATTGTTAATTTGCTCATTTCGGCACATTCTAGAATTTTTCTCACAACCATCATGGTTGTGGGGACACTATCAGATTTCCAACTTTGAGCGTAAACTATCCTGGCCACAGTTGTTATGTGGAGTATTATATATCTGTTTTCTTTTTTATCTTTCCTCTTATAATTCCCAATAAGAATAATTCTGGCTTCATCTCAATCTCTTGTTGCACAATTTCTTCCAACCAATTTTTACATTTATTCCAGTATACTTTTACTTTTGGACACATCCACCAAAGATGATAATAGGTCCCTTGTTCTTTGTTACATTTCCAACATTTTGCAGACATAGTCAGGAACATTTTTGCCAATCGTGCTGGAGTAAATGCCATCGTTAAAACATCTTGTAAATATTTTCTTTATACGTTACTGCCATAGTTAATTTATAATTTACTTCCCAAATTTTGTCCCAAAATTAATTGTGTATCCAAAATTTTGTGCCCAGGCAATCATTGTCCCCTTGACCGTTTCCTCTTCCATTTTATATTGTAGGAGAAAGTTGAAGAATGGATTTTTAAGTGGCACCAAGGTTTTGCAATAAGATTCTTAACTACAATATATTCTGATCTATGGCTGTATTAAAGATTTGAAGATTTTACATGATGAATGGTTGCAGGAACTGGCTATGTCTAGTCTAATGAAGAGAAGGACTGGGGTGACACGATAGCAATCTTCCAATATTTTAGAGGCTATCACAAAGAAGAGGGGACAACCTATTCTCCACAGCATCTCAGGGCAGGACAAGAAGTAATGGATGGAAATTTATCAAAGAGAGATCCAACCTAGAACTAAGAAGAAATTTCCTGACAGTGAGAACAATCAGTAGAATGGCTTGCCTTCAGAAGTTGTGGATGCTCCATCACTGGAGGTTTTTAAGAAGAGCCTAGACAGCGATTTGTCCTACTTGAGCAGGGGGTTGGGCTAGAAGACCTCCAATGTCATTTCCAACTCTGTTATTCTGATATTCTGATAGATTGATAACTGATGCCATTGCTTTAACTTAAAATAGACAATTGAACAGCTTGGGACACTCTTTGGGACATTGAGCAGGCTTTGGGCATGTTTCTTGGATATTTGGATATTTCTGAAGTTTTACTCACTTTGGGTTCCCCCAACATTTTATACAGTTTTGTTTTATTTCTGTTCCTAAATCCTAAATTGTATATAAGAGGGGCAGCCATATAAATACTTTAAATAAATCAATCCTGAACAGTTAGATTTTACTTTATCAGTCTTGTGTGTTGAACATGTCAAGGAAACTTCTTTTTCTTTTTGATTTGGCTATACAGCATCTTGTTAGCCCCTTAGAAATTCTGAAAATATTAGATGAATTGCAATAGACGAGAGAAGAGTATAAAAGTACTATGTATAGATAATACATATTAATTTCTAATCTCATTTCATTGGTTCTTTCTCTACTTACTCTACAAATTGGAGTAATTCAAATTTGTTGCTACTGGCACTCAGTGATAATTTTGATATGTTAAGTAACTTGGATTTTAGGTTGTAGACTGATTCTTACCTTTGATATAAAGATTCCTGGGAAGTTTTCTCCTCTAGTATTTCTGGAATTATGCTGTAATTTAATACAAATTTAAAAGATGTGGACAAATGGCATATAGTTTATTTATTTATTTATTTTTGTCAAGTACGTGTTGGTAATATACATAGATATAACATTGTTTCTATACATAAGATGAGTACTGATAAGAGGGAACATTAGGACAGGGACGGTAGGCATGCTGGTGCACTTATGCATGCCCCTTACTGACCTCTTAGGAATCCGGTGAGGTCAACAGTGGACAGTCTAAGGGTAAAGTTTTGGGGGTTTGGTGACGAAACCACAATGTCAGGTAGTGAGTTCCAGGCATTTACCACTCTGTTGCTAAAGTCGTATTTTCTACAGTCAAGTTTGGAGCGGTTTACTTTGAGTTTGTATCTGTTGTGTACTCGTGCATTGTTGTGGTTGAAGCTGAAGTAGTCATTGACAGGAAGGACGTTGTAGCAGATAATTTATTGAGCTATGCTTAGGTTGTGCCGAAGGCGACGTAGTTCTAAGCTTTCTAAGCCCAGGATTTCAAGTCTGGTTGCGTAAGGTATTCTGTTGCGAGTAGAGGAGTGGAGGACTCTTCTTGTAAAGTATCTCTGGACACTTTCTAATGTATTTATGTCCGATATGCGGTGTGGGTTCCAGACAGATGAGCTGTATTCAAGGATTGGTCTGGCGAATGTTTTGTATGCTCTGGTTAGTAGTGTGATATTACCAGAGAAGAAGCTGCGTAAGATTAGGTTAACAGTTCTTGAAGCCTTTTTGGCGATGTTGTTGCAGTGGGCTTTGGCACTTAGGTCATTTGATATGAGTATTCCAAGGTCTTTGACAGGGTGAGGGTCGTCTGCAAGGTCTTGTCTGTTCAGCTTGTATTTGGTGTTCTGATTTTTTTTGCCAATGTGTAGGACAGAGCAATTGTTGGTTGAGATTTGGAGTTGCCAGATGTTTGACCATTCTGACACAAAATTTAGGTCTTTTTGGAGGATAGCAGTGTTGTTGGTGGTGTTGAAGAGTTTTACATAATCGGCAAAGAGAACACAGTTGTTTGTAATGTGATTGCAAAGGTCATTTATATAAAGTATAAAGAGTGTTGGTCCTAGTATGCTGCCTTGGGGAACACCGCTGTTAACAGGTACGGGATTTGATAGGGCACTCCCTATTTTGACCACTTGTCTGTTTGACAGGAACGCAGTTATCCAGTCATGAAGGGGTCTAGAGATGCCGTAGGATTTCAGTTTCAGAAGTAGTTTATTGTGAACCACTGAGTCGAAGGCTTTACAGAAGTCTATGTAAATTGTGTCTATTGTTTTGCCCTGGTCAAGTTTTGAGGTCCATATGTTTTTGCAGTGTAGTAGTTGTAGATTGCAGGATAATTTTTTTCTGAAACCGAATTGCTTGTTTGAGAGTAGGTTGTTAGTTTCTAGGTGGTGGGTAATGGATTGGTTTATGATTGATTCCATGACTTTGCATGTGACGCAGTATAGAGAGATTGGTCTGTAGTTTTCTACTAGACTGGGATCTCCCTTTTTGAAGATGGGGATGACCGTGGCTAGTGACCATAGTTTTGGTAGGGAACTGGTCCTGAAGGATTTTTTAAAGATTATGCTTAGTGGTTCAGCTATGGCTGTGGAGAGCTTTTTTAGGAAGTATGCACATAGTCCATCAGGTTCGATTGACAGGGAAGGTTTTTGGTTGCGTAGTGCTTTTTCAACGTTGTCTTCAGTGAAGTCTATTTGTATTAAATCGTTGTGATTATTTGCAGTACGACTGGGGAATTTTGGGCATGAGCCATTGCTGTTTATATGTTAGTTCATATGAGTATCTAGTGTACAATGAATTTAATCTCAAGTCTGATTTATATTTTGACTGGTCTTTTATTTATATTGCTTTATATTACTTAACAATCATCAAACAGCTGAAATATTGTCATGCAGAAGATTAAGTCCTGTCCTTTGACAATCCAGAATTGAAGGCATGTAGTAAGAACAGGAAGTGAGATCCTGGTTGAGTTTTAGGGGGTGGGGTATATTTTCCTAGCATGAACAGTTTGACAATGGAACCAATTATTTAAACAAGTTGTAGACTCCCTTACATGTGTTCAGGCAGAGACAGGATGGGCATCTGTCAGAAACACTTTCATTTGGATTCTTGCAGAACACATGAAGTCAGACAATAGCAGAAATGGCCCTTTCCAATCAATGACTCTGCAATTCTATTCCATGCTATTAAATAATATTATCTGGGGGAAATATCCTTCAATATTTTTACTGCATAAATTGCCAATTATCTGCACTAATGTCAAGCATTTCATTAGGTATTAAAGTAAATAACCCAATAACCTAATGTAGCCATGGTGCCTGGTTGGAAAAAGAGCTTTAAAATTCTCTCTGGACTCATTTTGAAAGTTATTATTTTGGCACTACCAAAATCCCAGCAAGTATTGTGATGTTTAATTGCATATAATGCAAAATATACTTGAAAAATCCTTTTATATATGCACAGGTCACATTATAGGGTAAGCCCAATTAAAATAAGCTGTGAAATCTGTATTGATGCAAACTCAGATGAACTGATCCTCTCCCAAGGTTATTATTTTGGTCCAATTTACCTATAAAGAAATCATTTTTAAAACTGTTGTAAAACTTAAAACAGCTTTTTTTAATCTCAAGAGTTCATCTTGGCTCTGTTCCGCAGCTGAAAGAATTACATGGAATAGATATTAATAATTTCTGTCACTTTCCAAGTTTGAATATCCTATTCTTTTAAATTAGTTGAAGGTTTCTTCTGCTTTGATTTTAAAATTACGCTAATGCAGGAAAAATGGTTTTGTGTATATTGTATATATCTCAGGGACTGTTTATTAAGGATTGGCTGCTATTCATGTGTTGGATCATAAATTCTCTGGCTTGGGCTGTCCTATAATTACGGTATGTATTTTAAACTGAAATCCACAGGATTGTTAATAGGATCTTACACCAATTATTGTGTCTCAAAGATAAATGTGCTCATTTTGGGTATGCCTCCAGAATATGGAATAGGTCAAGAACTGTGAACATGGAACTGGACAAAAGAATTATTATGCAGCAATAGAAGAATAAATCTAAATATAATGTACAAGAGTGGATTGTTGAGCTATCCTGTTTGTCCCCATCTGAGTTAATGTGAAACTTTGTACTGAAGTATATGATGGTGATTTATCATTTAAATTAACATAAATTTAACTGCTTTACCTAGACTGTTTACATGCAGTAGGTTTCTCTCTTACTTGGGAGATATTCTGAGAGAAATTTGGTGTCTTACATCTGAAGTCGGCAAACAGGATTCATTAAATTGAGGTTTTATGTAATATTTCAATAATGATGCAAAGATAAGAACTTTCAATCCATTTGGTCAAACTTTGTGAAGTTCTTTTATTTTTCCCAATCTCTTTCACTCTCACCTTTAATGTTACATCAGAGATATAGTGTCCCTATTGGAAGGAGGGGTAAAGCAGGGAATCAGTCTGGAATTGATAATGTAGACACATGAGGGCAAGGTCCAACACACACCCCCAGCGGATGGTTCCGGTTATTTTTGCTACCGGTGCGCATGCGCAGAAGTGAACTCGCGTTCCATCGGGTGATTTCACTTCCGCGCATGCTTAGGATGACATTATAAGCCGAAACACAGCTGAGGAGCTTCTCAGCTGTGCTTCGGAGGAAGAATAAAGGTCCGTATTGAAACAAGGGCGGGCGGGAGGGCTTTTTCCCGACAGCTCAGGATGCGGAGAAGCCCCAGAAAATGACGTCATTGCTGGGCTGTTACCAGTGTTGCGCTCCACAGAGCACCAGTAGGAACCCACCACTGCCCCCCCTTTTGAATGCCATTGAACCTTATCTGGTCTTTTCCAGGAGCAATTTCCCAGTCTGAGAAGATTGTTTTGAAATAGACATTGAGCAATAGTTTATACTCTACACCAGTGGTGGGTTCCTACCGGTAATAAATTACTTTTTTCAGTGTTGTAACTTTGAACAATCACTAAATGAACTGTTGTAAGTTGAAAACTTCCTGTATTGAGTAGTGAGATGGATGTTCTGTCATCCATACTAGCTTAGGTGGATAGGTGCTGTTTCACTTCACCACTCTTAAATGTTGCCATCTGATAAAAGAGAGACACCTTCTTGGTGGCTGCCCCAGCCTTTTGGAACAGGCTCCCACCTGACATCATAGGATCCCTACCCTTTTAGCTTTCTGGAGAGCTGTGAAGACTTTCTCCCAAGCATCTTGCTAGGATGGGCTGTGAGGATGTTAAGCCTGGCATCCAGAGGGAAGGGTATCTTTGTTTTTAAACTATGTTTATGGATTGCAGTGAAAGCCTCCCAGAATCATTGCATGAGATAGGGAGTCACATAAGTCCTGCAAACTAATAATAAACAAACAATCCCAAAACAGATTATAAGAAATCTTTCTCAACCTATAGAGAACCTCATTGTTAAACAGTTAAAATAGGTATTTCGGGTGTAGGAAAAATGTTGAGATTTTGTATCTATTTGTCACAGTGCGTTAAATTTGTCTTGAATCTAATAAATCCAGGGAGCCATTTTAAATTCTGAAACTTAGCATAATAGTTTTGTTGACTTATCTGCAAGTCAAAACTACCTCCCCCAATTCAATTTTATATGTAGTAATAGACCTATGCCATATGTTTGCTGTTTGAGGAATGCTATCTTGCATTCCTTTTCCACCACAGGTGGTAGAAATTGGATCACAATTTCCACCACAGGTTGGTCCAAGCTTAAGGTGAATTAGTATTATGTAAAGATATATTATATATAAATACAATTTAATTTAATTTAATTTAATTAAAAGTTCTTATAGGCCGCCCAATCCCGTAGGACTCAGGGCGGCGTACAGCATGAATAAGAACAGTACAGTATATCAGAAAACAATTCAAAAACATAACATAAAATTTTAAAAAAGCAAAAGAAACCATTCATCCAGGGGGAATCCGATCTTCTTCACCCAGCCTGCCGGAAGAGCCATTAACCTCAATAAGATTATTAATGTATTAATTATACTTTTGTTTAAGAATAAAAACTGCTCTTTGCTGTAAGCAGAAATACTAACATTTAACATGTGAAAATGACAGATCAGAATAGATGAAGGAAAGAGAGTCTGTCTTGGCAATTGCAATTCTGCCAAAATATGATCAGATTATCTAAGTAAGAGAATTGCAATCTGGCACTGATAATCAAAAACATGGTTGGGAAACAGATGTGGAGTGCTTCAGAGAGTCTCCTTGAACGCAATGGAAAAGGTCTCAAGTAATAAAATGGAAAGGATCCTGGCAAGAAATATAGGGTGCTGACACTTTTACGACCCGAGATGCTTACAATATACAGAAACAGCGTTTTGTTTGCTTTCCATACACAGCTTGATATCACATGCTCGGCAATCCGTGCTGCCACTTGGAGTCAGGAAGGACAATATATTTCCCTTTCCAAATAGACCTAGTGATTCTAGTCAGGTGTAGAAAGGAAATAAATTACAGGATACATTTTATGTCTATTAATCAATTGGTTTGTCATTTTCCAAACCTTGATCCTCATGAAAGAAAGTGGCAATGGGTAAGGGGGAATGTAGGGAACAAACAACAGAATAGAGATAAGTTTGTCCTAAACAGAGTTTTTGCTTGAGAGATTGGGCTCCAGGATAAATACGTGCATTACAGATGAGGAAGCTTAACTGAAACAAAAAAAAAGCATGATCTCATTGTGCTTTTCAATTATGCACATCTCATACAAATGGGATGTTAAATAATTATTTATTTATTAGGAGCTCCAGATTTAAAACAAGGAAGAGCCCCTGCCCTGCCCTACCTGCTGACACAGTGCGTGTGTAGACAGGCCAGTGGTCAGGCTTGTTCCTGCACTACTTTGTAGAACACATTTTGTACTATTCTTTATCAGCAATTTACAACACTGAAAGTTTGAAATATAGCACAGGGATGTTGCAATTGCAAACGAAAGAGAAAGAACAGGGAGAAAGTTACATTGACAAAATACTATATAATTCCCAGGTAAATGTGTGGTCATATAAACTGAATGAGAGAGATGCTAAAATTTTTATATAAAATAGATATGCCTGAGATGGATGAATCCTATGCTAAGATCTGTTGTATGCGACATACTGGATTCCATACTGGATCAGGATTCAGGCAATGATATGAAAAATGAATTATCTAGGAGTTATGGGAATATTGTAAACAAATATAAATTTGCTACACAAAATACAAAATAGCCTTAGTAAACTTTGCTCCTCCCTCATTACAATTAGCATAATATTAAAAATAATAATAATGAAGGTATTGCTAGAGAAATCGTATTAGATATTATTATCTTTAGCAATTTGCTTAATTTAGAGTTATAAATAGCTATAAATATAAACACGCATACAAACGTGATGGAATTGGAGCCGAGGTGGCGCAGCGGTTAGAGAGCAGTACTGCAGGCCACTTTATCTGACTGTGATCCGCAGGTCAGCGGTTCAAATCCCACCAGCTCAAGGTTGACTCAGCCTTCCATCCTTCCGAGGTAGGTAAAATGAGGACCCAGATTGTTGGGGGCAATATAAATATACATTGCTTACTGGTGTAAACCGCTTAGAGAGTGCTTGCACTGTGAGGCGGTATATAAATCTCACAAATAAATAAATAAATAAACAAACAAACAAACAAACAAACAAACAAACAAATAAATAAATTATGTGCATAATGCAAGTCACTAGTTTACATATAATAGATTCTATTCAATATTTTATAAGCACCCTATTATCTTGCTAAATATCCTATAATTATATAACATTTTCCCAAATTAGTATTAGTCTTAATATGATTCATCCTTTTGGGGCACTGAAGAAATTTTACATGGCAGCTAGATCCAGTGGTTTGGCATATTTGCCAGGCCAAATATTTCTCTGTTGGAAAAAGTATGAAATACTATTCTATAGAATATGCCACTTTTTCATCTAATAAGTTATGACAGCAATGGCAATACATACAAAAGCCTATGGATTGATAACCACAAGATATTTTTACAAATGTTATAGGGATTTTATGAAAGGGGAATGGGGTGGAGAATTTTCTCCATTAAAATATTGAGACTTGCTCTGATACATGCCTGGCTCATTCCCCAAGGAATGGAAAACTTGAAAAGGAACCCAAACTGCAGGCATGGCTGTTTCTTTAAAACTGGCCTCTTTTTAAAATATTTTGGCAATAGGCTAATTAGTTTTGTAAACTTTCCTTCAACAAGATCTTTTCTAACCATGCCTTATACAGTAAGTAGCAATAGCATAGCAATAGCATTTAGACTTATACACCTCCCCATAATGCTTTATAGCCCTCTCTGCGTGGTTTACAGAGTCAGCATCTTGCCCTCAACAATCTGGATCCTCATTTTACCGACCTCAGAAGGATGAAAGGCTGAGTCAACCTTGAGCCCGTCAGGATCGAACTCCAGCTGTGGACAGAGTTTACCTGCAATACTGCACTTTAACTACTATGCCATCAGGGCTCCTATGAATGATAATGGTCTACTGCTTTCCTCTATATATATTTTTAGTGTGTGCTCAAAAATTATATCAGCTTTTAAAAGTTAAGTAATTAGCTTATTCTTGATATCAGGGTTCCTAACCTTTGGGACGACCAATCCCCCAAAATGATAAACAAACTTCTGGGGCTTCCCCCTCACACATAACTAATTCCTTTATTGGGACTTGAGTTGGGCAAGAAAGAAGCATATCATTCACACTCAACAATCAAATTCTATTCTATACACTTTTATTATAAAAGCAATTGTCTCAGGTTGTAAAAAATAGTTGGTTCAATAAATATACTCTCTCTCTCTCTCTCTCTCTCTCTCTCTCTCTCTCTCTCTCTCTCTCTCTCTCTCTCTCTGTGTGTGTGTGTGTGTGTGTGTGTGTGTGTGTGTGTGTGTGTACACATTTATTTATTATTGGACTCCTCCAAGAATGTTCAAAAAATGTTGGTTACATTTCTTCGTGTATTAGAGATGCAATAAAGGGAACATTAATGCATATATTTTAGTCATGCCCATTGGTAATTCCTTCTTTGTTAAGATATTGCTAAAGTGCTGAATTAGGTTGTGGGCAATAATTATACTTCAAATGTCTTTTTCTACCTCTGAAGAACTTATGCTATATCAAGCTTGGAGTATGATGAAAAGGGTGATTCTATATTTTTTGAAGGATGAGTGCATACCAGACTGTAAAGTAATCTGAATTAAATTTGTCCACTCTTAGCCTTTGAATTGGTTTTATATCCCCAGAGAAGCAAGATTAGAGAATTTGATTCTATATCTTCTTAGTTTAATTTGTTGTTCGAAAATTAGATTTTCCGAAACATGTCACTTTTTAAATGCTTTGGAATAAAATCTATGAATTTTACAGACAGTTGCTACTATATGTAGCAACTGTCAAACATTCAATGATAAAAATTATGAATTAAAACTTCAATCAAAATACCAAACAAAACAAGAATAGAATTCTGCAACTAGACAAAACAAAACTTTTCATCGAAAAAAAAAATCAGTCAAATACTTAATTCAAATCCATACCATTAAGCCTCGGTGGCGCAGTGGTGCAGTGGTTAGAATGCAGTACTGCAGGCTACTTCTGCTGACTGCCGGCTGACTGCAATTTGGCAGTTCAAATCCCACCAGGGTCAAGGTTGACTCAGCCTTCCATCCTTCTGAGGTCGGTAAAATGAGAACCCAAATTGTTGGGGGCAATATGCTGACTCTGTAAACAGCTTAGAGAGGGCTGTAAAGCACTGTAAAACGGTATATAAGTCTAAGTGCTATTACTATTGCTATTAAATGGAAAGGTGAGTCTGGTTATCTCCACCCATACTTGAAATCCAGGCCTATATTTGGGACAGTCTCTTTCACTCCCTACCTCACACTCACCATGGATCAACAAGACTCTCTGCAGCAGCAACCAGCGAAAGTCTTACACCTGTCCAGGCAAAGAGAAATTTCCAGTAGCTACATCTTCAAACCTCACTAAATTCATGAATGTCCCTCAAATTAGCTCATATGGATAACGACCCATTGAGAATTTCTGCTAGATAAGTTGAAAATGTGATGTTTGACTGTTCAAAATAAATAAATAAAGCTGCAGATTAAAAAGTCTCCTGTTCAAATCCCACTTCAGATATGAAATCACTTACTGAGATTAAGGAGTTATGACAGAAAAAGATTTTCTAGCAAAATGGATACAAAGAAGGATCCCAGCTACTGACAGTTAAAAGACTAAAGATATGATTTTGGTCTTAAGACATGAATTTATGCTCTGCTTCCACCCTGAGGTAGACATAAGGGCTCTTTCTTCCATGACACAAAGCATTATCTGGCATCAGAAAAGGAATCTCAACATAGAAGTAAGAACAGGAAAGAGCACTCTGTAAGTGAAAATGGGCCATGGTTGAGATAAATTATGAATTAATATTTGCAGGTTCTGAACCAGACAAATAAGCTGAAAAAACCTGCACAGTTCATGAACCCCTAGCCTAGACCATTCCAAAATAGCAATTTATGAAAAGGGTAGATTGCCAGTGGGAACTATTCCCCAAGGACAAGAAGTAACCTGATTTTTTTTGCATAGTTTGAAGCAAATTGCATAAGAAAATTCCTTCTAGAAGCTCTTCTACGAAATAGAGCAAAGACAGAGAAAACCCATTGGAGAGTGGCTACCTCTGCTATGCCTAAAACAAGTAATTGTGCTTTTCATGATCTGACAAAGGATTAAGGGAGGATTTATTTTAATCAAATTGATTTTAATCACCTATCAGAAAGAATGAATTTTAATATATCCACTAACAATCCTTTCTACTAAAAGTGCAGCCTTGTTCCATATAACATGAATAAAGATTTTTCTGGATTCAAAATTGCAATTTTTGAGTTTTATATAGTACCTACACATAAAGCAATATTTAGTTAGCAGTTTTCAGATTAATTTTCATCACATAGTGGTCTTAGTAATCAATAAGCAGAAACATACTTTGATGTCATTAGGAGCTGAAGTAACTTCAGTTCATTGAACAGAATAGGTTTTTTGCTACAATGAGCTAAGAGAATGTTGACAGATTTTAAAACATACAAATAATCTTGTATGTCCTGGCTAGCTTTCTCATCAAGCAGTATTCAAAGACTAGGAAAGTTTAGCCAAGTCAGCAGAAGAAACTTAAAATATTGGCTAAGTGCAAAATTCAGACTCTAGAAGACATGCAAGTCACTTGTCGGAAAATGCCCAATAGTCTGTTCCACCTATTAAGTTCTTATTTTTTTTTCCTTATGTCCTTTAACAATGTTCTTGCAATACTTTTCAGTTTTTCTTGGTTAAAGTGTCAGAACCAGGTTAGTGGTGCTGGACTCTCAATCATACGAATGGTGTTGTATAAACAAATTAAGGCATTTTCCATCCGCAGCTTCTTGCCAAAAGCTGTGGGTTTTACTTCAGAATTGTGTTTGCCTATTTCTGCAGCTCTGACTGGTTTATAAAATAAGTGCCTGAGCATTGCTTTCAGAGAACTGAAACAATATACATTGACAATAATAATGACTGCGATAGTACTGAAATGGTTCAACGATCTGGACAGGGCCATCTAAATCAATCATTGCAGTTAGTGATTGTTTGTCTGACATAACTAAATTCTGCACTAATAAATGCAGACCAGAATATGTCTGTTTGAGTTGTGCATTTTAGATACATAATGAAATCATAATTGTACTTTGGTTGAAACCTCAAGAATTCCAGTATAGTCTCTAGTACACCCTTGGTATTCATGGTTAGTGTTCCATTTTGTTTTAGAAAGTTATTGAAAAGGGATTGACTCCCTTGTTGTTTTTCTTAGATGTAACCATGAGAGCCTCTAGATCTTGGAAACTGAATATTACATTTACTGGAGGGTAAAAAATAGATGTGGTGCCAGAAAAACAGTTTTCTTGCCGTACTTGAGATATTGTCTTACCTCAGTTGTTTTTATATGTCTGTTACGGTCAGTCAGGATGGGCATCCTTCATGTCCTGTTGCCAAAGAATGCCAGTTGGCTCACCTTATGGAACTTTCCCCCTCCAGAAATCTGGATGACCCCACCCTGCTGGCCTTTTGTGAAGTCCAGAAACCCTGGGCTTGGGACTAGGCCACCGCGGGTGTGCAGGGACCAATTTCTTGGTTGTGTTAGTGATCTGGCCTCTGGGCTGTTGTTTCTCAGCTGCCTGTATTTTGACTTTTATAACATTTGTAGCTGTTTTATTTTAATTCTGTTTGCCACCTAGAGTTGAGATGGGCAGTCATATACATTGGATAAAGAAATAAATGAATAAAATCCAAAGTTATTCCAAGATTCCCAGTGAACTCTATCACTCTGTAAACAGTAATTAAATAAATCTACATTAAGAACACTTCAAATACATGGCTGCCCATAATGGCAGAATGGCTGCATCAATATTTAGAAGACTTGATATTTAATAAATAGCTTGATTAATACAACATAGTGCTTCCTACGCTATATTTTCTCAAACCTTTCTTGTCAAAAGCCCGCCTAGAAAACACATTTGTTTCCCTTCCTTCTGCCATTTTTTTTGTTCCACTTCCAGCCCTCTGCCTCTGTGCCACTCTTTCCCTGCTAAATCCGTTTCTCCCAACTTTATTTGGTCCCATATCTATGGAGCCGGGCCATATATGGCCTCCACTAACTAAGGGTTGCTATTTCAAAAATGCTCTTGAATCAGTATTTATAAATATGTTGATGCAATCAACTACAATGGGGAGAAGGAGTGAACGTGAAGAACAGGAGGAAGGGCTGCAACCAAGACAAAGGTCAGATAAAAGAAATCTGAGTCTGGGGCAGATATGTAATTTGAGAAAATGCCTCAGACATGAGCCTCCCTACTTCTCATAAAGATAAAGGGAGGGAGAGGGAAGCACATTCTAACCTGCAAGATTGTATTATAACCTTGTAATAAAACTAGTATTAGCCTAGGACTAATACTAGTTAATATTAGTCGAACAAGGACTTTGGTTTATAAGCCACTGTACCTCAAGGGACTGAAATGTACAATAGGAGGGTATTTAGAACTTATTGCTGCTTTTACTGATTTTTCTCCTTTTTTTAAATAAAAAAATATTTTATTTGTGGGCTTTTTAAAACTACTTTCCCCCTCTTCTTTTTCTCTGTTTATTTCCTTTTCTTCTCCGTTACATGATTATTTTTATTTATTTATTTTATTTGTCAAACATGTATAGGATAATAGTTGTTTGTATAAACATAAGTAAAAAAGTAACGATAAAAGAGGACAATAGTACAGTAGGACAGGGACGGTAGGCACAGTGGTGCGCTTATGCACGCCCCTTTCAGACCTCTTAGAAATGGGGAGAGGTCGACTGTAGACAGTCTAAGGTTAAAGTTTTGGGGGTTTGGGGAAGAAACCACAGAGTCAGGTAGTGCATTCCAGGCATTGATCACTCTATTGCTGAAGTCGTATTTTCTGCAGTCGAGTTTGGAGCGGTTTACATTAAATTTGAATCTATTACGTGCTCGTGTATTGCTGCGGTTGAAGCTGAAGTAATCATTAACAGGAAGGACATTTTGGTATATGAGTTTGTGAACTACATTTAGATCAGATCGGAGGCAACGTAGTTGTAAATTGTCTAATCCCAGTATTTCAACTCTGGTGGAATAAGGTATTTTGTAGCGAGCAGAGAAGTGAATGTTCATTTATATTTTATGTTTATTATTTATTTTCATTTATCATTTATGTTCATTTATTTTTGGAATATTGGATCAACAGTTCCATAACTGTACAGGGACAGGGAGAAGAAATCCACAGATTGCAAGTAGACCTCAATGTCCCTTCTACAGCCTCTAGAATACATTAGATGTCTTTGACCAGCTTTAAATGGGATAGTATCAATCTTTTTTACCCTTTTATGATTTTAATGGAGAAGATATTTCACTTCTTAAAAACACCCCAATTTGGCCAACTTTAAATAAGCCAAACTAGTGAAATCGCAAATACTTATTTCACAGGAAACCACATAAGCCAAGAGACATACAAGTTAGCCGGGGTCTTGACTGAAAGACTGAGCACCCAAAATGCAAGGTTCCCTCATAAGAAATGGGCACTATTCCAGAACTTAACAGTTTTTATCTTACATACAGTATATCTGAAAAGGGAGGAAGTAGCTCAATATGTTTTCTTTTTCTTCCAAACAAAAGTATTCAGTTGAGTTTCAGTTATTTTAAAATAAATATGGAGGGTATGGAATAAACTGTACCATTCTTGGCCCTATCTGCATTCTCATTACTGACAAGTCTAGAAAGTTTCTGGTTTCAGGAGATAAAATATTGTGAAAGGAGCATTTTCATAAACCTCATGATGGAATATCTCAGTAATAACAGGATGAAAAGAATTCCTGCCACTGAACTTGTCAAACCATATTCCAATTTGCCATTTATATGTGACTGGATATTTTATCTAGAAATGACAAACTACTTATCTAAAGAAATATGACTAAGAAAACTGCATAATGCATTCACCAGCGACTGAGCTCATCATGAAGAAACTGGACCATTTTGGGGGGGGGGGGATTTTAAAGAATTCAGAAATTTTGGCAATATAAGAAAAGTGAGAAAGGAAGTACTTTTTAAGAGCTGTAATTTTACAGACCTTCCATAAAAAAGGAAAAATAAGAGTTGAAATTTATAGATTATCCAATGATTTAATTGTGTCCTTTTTTCCCCTCCTAACAAATCAGTAAGCAGTTGAATTTCTCAATGCCTCACAGTCACTTGTCAGCTTTCAGCTAATCTTTGGAGTTATGAGTAAGTGGGCAATGACTCTTGATGTGCATAATGCATACTATATACAATGTCCACATAAACAAAAAGGCAGAACTTTGACTGGAAGGAAGCGATATATAGAAACCATTTATATTTAATATAAATAATATAACACAATACACAATAATTTAATATTTCAGCACACTAATGTTAATTTTTTAAGGGATGTACATAGCTAAAATAAAAAAAGATATTAAATTACAATAAAATTATAGTAAATTAAAACCACTTTACTTGAAACACATTAAAAGTGATGGAAAGAGATTAGGCCATTTTTATACAACGCATTCACATAGGGAATTATATTCAATCTGCAAAGGGATTCAAAAGGCTATAAAGTGCTTCAACCTCTTGATTTGAACTGGTACTTCAAAGCAAATTCACGTTTCAATCCACAAGTTGGGTCAGGGCACAAAATCTGCACTGAATAGATTTTGCCTTTAGCTGCCTTGAAAGGCTTGTGTAGTTCTATTCATTTGGGCAACTGATTTGTAAATAATAATTGCATTCCCCAAAGCTGTACACGATAAGTAAGTACTAAACCAAATGAGGCATGATGTAATATCAGAATTATATCATAACCTAATATTATATTTTATATTATTATGTAAATTATATTTTGCTCCTAGGCAAAAGGTGATGGGGCATTTTTTAAAGAGCTTTGAGATAATTCAGGCACATGATTGCAACATTCTGTTGTTTTAGAGCTCAGTAAAATTAGTTTTAGCTTTCCTGTAGAGTTGATTTCATGATCTGGTCTATCTAGTGGGGCTGAAAATATTCAACTTGCATGTGACCTGATTGGTGCAATTGATTTTCTTCCTCAAATTTCACATTACCCTTCATGGTTGTATGAATGCTTCACTGCAGAAATGTTTCTCAGCTCATCAAATATTGCTTATCAGTAAAGCTCAACATATATTACTTTAATTACCAAGTATCTTTTTATATGTTTTTGGCATTTTATTCTGGAGGCTATAAATCTCCTTGCATATTAGCTGTTGCCCTGTTTAAACACTGATATGTTGTTAAAAGATTTCCCAAATATACAGACCCATTTACAACGGCATGAACTGTACTGTACTGTAAACATGGATATCTAAATGCTGAAATTGAGAATTCTTTAAATTTTGTAAAAAAAATAAATGCTAAAGGAACAGAACAAGCATATCATTAAATAGTGTAATGTAAATAATTAAAAGTGAATTGTAACCATTGTCTTTGTCTTGAAATAAATAATTAAATGAATAATAATGATGACATCTCCTTATCCCAGGTCCTTGGGAAGAACTCGATAGGTGAATAAAAATGGCAAATCTAATCTAAACATCTGGTTGACTGTGATGAACCATAATGATTTATTTATTTATATATATTTATATATATATATATGAATATATAATTTTTTATATACCACATTTATATATACCACAAGTATTCCCTTATGAAATATATCCTTCTAGAGTTATAACGATTATTATGATTCACAAACTATGTATCTCCATTAACTACAACGTTCTCATGGATACTAATAACAGGTGTATTTACAACTCAACCCATTAAAAGTGAGACAGATTGATAGAATGATATTTGCATTTGAAGGCTTACTGTACACTCCTGTATACTCCTGTGCAGACCCCTTCTCAATTATAAAACAATACTTCGTCAATGTACGGACATCCTCAACTTCAGTCTCTGTAATCATAGATATATGAACTCTATTGGCCAGTCTCCAGTATTCTGTGCTCTTAACAGCAGGAGACCAGCGGTTCTTTATAACATGTTAGCTTTAAGAAATTTATTGTTAAAATCTCTCAAATTTTTGGAGTGTTCTTGGGTAAGTTTTTCTATAATAGTGAAAGAAGTAGCTGAATCAAGCAGCTTATGTGTTTCCAGTAATACAATCGTATCAACTGGGTGGTCTAAGAGCACAAACACTCTACCTGGCCAGTTTTTTTAAAGATTTGAAAATATTCAAGGTTCTGTTGGTTTTTTAGTGGATGGAGAATTCATACTTCTCAAGAGCTGCTTGTCTTTCTGACCCTTACAACCTCTTAAAGGGCTGTTGGCCAAGATATCTGGGATCTCTCTGTGGACATGCTGCACACAGGAGCAATGCAATCTGCATTGCGATGGGGGTTTGTAGTGGGGGTTCCTTTGTGGTGACTACAATTTGGGATAGAAGGAGATACTAATGTTCACTCACTGGAAACACATGTGCACTGCACGTGCAGAATAAGCTATTGGAACCATAGAAAGACCTTGGTATATATACAAACTGATAAGAGCTAACCCAGAGTTCCGTTGTTAATGTTAAGAACTTGTTTTGATATGCATTTTTATTTGCAGTAATAATACTTATACTATGAACTAAATCTATATTTTCCCCACCAACCAGTATATTTCTAGAGAAAATAAAACTACATGGTACTATAAAAATCATTCCTTTTCAAATGCAAAGGAATAGATTTGCAGCAATTCTTCTATTTCCCTCTAATTGCTGTTTTCTCTCTGAATCTGCTTCAGCAATTTTGGGGGTGACTTTGAAGCACATTTTAAGAGGGGAAGGTGAAGTGGAAAAGGAATCACCAAGAATCATAATTTCAGTGATGAATTTCTTCTATTGGCAGAGAGACAAACCAGCTGTATACCATCCAATAGAACAGTGATGGCGAATCTTTTTTTCCTCAGGTGCCGAAATAGTGCGCGCACGCGCTATCGCATGCTCGTGGGTGCCAACACCCATAATTCAAAGCCCCCCACTTGCCACACACCCCTGCACATGTGTGCGTGACCCCCCTCCCCCGTTTTCTGACTTCCAGTGGGCCCAGTAGGCCCATTTTTTGCCCTCCCCAGGCTCCAGAGGTTTTCTTGGAGCTTGGGGAGGGCGAAAATGCTCCCCCTGCCACCCCGGAGGCCCTCCGGAGGCCAAAATCACCCTCCCAGAGCCTCCGCACGAGCCAAAAGTCAACTGGCATGCACGCACATGCGTGTTGGAGCTGAGCTAGGGCAACGGCTGGTGTGCCGGCAGATATGGCTCCGCGTGCCACCTGTGGCACCCGTGCCATAGGTTCGCCATCACTGCAATAGAATAATGTAAGGATCAACCAAACCCTCTATTTGATACAATTTTATTATATATTTCCTCATTTGAACTATTTGCATAATATACAGTAAGCATATGTAGAAATATGCTAAATTTAAGATAATAAGTATTACCATTAACTCTTATTGTTTATTTCTGGATTTGAGGTCACGGGAAGAGCACTCCAACATTGCCAAACTCTGCTTCAACCCATTCCTGTATATTTTAAATTACCATCATCATCATCAACAACATCATCAGAAAAAACAAGAATTTATATGAATATTTACCAGTTGTAGATTAGAATTATAATTCTAAATTGTCTTCCAGTTGAGATTCATGACAGTAGGACTTTTTTTTTTCAACTATGGGACTTAAAACTATTGTAGTATTCATGGGAAATGGGTATGCTTCCAAAGT
Organism: Diadophis punctatus similis; assembly: GCA_023053685.1. NCBI lineage: Eukaryota > Metazoa > Chordata > Lepidosauria > Squamata > Dipsadidae > Diadophis > Diadophis punctatus. Next base: position 98,999,954 of record JALIGW010000002.1, read on the forward strand.
ATAGGTTCAACATTTTTCCAATCAAAACAGCACACTATATTCTTTGGCAGCTAAACAAAAAAAAAGTTACAAATCAAAATCTGGCCCCAAAGAAACCACATCATATTAAATATGATCTCCCTTCTTGTAAAATAAGTGCCTATATACTGTAAATTTGAATAATAAATAAATGAAGTTTGAACACTTCTTCAGTAATTAGCTGAACACTTAATCACATGCATTTTATTGGTTTTGACTGGTTTATATTTGCTGTTTCACACTTTGTTTCAATCTGTTTTTGAGCTGATCCAGGACTGTAATAAACAATATTGTCTTTCTTATCTTGAATCCTCATTTTCCTCCTGAGAAGGCCCATAGGTCTCCAATATATTTAAAGTAATAGTAGTAGTGGTAGTGTTGATGATGATGATGAAGAAGATGATGATAGCATTTTGTTGAATGAACCATGATCTATCCATTGAAATATATCTTATGGATGCCAGAATATTTTTCATTGGCATTGATTTGTTGGATGTTACAATTTCATGCCTCCCTTCAGTCCCAATTTCTGATGACATGTATTCCATAGTACATGACATACTCATGTTACAAACGTCTGTTACTTATTGTTTATGCTCACACGATATTAATATTTTGTGCGTGCATGATTCATATTTGAATCCCGTTCCTTCTTTTGGGAAAATTCAAATATGGTAATTTTTGTCACAATAATATTCATTTCTTATTCAGAATCTTGGCACCTGGCAGGATGAGTATAGACGGTTTTATTTGCAAAATGCCATGCAAATTGATCACAACAGAAATTCTGACAAGTAACCTCCTAAGGCTATATGGAAAATATTACATTCAGAGAAGCTCCACGGGGCTGAGTTTTCAGATATGATTGATGGTGGAGAATTTTAACATTGATAATCTACAGATTTGGTAATTGAAAATTATATTCTCAATTCCTGCGCCCATCTCTTTGAATTTGCTTCCAAACATTGAATTAAAACTGAAATGTGTTTGGGTGTGTTTCAGGGGAGATTAAATTGTTCCTATTTTCCTGCAGTGTTAAGAGACACCTAACTTGTTGCCTGCTTTGTAGTCAAACTGAGGAACCGAGACTGACTTCTGACATTACACATAATAATGTTTTGAAGTTCATTGTAGGAGTTGATTTGTCAAGCTTTCCTCAACAACTTTACTGGGAATTATATTGTGGCGCTGACATTTAAAATCTGTTAGAAATCTCACCTCAGTACCTCTATAGAGTTACAATTTTCAGCGCTGCTCTGATAGAAGAAATGATTTTGAAATTGCTATGTATATAACATAGGAATCTCTAATAAAGAAAATAGAAAATAGAAATTTAAAACATATCATAAAAAATAAGTATTTAAAAATGTACTTAGTATTACCATTTGTTGAAATGAAAGATGGATGCAAGGTCAGAAAAGTATAAAATGGCTGCCCTATGAGAAATAGCTCCTATTTTCCTTCTCAGTTTGGCTCTACCAAAACCACTGTGGCAGCATCTGGAAGAATACTAAATATGTTTTCCAGATGTAGTCACATTCAAAAGTTTATGTTTACATATGATGCTGGCCATCAATGTCCATAATCCAGTCTTTCATTGAATAATTTGTTTGTTTGTTTGTTTGTATACATAGCAAATAGCTGAGTGCTATCCAAATAAAATTACTCTATATTATAAAATTCAAGATGAAAGTTCCAAAATACTTAGCACTTAATAGTACAGATCACAAAAGTTTGACCGGGAGGTCAATAAGTGTGCAGAGCTGAGAAATTTTCTGGTGGCCAGTGTCCATATTAAATTTTTAGTCTAAATGTGGCCCTCAAACAAATGGAATGGAAAGAAATATTTCATATAGATGGCATTAAAAGGTCAAGGTTTCCCTGTCAGTCATGTCCGAATCTAGGGTACTGTGCTCATCTCTGTTTCTTGGCTGAGGGATCCAGCATTGTCTGAAGACAATTTCTGTGGCCAGATGGCCAGCATGGCTGTACGCCAAAGGCGCTTGAAACGCTGTTTCCTTTCCACCTAAGTGGCACTTAGTAATGTACTTGCATTTGTATGCTTTCAAACTGCTAGGTGGGCAGGAACTCCCCCGTGCGGTGTTCAGGACTTGAACCGGGCTGTCAGGTTTTCAGCTAGCAAACTCAGTGTTATTAACTGCTGAGCCATCACAGCCCCTATATAAGTGGTATTATCCTACCCATATTGTGAAAAGGAGACTATCCACTGCCAAACTGTTTCTACGGGGTCACATTCATCTTACTCCTTCCCCACTTCCTTCTTAATTTTATTTCTGAGAACTAGTATGCTGTCTTTGTTAAAATGATGTTCAACTCCCTTTTTAAGAGATAGAGTCTCCTTGAGTGACTTTAGGCAAGTTTCTCATTCTACCTTATAGTACTGTGCTCGGGAAAATTTAAAAAGGGAGTGCTTACCATGATATTTGGAGCTATGAGAAAGAAGATGAAATATAAATCTAACAAATAAATTGCATATCCCAATTTCCCAAGTGTGCCTCTGACTCAAATCCAGTTTCATCCTTACAGCAACCCTTTGGGCCAAAAGAGAGTGACTGGACCAATGTCTCCTTAATCCTAGTCTAGCACAATAAACATGACATACTCTGCTAGTTCAGTCCTTGATCATTTGTTTATCTGTGCTTTTCATGTGGAATTTCCCCATCCTCTAGTAATGTGTGTAGAATACATTGGCTGTTCTTGGCCTAGATGGCACTACCACCTGTAATCAATACTGTGAAGCTTGCTGTTGTTTGTTTCCTGTTGGTTATTGGTTGATTGCACTCTCTATTAGTGGAACTTTATTCTTAGCTACAATCCACCTTACTATTTCTTCTGGAAATTAAAACTGGTGAGAGTAACCATCCAGTAGACCTTACTTGGAAATATGATGCCTGCAAGTGGTTGACACTTGTGATACTGTGACTCTTGGGAAAATTTGTTAACCTTCGAAAGAGTCTCTGAGGCAGAAATACTTTCAAGTTTTACAAGATGGTGAAGTCCCCTTTGGTTCTTTTAAAAAGTATTAGCAGAGGTCAGATTAACAAGTCAACACTGTAACTGGAGATGAGCAGGATTCCTCAAACTGAGGTTGAAAAGAATGAGGGAGGGGATTGGGTGTGAGGATGAAAAGCTCCCAACACAACCTGACTCTGATCCTTCTCCTTGGTTGGGCCTGGGGCATACTAGATAAGGTGAAGGGAAATTGTAAAATTAGACCTGGCAACCTTCACAGAGAGGCCCAGCACAAGCTCCTTGGCCTGAGGGAAGCTGAGAAAGTTTGAGGAATTGTGGGGGAAAAAGATCTTGGCAGGCTAACTTCCTGTGGCGGCATCCAAGGCTAATTAGTTTTCAGTGTTCTGTGTGTGCTTGAATGGAAACGAGCCAGCACTGAGAGGCACTAGATGAGGAAATCAAAACCACATGTACTAAAGAAGAAGAAGAAGAAGAAGAAGAAGGGGGGGATCCTTTTTAGCTACATTTTCTTTTTTCCAAAGGGGGAATCAGACCGTTTCTTTTCATGAACACTAAATCACCGCTGCTCCCCTGTCTATCACATCTCACATCTGCCTCAGAACTCATTAAACATCAAAAGGCAGCTCGATCAGTTCTGCTTAGTTAGAAGTCTAAGTTACTAGAAGTCTAACCAGAAAAGATTTTGTATGTTTTTAATAATAGTTTAAGGAACTTCTTAGCACTCTATAAATTACTTAATGCAACAAACTCTTCCTGTGGACCGGCAAATGTTTTATAGAGAGAATAAATACTGCCTTAACATGCTTGTGGTGAGCCCACAGCCATAGATAAGAAGTTTAAATAAAACTTTAATTCAAATTTCAATTAATATACAATATTTTATGTACAAGCATGCAGTTGTGTGGGTGGGTGTGAGTGTATTCTCTTTTAGAATTCTTGAGTCTATTCATGCTTATTATTATTACTATTCAAAATTGACTTTTTCTTACTGTGATGCTTTATATCTTTTCTCTCTTCATTCTGCCAGATTTGTTAAGTAATCTGCAGATAATTCCTGAATTTATTGAATAGAAGACTAACATTTCCTCCCCAGTAATTCATCTTTGAAATAGTAGGGTCATTTTATGTTTGTTGACAATATGGTAAACGAGGCAGATGAGTTTTTCTTTCCTATTATTCTTAGAGGGAGGGCAATTGTCTTCCTTTTAACTAACTGTAATTATTTTTGGCAGCAATACATTTCTTCTATAACACATAATACCACACCATTAATTGGCTATACAGTATGTGACAAATTTAATTATTCTCCACAGGGTAAGCAAGGACTAAAATATGCCATTTCTTGGGTAAAAGCCTGCCCAATTATATTTAAAAAACTAAACAAAAACTGCCATTGGAAGTGGCAAACTTAAATGGAGAAGTTAGAAAGGGAGAAGGGTTGCTTAACACGTTTTTTTTTGTTTGCTTTCCAGTTGGATATTCCCTTCTCCCAGGGAATATTGGATTCTGCTTTCTAAGGAAAAACTATAACTACCCCATTGGGAAGACAAGCAGCTGGGACATATGGATAGAGTACAAAAGATTATGCGGTTCTTGCAAAACAATGGACTCACCTTAAGACTGTAAACTCACATAGTTTTATTTTTTCTTTAAAAAGTAGAACTCTCTCTCTCACACACACAACTATATATCCCCTTTAATTTTAATCAAAAAGAGTATATAAATGCAATTTATAATAGATAACAAAACACAGTGCATGAAGCAAAGGAGTTCTTTACTTGTGCCAATGGCATTAAATTCTACTGAATACAGACCAGATGCATACAGTATGTTCAAAAAATGCATTATTCAGACCATTTGTGATGAATTTTCATATTGCTCAATGATTCTTTTCTAATGGCTATTTACATGAGTAAATGCTGGTTTTCCAGCGTTCATGACAGAGGCACAAAATTCATACTGTTATTTGCACTGACATCCAGCATGTGAATATCAGGGCAAGCAAAGGAAAAGTTCTCTGAACGCAAGCTGAGGTTTGAGAGTCTAAAGACTTGCCAAAACATAGTATGCAATCAAACTATATAATTAAGCCATCCAAGAATCATTGTTGGAAAATTGGCGGTGACTTAATAATTTGTAGAGGCTGTTGCCAGATGAATTTTTCATTAATGATGTAGAATAGGTCATCACATATATACATGCACAACTACACACTCCTCCGGATGTTTTGCATTTCTCCCCCCCCCCCACCTTTATTTCATGCATGAATTAGGCTGGTATTCAGTTTAACAGGGAGAGAATCCTTGAAAAATTCAAGTTCACTGTGTTCATTACTTCATATGTAAAACAGAAAGAAGAGCATGACAGAGGAGAAGGTGACAGCCTCTTTCTTGGTGGAAAGCAAAGAATTTAGGCACCATTCTTATTGGGGTGGTAAAATTGTATTTAGGCTGAATCATTTTGTATTATTAAATCTTCCATATGAAAATGTCCTTCTTTTAGAAAATTGAAGTCTTCTATGTTATTTCCAACACAGAGACACAGATTTAATTTTTTTGTTGATATAGAAGAACACTCATCACGTTAATCTTCACCTGATGTCTTATATGGCATAGATAAAGAAATCTACAACATAAAGGAAGACCATGGTGCCCTGGTCAAAGAAAAGAGACTGAGGGGAAAGTTGGGAAAGAAACAGGGATGTAAAGTAATCACCAGCACTTCTCAGAAATTGTTGTTAAAATTTTTGATTGGGAGCCACCCAGAGTTATAGGATGAGCAGCTAGATAAATCTTTTAAATAAATACATAAATAAAATGCCAACAGAAATAGGATTTTTTTCTGGGAAGCAAAAGGAAGATGCAACTTGTCTGGAGAAGATGATATTCTTGGTTAAGTCAATGAAGATTCTCAGTCATCCAGATACTGATGCCAATAAGGACAGAGGCAGAATTCAGATCTATGAAGTTGGCACAATATTCAGAATAAATTATAGTGGTGACTGGTATCACAACTCTCGCAGAATATAAAAGAATATTCTGGGAAGAATAAATGAAAATGTTCGACTTGTGGTCCCACCATACTTTATCTAATGCATTTGGTGATGTGTCCACCCCACCCTACTCTCTGTACAAATGATAGGGAAGTGTTGTGGAAAATGGCTCCTGTCACTCATTGTTTTCCTGCTGTGAGCCAGTCCTAGAACCCTTTCACTTCTCCAATGCTTTGTTTCACTTATTCACAAAGCCCCCAAGTGAGTAACTCCTTTCATATCTTTCTTGGGCTTCTTCAGTCTGAACTGTGAAATTCTATAAATTTGTTCCTAAAAGGCCATATGACTCAATAGAGGCATACAAACTTGAAGAAAAATGGAAATATTGTGTTGTCTCATTTTATTTGTCACCAGCAGTAGAATTCTGTACCATAACAAGATGGTGATGCTTTGTTTGATGTAGGGCTCATGGGGCAATCTCTTCAATAATAAGCTAATTGCACCAAAAGTATGTTAGGCATCATTTCACATGGTCCAAATGTCCAAAGAAATGCTGTCCTTTTTGCTGCGTCCAGGCTTCCATCAGATCCTCAGCTGACACCGGGCTGCTGCAGCAAGCTGATTGGTCGAGGCTGTTCTGGTGCGACTATATAAGGAGCTGTCAAGGGTACTGACTTTGCCGCTCTCTGTTAGCCTGAGCATGCCGCGCTAAGCAGACAGGCTAGCGCTTTCACTGTTAGCATTTACCTTGAGCTTACTTGTTAGCCTTTCAAATGTGTCTGCCTCAGTTTGTATGTCTTCTAAGACATATCAACTGGTGACGAAGGTTGGGGTTTTTATCCCAAAACAAACGAGGCTATAAGACACGGAGCTGAGCTGTCACTACAAAGAGCTGAAGTCACTACAAAAGTCCCCTTCTATGGAGAATGGCAGCCTTACCTATTTTTGCCGTTTACAATCCTGCAGCTGAATCTTGGGACACTTATTTAGAAAAATTCAAATTCTTCCTAATGGCTAATGAACTCTCTGGCATTTCTAATGACAGGAAAAAAGCCCTTCCTCTCTGTGGAAATGAGGTATTTGAAACTGCAAAAAATATTTTGGCTCCTCAGAAAGTACATACTGTGCCCTGGGATGTTATCTCAGAGAGCTTAAGGAACCATTATTCCCTTGTTCCATCTGTGATAGCTAGAAGACATGCCTTTTATCACAGAAACCAAAAAGAGGGGGAAACTATTAACCAATACATGTCTTCACTCAGGGCAGTTGCCCTTTACTGTGAATTTGAACACTTAGATAATGCCCTGAGAGACAGGCTTGTGTGTGGCATCAGAGACTTAAGATTACAACGCCACCTACTTACAAAAACAATACTTCCATTACAAGTAGCCTTAGAGGAGGCAAGAGCAGCAGAACTTTTAAACAGGTCTGCCTCAGAGATTCAGCAAACAACCTTTTCAAATTTTCCCGCCAAAACGGAGGCTGTCCATTCGGAAACAGCAGACAAAATAGGGGACATTATTGAGGGAATCGAAGAAGACGTACATCGCCTCAGACTTCAGGACCAGAGAAAAGACAACAAGGCAAAACAGACAACATGAAACACCTGTTTGAGCTGTGGGGGACCACACCTGAGAGCTGCTTGCAAATTCAGAAATGCAGACTGCCTGAGATATGGACAAATGGGCCATCTGGCAAGGGTATGCAGAGCCCCACAGCCAATTACAAGGCCACTAGCTATACCCTTAAATTTTAAAAAACCATCCTTCAAATTTGAACACAGGGGAGATGAATGCTATATTATTAAAAATAACAGCTATCCCCCTGAAAGCATAATTGGAAATGCAATAAGCAATAGCAAGAAAAAAATATTTATTACTATACTTTTGGAGGGATCTCCATGTAAAATGGAAGTAGATACTGGTTCCTCCATGTCTCTTATATCTTGGCAGGCTATAAAGAAATTGGTTCCCCAATTTACCAAGTTTAAACTTAAACCTGCTCCCTACTAAATTAAGAGATTACCAGGGTAGAATCATTCCTATATTAGGTACCTACCCCTTCCATATTCGATATGGAAATTTCTCTGGTCACCTTCCCCTCATTATTGTAGAAGACCCACTGCCTAGCCTTTTAGGCCTTGAATGGTTCCATTCCCTGGGCCTCTCCATTTCTGGAATCCATCAAATACAAGAACCGATCCTGTCTGATCTCGTTAGGGAGTTCAACACAGTCTTCACCTCTGCCTTGGGTAAGTATACTGGGAAGCCCCTTTCCTTTAATTTGGATCCCTGGGTTGTTCCCATTCGTATGAAATATAGACGAGTCCCCTTTGCCCTGAGAAAAAAAGTAGATGCTGCCTTGGATAAACTAATAAGTCAGGGCATCCTTGAGGCAGTTGACCACTCGAGATGGGAAACACCAATAGTCACTCCCGTTAAGCCAGACAGGTTAGTCAGTATATGTGCTGACTACAAAGGCACACTCAATAATTCCGCTTACCCCGTACCTGTGGTTCAGAACCTCCTCCATTCCCTAGGCCAGGGCAAGATTTTCGCAAAATTGGACCTAACCCAGGCCTACCAACAGATTCCTGTTGACGAGGCCACAGCAGAGGCCCAAACTATCATCACTCTTAGGGGGGCATTTAAATGCCACAGGCTCTAATTTGGAGTTACTGTTGCCCCTGGTATATTTCAGTGTTTAATGGAATGACTGCTCCAGGGTATTCCTGCAGTAGTTCCTTATTTCGACGATATTTTGGTGTCTGCTGCTGATATCTATCAATTGAAAGCACTATTAAGGACAGTATTGGAGAGATTCAAGCAATCTGGACTCACTCTTAAATTAAAAAAATGCAAACTAGGTGTAAAAGAAGTCGAGTTCTTGGGCTACAGAATAGATTCTTCAGGGTCACACCTGACCAAAGCTAAAGTTAAGGCGATTCATGAGGCCCCTACTCCTAAGAACAAAACAGAATTGCAGGCTTTTCTAGGCCTCATTATCTTTTGCAGTATTTTTTTGCCCCACAAGGCTTCCGTAGCCGAACCTTTACATAGGCTTTTAGATTCAAAGAGGCCTTGGCTGTGGGGCTCAAGAGAAGCTGCCGCATTTCAGGCTATAAAACGACTGCTCACATCTGATAGTCTCCTTTTACAATCTAGTGACAAGATGCCATTGGTTTTAACATGTGATGCCTCTCTGTTTGGCGTAGGAGCTGTCCTTAGTCACAGATTGCCTTCAGGAAGGGAGGCACCCAGCACTTTTTTCTCTCGCACCATGTCACAGACAGAAAGAAACTACGGGCAAATAAATAAGGAGGTTTTAGCCCTGGTAACCGAAGTAAAAAGGTTCCAAGAATACCTATTTGGCCGCCATTTCACTTTGGTCACAGACCACAAACCATTGCTGGGGATTCTCTCTGCAAACAGGCAGTCCCCTCAAATTATGTCCCCAAGGATGACCAGGTAGACTGAATTTCTAGCTGCCTATAACTACGCCCTTGAGTACAGGCCAGGAAAACACCTCTCACACGCAGATGCCCTGAGTAGATGTCCTCTACCTATTCCAGTGGAAGATCCAGCTCCTTTTAACTCTGTGCTGATGATTGTAGAACTACCAAACGTTTTATCAACAGCGGATGTGGCCAAACACACATCCAAAGACAGAATTCTTTCTCAGGTTTTGGACTGGGTCAGGAGAGGGTGGCCTTTAGACTCTGGGGATACGCTGTTCCAGCCATTCCGGACAAGGCAAAATGAACTATTCACAATGAAAGCTGTTTGCTCTGGGGGCATAGAGTTGTTATTCCTTCTACTTTACGAAACCACATCCTGTCTACCTTACATGATAGCCACCCGGGCATAGGGAGAATGAAAGCTCTGGCCAGGAGCTATGTATGATGGCCCCAGAGTGGGGTGGGAATGGAGAATTTGCAGTGTCCTTCCCCTGCCATGCCCACCTAGCCACACCCACAGAACCGGTAAGAGAAAAATTTGAATTTCACCCCTGCAGTAGAGCCCCTGATTTTTTTCAACATTGATACTGGTGTTAGACAGGGCTGCATGTTATCACCCTTCCTGTTTCTCCTCACCATTTACTTTGTTATGTTGTTTATGAGCCAAATGCTGGGATTCCCTGGAAGAATCACATAAGGTTCACAGACCTTGATTTTGCAGACAATGTTGCATTGCTGTCAGTAACTAGCGCCTCCTTGCAGGACATGACTACCAGCTTAGATAAAGAGACTAGAAAGTATTAATGCAGATAGGACCAGTCGTGTTGATTGGGAGTCACCCTTCCAACACATTAATCACAACTGTCTATCAGCCACTAGAACATGTGCAACAGTTTACATACCTTGGTAGCATCTTATCACAAGATGGCAGCATAGATGCAAATATCAAACACAAAAATTGAGAAAGTCTCAACAGTATTCCAGGGTTTATGACCTATTTGGTCAGCTCCAACAATAGATAAGAAGACCAAGTTACAGCTTTATAAGACAATCATTATGCCAACAGAGATCTATGCCAGTGAAACATGGGCATTGACAGCATGGACAACACAAAAGCTCTGTATATTCCCTCAATGTTGCCTATGGAAAATTCTGGGTGTCACTTGGCATGACCGTGTCACCAATGAGGAAATTTTCCGGCTCATTGGATCCAGGAAGTTGCAGGAATTGTGACAGAATGTCAAATGCACCTAGCTGGCCATAATTTTTTGCTTGCCAGAACATTGATACCTGAAAAACGCTGTAAGATGAGAGCTGCCGAGGTGGCGCAGTGGTTAAAAGCAGCACTGCAACCTACTTCAGCCGACTGCTAGTTCAGCAGTTCAGCTGTTCAAATCTCAAGGTTGACTCAGCCTTCCATCCTTCTGAGGTGGGTAAAATGAGGACCCAGATTGTTGGGGGCAATATGCTGAACTCTGTAAACCGCTTAGAGAGGGCTGTAAAGCACTATGAAGCGGTATATAAGTCTAAGTGCTATTGCTATTGCCAGAGGGAAAGCAAAGACCATGCAAAACTTGGCACCACACATTTGAAGATGACTTATGGACAAATGGGAAAATGCCAGAGATGCTGCTGCGGATAGGATTTATTGGAAGAAGTTGATGCCCTATGCGTTTCGCATAAAAGGAACCAATGATGATGATGATGATGATGATGATGATGATGATGATGATGATGATGATAGGACTGGCACATTTTTTACCCTAATGGAAAAAAATGTTTTCCAGATATGCACGTGGGTCAAAGGTTGAAAATCAATATTGGGTTCAGATTATGAGACCTCCTTTAAATAATAAACTGAGCCCAATACTGCTTTCCAATATATCAGTATTTATGAATACTGCTTCAGTCTCAATCTCTTTCATTTTTCAGCTTTTCTAACCAGTCCAGGACAGGTTTGTCCAATATGGCACAATACTCTTGTGATGCCACTCAATCCACAATAGAACTGTGACACTGCAGACACAGCAAGCTAAAACATCCAATTGTACACCTTCCTTCTCAACTAACAGTCCAACTTTCTCATTTCAAACACGTCAACTTCTGTTCATAGTTTCATGATCTCCAAACCCTCAATGTGGCTCAATCTCAAGTTCAAAATAATCAGAATTGTAAGTAGATTACCTGGCAATAATTCACATAGAGTTAACAGTTAAAACCTTAAGCAATTATTTCCAGCACTAACTTGGAGCCAACAATTAATTTGTTTAATATTTAAGTTAATAATTAATTATCCCTTTTTAAACTGGAACACTGAGATTTCCTTTCAAAAGTTTTAAATGAAATGAAATAAAATGAAATGCAGTTTCTAATCTAATGTATTTCTACAATGTGCTGACTAGAGTCAATACATACCTTATTTTGATCTCAAGAGCAAATTGACATTTCATCTCCTCTCTGGTCTTAGGTAATGACTGCAGATCTGAAGAACTTAAGGCTAAAAGCTCACTGGAATTTCAGTATCCTTCTTGTGCCGGCTACCAGGGAGCATCAAGTCAGATCATGCAAGCTGTAAGATCGAGCCAACTAAGAAGTTGAGCAAACTTCCCAGTTGCCCAAGATTTGGCTATGGGCGTGCCAAGATAATAAAATAAAATTGAACTTTCCTTCAAGTAGAACTCATTTCCTGGTGACTTCATGAAGTTGTCTATGATTATGTAATTTTCTTGGCAGCAACAAGAAAGTGGTGTGCCATTTATTTGTTCTGGGAAGTTTCTATCAATTTGACAAGCTTATCTACAGCTCTTGAATTCCCCTGAGATCTCCCATTCACATATACTGTACTAACTTTGAGCTTCTAAATCCAGAGAAGGTTGGTCAGATGCTGCCACCTGCTGAGACTGCCAAGATAATGCAGCCTGCTGAAGGCATGCCAGACTGCAATGAAGAGCATGGCGTTTTTCAGAGATCCAACCTTGCCAAGATGGAACTAAAAGTAGTTCTCCCTCTAAAATAGGGTACCGATAAGTAACTTATAAGGATGCTCATATAAGTTGTGTACTGACCATACTTGTGAGCAAAATTGAGCTCAACCACAATAACTGCTGATACATTTTGCTTCCTCTATCCTCAGGAACTTAACTTTTTAGTAGATGAAAATAGTGACAATAAAGATGGCACAACGAACTCTCGAATGTTGGTGGAATGATTTTTTTCTTGCAAAAAAATGGGGGTTCATGTCCTAGAAACTATCAACGGATGTGTTATGTGAAGACCCTCTAGCAAGGCGGGAGGTTGATATGTGTGATGTATGTTCTGGGCTGATATATGTTACTGGTAGCACTGGTTTTCCCTATCCATGCTCACCATGGGATGATTTTAGTGTATAATGAAAATTCTACAGATCACACAAATGATACAATTAACCCAAGTAAGATTAGTTTTGGCCCTCCGCCCCCATGCACCCCTTGCTTGGGATGGAAATATTCCTCGTGGTTGTTTTATTTATTTTTCTTTTAATGACCCTGTAATCCCTAGCATCGGGGTGGAGTCGGGGCAAATGAATGGAGCTGAGTGTACACTGGTTGGACACCTACAAGGAGCTCACAGCAGATATTTTCTGCTTTGTGCCCAGAGAGAGAAATAACTAATCCTGCTACCTAGGACTGAATTCATAACCTCCTGATTGTTCTAGGCCACCACACCACTCCCGATTGTTTTATTAATTCCTCTGTATTGTTCAAAAACATGTTCTTATCAGGAACTAAGTTGACCTCTCTCATTCTAAAAGTGATAACAGTGTCTTAAAGACACGTGAAAAAGGGGGCAAATCCACAAACCCTCACTCCATTGTCCATAGTTTTCACAAATCAACAGCCACATGGTAAGTAAAAAAAAGGACAGCAAGTGGTAAAATAGGTACCGTAATTCCCTGCCCTGCAGTCTGTCCACAGGAGTACCGGTACCAATCCTCATCTGAGTTTTTACACTGTCACACACCTACAATGTAGATAAACATAAATTAAAAAATAAAGATGTCAAGGAGAGAAGTAGCAGCATCCCAGCCTCTTTAGCAGCAACTAGGAGAATAAAAGTGGCTGCCCTGTCACAGAGCCAGGCATCCTGTACTGAATACTGCTAGCTCACAAAGGTTATCCTGAAGATCGAGAAAGGGGATGCTGGGCCGGTAGTGTTATGGAAACACAGCCATTGAGAAGCACAGATCTATTTGAAAAATATAAAAGTGGAGAAGAGCAGTTAAAGGGCCACATACCATATATTCTCATCATTAGGGGTTGAGATTGACTTGAGAGAGTCTACCTTTTTACTCATGCATGATCCACAGTTTACCTCATTTTTTTTCTCCTTTCAAGGTAATGGGAATTTGTTAAGCTTCCGGAATACATCTACATTTATAGTTAGCTTGTCCATCAAGTGCCACGTTGGGTGTAACTATTAAATCAGTGTTCAAACAAGCCCTCTGTGCATTTAGATCGTACATTCTGAAGATCCAAATCTACCTTACAAAGATCAATTTACCCAGCCACTATCAAAGAGAGCTTTGTAATTAATTTCAAATATTAAAATCAGTGGGTAACTTTTTATTGACCATATTATTTACTCCTTAAACTATTAACATGTGCAGATGGTTTGTTTTGAGTTTGAGTTACATTATTCAGAATAAATGGTCCCAAAGATAACCAGGAGTTGAGCCAGGGAGGACTTTAAAAGTAACAATCAGATCTTGAATTGAACACAGAAAGAATCTGGTAACTAGTTGAGTTCTTGAAGCAGAAGTGTTACATGAGAAAAATAATTGGTGGCCAAACTGCCCAAATAATGGTATTGTAGATCAGCTGAAGTTTCTGGAAACACCTTCAACTTCAGCCTATGTCCAGTGCCTTGCATTAGTCCAAATGAAAGGTCATTAAAGCATGAGTGGCAATCAAAATGACCTCCTGATCCAGGAAATATTGCGACTCAGGCACAAGATGGTGCTGCCCTCATAGTCCTATGAGCCCAGGAGAAACCGCACATTAGAAACCAGTTCTGCTGAGGAAAGTGCAGCACCATCCAGGAATAAAGGTGCAATGACTTGGAGTGCTTTGAATGACTTGGGATATTGGAATGCTTCCACACCTGAAGTCACTCTATTCTACTGCGATGAAACTAGGCCTGTTCATCCCAATCTAGAAAATAGTCTCCAGGCTTTGAGACCACATCAGCTGTTTGGCCCTAAGTTAAGATATACAATTGAAAATTGATGATACCTGGTTCCATATTGGCAGATGAGGTCTTCCAGTGGTTTCATGCAGATATTAAAGAGGAAGGATAAAGTGTCACAGAAAAACCAATCTGGTGTAATGGTTAAGGCATCAGGCTAGAAATTGGGAGACTATGAGTTGTAGTCCTGCCTTAAGCATAAAGCCAGCTAGGTGGTGTTGGGCTGCGCTCTCTCTCCCTCTCCCTCTCCCTCTCTGTTAAGTTCTCATACTGAAGAGGCAGGTCACAGGTTGAGTGGCTTCAGCTCTTTATTGGTTACAGTGAGCAACAAGTGAAGTTACCTAGGAAAAGGCTGTGGTTTAAACAGGATAGCCCTGGCTTGGAAAAGGGCCAATCAGAGTTACCTGTGATGGACAATAAGATGGACCAGAGTGAAAACTTCCCAGCTAATATGCAGATCCAGGGACACAACACTCTCCCTCTCTCCCTCCCTTAGAAGTAGGCAAGGACAAACCATCTCAAATCTTGCTTTAGAAAAAACCTGCAAGACTGAGATGAAGGCACCAACATGCCTCTTGACGTTATGCCCCATGGCAGCCCACAATAGAGGGTACTAGGGATCAAACTCTTCCTCCTTTCTGTGGCTTGAATTGCCCTTGTAAGAAGCAGAAGTGCCCTCTCTCCTACTCCCAGTCCTTGCAGGCAGTCCAGAAGGCAATCCTGATGTATAGAACTGAAGGCCACTAAGAGATCAAACACAACAGGAGGGCTGTATCTCTGCTGTCCTGGTTGTATCACAGGTACACTCAAGAACACAGTTTCTGTACCTGGCAGGAACCCAGACTGAAAAAGTTCCAGATAAATCCATTTTATCCCGGTTGCCCATTACTGTAAACCCATTACCTTCATAACAATCTTTCCCCGCAAAGGGGAGCGTAAGGCTGGGTTATGATTTTCCAAACTAATCAGGCTGAATTATGGCTTCTAAAGGAGAAGGTGAATCATCACCTCTTTCAAGGCACCCCCTCACTCAAAGGAGCATTCAACACTATCCAATTGCATCTTCTATTAGCTCCCTGAGGCTTTCATCAATCAGGAAAGACAGGGATTAAATCATAACTGGCGAGGCTGATATCACAGAGAACCCTTTCCATAAGCTAAGCGCAAATTCATCTCAGATAAATAAGCTGCCCACTCAATTACCGCATTTTTCAGAGTATAAGACACACCTTTTTCCTCCCCAAAAGAGGCTGAAAATGTTGGGTGTGTCTTATATTTCGAATGTAGCTTTTCGAAGCTTTTTTCCTCAGCCCTAATGAGGTGCTAACGATCTTCCCGGCTTCCTATTCCCTCCGAAGAAGGTTTTTTCCAGCCCTAAGTCTTTGCAGGCTTGTTTTCATTCTTACTCCCTCTGAAAAAGCGATGCTTTTCAGCCCTTACACAGTGCTAACGATCTTCCTGGCTTGCAGCATTTTTTTTAATTCCTACTCCCTCCAAAGCAGTTTTTCCTGCCCTAAGTCTTTGCAGGCTTGTTTTCATTCCTACTCCCTCTGAAAAAGGCTTTTTCAGCCCTAACCAGAGGATAAAATAATGTGCTGAAGCTGAACAGACTAAGGACGCTGGCCAGATGAATACCTGGTAGGTAGATTTTTTCCCCCTATTTTCCTCCTCCAAAACTAAGGTGCGTCTTATACTCTGGTGTGTTTTATACTCCGAAAAATACGGTATACATGAATTTAAGTGACTGTGAAATAAAGCAGTTTATTTCAGTTAGTATCTAACTCCAAATAAATCTGAGCAATTTTTTTCCTCCAGATTCATGGCAACCTGACTTTACAATAATCTAATTTTCTTCCGATCTGTCCTTCCCTCAGATAGTTTAGTGCCATTGGTCAGCACTCTCCAGATGCAAAGGGATATTGTAGTTTTGCAACTCTTGCCACCCTTGTGTAAGATCAAAGCTAAGGTTTATCTGTGTTCAGTTGGATTTACTCCTTGTTTTTTACAAGCATCTCCCAGAGCTCCTAAGCAAACCAAGAAGTTTTACTGTATCATTGAATTGAGAGAGGTCCCTTGGGTGCAATCCTGTTCAAAGTCATCACCACTTTCATATTCCAGAGTACATCTAAGGCCTCAGCAGAACTGCCTGCTATGGCTTTGGGGAAGTTACCTCAAGTGCCTTCTGGAAACCACGTGATTCCATTAGATGCCTGGGGTAAACTGATGAAATGGGTCCATGTTCTCTGCAAAGATTGGGGGCATTGCAAAACTCCATAGTGGAGAATGATCTAATCCTAACAATGGGCAGATTTTAATGTCCCCCGCCTTCAGATCACATCGTATCTGCTCTGCAATTTTAAAAAACAAGCAAACCTAATAGTATGTGGGAATGACCTTGGAAGATAGGAGGAAGAGTCACAACCAAGAAAGCAGTCGGACAAGAGAAAGCTTACTCCACAAAAGGAATGTGGGAATGGCAAGCTTCTGAGAAGAGAGCCACCAAAGCTGTTTGAACAAGGAGGCGATGGGGAGAAAGGTACTTTCAAGTTTCAGAAAACTTACAATTTTCTGTTATATTTGTTTGTTTGTTTGTTTGTTTATTATTAATTAATTAATTAATTAATTAATTAATTAATTAATTGTTCATACTTTATGCCGCCCAACTCCCGAAGGACTCTGGGCGGCTTACAGTGAACATAAACAATTTAGTATAAAAAATATAAAAGCAAATTTAAAAATACATTTAAAATATTAAAACACATGTCCAGGGGGAGACCGCATTAATCCACTCCGTAGGGTCACTATCCCAAAGCCTGTCGGAAAAGCCAGGTCTTAACGGCTTTCCGGAAGGCCAATAGGGTGGGGATGGTACGGATCTCAGATGGGAGCTGGTTCCAGAGAGCCAGAGCAGCCACAGAGAAAGCTCTCCCCTGAGGACCCGCCAGCTGACATTGTTTAGCTGACGGGACCCGAAGGAGGCCAACCCTGTGGGATCTAACCGGTTGCTGGGAGGTATGTGGTAATAGGCGGTCCCGAAGATAGCCTGGCCCTAAGCCCTATAGGGCTTTAAAGGTTATAACCAACACCTTGAATTGTGTCCAGAGGCCAATAGGCAGCCAATGCAGCTCGCGAAAGATTGGTGTTATGTGGGTGTATCTTGGAGCACCCACTACGGCTCGCGCAGCTGCATTCTGCACCAGCTGAAGTCTCCGAACACTCTTCGAGGGTAGCCCCAGGTAGAGCGCATTGCAATAATCGAGCCGGGAGGTAATAAGGGCATGAGTGACCGTGAGCAGAGCCTCCTTATCCAAGTAGGGTCGCAATTGGTGCACCAGGTGAACCTGTGCAAAGGTCCCCCTAGCCACAGCTGTCAGATGTTGGTCCAATTTTAGCTGTGGATCTAGGAAGACACCCAAATTGCGAGCCCTTTCTGAGGGGGTTAATTTCTCTCCCCCCAGAACCAAGGAGGGACAGTCAACATAGGGGGCAATATCCACAGCCATTCGGTCTTGTCAGGATTAAGCTTGAGCCTGTTCACTCCCATCCAGACCCTCACATCGTCCAGGCACCGGCACATCACATCCACCGCTTCGCTGAACTGAGACGGGGTGGAGATGTACAACTGGGTATCGTCAACATATTGCTGACACCTCACCCCGTGTCGTCGGATGATCTCACCCAGTGGTTTCATGTAGATTTAATTTAATGTTAAATAGAATTAGTTAATTTAATGATAAATAGAATTAGTTCATCTGGGCATGCTTACTGTCTGGACTAGGCTGACAGCCTCCCACATCAGATGTCTAATAACCTAAGACCCATGGTTGTCATTAATTAATTAATTAATTAATTAATTAATTCATTCATTCATTCATTCAATTTTGTTAGCTGCCCATCTCAACCAATGTCTCTGGGCAGCTTAGAGTTTTAAAAATATAAAAACAATTAAACATTTAAAACAATAAAACATCCAAAATAAATGTATACAGCAGCAGAGAAAAGCAACCAATTAACATGTTATTTATTTAATTTTTATAGCTGCCCATCTGTAATGCCTCTGATTCTCCCCCCATCCCCCACAAAGAAGGCAAGTTGAAATCTCCAAGCAAGTACCGTAAATCTGGGGGACCTTTCCACCAATCTTGAGCTAAGTCTAACAACTTAGGTATGACTGCCACTATGCCAGGTATGGGCAACTATGACCCCTTTATGACCTGTGGACTTCAATTCCCAGAATTCCTGAGTCAGCCAATTGAAGTCCACAGGTTGTAAAAGAACCATAGTTACCCACACCTGCACTATGCAGTAGGGGGAATGGTATAATAGCTGCAGTTGAAATTCATACCTGGAGCCTAACTTAAAAAAACAGGTTCCTACAACCAGTTAACTACAGCACTGTCTCTGATTGCTTGAAGTTTCCTACATGGCAGTTGCCACTTCATTTTTTCAGTCCTGGGTTTACAGCTGAGGCATGACTTAAATCCTGGATGGGCACAGTTCTAAGAAGGGTTGGTCCCCCTCCTCACCTATCCAGATTTCAGTGATTCAACCCATGTCTAGCCTTTCATCCACAATGTTATTACAGCCAGAACTAACATTCAACAGCAGCAGTTGGTGCTCAGAGACGCCATGGTATTTGGAGCCAAGGAGGCAGGTTTAGGGACTGGTCTCAATTGCCAAATCCCACTTGGCACAAGTGGTCTGCCCTTTTTCACCCATGATATCATCCTCTACCCATCACTAAATGATCTTGTTACCTTCTCCATCCCCTACCAAGGCAGGCTTCCTTAACCTCTCTGACCATCCCATCACCATTAATATCCATTTCCATCTACTCATCATTAGTGGTTGGCTGAACTTGACAAAACACTCAAAAGTCACTCAGCAAGCGACTGAGTCCAAGCCACCAACCAACTTCCAATTCACCTCCTCACTATCATTCCCTCATTATCAACCCAACCCAACTCTCATACCTTTTCCCCTGGCTCAGTTCTTGTCCAAATCTGATAAGAAGTTGAATTGTATGGAGTCACCTTTAGTCTTTCACTCCAAGAATCCTTCATTGCAAGCCTCTTTCTTTCTCATATGGAAAAGAACATCCTTCTTCTTTCTTAAAACCCACATCTAACACTTCCTTTTTCCATTCTTTCACTTTCATGCTGCCATCTTCTCCTTTTTCCTGCCTTCCAATGTCCCCCAAAGGAGCTCACAGGTAATGTGGTTGTTTTCTCCACCAGGTTCCCAGGCCATTTCTTAACACTTTATCATAAAGCATAGCCATTTTACAGATGTTGTCTAATTGGCAACCAAATGGCAGATATTCCAGCAGACAGTTGCCATCATGACAGGCCACTAAGCTCTATCCAAAAAGTGTGACTGACTGCTCTGAGCAAACTATGGTGACACAACACCACCCACATCAACTCCAAACCAGATGATCTGCTGGTTTCTTCAGTCTTGAGAGGCCAGGAGTATCCTCTCTCTTATGTTTCTCTAATGCTAAAAAGGACTATCAGGTTCATCCACCATGGGAAATCTAGGAATTGCCTGCAGAATCCTTGGTGTCATGTGAGTTCATTTTCAGAATTTCTAACAATAGAAAAAATATTTTAATAACGTGCTCTTGTGTGTTCCTAAGTACCTCTTATGAATAATTTTTGAAGCTTTTGAAGCTACAAAATATAACAGTCCAATAGGTTCTTTGCTGGCATCCCCCAATTAATCTGTTCATTACTTTTGCTTTTGAGGCTACTTAGACAACTCAGAGGTACTCCTTAAGAGCCTCTGTAGGGAGCCAGATCCCTACATCAGGCAATGTTCTGGGACAAAGAACTGAAACAGGTTGAAGATGACATAGCCATACTGTTGTTGTTGTTATTATTGTTATTATTATTTCATGTTTTCCTTATTTTAATACAATATGATTAAATATTCCAGAAAATTTTCTTTTTGTGATGATCAGATGGTAGATTAACTTTCTTGCTTTTCCTCATTTGTCTACATAATTCACCACTTAGTTACTGAAAGGTAACTCATTGACAAGAGCTTGTTTCCAGATTTTTCTTTCTTTGCCGAAATGTAATGCTTCACACAACTCACTCATTCAACTTGTGAGGGTTGTCTCCATGATATCATAATATGCATCATTTATTATGATATCCTTTATAACCCCTTTCATTTATTCTTTAAGCTTCATGTGTACACAGATGCTTTTTAATATGATCATTCTCTCCTTATTTTTCCTTTGCTGTTAAATAAAAAAAATATGGTTTCTACCATGCTAATGATACCGGTAAAGTATGCATGATTATTTGTCTTAAGCAGAAACATCAACCTTTGCTAAACCTTACATATACATCATTCATAATGATCATCCATCATGAGTTCTTTATATGTGTGCATGTCATCAACTAATGATTATCCATGTTTTTTACTTTTTTATAAAAACTATGTGTACAGAGTCCAAAGTGAGATCATCCCACATATGTTGTCCCCCAGGTATGTCTAAAAAGGAAAGCCAGCTTCACTTGTAATTGTGAGTCTGAAGCAACAGGCTCTTTAATTGTAGCTTGACAATCAACTTGGATGATGTTCTCGCCAAATCATTGCCGACAAAAATATTTTGCTGAAATCCCTAAAGCCAGAGCCCAGCTACACAAATAAATACTGTAGCAGAGCCTGACAGAAAGACATCCAGGCCAATCTCTTCCAGATGGCACTGATGGATGAATTTGTGCTTCTATTTATTTGGTTTCCCAGGCAATAGCGTCTTGTCTTCTCTGTCCATCACTTGATTAGTTTTGATCTGCAGACTGACCTTGCTGTCTTTGCAACACTAGGTGGGCAATTTGGTAAGTTTATTTCATGGATTGAGTTGGGTACCAGAGGCCAGCATTTAAAGCTGCACAATTCATCTCCCTAAATTGGCACAGGGATGTGAAGTACAGGAAAGACAATGCCCTGTCACTTTAGGCACAGACCCTGAGAAGACTTTCTATTGAAGCCTCATTGAAAATTAATCAGACAAACCTACTTATTGTATCTGTCTAAAATGGTTTTTCTATAAAGTGAAGATCTGATGAGATTAAAAAGGGAATTCTATTTATAGGAATATTTGTAAGCAAAAAAGCCTTCAGGTCTGTTTAAATTCTAAAATTATTTATTTTTAAAATTATCCCAATCAGCATTTCAGAATAAAAGGTATTAAATCCTGATACAGGTTTCCAAACAACAACAGCAATTAAGTAAAATACATTTTGCCTATCAATCCTTTGTAGTAAGAGCTAGATCCTAGAATCTACTCTCTCTACTGATTCCTTAACATAATAAAGGGAAAGTGATGATAAGTAACATTTGTGAAAGAGGTTCATAATTGCTCATATACTAGAGATTTATGTTTTCATCATTAAGCTTATGCAACCATCCAACCAACACCTCCACTACTTTATATAATTTTAAATCAACAGGATTTCCCAGGAGACTTAGCTATTGTAGAGTTAACTGACTGATGCATCTATTCTTCCCAATGAAAAAGTTGTGCCAAAACTTTTTTTTTTGCATCTGGCAATTAAATAAAGACTTATGGCCTTTTTCCTGCTACTATTTTAAAATCATTAAGAGCACAGATCAGTGGATCAGTTGCAACTCTCCAAGGTGTAATGCTAGAGTGAGGAGCAAATTGAGTCTACCGGTTGATGTTGCGGTGGGATCAGACACGCGGAGCAGATCTCCACGCTCCCGTGCCAAGTTCTCCCCCTTGGTGGGCTCCGAAAGGAGCCAAAGCCGCCCTGTAGGGGTGGTGAAGCAAAGAGGAGCACCCTATGAGATCGCAGAGAGTTGCAGCTCTCCTGTCTGACCAGGGGCTCTTTTTCCCTCTTAGCCACGGTGAGGAGAAGAGGCAGCCTAAAGATGGCTGCCACAAAGCTGGGACAACCGAGGAACAACTAAGACTGGTGCTGGAGCAAAGTAGGTGAACACTGACTGAAACTGGGGGAGAGGATTCTTTTTCATTTAAAACTTAACCTCAAGAAATAATTTAGAACTATTTGCTCAGAATTATTTGTTAAAGCAGCAACTAAGCATTCTGAGGAAAATACCAGACCGGAAGAAAAAGATGCCAAGAGAGAAAAATAATAAAAATTTAAATATACAGAAAATTGGACTCTTAAACTGGGAAAACGTGGTAATGGGAAGGCATTTTAAAATGCTGGAATTGTTTACTTTAAAAACTTATCCTGCTTTTATAATTGAACTACAACTAAAATAACGATTGACTAGTGGCAACACTGAAATTTAAGTTGAGAGCGCCATCTGCTGATGAAAGGAAAATATACAAGTCTGGGAATATTTATATGAAAGACTGTGAAAATATTTACTGGATTATACCTAACTACCCCATAACTACTGGAGACTCAAATACAAAAACAAGGGAGTTATTTAATTAAAGGGACCCCTGAATGTTATGCTAGAAGACTGAATCTGTAAAGGGGATGTAAAGAAGCTTTTGATAACTTCTGGGACTATTTAAATGGAATTGTTTACCTATGGGATATAAAGAACTGTGATTAGTGTATTCCTTGAAGGGCAACTTTAGGACTCAATAAATGGTTCTTGGATTACTGAACAAAAGTTGGACTTTTAAAAACAAAATAAGATGCTTTATAAGGAAGAAATGAGTGGAACCTTGAAGGAGATGGTGTTGCTTTTTCAAAACACAAAGGACATCATGGAGAAAGGATTTAAGGAGATTGTGGAAAAAATGGAAAATACTATACAAGGGATGATGAATAAAGACCAAGACACTCAGGAAAAGGAGGAGCCAACAGAAGAAATGGAGGAAAAGATTGAACAAAAGAATCAGCGAACAAAAGAAGAAGACAAGGAGATAATAATGAAAATAACAGTGATTGATGAACAAACCAGGGGGAACATATTTTAAGAGAGTTGAAAAGAGAATTGGAGATACAGGAAGATACTTTTGAAAGAGAAATAGGGGCTTGGGCAGAAATTTTGGAAACTAGGCAGTGGAAGAGGGTAGAGATGGGAGAAATACTTACCGTAGATTGAATAGCTAAGAAGTAGATGCAGACAGAGATAAAGATCCAAGAGAGGAATATGGGAGGCAACTAAAAAAAAAAAGCATAGCAACTAAAGTACTGAAGTGGACAAGAGACGATGGATAGATGATTTTTCTTTTTTGTTGTTCTGGTTTGCTTTTCTATTTCTCTGCCTTTCCTTTCTTTTTTAGATAGGTGACACGAATAGAAGTTAGGTAGGATAGAAAGAAAATGTCTTTTAATAAAAGGATGACATGATTAAAAGTTAGAATAAGAGATAGAAATAAGACAAAGGGGGAATATTAGTGTATACACTTTTACATAATAAAATAAAAGCAATAACAAGAGAAAACATGGAATAATTAAATAATGATAAACTATAACTTAATATAAATATGTATTATTATTAGAAATATATAAGTTGGTTGAATGTAATAACTATGATTAATTCTACCAGTTTTATTTGTATTAGAATGCATGACACCCAGGTGCCATACTGTTCATGCATTGATACATATATGTAAAACAAAATAAAAAACTTGGGGGGAAAAAGAGAAGGAGCAAATTGTGGTAGTACATTGTACATCATGCTACCATCTCTGAATCGACAGAAGGGATAGCTACATTTTCCCTTTTTACATTTGTGTTTGACAAGGTTTTCATTTTTTTCATTTTCAGTTAAAAAGCCCTAGATATTTACATGAAATCCCTGGGAGAAATCCACTGCTTTGGGATTTAGTATCATTAGGATGATGATGATGATGATGATGATGATGATGATGATGATGATGATGATGATGATGATGATCCCCATTTATATTTTTTGATCCTGGCTAGACAAGTGAAGTTATTGGGTTCTGTCCAAGTGGCTGGAGGCTGTACAGGTTTGGATGGGGAGAAACAATTTCCAATTCATTCCTACCGAGTGGGTGAGGGTGTTTGGGCATCCCAGATCTGGGGACATTCCATCTTTGACCTTGGACCTCCCTCTTTAAGGTTGATATGAAATTTGGGGGTCTTCTTGGACTTACAGCTCCTGCTACAGCTTCCTCCCTCCCTCCCTCTCTTTCTTTCTGAGTAGAAATATCCTACAGAATATTCTCATAACAAGCTGCAGCTCACAGCACATATGCTTTTTTGCAGCATTTATTGGATGCTGTAAGCATGGAATATACTTGCTGCAAAAAGATATAAACCAAGAAGATTAACTATCACATATATTTTCAACAGTGAGTCACATTTTTGAAGCAAACATAAATATTAACCAAATTTGTTCCAGTTGGTGTTTGTTCCACCATGGATTTGTTGAGATACAAACCCCAAATTACTCCCTTAGGAATTGTAGCAAAACTTTCATGTCCCTATCCAAAACAGCCATAGGAGGGATGGCTTTGGTAAGTTTCCTCGGCTAGATCAAAGTGCTGAGCTAATTTCATCTATCTGTGCCAGATACCAAATGGGAAGTAAGGATAAGGAAACAAATCATTTGACAGTTGTGGTCTTCTAGGGATAACCAGGGCCTGGAACAGGCCCTGGTGCCTATTGTGTGATGTTAATCTAAATTGATATATTATGAATTGGCTATCATTTTTGATATGTCTCAACCAGACCTTTGATAGATTTTACTATTCAGTGTCTGGAGAGAAGGAAGCTCCAAAATTCCATTTTAGGAATATTATGACATCAGCCTTTGTGATGAAACAGACAAAAATCTTATTTCTCAATCAAAATTGAACCAACTGTTCTTGATTCTGGTGCTGCTGACAATAAACAGATCAGTTGGTAAAGTTATCTGGATTTGGGAAAGGAAAGGTTTATCTAGATTAAGATTAAACTAGATTTAGGGGAGTTTTCTTGTTAGCAGAAAATCCACATTTTCAAACAGTGTTGCTGCTTGTAGTATATCAGACAGCATATCACTTCAAACTAACACCACAAAAGGGTAATAACTATCAAAGTATTCCTAATCCTCATGGATAAATAGGGATTGGCAGAGAGCCAAAGTGGTGTAGCAGTTAAGATGTTGGATTAGATGAAAAAAGAGCCAGATTTGAGTTCTTCCTTAGACATGGAAGTGAGTTGAATAACCTTGGCTGAAAGCCAAATCCCTCATCAGATCATGCACTGATCAGCTTCACTGTAGGAACCAGGCGAGCACATTGCCAAACTGGTGGCTCCGTAAACTAAATGGGAGAAATGCAGAAAACAACAAATGGATTGGTAAAAATAAAAAAGTCTGCATTTGATTGAGTCTTATTTCATGCATGTTTCTTCTAATATTAATATTTTCGCTTTGAACATGTATTTTCTACTGTGTACCTTTCTTCCAAGTGATTTCTAGTATTATTGTTTCTATGTATTTATTCCTTATATACTTATATATTTGAGTTTCAAACAGCATAACATTCTGAAAATTGCAACCCATGTGCATTTACAATTAAGAGGTATGAACTGAGTATAAATATTTGGTCTGAGCATATTTTTCTCCAACTTTAGTACAAAGACAGTGTATAACTGGCTAGGTTTTGAAATTGTGTTACTATTGACTTGAAGAAATAATAAAAATTTGAGCCCTGTTTTTTTTACTAGGCAGGATTATAATGAATCTGGATATGGGTGGATTTTGCTAAATTTCCTTCTCATAATTAGGCCAATTTCCTTCTGGGACTTGCAGAAATACCTGTTTAAATGCTTATAGTTTTAATGAAAAAAATGAATACTAATAACGTTCATAATAACCAGGTAAAGAGGTAGAGTTAAATTCTTTTATCTGAAGCTGTTATTTTCAACTTTCAAAACTAATTGTAAAATTAATTTAAACATTTCTTCAATCAAAACATATGCAAAATATAGGTATTGCAAAGATATACCACTTTTAATTTAAAATAATAAAGACTATAAATAATTAAGGCTATAAATCTGTCAAAGTATGAGATGAAAAGGGATGTGGATCCATTCATTGGAAAAGAAATGGGATGGTTTATTCCACTATTATTACATTGTTATTCTGCCATTTTAAAATATAGTTTTGGTCAAAGTTCCTTTTTTATAAATGAATGATGTGTAATATATATAACAATTTGTATATATCACAAATAATATAACAAAGCTGTTATATTATTATTGTATATAAAGGAATTCTACAGTGGATATGTTAAAAATTATATGGTGAAGAACCAAAAAACAAAAAACAAAAGTCCTTTAGTATTGTTAAGTTGTAGAATGTTGCTTATTTTAAACTGTTTCACTAGTTTATTCATTGATTCCAGAAGAAAACCACATTCATTAACTAATCAATATAGGCTTTAAAAGAAGCAATAGGGGGAAAAATGGTTAGATATTGGATTCCAGAACTGAATCTGACGTGCAAATAAGAAGCATTTCAATACTGAAATGAGCAATATCCTTCTTTATATGTTGATATTGTCCATTTTATTGTTTGCACCACCTCAGGATTACAAGTTATGCTGGTATTTGAACATTTGGCGATGGAAGACCCAATGATCTAAATGTCAACAATACTTACTTTGGGGAAAGAAAAAAAAGCCTCCTTGCTTAGAATCAGTTAATGCATCTATCAGCTTTTAAGAGGAATAGGAGTGACTGAAAATGGAAGGCCTGCCTGAATGGGTATTGGTCCTCACAAGGTTTGTACAGAGGCTTGTTTTGCGAAAGTCCCTTTTCAAATTTGATACTAGAAAAATATAGCTTAGCAGCTCTTGCCTGCACCTTTTTCAGTTCTAAATCTGAATTAAATTTCCTGCCAACTAGAGCATGTGTGAAATTCAAAACAGAGCCCTCCAGGCGATGCTGCTTAGTCCCCTGTGCTAGAAATTTGAGCTGAAATTTAAAACAATAACAACAAAATAGTAGCAATAGTAGAAAAGAATAAAGGAAAAATGTAGGCGTCAAATTATTGTTCTTCCTGAATTCAGTGGAATCCGTGATGGAGCTAGTGAATGCTCTGGAGGTCTTCATGTAACAAGGTTACCAAAGGCAAACAGACATAGAGGGCAAAGTTAATATTACATTTGCTTTGAACCTCACTTTGATTTGGCCAAACAGTTAATATTCTCCACAATGTAGCTTTGGGCCATCTCATTTGGATTCTTCTCTTCTTTAAACTAAAATAGATGATAAACACTATACTACTGTATAATGAGTTGTGGTGATATTTCTCCAAAATACCAAGCCAGGATCTTTTCTAAGCCCCATTTGCTTTATTAACATTATTTTAATTGCATTTAATTAAGGTTCCAATGTCTTTGTTGTTGTTGTTGTTGTTGTTTGCTGATTATGTTACTGTTGGCCACCTTGATAGTTGTGTCCTCTGTCTTGTTTTATTAAGAAAGAGGGAGAGGGAATATGGGAAACCAACAAGCAAAATATTTTGAAGGTGAAATTTTTTGCAGATTCCTGATAATAGTGATGGCTCCTCACAGACAAGTTATCAATTCCTATAAATTCAAATAGATTAATTGTCTGCATGAAGTCACTATGTGATGAGAAATCAACTGAGAGATGCATATATCAATCTTGGGGTGATAAGAAGCAAGCTATGCCTAATTTTACATGAAGATGAAAACCAGTTTAAGAACCAATGATGCAGCAATCGTTACATCCATTATCTATTTTCACAATCACCACCAGTCCCTCAAAACCAAATCCACTTACGGGTGTATTTTTTTTTTAGAATACTATGTAGAATGTATATTCACTTGAGTTTTCAGAAAAGGAATATATTATAGAGTACTATATAAAATAGCGACACTGGATACATATACAAATATACTTATCTACCATTTAAATATGAAATTTGACCAAGACTCCATTCATTCCAACTGTACAGATAAGTTAATTGTTGCTCTCCAGGATCTTCTGAATAGATAGGAAGAAGCTGGATTGGAAGAGCATCAGGTTGTAGAAGAGCCCCAGTCAGGACAACTATAAGTTGAACTGTACAAGCCAAGATTTGTGAGCACGATAGATGTGAGCATCTGAATCAAGAAGTCACAAAGAAAACATGCAGGTGTGAGGACTGTACATTACTATGAAGAGATGCAAAAGATCAGAAAGATCAGATCCCTAATATTAATTAAGAGCAACCAGCCAAATGTTTACCTGGCATTCTAGTAACAAAAGAAGGTTTTTGTTACAAAGTTCTTGGTGCTATTGCACATTTATTATTATTTTAAATGTGCATTTATTGTGAAGATAAAAATAAAAATCAATGTACGTATCTTGAACATATTTATAAATGTCTCGTTCTATGAAAAAAATCAAAATCAAAATATTCTAAAGTGCACATATGATATATGTACATACTATGATATATGTACATATGATGCATTTGAGTAGATATTGTTTAAAATATCCCTTATAGTATAGAAAGGAGTACACTCTCTTTCAATCTTTCTGTCTGGAATGGCAGTCAGTAATCCTCTGATGCTATTCTATTATTATCACCCCTCGCTTGGTGTGATCAAGCAATTGTGCCATTGTATCTCTGTCATGACAGGTATCATACATTATCTAGAGATCCTTCTGCCACATCCTATAGCCTCAGAGCCAACTTAACAAAGAACCTTGGGGTTTTCTTATTTTTATTGTTTATATTTCAATAATGTAGACTAATTCTAGCTTAAAGAATTGGGCAGAAATCATAGTTAAGCACTGAAAATTTTTTATTTTAAAAAAATGTACAAATGAACACAATTTCATTTTTAAATGGTAGGCCAAACATATGTTTACCATATGTGGGCTGATGCCTTCATTTTGGTTTTTCTGCATAATATTCCACATGCAATGGTCAATGCCTGTGGACAATGTGTTGAATAAAGGTAGTATTTGTCTATAGGACAGGGCTGAGTTCCATAGGGGAACTGCACGTATAAAGTTCGAGTTCAATCATTTCAGTAAGAAAGCGTTAGCAAGAATCTTGGCAGAAACTGTTATGAGTCAATCTAGACTATAAGGAAATTTCCTAGGTCTGAAGTGTTACATTTCAGAAATCATACTTATGACAAGGGAGATCTATTAAAGCTACTGAATATAAGGAATATAAGTCTGTGGGTTCACAAAACTAAATTGGGATATCAATATAGATGACTTTCAGTGTAACAGAAAGACAGACCGCAAGAAACAAAATCCAAACCATTTTTCAGATTTCATTTCTCCTTGAAATGCTGGAACGGGAGCAATGGAAGAAACAATTGTCAATTTAAAAGAAAATGACAGACTTCTCCTTTGTGGCACCTTAGTGGAAGAAGTCAAAAGATAGCCCAACTATCCTGGATAGAGGAGAGTTGACAACTGACAGCTTAGCCAACTGACTAAATTTTTATTTTTAACTGGGTTCTTAATTTGGTTTCAAAGAGTGTTACTGTGCTTTTTTTATTGATTTCTATATTTTTTTACTGGTTGAGTTATTTAGTTATTTTAATTGTGTGAGCTGCCCAGTTACAAAAGTGAGATGGGCAGCTATGCACATTGAGTAAATAAAAAAGAAAGAAAGAAAGAAAGAAAGAAAGAAAGAAAGAAAGAAAGAAAGAGAAAGAAAGAGAAAGAAAGAAAGAAAGAAAGAAAGAAAGAAAGAAAGAAAGAAAGAAAGAAAGAAAGAAAGAAAGAAAGAAAGAAAGAAAGGAGGGAGGGAGGGCAGGCGGTTTTCCATTTTTCCTCAAGAAGCAATTGTATATCTCACAATTAAGTGTATCTCCTTGCTCCCCCCAATGTATCTTGCATGTGAAAAAAAGTGTCAGGATTTACATTAAACTAGAACACTGCTTTGTAATAGGCTTATTTTCTGTGGAGGAATACTTTTTGCAGCTTATTCAGATATGCGATCCTGCATTTGCAGTTGCCGAAAGAATCTGTGCAGTCTAACCCAGACACAGGTTAATTACCTAAGTAAGTCCTTAGTCATGGATTTGTTGGCTTTGCACAGAGTACATGGTCCTTGTTTTTCAGTGCTGTAGGTTGTCAGTTGTGGAAAGTGGCTGGGCCATAGACAGGAAAAGAAGGTTGTGGATTTTGCTTGGCTGTAAATATGGCAGTTGCGTTAAAGGGTTTAAAAAAATGGAAAAGATCAACCCACCACCTTGTTCTCCTCTCCATAACATTTCTTTAATGGGCATGTGCAACTCTCTGTTGGTCCCTGTTTGGATTTTTTTCCCTGCTAGAAGAATGAAAACTAGTTGGATTTTATTTATGATTACTGTTCATTCTGCTACAGATGCAGGGGTGGGTTCTAACTTACCTCGCTGCTGGTTCACTTCCTCCTGTGCTGTGTAGCTGCGTGCACATTGTGCACCACGTGGCCATGCCACACATGCATGGGCGCACTTCGCACGGGCACATACACATGTGCAATGCCAAAAACTCAGCTTCTGCGCATGCGCAGAAGCAAAAACCAGCAAAAAATGGCAAAAAAAAGCCAAAAACAAGATGTCGGTGCATGCGCAGTGCCGAAAACTTGGCTTCTGCGCATGCACAGAAGCAAAAACCAGAAAAAAATAGAAAAAAAGCCAAAAACAAATAGACCGGCACCGACAGAACCGGCTCCTTGACGCCACCACCAGTTTACTACTGGTTCTATAGAACCGGTTAGAACCGGTAGGAACCCACCTCTGTACAGATGTCCATTTTTATGCAATTGCAGTTGTATCTCTAATGAGGAGTTTTGAAGGGAAAAAAAAGATTGTGAACCTGTGGAAAGAGAGGCAAAAAGAAGAAAAGAAATCAAAGATTTTTTTTTAAAAAAGTAGCTTAAGAGGAAATGGCAAAGTGAGGGAAATCATTGGAAGAAGAAAAAGGGATAAAGAGAAAACCTGCTTGGTAAATCTCAGCCAGCCAGTCATGCCCAGACTCATGAGCAGATGCCTGAACCTGTCAAATCCATCATAAAAATAATCTACTTGTGTAGATGAGCCTAGATGCAATAAAGTTTGGAGTTATTGACACCTGCTTGAATTTTCTTTTATACAGATAGCATGATTAGCCCCGACAATCAAGTACAACTATCTACATTGATTTGTAATTAATCCACGGCAATTACTGATCATATTCATTTAAATATAGGAGGCCAATCTGCAGGCCACACGCAATTTCCTTTTGTCTCACTTTGAAGCTACCACCTATGCCAATGGCAACCACCACCACCCAGCTTCTGCCCCCTTTCCACCGCTTCCCCTGCTGTAAAAGACTTCAATACAGAAATGCAATTTTCGGCTGTTAACAGCAGTGAGGAAATGGCCACATCTGTTCTGCCACATTTAAAGGGTGGGCAGGAGCTTCGTGGATTTGAAAGCAATAAAGACACGAATGAGGTGAAAGTTGCAAGGATATATTAAGCCAATCATGGCAAAAGAATAATCCTGACTACGAAGCATAATATGGACAGGAAATATAAATAAACAAGCAGTAAAACAAGACATGGCAACATTCAGTAAAAGAGAATAAATAAAGGATATGTGGCTGGCCTTAGCAAAACTGTCTGAAAAGCGGCAACAGTCATGCTCTAAACTGTGTGAGAAAATGATCAATTAAGGAGAAGAAAGTTATAAAGGTTTGCACACACTATGAGGAAAAGCAAAAGGCTTAACTATTGTGCACTAGTATGCGGAAGAGAAGCCACTATATACAGGAAAGCACAGAAAAAAATGGGAAGGAACTCTTAAGTCTCTTCTTTACCATTGTTACAATGATCTTCCAAAATAGTAATACTGATTACTGGGTGGGGGAGAATACTACCGTACCATACTGAATTCTTTGGGGTTCTCCTGTCCCCCCCAAAGATTGTTTCACATTTCAGCAGGAAAAGTCCCCTTTTATGTGCACCCTTCTTGTTAGATAGGACACGGAGTCAAATGTCTAAGGATAACCCATTTATTGAAGGCAACAAGAACTCACGAACAAACGATGGCTGTAGAAATGGAATCGCCTCAGCCGTGCTCTGACAGCTCTTTTATATGGAGCTGTCAGACGCGGCGGCCAATGGGAGCTCTCCAATCTCCCGCTCTGTAGCAAGCTTGCGGCAACCAATCACCAGAGACGCCTGCTGTTGCCGGCGTCTCTGCATATTCAACACCCTTCTCTTCCTGGTTGCTGCACACGAAGTCTTCCAGGTACGCTGGGCACCTGCGCGGTCTAGTTGATCGCCGGGGCTCGGCCGGAGCGGGCGTGGCTGGCCGTTGTGATGTGGGCAATGCGCCGGGCCTTCCAGCTGGGCAAGGTGTCTCTGCGATTCCTGGAATCTCTGAAGCGTCGGCCACCGGAACATCAGGTAAGGCCCCTAAATCGGGCTGCGCGGTAGGACTACCCTGCGGGGTTGGTGTGGGTGGCGCGGAGTTGCTTTCCGGAGTTTGCGGCCTGTTGTTTGGTGTGGAGGCGGGTGGACAGCGGCCCCGGAGTTGATCGATGTGCCGCCTCCAGATGCGGCCGTCCTCTAACTCCACCCTATAAGAACAGGGGCCGGTCATGAAAGTGACCCTGGCTGGCAGCCACCTTGGCGTTCCCCCATAGTTTCTGGCGAACACCCAGTCCCCCTCTGAAAACTCCCTGGCAGGGTCCACCTGGGTGGCATGGTCATTAGGGGCAAAGTGGGGGTGCAATCTGTCAAGCACTGTCCTAATGCGGCGCCCCATTAACATCTCTGCTGGGCTTCGGTTGGTCAAGGGGCAAGGTGTTGCGTGTTGGGCCAGCAGGTATTGAGAGAGTTTGTCCTGCCAGTTTGGGCTGTCCAAGCGACCCAGGGCCTCTTTGGCAGCCCTCACAGCCCTCTCAGCCCTCCCATTACTAGCAGGGTGCCAAGGGGCTGTTAATGCTTGGCGGATGCCATTGGCGGCCAGGAACCACTGAAAGCGACTGGAGGTAAACTGAGGCCCATTGTCGGACACCACCATGTCGGGCAAGCCGTGGGTGGCAAACCATCTAAGTAGGACCTGGATGAGGGCATTGGATGTTGTGGAGGCCATTAGTTCTAGCTCAACCCATCCCGAGTAGGCATCCACTAACAGCAGGAACTGCTGACCCATGTAGGGGCCTGCAAAATCTAAGTGCACCCTAGACCAAGGCCCCCTAGGGTTTTCCCATGTCCTGGGTGGTGCCTTAGGCGGGGCAGGCCTTGAGGCCTGGCAAGCTTGGCATCTGGCAACCCACAATTCAATGGCCTGGTCCATGCCAGGCCACCACACGTAGCTCCTCCCCAGGGCCTTCATCCTAACCACACCTGGGTGACTGTCATGGAGCTGATGGAGAATTGCTTCGTAGAGGTTTGGGGGTGCGACAACCCGACTGCCCCAGAGTAGGCAGCCCTTGTGGGTGGACAGTTCGAATTGCCTGGTCTTAAAGGGTGTGAAGACAGGATCCAGCTTATCCTGGGGCCAGCCCCTCCTTACCCAGTCTAACACTTGGCAGAGCACTGGGTCCTTGGCAGAGTGGGCAGCTATGTCGGAGGCAGTAACAGGCAGGGCGAGGTCCTCAATGAGGAGCACCTCAGAGGTGGGGGCAGGATCCTGCACGGAAATAGGTAAGGGGCAGCGACTGAGGGCATCAGCATTGGAAAGCTTGCTGCCTGGCCTGTAAGTGAGTGTGTACGAGTAGCCAGCCAGGAATTCGGCCCTGCGTGACATTCTGGGGGAGATGAATTGTGGGGTTTGGCGGTCCCCTGCTAAAATACCCAAGAGAGGCTTGTGGTCTGTGACTAGGGAAAATTTTCGGCCATATACATAATCGTGAAATTTTTTTACTGAGGCTACGAGTGCGAGGGCTTCCTTATCAGTTTGGCTATAGTTGCATTCTGTGATGGAGAGGGTGCGGGAGAA